>CM062820.1:722942296-724142296 GCA_031772625.1 Pinus tabuliformis | reverse complement strand
GTATCCCTTCTTCATCACTACCATGGGTACTCTTAGTTTCCCATAAGGATGAGCACACCTAGGATCTATCTTCTTCCTCTAAGATACCCTCATTAGCTATTGCCACAAGTATAGGCCTCTCTTCACAATGACTAGATGTATGACTATCTTGAGAAAAGGAATATGTACATCTAATGTCTAACTTACCTATCTCTTCATAATTATCATAGAACAATAGCTTACCTTCAGAGTCGCATGGCCTTTCATCCAAGTCTTCTTATTCACCATCCTTGGAGTGAAGACCAAAAATTTCCTCACAAGAAGAAACATTTTTGATATTTTGAGCATCTTTCCTTTTAGATTCCTTCTCTTTTTTCTTCCTTTTCTTCTTATCACTAATAGCTACATGTTCTGGTTCACTACTTAAGCAGCAAGGTTCTTTGACCTTCTATTCATCCACATTACATTATTTCCATACAGTCATTGTAATATGTCTAACATTTCCTTTGTTGTCTCAAATTTCCTTACTTCCTCAACATATGGTTTAGACAACCCTTTCATGATAATCTCCTTCACTTCTGTATTGAACTTATTCTTCTCTCCATATATCACAAACAACCAAATGTTTGCATTGACTACCATCAGGTAGACTTCCATTCTAATCTTCCAAATCTCATATTCTGATCCATTTAAAAATGGAACTCCTTATGCTGTTATCCAAACTTGATTAGTCATTGCTTCCCTTTGATCTACCTTCTAGTGGTCAACCTATTCCTGAAGGAACTTGGCTTTGATACCAATTGTTGGAAACACTATTAATACTGAGAGGGGGGTGAATCAGTATTAAGGCTATTTTTAAATTTTATGCCAATTTATCTTTACTAATTCATATTTGGCATCCATCATATGATTCAAGCCATTAACAAAACATAACATCATCCATCTAAGTCAACACAAGTATACACATCATGAGAAACACATATATGACACAAAGGTTTAACATGGAAAATATTTCGGGAACAAACCACCCAAGCTTGTTGTTGTTATTGATGTAAAATAAGAGAACCTACTCTATTACATCAATCTATTTGTGAGCCACCACTCATAGGAAGAACCAACTCCCTTTGATTGTTTGTTAGCACCCACTAGCAGGAATAAATCCTCCCTCCTTTTGAAGACACCTGATCATCTTACCAGAAGCACCATGTGAAGCACTAACTTCACAGATTTGGTGTAAGCACCAACTTGTAGCTCCTTAGATTTGTGCAAGCACCAACTTGTAGGAGGCACCAACCCCTAATCCTTCTTAGACACCCACGAGAGATGGAAGCACCAAATTCTTGTATGCAATCTCCAAGCCGCACTCAAAAGAAAACTTATTGGCCACTATAATTAGCAACCTCTCTGCCTATTTTCAGTTCTTTGATCTTCTCTCCCCTTGGCCCACGCATCATTCTATGTCCTTTGCTCACTCTACAACAAATCATTTTTATACTCAGCAACATTCACTAAGACATAGACCATGCAACACTCTATTTTTCTCTGTTCACTCTATAGCATCCCACCATTCTCATTCCTCTCCTCTCATCAGCATACACTTGGCTCTCATCCTTCTTCTTCTGCTCTAGATCTTTTGTCCTTTTTCACAATAGCATAGGATCTCTTTCATCCTCTCACACAACATCATAGGATCTCTCATGGTTTCTTTCCTCTGCTTAGGCACTCTCAGCCTCTACTTTGCATAACAAGCTCACTTGGCCTCATAGTGCAGTGTGCACATGCACTGATCTCTCCATAGATCTCTCTAGAAAAATGTTTCTGTCCCCATGTTTCTCAAATGCAATCCCGTTTTTTATTCCTCTCCTACGTTGTGATCAATTTTGTCTCTGTCAGCCATTATTTCACATATTCACACTACCTGAGAGTACTCTTGCATTGTTGTCCATGCTACTGTTGCATCAAACTTCCTGATCTCTTCAGCCACATTAAACGTTAGGAATGGGTTCTTGAGAGTTTCCATGCTGAGAAATAAATCCTCAGTCCATCTACACACTCCAACGGAGTTCTCCATGCTTATTCATCACTCAAAAAGCTTTACAGGTACTTTGGCATGGGTTCTTTGTTCTTCATTTAATTCAATAAGGCATGCACATGGAGATCAGAGGTGGCTTACTTCTCAGCTCATAACAGGCTCGATTAAATCATCCATCCAATCGTGGTCCTCACTATCTTGACTTAGTGAACTCTATAGTCACCATTACTCCTACGACACCAACCTTACCAAGCACATGTACTTAGTTGTTTACTCATTCATCCTTGACTTCTCTGATGGCTTCATACTCCTTTGTATTGTAGTTTTGGAGCTCCAACATATCGTAGCTTTTTATTAACATGAGATTTCGAAATTACGAGATCTCGATTGGCCTTTAGCACCTTTTTCGTAGCCCCATCTTGTTTTTCCTCCATGAGACTAGGAGCTGTGACTAACATCACAACACTTAGGTGTTAACCTTCAAGACCTACCAGAGGAATATCTCGTTGTGATATCACTCTTTTCCCTTGGTTCTTCGGGCTTTCACAACCAAGTTCCAAATACATAAGAGATACCAAGCATTGGAACTTTTCTCAAAATGAATTTATAGTGGAGCTATGAAATCTCCAACCTTTGATATACTCCATAGCACTTAGATGTTAAGCCTTCTCTACACCCTTAGTTTTTTGGGTCTCCATGACCAAATGCCAATCAACATCAAAGCTCCTTGTATTGGGAATTCCTCCAAAATGAAATTACGAAGAAGTTACGAAATCATGACCTTCGATATTCCGACCTCCGAGATGATGTCATGCTCTTGTCATATATCCATGTGGTGTCTCATTAGTTGTGACATGTGTTACGAGTATTGGGCCAATTAGGCCACTCAATAATGTTGAAACTAATTACCATGTGTCCTTTGTATTGCCACATCATGATAACATCATCTGCCATCGTTAGCTCCTGAGGGCCAATCATCTGTTTCCATGTGTCATGTTAGAGGAGAGAGAAAGGGTCCTTAGTTCTTTGGTTTTGCGAACGAATTCCTTTATAATTCTTGTTCCCCACAACCCTCAACAATTTTCAAAAGAATGAAATTAACAATAAGTTATGAAACTCCAAAATTTCGATGTACCGAAGCTATGAGGTTCCAATATGTTGGCCTTCTGATATTCAGGGTTTCGATGTTTTTTGCCTGCTCCCCGATATTCTACCTACTCTGATATCCTGAGGCTTTGAACTCTGAAATTTGACCTTCTTATATTGTGGCCTTCTGAGATTCATCCCTTCTAACATCTCGAGGTTCAAAGTTCGAGGTCCTGATGTTCTAGCCTACTTTCGATATTTGGCTTGCTCTGACATTTGGCCTCCAAAATTTGGCCTACTCCTAAGGACTTCAAGGTACTTTCTTCGGCTATCAATAAATTTTGCTTCAATGTCAATTTATGGACTTCCACATACCGTTGGAAATATATTTCTGAGCACTAATCAACTATGATGACTCCAAGAGTATTTGAGATGACATATTGAGGCGAAATCTCCTCCAAAGTTTACAACTCCCAACCACCATAGTCACCATTTTATGGCTTCTCTAGTAGGCCTACTACTCTGGTGATAATATTCCTAAAAAAGTAAACATCAATGCAGGAATATGTTGCTACTACAACTAGCCTAGTGGGCATCAATTTTGTCTTTCTGAGCACATACATCCATGCTAATCTAGTTGACATCAATGGAAACACACTTGATAACTGTCAGGAAATGCCAACTACCCAACTTGATCTCCTAGCATGACTATTGACATCAATCCCAACACACTTACTGCCACTAGCAAGACAGGCAATGTCAACTGTCCACATATGCATAACACCACCCATCCACCTTGCAACTTCAATTTGACTTTTGCACGTCCCATAATTCTGGCCTTCCTGTCATCCCTTAATAAGACATCACCACCATCATATTTCTCGTACTCGCAGAACCACTCCCTATGGGGAGTGAAGTGAAAGAATGCACCTTATTTAGTCAACCATGCCTCATGATCTAAATGTGTACTTGAAGAAGAAGCCAAGTACACATCCCCACCTTCATCTGAGGTGGTTTTCACCTCTGCATAAGGAGCATCATCATATCCCTTTCCTTTCTCAGGAGTTTATATTTACAATCCTTTTTGTAGTTCCCTTATTTTCCGCATTTCCAGAATACCTTTATAGGTTTTCCTGGAGATTTATATCTCCCTCTATATTTAGATCTCCCACTTTAGGAATTATTTCTATTTCTATTCATGGGACTGTCCTCTTACAAACAAGGCGTCTCCATTCTGACTCTCCATATTTTTCTGTCTCATCTCCTACAACTACAACGATGAGACTATTTCATCAAAGTTAAAGGTAGTTGTATTTATACCTATAGCAACAACCAAACTATCCCATGAATCTGGTAGAGAACACAACATATTGATGCACTTATCTTCATCTAAAATTTTAATATCAACAGATAACAACTGACTTACCATAGTGTTGAAGGTGTTCAGATTCTTTGTCACTGAGTCTCCATCTCTCATCCTTAGGTTATAAAAAAAAATTCCGCATGAAATTTTTTTTCACCAAAGACATCGATTGACATAAAGTTCCTAAATTGTCCCATAAATCCTTTCTCATAGCTTCCCTTGATACATTCAACAATACTAAATCTGAGATACACAATCGTATTGTGCTCTTCACCATTCGATCTAACTTCACCCAGTATTTTTCTGACATTCCTGTTGGTGTCATACCTAGATCTACAATGATCAACTAATCTCTATCCACCAACAAATCATCCATCTTGAGTTTCCATAGCTCAAAAATGTTTCCATTGAATTTATCGATCTCTATATTTCCATTATTTTCCATATCCTTTCGACTCAATAATAGATCCCACAAATCTCCCACTATAACAGGGTCTACCATAGGCCTGAGAAAAATCCCCTCAAAAACAAAGGCATCCCCTTGAAGCTGAAACTACTCTGATACCAAATGTAGGTTTTAAACCTGTACAGAAATTACCTGCAAACAAATTCTTAAAACAAAAAAATATACAATGAAGAGAACATAAAACAAATATACATAGATATTTTCCCCTAGATCCCAAATATGGGAATACCAGATTGATTTTTCATTATATTCCTTTCAATGTTACGATACATATATGTATACATTGTGTAACACAGTCCTCCCACATTTACCCAAGTTACCCACTTACGGGGGTAAACATGTAACGAAGAGTTACTATGATATGATTTAGCCTCCTATATCACCTTAAGGAAGTGGAATAGACAAACCAAACACCTTAATGACTTCCCTATTAGGTGGTACAGGACCCCCAAGGGCTAAACCACCCTTCTAGGCTCCCAGACCCTAACTTAAACCTTTTTTTTAAGTGCCCTGATCTCCTAGACGGTGGCACAATACTGCCTAATTTCGACTAAAACCATCTAGTCGCATGAATGATGCCTACAAGAGAGTGAGTTCAGTCTTTTTAACCTAGTTTTGTGCCTACGACTACGGGATTTAAGCAAATTTTCGGGCTAAGATCCATACCTCTACCCATAACTTAATGAAACTTTCTAGAACCATGAATGACATAAGGAAAAATCCTTCCATAGAAATATCAGACAAGAACTTGACCTAACAAGGCCTATTCATTCCATAAAACATATCATGAACATGAAATCTATATCTAATAAATACATGTATGAACATATGGGTCTCATACTTATTTGAGAATCATCAAGAATGTCTAATTCCCTCTCATATTAGCTGAAATAACATCTATTCGATCATGCATTCGATAAACAATCACACATTCATCAAACATGTCAAGAGTCATAAATAATATACATCATATACCCAACATATAACCATCTTATAAACTAGCAATAACCAACATATAAACCATGGAAAATCAACCAAAATGTCACCATCATAATCAATACATATGCTCATATATCACAATAGAAAATACCTCTTATTAATATATGAAAAGGCCAATCAATTTTAAAGACATCCACGTACCACCTGACCATATATTGGGCTTAACCAAATCTTTCTTATAGCCAATCACCTCCACATCTTATTCCAAGCATGAATGTGGGATCCAATGGAATAAATTAAGAACACCAAATCGGGGCTTCTAGAAGCAAAACCACCTCAACCCTCAACTAGTGATTCCACATCATAGTCGGACGTCACTAACCATCACCAGATCGGTCTCTATCCAAGCTAGCTAGGGCTCTAGAGAATTTGTTCCAACCAAGGCTTCCAATACTAGTAACTCAACCCACAGTTGTTATCGGGATCTAGAGCATTTGTCCAACTTGGGCTTCCACGACTAGTAACTCAACCCACCAAGGGCTCCTGAGTGTTTATCCGACCAAGGCTTCCAGGACTAGTAACTCAACCCAATCTGTTACAGGATTTCTAGAGGGTTTTTCCAACCAAGGCTCTAAGAACTAATCACTCAACCCACAACCAAAGGAACATGAGAACCAACCAAAAAAAAATAAAAACCCACAACACCATGGCTATCCAATAAATGGAAAGGCTAGGAAAAACCACTATCAATCTAGGCAATCCTTCATGCCAATGACAACTCATAACCAAGAAACCACATGTGTGTGCCATGCATGCCAAAACTAGCAAGGAAACCATATATGCAACTTGATACCTATAAAAAAATCCAGTTGTATTCGTTGATCTCGTTGACCCGTTGTGCTTTCCTTCTTTCCTTTGCCTTCTTTCTTCAAATCCAATGTATGCCAAAGTTCTCCAAGAATACTCTAAGTGTGAAAAAGTATGAGAGAGATAGAGAATAGAGAGAGAGCTCCAAGCTAAAACTAACAAAAGGCTCACACTGAAAAAATCCATGAACTAATCCTCAAAAGCCTTTTTATTAATGAGGCCTCTAATTTCTTCAATTTCCATTATTTTTCCTTTAATTTCCTCCTCACATGCAACCTGTAACCTTTCACCTTCCTTTTCTCCTATTTTCCTTTTTTCCATAAATAAATTGCAAATTAATGCCTCCTACCCTTTCAAATTCCTTTTCATCGCCTTTTTCAATTTCCTTTAGCCATAGTAAGAAAATGAATGCCCACTAAGATGTTTTTCCACCATTCATCTTGGAATACATGTCCCATGACCTTGGTCTTATTTTTTTTGCATTAATTTTTAGCCAGGGTTGTTATAGAACCCTTCCCCTTAGAGGAACACTGTCTTCGGTGTTGAGTGACACCTATAAACCTGCAAATCGTTGAAAACAAAACATACTACCTATGGAGATTTATAACATAGCTCGTTGTAGTATTTACAATGACCACTGCTGAAATATAAAAACCATGCCATTTAATGGGGCTTTATAACACAACTCATTATGGCATTTATAATAACAACCACATTTACTTCAACTAGCGAATAACCATAATGTCTATGGAGCTTTATAAATCCAGCTTGATACAGTATTTACAATAATATACACATATGAACATTTTCTCAACCAACAAATAAAAGGATACGATGCTTGCATCCACAAAAAAAGAATCCAGAGGATCACACCTCCACCCTCAAAGTAATACCAGGATTCATCTCCTTCCTAGGAAGTCAAAATCCACTTCCAAATTCAAAGCTACATCCAATGTCTAGCGCTACAATCCTGCACCACTTGTCCTCTCAATGAACAGTTACCGGCTCATTGTTCCAGGGCACACTCCCAAGTTGCATCTGATCCCATATGGAAATGCTTAATTGACCAAAAAAAAAATCCTCAACCTTCCCTTCTCTACTACATAGTCCCTCAGGCAATCCGGTCACCCCCTTCCATGTAGTCACACAACCTCTAAGTTTCGCAGGCATCCCCTTCTCTACTACATAGTCCCTCTCGCGACCTCTCCCTTGGCAAGGTTTCCTCGCATTGGAAGGTCCAAAAACCAAGGCATATCCCTTCGCCAAAACCATCATATTAGTCATAGCATGCTCATGGCAATCAATGGACATTATTGGGTACTAGTTTCCCACAATGGCCTTGCTCCAAAAGTTATTTACCATCATACTGCTTCCTATTCCAATTCCTTTCATTAACGTTTCTAATTATTGCAGCCGATTTCAACCATGCAAATTGAGCATTTCCATTCTTTCCTATACCAAGCAGAAAATTCCATTAGATTCAAAATGAATTGAAATAAATCCAAATCATACCTCATTGGTGGTCCATCAACAAGGTAGACTTGCACTTATTTTCACTTCCTGTCACAACAAGCCAAATCAACTCTTGACCAAATCATCATGTATAAAATATCACATCCGGTTAGCTCAAAACACAACCATGATAGATCAAAATCATGAATTGCATGTAATCATCATAAACCAGAATCCTAGATCACATGTAACCATCATAAATCATAATCATAGATCACACGCATAATAAAAGTAAAATAAAATATTGATACTTATCCTTTAATTGGTCCTTTTCTTCTACCTTTTTACTTTTCCCTTTTTGCACACATAGCAGATTGGTTGCCACACTCGGAAAACACCTAGTGTCTTGTCTCCTCTTCAATCACATACACATAGACATAGTATACATCAAAAAACATACACCTACATCTGGTGTACAACACAACACAATACATACACATAGCACAACACAAAAAATACACATGTCATGATACAACAGATACAAAATCCCCGTAACACAATAACATAATACCACATGTGCAGAACACAACGTGTATGACATGTACACAATACCACATGTACATAGTACCACCTGCACAATGTGTCCACAACACCACATGTCCACAACACCACCTGCACAACATGTACACAACACCAAATGTACACAGCACCACATGCACGGCATGTACACGACACCATCTTCACACAACACCCCATGTACAACACTCACACAATAACACATGCACACAACACCACATCTACAAGCATTCGCACAACACCACATGTACATAGCACCACATATACAACATGCATGCAATGCCATATGTACACAACACCGCATATGCAACATACACAAAGCACCATATGTATACAACACAACATATCCAACATGTGCACAACACCATCTATACACAACACTACATAAACAACATGTACACAACACCATATTTACACAACATTACACGTATACAACATCACATGTAAATCATTTACAAGATGTACAACATATACACAATATTAGTATTGCATATACAGAGACCACACTATGTCTACCAAGAAACCTTGCTTCTAGTGTCTTTCCACCATCCATGCTTTCCCTAACATGTCGCGGATCACACTGCTTTAATTTTGTTGATGTATCCCTCAGTATTACCTGCCATAACATAGACATAGTATAATCACAAAATATCAATTCATATCCACATGATACTAACCTCATAGATTTTTCAGGGCTTCTCTTCCCACTGGATTCCTCATGAAACCAGGAACCTCTTCATGTCATTCACCTGCATAAGCAATAATTCCTCCACAAGAATGATCTTTGATTACCCTCTTAGGAAATGACATACATACATACATACATACATACATATAAACATTAGCATAAAAAAATAATGATCTCTGAAGACCCTGTTAGACAACACCATACATACATATGTCGAGCGATAAAAAGGTGTCTTTTTAACTCCTAATTACCTTCACATTAATTATCAACCCAGGGACGACTTTTTATTTCAAGAGTGTACTCAGTCTGAGGTGTCTATTTACTCAAGAGTAATGTTTTGCAATATAGTGCTTAAAATGCAAAAGTAAATGAAAGCTGGAAACAAAATCTAATTAGAACATCAAGAAACTCAAATGCTCTATAATTAAATCATTCACTCAAACAACCATCAACTGAGGATACAGTGGCAATAACTCATTCCTCTAGAGATTGATGCAATTGAAAAGGCACTCAAAAGAAACATCATCAAACTGGGAACTCGACAACATATGTCAATGTTCACTACAGTCTCAGACTTTCTGCACGCCAAAGCAAAGATAATGCGAATAACAAGAAATGGAACACCGTCTACTTCTATAAATAGGATTGAACAACAAAACTCTATCCTTGTTTAACTGATATAAATTAAATCAAGAATAAATAAGATCCACAATCTGAGAACTTAGACAGCAATAGCCAATGTCCTTTACAGATGTTGATCTCTCACACCATACTAAAGCAATAAATTGAAAATGATAAATCAATAATGTTGCTAACAGAAATGGAATAAACACGCTTGCTGTAATAACATTTAAAAGGCAAAAACAAATCCTTGCGGAAAAGGAACAACAACTAAATCTATCGGAAAACTGAACAGCAAAGCTAATGAAATAAAAATACGCAGCAACTACAGATGTAATTGAATCAACAACCTTAACCCAACAGCATGAACATTAATCGCAGTTATTGAAGCAATAACAATTGCAGTTATAATTGAATAGTACCTTAATTGAATAGCCATTTCAATTATAAATGAGCAGCAATTAAATGAACCACTGTCTTAATTAGATAGCGCAGTATTAGATCAGAATTAACAGCAGGACATTTCAAGTTATAATTAATAATTCTGTCACTAACGCAATCCAATTATAATTTCAATATAAAAGAGCAATTCTGCGAAGTGTTCATAAACAAAGGATTGCTGAATAAAATAATTTAAAGAAGTGAGAAGAAAACCAAACCATCACATGGCAGAAATTGGAAAGATATAATACAGCAGTAGTGTACTCCACCAGAGGCTGGGCCCTTAGCCGCCAGCGGATGCTGCTGGGCTACTTCAGGATCAAAGATGGAATGGCAACCAGATTTATATTAAAATATCAAAGCAGAGTTACAGTGGATTACAACAAGAAATCTCTCCATCTCTCAGCCATTATCCATTCTCTCTGTCATCCTTAATTCTGAATCTCCAATTCATCCTCAATTCCATCATTCGAATCCATCGTCAAATCATCCCCATCTCTGATCTCTATTTTCATTTAAATAGAGAGAGATCAGAGAGAAGTTACAATAAAGATAAGTACAACATAATTTCTATTACAAAATTAGATTATTTCCAACCAATTGATCAACAAGAAGATATATTTCCATCCATCTTTCAACAAGAGCAAGACGAATTTGGCTTTGCAGTTGAGATTTGGAGGACAGCCGCAACAATAAATCTGAGAAAATCGTGCTCAAATAACCCTGCGTTTCTCTCAGTACAAGCAGAATTTGGGCAAGCCATTCATCATTAAAGTTAATTAGGTCCGTTCGAGACAAAACCCATGTTCCGGATTTTCCATATTCTACTTCATTTGCTCAGAATATCAACCGCAAAACTGTCACTTCTTATTCCAGCGCATTTCTGAGTTGGCACTTTTAATGATCAAATCTTCAATCTGGAAATTATCTTGAAGGCTAAAAATGGTGAATAATGTTATAAAAAATTTATTAAACTTTCATTAATAAGATCATGCATAATCATCAATTTATTAGAAATAAAGGAGAATAAATAATATTTTTACGTAAGAGCATAAATCGTTGTAAAATAGAATTATGTGATAAATTATGATAAATATCGTGATGAAGAATGGTAGAAATGGGTGGAATAAGCATTCAAAAGTGACAATAATAATGGTATATTAATGGCCCAACATACCCCCACACTCAATATGTTGCATGTCCTCATGCAACCCAAAGACAAAACCCATGTGTTAACCAAGCAATAAAAATTTTAGAACAAATGAATGATTCCTTAATTAATGAATATTCAATTTTAGCAATATTGATGAATGCATAACAATTTTTACATTGACATTCAACTATATGTGTGAAGTTGCAGCAAAATATGATATAGATAACAACAAACTTCATTAACCATTTTCTCTAAAACTACAAACCAGATTTTGTTGAAATGTTGCAAGTAAATTTACAATATATGAATGCCACTATGATCCAAAAATCAAATCGTTTTGATGCATGGATCATGAGATATAAACAAAATGGTTGTAGGTGAGAGTGCATGATTTTCGAAATTTTATGAACTAATTTATCTTAAAGTTGTCTCGATTTGTATTAATGATACGTCTGTGTTTTCCAAAAATCACAAGAATTGAGTTCATATTATGGAAATCAATTTCTGCACTGTGTAAAAATGAAATTGTATGCCGTAAATGAGGAAGAAAGTAGAAAACATCCATCATGCGTAGCAATTCCTCCCCCTCTTTGAAAAATTAGCATGTCCTCATGCAATTCTAGAAGACAAATAGAGGTGGTTGCTACCAGCTGTTTTAATTCTATGCTTGGTGTAAAACAACATGGAATAAGGGAGGCATTGAGAAGGAATAAGAATAGCAATGGATGATAAAGAATATGAATAACATGGTTATAAGGAAGAAATGAATGAAAGAAACACTCCCCCAAACTGAAAGATGATATTGTTGTTGGGAAAAGTATTCAATACGGAATGACCCTATCCCACTCTAAGGGTGATAGTACCTCAGCAACAACCGAATGCAAAACTATTCAAGATTACTTCTTTATGAGATGTAAGAGAGGGGAGAAAGAGATCCACTAACCGTTGTCTTCCGCTAATGTTTGATCCAATCTTCTCTCCTTGTTGCTTGCTCCCAGCTCCTTGCTCTTTCACTGGCCCAGCTACACAAAGATCCTGCAAAAGCACAAGAAAGGGAAACTACAAGAAGCATACATCCATAATTGATTCAAGGATTAGAATAAATCAAATATACAAGCATCAATACGCCACAGAGACACATGCATATAGAAGAACCTCAAATGCTTTATTAATGGAAGAAGTAAAGTTCTGAGAGTGTTACAACCATAAGAGGCCCAATCCAGCAACACCTCCCAGCAGAAAGAAATCTCCTCTTCACCTCCTTCAAAGCAATCACCCAATAGTTCTATACTCAAACCAACAACACTTCCTTACATTCACAAAATTCCAGCCTCTTTAGACCTCATGAGAGAGCTCTATATATAGGAGATTTGGAGAAAGGATGAGTCAGCTTGAGTTTGGCATGAAGTTGACTAGTGTCCTCTCCCACTTCCGTTATACTTCAGTTCTCTCTCATGAGGTCTAAAGAGGCTGGAATTTTGTGAATGTAAGGAAGTGTTGTTGGTTTGAGTATAAAACTATTGGGTGATTGCTTTGAAGGAGGTGAAGAGGAGATTTCTTTCTGCTGGGAGGTGTTGCTGGATTGGGCCTCTTATGGTTGTAACACTCTCAGAACTTTACTTCTTCCATTAATAAAGCATTTGAGGTTCTTCTATATGCATGTGTCTCTGTGGCGTATTGATGCTTGTATATTTGATTTATTCTAATCCTTGAATCAATTATGGATGTATGCTTCTTGTAGTTTCCCTTTCTTGTGCTTTTGCAGGATCTTTGTGTAGCTGGGCCAGTGAAAGAGCAAGGAGCTGGGAGCAAGCAGCAAGGAGAGAAGATTGGATCAAACATTAGCGGAAGACAACGTTAGTGGATCTCTTTCTCCCCTCTCTTACATCTCATAAAGAAGTAATCTTGAATAGTTTTGCATTCAGTTGTTGCTGAGGTACTATCACCCTTAGAGTGGGATAGGGTCATTCCATATTGGATACTTTTCCCAACAAAAAATTGGTGACTCCACTGGGGATCGTATCTTGTTGGTTGTTTGTGTTTTTTCTATTCATTTCATAAACACAGGGAGTACCGAATCAGACTGCATTTGGATCTTTCAAATGCAAAGTAGAGGGCAGCTACTCTAGCTCAGTTTCTGGGTAAGTTTATGATTTGAAGAGCTGATCCACAAGGACTCTTAATAGCTCTTAGTGATAGATTTTCATCCTCCTTTTCATCCCTTAGTGTGTACTTGACTGATAGCTTCTGATTTGGCCAAAAACTGTGAATTTTTGAGCAATCTGTGACCCGGAAACTGAGAAAAACGAAAGTTTGAATCTTCAGTGCAGGTGCTGTGAAGGCAGTCTGCATTTCAGCGCAGTTCCCGAAGGGGCTACCTGCGCTGAATGTCAAACTGACAGTGTACCACCTGCGCTGAACCAGTCTTGCCTTGTGCTACTGGGGTTTCCTGCTGTTCATTGCACTGTTTTCACCCTTGTTTTTGTAGCCTGTTACCAGTCAATGTACCTATCTGAAACCAACTTTCCTTGCCACTATTCCACCTCGGTTGTATAAAGAAACTGTGTTTGTTCTTTGTGTATTTCTTGTATCATTTGCAGTTTCCCATAACGAAAGTGAACTAGTCTTGCTGTGGCCTCTTAGGTCTAGACATGTGATTAAGTGTCGTTTTGATCTTAAGAGTTAGTTTATTTGCTGTTCATAGCTGATTGAGCTTTTGCTTTCATCATATGGTTTGAATTTATATATTTCTAGTGTCGAAACAAGTAAATCTTAGGGTGTCTTTTGATTTTGGACAAGCTTGTTTGCTTTCACTTGAAATTGAATTCAAAGTTATACAACAGCTTTCTTTTTGTATCGCACCAACATTAAGAAAGAGAAAAGAAATACCTGCATTTTGCATTTTGCATTTGATAAGTTTGTATGTTGATTTAGGGAAAAAGTGCATTAGTGTGTGCTCTTTGATCTGTGTGAAAATATGTTGTCTTTCTTTTCCCGCAGTAGTTAAGATTTTCATAAGTCGAAAAGATTGAAAAAGCTTGCTTCTCATCTTAGACTGCATTTAGGAATTTGTATCAAAACATCTCGTGGTGAACCTTGAAAGGCAAACTTTAAAAAGATCAACTTAAAATATATTGAATGAACCTAACAACGCTTTGAAACATAACGCAAACACATAGAGGTCTAAGCTAGAGACGTGTTTCGGCGTCGTTAAACGTAGTGACTGTCGATCTCGACGAAGGTGGGTGATTCCTCCTGAGAGTCGGTGGCACTAATACGGACTTGTGCTCCCACGTACCGTCGCGTATATATTTGGAGACCCCTATAGGCATATATATTTTATCCATAGGAAGCCGTGTCGGCCGCCCTACTGATCGCAATGCAGTGAACACAGCATTCACGAAGATCGACCACCCGTACCGTAAAATGTATTCTGTGGTTTTGCGAAAGGTTTGGCACACCCTCTGCCTAGATCTCCAGAGCAGTTTCTTTTGGCCTTTTTCAAACTCTATAACTGAAAAAGTCCATTCGAGCATTTGTCACTTCGGGCTCGTTAAAACATCGAAGGAGACTAGAGTCATCTTTAGCTTTTTCTCGACTCTTTAAAACTGAAAAAGCAAGTTGTGTCTAAAGCGTCGTTATAAAAATTTATTTTAAGAGGAATAATCATCACCTTCCCCTCGTTGATCTTCGAAGTTAGTCCACCACAAGTGGAAGTTCCTGTAGAATCGCTAAGAAATCTTTTGGATAGACTAGATATGTCTGAACAACCGTCGACATCTAGGACTGTGTCGTCCGACACAGCAGCAGCAGAGCCTCCTGCTGCTACTCCAACGATGTTCGCTGGTATACCATCTGTCCCGGCAAATTGTCAACAACAAGCCGGAGTCCAATCAGGGACAACGACATGGTTAGTTCCTATTTCTTCATCCGGATTATCATCTGGTATTTCTTATGTTGAAACTCAACAAATTGATCCAATGTGTCTTCAAAGGCCAATTTACCCTTTAAGTACTGGATTTCCACCATATGGAGGGCAGTATGCTCTTTCATTGTTCCCTCCCAGAGAACAATCATATGGGAGTTTACAACAAAGTTCAGGTCAAACTGGAATTACATCCAGCGGTTGGGTACCAATACTGCCTCAACAACCAGGGGTTGTATATTCAATGCAACCAATACACCCTGTGTCGAATATTCCCACCATACCTGCTATAGTGAATGTGTCGCAAGTACAAGCTCCACCTGTTGTATGTCAACCCCAAGTTTCTCAGGTTGCAATACAACAACCTCTTGTCTCAACGACTCAATCACAATCTCAGGGTAGTGCCTCCTTATCTGGAGTGACTCAGGCTCAAACACGTACTGTGACTCCTCATCCCGGTTAATCATCCAGTATTCGTCAACAGCAAATGGTCCAACAACCAGAGCTGGTTCAATCTCAACAACCGCCATTCCAGCAATCATATCAAGGACCTGAGCAACAAGTCTTTGTAAGTAATGGGCAACCATACTATAATGGTTATGCCCATCAACCTTGTCAAAGTTGCCAGCATTATGCTGGTCTGCAAAGACCCATTGCTCAGGTGATACCATCTTATCCTGGATATGCTTCGCCTAACCTGAACCAACAGTTTCCCTTTGTAGCAACTCTAGAATTACCAGATCTAAACCGGCTGACGAATGATCCAATTGCTTATGCCGCTTGGTGGCCAGCGATTCCGCATAAACTTCCGTCAGATATTCCTAAATTTAATGGAAATCCGAGTGAAGATCCGTCGAATCATGTGATGACATTCCATCTATGGTGTTCATCGAACACTCTGAATGATGATTCGATAAGACTTCGCCTCTTTCAGAGGACGTTAACGGGTCCAGCGACAAAATGGTACATTGAATTGCCTAGAGCTTCGTTCGACAACTTTAGTACCTTAGCCACAACCTTTTTAACCCATTTTCAATTACCGATAAGGTATGAAACGGGAACAGAACTCCTTACCAACTTCAAACAGACGACTGCCACCCACATATCTGATCATATACATGAGTGGCGACGTCGTCGTAGGATGGTAAAAACGTACGTTCCCGATCAGCTATTAGCTGAATGGTTTATCAAGTCATTACTTCCTGCCATCACGGAAGATGTGGCAAAGGGGGGGGTCGTAACGGAAGAGCAGGTTATAGCTCGTGCGCAATATCTGGACTTGGTCTATACTCAGTCCGGCACGCTCTACGACAAAATACCTGACGCCCCTAGACCGGAATTCTCAATTCCTCCTCCTCCTAAATCAAACAATGACTCTCACGCCGGCGATGGCGTGATTGGCAAGCACAAAATTTATAGTCAAAATGCAAATGAAGAACTTCTTGCCTCAGAAGTAAATGCCATGTCGACTGACAAGGGAAAACAACTGAAGCAACCAGGGGGCAAGAAGAAAAAGAAAGGGAGAAAAAGGAAACCCCCAGCAGGGTGTCATATATGCGATGAGGATCATTGGACGAAAGATTGTCCACATATAGCTGAAGTTAAGAAACTCTTTAAGAGTTCAAAAACCCCAGCAGTATTGACTGATCCATTTCCTAATCCAGGTCAAAATCTGGTTGCTAATCAAAATGCTTCCCGATCCCAAGTGCTTATGTTGTCTACCTCAAAGCAGCAAAATAATGCTTTGACGAGGAATAAGGATTACAGGAATCCAAAGCTGTCGAACAACAAGGCTAATGAACAACCTAGTAGTTCGACAACAACTTTGACCGAAGTTGTGCCACCCATCGTCCCTGAGCCAATAATAAAGTCGCAAAAGGGAGCAGTACACAAATCGACATTTAATCCTTGGGCAAAAATAGCACAGATAGAGGACCTGGCCCAATCGCCGTCCGTTATGTCGACACTTGAGGTACTGCAAAATTGCTTCTCCCAAGAACAAGCTTTATTATCAGCAATAGGTGGAATTGACCCAATGGATTCCAATCTTGTCGCCTTTGATCATAAAGGATATGACCCTCAGTTACCAGCTCAACTAGCTTTCCTTATTCAAGTGAAAGCCCTCAACAAAACTGTTCATCGAACAATTATTGATGAGGGGGCATCTACATGTATTATGTCGATGAGTTGCTGGAAAGATTTAGGCTCACCACCCCTGTCGAAATCGTCAACGACGTTAAAAGCATTTGATGGACGATCATACACTCCATACGGGATTTTAAGTAACTTGCAAGTTGAACTGGGGGGCAAAACAGTAGGAATTGATGTTGAAGTAATTGATGGAAACCTCGATTACAACATCCTACTTGGAAGACCATGGATCTATTCCATGGCTGCAGTTGTATCGACCTACTTCAGGAAGATTGCATTTCCCTTCCAAGGAGGAATTACAATCATCGACCAACAAACTTTTCTCCACAACAGTTCACAAGTTACGGGAAGCATTCCAATGATCCATGGAAGGAATCATTTGCTCCAAAATATCGGAGTAGGTCTCCTAAAAGACCCTGCCTTAATGGGTACTTTTTCCCTACCGCCCCCAAGTAATCTGGCGGAAGTGGCCACAGTGGAATATGAAACCTTCTATGTCTGATGGATTTGGACTCCGAGGACGGTTCTTATCTCGTGTCAACCTCGTTAAAAAATGAAACAAGGAGTCATGAGGATAGTTCTTTTACTGTGTCAACCTCATTAAAAAATGAAAACAATCCCCTTCCCAAATATCAAAGGTAAACCTTCATTCCAACCACCGAGTTGAATGCAATGAAGCTTGGGGGGCGTGCACCTCGATTTGCATTATTATGCTGGGGGCATGCAAACTTATCTCCGAGCAGTTTTAGCACATAGTTCATGCTCGTTAAAAAATAAACATAAGATTGAGCATTCAAGCTCATTAAAAAATGAACATACCCCGGTAAATAATCTCTGTGATCGTAAATTTATTAGCCATAAAAAGCCTTGGTCGTGTTTGCACCTGCCACCTCCATTCCATTTGGCCAATCGTTCACCTCCATATGATTGTTTACCTATTTTGAGGAACAGCTGCGAAGAGTGATTTCACTTAGCCATCCTTGCGACACTGCTGTGATTGGAAAATTCCAACCTGTACCTGGAATCTGCTGCTATCCCTGTTTATGACTCGTTCCTCAAAAGACGAGTCTTCTTTGAGCTCTTTTCATCTGACTCATAAAATATGAAAAGTTTGCCAAGTTTTGGCCTTCCAGCTCGTTAAAGTGACCGGAAGAGCTATCCCTCCTCTAGATTTTAATCTTTTTGGACCTGAGGGATTATTACACAAAAAGTTCGAGCGCTTGTTTTATTCGGCTCGTTAAAGGGAAAAGTATCCAATACGGAATGACCCTATCCCACTCTAAGGGTGATAGTACCTCAGCAACAACCGAATGCAAAACTATTCAAGATTACTTCTTTATGAGATGTAAGAGAGGGGAGAAAGAGATCCACTAACCGTTGTCTTCCGCTAATGTTTGATCCAATCTTCTCTCCTTGCTACTTGCTCCCAGCTCCTTGCTCTTTCACTGGCCCAGCTACACAAAGATCCTGCAAAAGCACAAGAAAGGGAAACTACAAGAAGCATACATCCATAATTGATTCAAAGATTAGAATAAATCAAATATACAAGCATCAATACGCCACAGAGACACATGCATATAGAAGAACCTCAAATGCTTTATTAATGGAAGAAGTAAAGTTCTGAGAGTGTTACAACCATAGGAGGCCCAATCCAGCAACACCTCCCAGCAGAAAGAAATCTCCTCTTCACCTCCTTCAAAGCAATCACCCAATAGTTCTATACTCAAACCAACAGCACTTCCTTACATTCACAAAATTCCAGCCTCCCTAGACCTCATGAGAGAGCTCTATATATAGGAGTTTTGGAGAAAGGATGAGTCAGCTTGAGGCTGGCATGAAGCTGGCTAGTGTCCTCTCCCACTTCAGTTATACTTCAGTTCTTGAGTCCACTTGGAGTTTCTTGCTTCCACTTGGAGATCTAGATCCTCTTACTCATCACAAGGCGAATTCCCTGATCCAAGTGTCATTTTGGAAGCTTCCTGGGCATTTGACACCTTGCAGAATGACTGTGCCACTTGGCCAATTTCGCCCAGCGCAGGTAGCCTTCATTAGATTTGACATTCAGCGCAGGTACAGAGTGGAGCAGTTGACATTCAGCGCAGATGCTCAGTGGAGCAGCTGACATGATCCAGAATTAGCTTGTTTTTGAGTGTTTTCAGGTGGAGAACTGATTTTCAGTGCTGTGGTTTGCTGACCTTGTTCCTCTAGGGGTAGGAACAACATGTTTAGGGACTTTGGATCCCTTACATTATCGACATTTCATGCTTCATGCTGTTAGGCACAAAAATGTCTATAACAGATATGTCGCTGAAAAATGGGAAGTGGTACAGATGTGGACTGAAGGATGATAAATAATGCTCAAAATGGATTTTTATGAAATTCTCCTAAATTCGTAATAAATCAGAAAATTATGCGATTTTACCTCAAGTTTTACCTCCAAAAATGTGAAATGACATATATGGACTAGCATTTGTTGAAGCTGATGTAGGCAAAGTTTGTGCTGAAAGTGATGCAAAAGGTGGAATCCAGGTAAGCACATCATGTCTGAAGAATTGTTCACGTTCGCGAGCCTCTTCTGTTAAGTGCAATAGTGTGGTCATGCTATGAATAGAATTTTGCCCATACTTGTTGTTTTCCTGTAAACAAAGCACTATTTGGCATACAATGTTCTTGAATCCATAGTGTTAGTTTTGAATAGCAACAAATTAAGATGCATGCAAAAAATTTCAATCAGAAAAACTTATGTATACATGCAATACTAATATTTTGTGAAATCAACAAGTTATGGCAGAGTGCATGTTATCTCATGATGCATACATTCCCTCCTCCAATTGGAAAATGGATTCCATGACCATAAAGCATATGAAAGGTGTGATGCTGACAAGGCAAGGGAATGAACAATACAACAGTCAATGAAGCAGAGTACACATATCAATGATAGGACAGCGGGAGTTATGGTTATAGTGAAAGCAGAGTGTGTAAAGATAGTTATGCATAAGAGATAGGATGCTTTGGATTGATGATAAGTTATGAAAAAGAGAAAAAGGACAGCAATATGCCAAAAAGATGCTTGAATGACAGCATTCTAGCTGAAAATGATGTGATTGATCTAAAAACAATTTCTCATGCATAAGGGTTCAAAACAGGGAAAATTAAGGAAATAACTTCTCTGATAAAAAAAAAATAAGAAAAGGGTATTATAGTAATAATTGACGATAAGATATAACTTCAATACCATAAGCAGAGCCTCTACTTCCAGCAGGCGTCCATAGCCTTGGCAGGGTTGCTTTTTAACCCATATGAGCCAGGATCCTCAATTTATAAATGGAGAGTTCCAGTGCTGTTCTACAGAAGAGATCAGTGTGCTGGCGTGGTAACCAGATAACCACACTACCATTCACTAGGATGTAGCAAAAGTGATGAGACCGGCTCGTGATGAGACCTCCTGTTCCAAGGATAATTTGGCTATCCAATGGATCATAACCCTGGTGTGGTGGCCATAATGGGAATGTCACTTTGTTACAGCCTTATGAACATGGTAGGCTAGCTCGTAATGGGACCCCCTATCCTCCATCTGCGAACAAAATTTTGTTATTATTACACATTTTTATGATAAAAAGAGGGAGGTTCAGTACTCCTTAAGAGCAGGGATGGTGGAAGAAGTTGAACATGTCAATAGAAAAATATACCCATAATCTCATTTATGATAGACAGAGAAGATTATAATCCAGAAGGGTGGAACCAGCATGGTATTAAGATGATCAATCAATATCATGTTCAACAGAAAACAATGCAGTAAAGTAGTATATAAATAATTGTGTCCCTTTTGAAAATAATCTATCATCAAGGAGATGTCCTGTTAAAAATCATAACGTGAATGATATTAACTCACTTCAATAGAATCCATAATTCTTGTCCTCATAAAAATAGTGTACTTCATGCCATGAAGGGGAATCAGTAAAATGTGGTTGAGATGAATTAGGAATAATCCCACAAGAGGAAGAAAAGGTTACTCTCAAAAATACTCCCAAAGGGTTGCTCTTTTGAAGGAACAACAAAAAAACACTTAAAAAGTGGTGTGCCATGTAGGGAACAACAAAGGAAATGCACACCAAAAAGCAAAAATACACATAAAAAAGTGTGAAAATGCAAATGCCATTTCTTTGGAAAAAGGAACAGCAAAAACTAAAAGTTTCGTTCCTTTAGAAAAGGAAAAGCAAAAACGCAAGTGTCGTTCCTTTGGAAAAGGAACAGCAAAAATGAAAAGTGTCGTTCCTTTGGAAAAGGAACAGCAAAAATGCAAGTGCAGTTCCTTTGGAAAAGGAACAACAAAAATCAAAAGTGTCGTTCCTTTGAAAAAAGAACAACAAAAAATGCAAGTGCCATTCCTTTGAAAAATGAACAACAAAAATGAAAAAGTGTCGTTCCTTTGGAAAAGGAATAACAAAAATGAAAAGTACAGAAGTGTTGTTCCATTCGAAAAGGAACAGAAAAACGTGAAAATGCAGAAGTGTTGTTCCATTTCGAAAAGGAACAGCAAAATGTACTGCTCTATTTTGAAAATGAACAACAAAACGTGAAAAAGGAACAGCGAAATGGACAATCATAAAATGCAAACATGCAAAAAAACAAATTAGATGTTCACGGCATTGATGCTGAAGATATGTTGCAATTTGAATGAAGTAACACCTGAAACACAAAATATAAGAGAAATCAGAAAGGAAACAACATTTTATTTAAAAAAATAGTATGTAAATAAGTAAATTAAGTTACAACAGCTATGATGTTATGTACAAAAAATGATCTCTTTGAAAAATGTTTTGGTAACAGTGACAAAACATGAATCTTCAAATGGAAATCAATTCTTTATTTCTTTTATTATGAATCCGTTGGGTAATGAGTTGGATGAAATTCCTTTGTTTCATTTAAAATTTCTTTCAAAAATCACTCATCCATAAATTGACCTTCTTTATTTTCCCAAGACCTGCAAAAAACGAGTATCTACCTACAATAAAACATTAAATCATGGAGAAAGAGAGGTGAGCGGGCTCCCCTAATCCAAGAATTATGCAAAAAAACTAACAAGTAGTTACTCTATAGAACAAATCCATGGAGAAAATAACAAAGTAAAATTTATTTGTTACCTGCGGGAGAGCAGTGGCCAAACATGCTAACCTGCAGTGTTTTAATCACAACTTCTTTGTTTTTTGTTGAAATTGAGTGATTGAAAAGCAAAATGAGAGCTAATTCAAAGGTTTATCTCTAGTAGAAACAGGTTTTAAATATTCAATGATATGATATGTCAATTTTAGTTAGAACAACCTGCATAATAGAGTCATCGTCGATTACCCAGCTTAGACCAACAGTCGATATTTCAAGCGTAACTTTTTCGTTTGATGTCAGATTCGAATGATTCAAATTGGAAATGAAAATACATTAATTTATTTATCTCCAATAGAAACATGTTTTGAAGACAATAATAATTGATAGGTAAAATACTGTAAGGAACAGCCGGAAAGACAGAGTTTTAAGAGTGCTGATTTACCATAGACAGTCAGTATTTTGATCATAACTTCCTCATACGATATCCAAAATGAGTGATTCCAATTGCATTGTAAACTAGATTCACAGGGAAATCTACCATAGAAACCAGTTTTAAAAGTATGGTCATTTAGGCCTCCAAAAACTGACTGTCCCAACTCTGTTCCTGAACTGCCCGCTAGACATACGGTCAATGTTTTGGTTCTAACTTTTCCATTTCAAATCCAAATTGAGTGATTCAAATTGGGTTGAAAATTAGACATCAAGGGATACCTAGGATAGAAACATGTTTTAAAAATATTCCTTTTTGGTCCCTCAAAACATGATTGTCCCGACTGTTTTTGCAGAAATTCCATCAAGCCCACAAGCCAAAAAAAATATGATATTCAAGCATTTTTTCAAATTGGTGATAAAAGTGAATATGAGTGTTTGTAGAGCTATTATTTCCATTATAATTCATCTACATACACAAATGAATTAAAAAAATTATCACCAATGTTGGTTTGCATAGCATGTTGCAACAAAAAACAACTAATTTTACATAAAAAAACAAAATGCATTTATTTATTCCCTTATTTATTTTATTTTCTACACTAACCTATTTTGATTTGAAAAATGAATATGACTACGTATATGAGTACTTCCAGTGGAGCCATTTTCGAAATAAGGCTTCACGTATACACATACCCAAATTTGAAAAATGCATATTAATGAAAATTAGGGTATGAGAAGCCAACTTCCCTTGAAAAAATGGTATCAAAAATTGTTGAAGCATAGAGTGATGTTGCAAACAAATTATGGAGTGAAACCAATCTTCAATGTATCTGTTACTTTCTTGATTTCCCATAGCCATCATACCATGAAGTTCTTGAGCTTTTAAATTGGCTTGTTGATACATACTATAAGAAACCTCATTTTCTTCCATAGCTTCTACAATTTTTGAATTTGAAACATTCTGAATCTCATTGTAAATATTTTCTCTAATGGCGCATGTGAGATAGAATGGGTGGAAAGGGTGGGTAAATTTTGCAGTTCAACATTGTAAGCATGTTGCACTGGTTTATTGTGGTGAGGGTGTGAAATTAGTTGAGCGGGAAAATGTGTAAGGAATGGAGCATTGTGATGATGTGGTTGGTTGGGTTGAGTGGATAAATTTGATATGCAAGCAGGATGTTGTGGAAGAGCTGGTGGAGAATACGGAGAATGTTCTTGTGCTACAAGATGAGGGAGAGTAGTCATGCAATCATAAGGTGAACCATGCCAAACTTGTAGATAAGATTGGTGGTTATATTGAAATTGACATGGTTGCCCTAGAACATGAGTATTCCATAATGGATTATGCAAGTAAGAGAATGGAGAAGAAGTGTTTTGAACCATACCTGCAGGCCATGATTTCCATGGTTTTGACCTTGTTGCAGCTTCCTCATCTCTTTGAAATGATACTTCCATCCTAGATAAGGAAGAACAACAATCTATGGGTTGCTCCTTTTGGTAATGAGGGCAAAACACTTCATCAAATTCTTGATTTTTCTGAACCTGCAAAGCATCCAATTTTGAGTTTAGAGATCTAATAAAATCAACTTTAAAATTTTCAAATAAAGCATTGATTTCAACTCTTATGTCTCCTGTTCTTGTAGCAGATTTAGAAAATAAAGAACAAACATCTCTAGAATTTTTACGAGCCTTGGAGATTCCTCTTGAATACCTTATGCACAATTCACAAACATCATCATATGACAACTGAAAAACATCACCTTTTCCTATCAGATTTAAGAGTTCTAAAAATTTATCTTTGATTCCTTTAAGAATGAGTGTTTTTAAGATCTCTTTTTCCAAATGCTTATATTTTGATTTTTGAAGGTTGTACTGAAATCGATCTACATAGTCCTCCAAACTTTCATCTTCCCCTTGTATCATACTGAAAATATCTTCATTGGATTTGCAATAGTCTTGGTACTTCTTCAAGAATATGTTCTTCATGTCCTCCCATGATTGGATGTAATTCCCACCTAGGCTCGTGAACTATCGGAGAGCTGCTCCTTTTACTCTAAACCATGAAAATTTGGTAAAGATGGGGGAATTATGTGCATTTGTCTCACTCCTCCTAGATCTTTGATAGGAAATTCAAAAGTAGAAACGTGAGTCATTTCTTGCCATAACATAAGATGTTCTTCATGTGTTTCTTCAAGGCTCCTTCTTCAAATGTTCCTATCAATTGGTTAGTGAAATGGGTGGTGCTTACATCACCACTTAAGTGAAATCATGAGATTTGTTTTTCAAAATTTCTATTTTTTCCTTAGTCATTCACACAAAAATTCAAACATCTATTTCTACTCTAAGTTCTTTAACAATTCTGTTGAAAAGCGGGCGGGGGAGCAGGGCTTTTACATGCTCTGTATGTAGGTTCTTACCTTCCGTTTTTAATACCCAATTCTTTCCTAACAGACACTCATCGGATGCACACTACTCTTTTAAAAATGGCTACACTCTCCCTGGCAATGGCACCAAAATGTCAAGCGATAAAAAGGTGTCTTTTTAACTCCTAATTACCTTCACATTAATTATCAACCCAGGGACGACTTTTTATTTCAAGAGTGTACTCAGTCTAAGGTGGCCATTTACTCAAGAGTAATGTTTTGCAGTATAGTGCTTAAAATGCAAAAGTAAATGAAAGCTGGAAACAAAATCTAATTAGAACAGCAAGAAACTCAAATGCTTTGTAATTAAATCATTCACTCAAACAACCATCAATTGAGGATACAGTAGCAATAACTCATTCCTCTAGAGATTGATGTAATTGAAAAGGCACTCAAAAGAAAGATCATCAAATTGGGAACTAGACAACATATGTCAATGTTCACTACAGTCTCAGACCTTCTGCACGCCAAAGCAAAGATAATGCGAATAACAAGAAATGGAACATCGTCTACTTCTATAAATAGGATTGAACAACAAAACTCTATCCTTGTTTAACTGATATAAATTAAATCAAGCATAAATAAGATCCACAATATGAGAACTTAGACAGTGATAGCCAATGTCCTTTACAGTTGTTGATCTCTCACACCATACTAAAGCAATAAATTGAAAATGATAAATCAATAATGCTGCTAACAGAAATGGAATAAACACGCTTGCTGTAATAACATTTAAAAGGCAAAAACAAATCCTTGCGGAAAAGGAACAACAACTAAATCTATCGAAAAACTGAACAGCAAAGCTAATGAAATAAAAATACGCAGCAACTACAGATGTAATTGAATCAGCAACCTTAACCCAACAGCATTAACATTAATCGCAGTTATTGAAGCAATAACAATTGCAGTTATAATTGAATAGTAACTTAATTGAACAGCCATTGCAATTATAAATGAGCAGCAACTAAATGAACCACCATCTTAATTAGATAGCGCAGTATTAGATCAGAATTAACAGCAGGACATTTCAAGTTATAATTAATAATTCTGTCACTAACCCAATCCAATTATAATTTCAATATAAAAGAGCAATTTTACGAAGTGTTCATAAACAAAGGTTTGCTGAATAAAACAATTTAAAGAAATGAGAAGAAAACCAAACCATCACATGGCAGAAATTGGAAAGATATAATACAGCAATAGCGTACTCCACCAGAGGCTGGGCCCTTAGCCGCCAGCAGATGCTGCTGGGCTACTTCAGGATCAAAGATGGAATGACAACCAAATTTATATTAAAATATCAAAGCAGAGTTATAGTGGATTACAACAAGAAATCTCTCCATCTCTCAGCCATTATCCATTCTCTCTGCCATCCTTAATTCTAAATCTCTAATTCATCCTCAATTCCATCATTCTAATCCATCCCCAAATCATCCCCATCTCTGATCTCTGTTTTCATTTAAATAGAGAGAGATCAGAGAGAAGTTACAATAAAGATAAGTACAACATAATTTCTATTACAAAATTAGATTGTTTCCAACCAATTGATCAACAAGAAGATATATTTCCATCCATCTTTCAACAAGAGCAAGACGAATTTGGCTTTGCAGTTGAGATTTGGAGGACGGCCGAAACAATAAATCTGAGAAAATTGTGCTCAAAGAACCCTACGTTTCTCTCCGTACAAGCTGAATTTGGGCAAGCCATTATTTGATAAAGTTAATTGGGTCCGTTCTGGACAAAACCCATGTTCCGGATTTTCCATATTCTACTTCATTTGCTCAGAATATCAACCGCAAAATTGTCACTTCTTATTCCAACGCATTTCTGAGTTGGCACTTTTAATGATCAAATCTTCAATCTGGAAATTATCTTGAAGGCTAAAAATGGTGAATAATGTTATAACCAATTTATTAAACTTTCATTAATAAAATCATGCATAATCATCAATTTATTAGAAATAAAGAAGAATAAATAATATTTTTACATAAGAGCATAAATCATTGTAAAATAGAATTATATGATAAATTATGATAAATGACGTGATGAAGAATGGTAGAAATGGGTGGAATAAGCATTCAAAAGTGACAATAATAATGGTATATTAACGACCCAACAACATACATATATACATATAGAGACATTAGCATAATCATAATCAGAACATAATTACCAGATATCATAAGGTCAAGGTTAAGAGAACTCCCTTTATCTATGCACAACATTGAGAACAACAGTGCCCAACTTAGCCAAGGAATCAAACGCCTCAAATCCATTTACTTTACCTTTCCATTACCTTTCTCATGATTGTCCTGCCACTTTCCATTTATCCTGATGGACCCAACCAATCCAACTAATGGTCATATTCTTACCTTCATCTAACCTTCTATATGCACTTCCTTAATCTAAGTCTTACATTACCTGTTGGGTTCCATTCAGCTCTCCCTGATCTCCATTAACTTTCCTCTTTCCCAAACCAATTCCCAAGACCCTCAGAACATAAAAGGAAAGAACAAGAAACAAACAAAAGGAAAACCATGAAAACTAATAATAATATGACACCGCAAACAAAGTGTCATGGCCATTCACTATTCATACACAAAAATACAAATCAAGAACAAACAAATCACAAAAGACCAAAAGAAAAAAACTAGCAACAAACACCATGACTCAATCCCCATGGGTTCCCAATGCTTCCAATGGAAAGCTCAACCAAAGCCTTATTCAAGATTTCATGGCAATCTCTTTTTTCATTTAATCCCCTCCATCATACTACCATAAACATGTAACTATCAATTCATAAATACATGTAACAATATACCAGACACCTTACCTTATTGTGCCAAGCACACTGCCTTGTAACTGAACACATACATATATCACCTCTCAAAGGACTCCAATTCCTTAATGAATCCAGGAATAACTAAAAACTATTTGTTATACTTGTCGAGTACATGTTCATGACTATAGTACATATGCACATAATGTCAGACAAAATCAAGGTTAAGAAGACTTCATGTTTACATGAAGAGTACTCACTCATTTGGATCTATGGTTTCCAAACATTTCCAAAGGAATTCTTACCCAATTCCTTCATTTTACCTTGCCTTGCTACACTTGAGCCTTATTGTGTACTATCACATCATCGAACTGTTAGTTATATAAGAAAATAAATTGTTACCTTGTCATGCTAATACCAAGCATGTTTCCCTACAACTATTCACAAATTTCAATCATGTGTTCCAAAGATCAATAAATCATATCTAGTAATTGAAATCAACATTTACCAAGACTATCAACCATATCATAATCAATAGTCAACTCATAGTCATAAGTCATAACACTACAACTAGCACTCACTTGCACTCAAGTACATACCAGTTGTCTCAACACATAATGTGTTAGTACAACCATATAAAAATAAAATCATTCCTTTATGCAATCTTATAGACACATACGCATATCATGTAATTAATCAAACATTCAATCAACTTGTAAACATACCATGCTAGATAAATAAAATTAATGGCATAATCAAACTCATACCTCAATGTATCTCAGGGAGGCTATCACATCTACACAAGTCAGTCCAGATTAATACAACACAACATCACAAGTATAGAATCTCGTGCCTTAATTTCATAACCATAACCATCTAGATAGACCAATCCAGATTAACACGATACATATACCATCAATATCTTAATGCAACAACCCTAATCATCAAGTTAAATAACATATAACAACAACAAGTTAACATATAACATAATCATCAACAACATATAGCATAATCATCAAGTTAACTATCATATAACAAAATCAAATTAACTAACATAAAACAACAACAACAATGCATATAACAACAAGTTACTACCATGCATGACCACACTAACCAACTAGCATCTATGATGCATGTAACCACAATAATAATAAAAATTACAAGCATGTACATAACCCTAATTCTTATAACAACCATTAACCAACATACCTGCATGCTCAACATATAAACTTGTATGATGATCTTCTCTTACCCTAAGGTCCATTGCTGAAACCTTGATTTGATTATCTACATCTCCTACTCTATCTCAGCTAACAAATTAGCATCATAACGACCAACAACATCATGATGACACAAACTACATACAATGAACTCACAATGTATGTCTGACCTACTACACATGCATAACTATAACCAAGACAATGCATGCGTAACAACATATAGACACTAACCATGCATGCATAACAAATTCATATACAATCGACATGCATTCATGACAAACACATCCCAACAACAACATCATCAACTTCTATATGACAACACAACTTTAAAAATGGCCACCACCATGCATACATAACAAGAACATATGAAACCTTCATGCATTCATGACAACCACATTCCGCCCATCTAGTCCAAGGGTTGAATCATGCTCAATACCACTCTATGGTATCAAATATCACCCCAAGAGAACGCAACTAGACATCACCGAAAGAAAACGGAACCCAGACATCAACCAAAGAGAATGTAACCTACTCTGATACCACTCTGTAGTATCAGATATTACCCAAAGAGAGCACAACCATGCTCTGATACCAATCTGTAACACCCTCCTCACATTTTACCCAAGTTACTGACCTACCAGGGTAAACATGTGACGAAGAGTTACTATGATATGATTCATTCTCCTAGATCACCTTAAGGAAGTGGAATTGACAAACCAAACACCTTAATGGCTTCCCAATTAGGTGCTACAGGACCCACAAGGGATAAACAACCCTTCTAGGTGCCCAGACCCTGGGTTAAACCTCTTTTTTTTAGTGCCCTGATCTCCCTGACACTGACACAACACTTCCCAATTCAACTGAAACCCTCCAGTCACACACATGATGTGTACAAGGGAGCGATTGTAGTCTTTTTCACCCAGTTTTGTGTCTGCAACCATGGGATTTAAGTCACTTTTCAGGCTAGGATCAAGAACTCTACCCAAAAATTAATGAAACTTTCCATAACCATGAAGAATGCAAGGACAAAGCCTTCCATACAAATATTAAAGAACAACTTGACCTAGCAAGGCCTAGCCATGACATTCATTTCGTAAAACATATCATGAACATAAAATCTACAGGGCATAAATACACATATGAACCTAGGGGTCTCATACTTATCTAAGAATCATCAAGAAGATATAATTCCCTCTTATATTATCTGCAATAACATCTATTAGATCATGCATTCAATAACTAATCACATATTGATCAAACATGTCAAGAGCCATAAACAATATACATCATATAACCAACATCTAACCAGCATATAAACCAATAATAACCAACATATAAACCATGGAAACTCAACCATAATGTCACCATCATAATCAATACATATGCTCATATATCACAATATAAAATGCCTCTTATTAATATATCAAAATTCCAACCAATTCAGGGACTTCCATGTACCACCCAACCATAGGTTGGGCTGAACCAAATTTCTTTCATCCAATCACCCCTACACTATATTCCAAGTGTGAATGTGGCATCTCATGGAATAAACCAAGAACACCAAACCAGGGCTTCTATAGGCCAAAAAACCTCAACCCTCAACCACTGATTCCACCTCACAGTCATACATCACTAAACATCACCAAATCGGTATCTATCCAAGCTATCCGGGGCTGCATGGCATTTGTTCCAACTAACGCTTCCAGGACTAGTAAATCAACCCACAGTTGTTGCTAGGCTTTAGAGGTTTTGTCCAACCAGGGCTTCCAGGACTAGTAACTCAACCCACCAAGGGCTCGAGAGAATTTGTTTAACCAAGGCTTTAAGGACTAGTAACTCAACCCAAGTTGTTATATGGCTTCTAGAGCATTTTTCCAATCAAGGCTCCAGGAACTAATAACTCAACCCACAACCAAAGGAACATGGAACCAACCAAAAAAATAAAAATAAAAAACCACAACACCATGGCTACCTAGGTGATGTCAAGGCTAGGCAAAACCATTGTCAATCTAGGCAATCATTCATGCCAATGAAAGCTCATTACCGGAAAACCACATGCATGCCAAAACTAGCAAGGAAACCATACATGCAACTCTATACCTGCAAAGAAATCTAGTTGTAGTAGTTGATCCCGGTGTCCCTTGGGATTTCCTATTTTCCTTTGCCTTCTTTCTCCAAATCAAATGTATGCCAAAGTGCTCCAAGAATACTCGAAGTGTACAACATTATGAGAGAGAGAGGAAATAGAGAGAGCTCAGAGCTAAAACTGATAAAAGACTAACATTGACAAAAGCCATGAACTAGTCCTTAGAAGACTTTTTATCACTGAGGCCTCAAATTTCTTCAATTTCCTCCTCACATGCAACCTATGATTATCCACATTCCTTTTCTACTATTTTCCTATTTTTTCATAAATAAAATGCCAATTAATGCCTCCTTCCTTTTCAAATGCCTTTGCCATTGCCTTTGCCAATTTCCTTTAGCCATAATAACCAAATGAACACCCACTAGGATGTTTTGCACACCATTTAGCTTGGAATAAATTTCCCATGACCATGGTCTTATTTTTTTTACATGAAGTTTTAGCTAGGGTTGTTACACACCGAAGCATTCATAAACCCCTAATCCATTAACCCTTGATTATAACATAACCATAGTTCCCTCAATCGGATCTACAAAATACCATGGGATAAAAACCATCATGCCCAAAACCATGGGTAGGTACACCCATGATATTTGGGATGGCCCCCTATGCTTTGGTGCGTCCAACTATTATTAGGTTCAAATAAAATAAAATAAAATTCTGGGGTGTGTGGAAATAATATAACATACACCCAAAAAACTGAACCTAGCCAATCCTTAGATGACGACAAAGATGATGAGAGCTCTGAAGAATTTATGCTTATAACCATAGAAAATATGGAAGTTGAGGCTATTAATTCTGATGATGAATAAGGGAAAGTAGATCTTGAAGGAGAACGGGTAAGTGCTCTTGATGAAATAGAAAGGATCAGGAAGAAAAATAAAGTCCTGAAGGAGTCCTTAACAAAATAAAGGGTTGAGGTTGTTGAGCCATTGCTTTTGCAAATGCGAGATAAGAAAATTCAAGTATCCCTAAACCAAGAGCTGAATGAAAATGTTAAAGCATGTGAGAAGATGGAAGGAGAAGTTGTGTTGTTAATGAAGGAGTGGAAGAGGGCCAAAACACAACTCACTTCCAACTAGAAAACCAGTAAAGGAACTGAGGACTTAAATGAGATATTGGAGGCTCAATGTTTCTTTAAATATCTTAGTGGTCTTGGCTTTGAAGCCGAGTCTAGTGCAACAACAGGGGCAAAAGGAAAGATGAAAATCACCTTTTTTCTAGCAACTAAAGAATGGTCTATGCAAAAAAAAAGGGAGGCATGTAACCCAAATATCTAATCTATAAAAGAGGAAGAACATTAGCCAATAAAATCAAAGTGCTCATAATTTAGTCTAGCACAGAAGACAACCTTCCAAGTACAATGATATTTTCCTAGGTTATTATTTCACATGCACCAACTATGGCCATAGAGTAGAAAATTGTGGAGTCAATCTTTGTTATAGGTAGCTCATATCCAAGAGAAGAATTCAACAAAGGAAAAATAGACCCAGGTGTTAGATCCAAGGTCACTACTAGGGGGGGGGGGGGGGGTGGTGTGTGAATCAGTAGTGATAACAATTACACAACTTTAAAACTCTTTCTCTAATATATTAATGAATTCATAACTTAACAAATAAACAATAGATTTTAACATGCAACTTCAACAAGAATCAGAACATTAGAGACATAACATAGTAAACATGCAATTTGAGACAAAATCATGACATCACATAGGAATATAGGATATATGGTGGAAAACCCTTTCCGGGTCAAAAACCACCCTTGTTGTTGCTACACTGCTCAATATATTTTATTAATTGTCAAGAAAATCATTACATAGAGAATACAAATGGAAACTATCTGAAAGGAACTCTGATCTTCATCTAACGACTCTATCGACTTGTTGTGATATTTAACAACCCCCCCATTTGTTAATTTAATAGCTAATATTCTATTAATAAATGGCGACCCTTAAAAAATACTTCCAAAAAAATAAATTTAGCATTTAGGCATTTTCTCGTTATTTTTTGGAATAAAGCAAGATATCAAGATAAAACCCTTTGAAAAGCTAGAAAATGCTCACCTTTTCGCATATCGCACGATAAAGCGTTACAAAAGCCCTGTTAATGACCAAAACTCACAAAAAGTGATCAAAAGGGATTACCACGCTTAACCTCGAAACTATTAGGATTTTTTGAACTAAGTCCTAAAATGTTTCTTATTAAAATAAGGTCCACATTGCATATCACCACTTACAAAGGGTGCACCCTCAAAAAGTATCTTTAACCATGTGATATGAAATATTGCGATGACATGGTCACCCTATCACATTGCATTGGAAACCCTTAAGAAAGATCTAAAACCTTACCAACCATGTGATATTGAGAAATGCAATGGAAGCCCGGACCCAATTGCCAACTATGTTATAAAAAACACTCAAGTCCGTTGTGCAAGGAAAAGGGCTTTACAAAGAAAATCCTATCAAATAATTTATGCTTCGAAAACAAATAAAGAACACCTCACATTTCTCATTTCACCGAAACCAATGGAATGGGAAAGAAAGTGCACATATGAAATGCGATAATGCGATCTCTGATATTGCATCGCAAATCGCAAAATCGACATTTTCGCAGTTAAAAAGCTTGCCATCCTAATAAGTTTCTTTCCTGAATGAAAATGCAAAACATTAATGAGAAATAAAGCTAGGGATAAGGAACCATTAGTGGGCATTTAGTATGGGATAATGGCATTTATGTTTGAAAATTTGTTCGACGTGATGTGATATCTTATTACTTGCATTTAATAAAAACTCCTTTCTTGTCATTTTTACTTGTGTCTATCCGATAGTTTATGCTTTGCTCCATTTTCAGGAACAATCCACAACAAGAGTCGTTAGGAGGAATGGCAAAGAGGGGAAAGGCAGTTGCATCTGAAAAATTAGAAATGATACCTCTGTTCTTTGAAGCTACATGCAACAAAGATGGAGGAACCTCAACATGGGAGGCCATGTATGATTTATTAGAAGAGGAAAAACCAAGACCTCTAGTAACAAAGGCCATAGTGGATGGTCATGTTTCCTCCGATGCCTCCTTCTTCAAGGCAACATGCTCATTTCTGCACCGCATAGCCACAAGGCCGAAGATAATTCCATATACAGATATGGTTAAGTGGATAATTGATTAGGTGGACGTCTTGGACAAAGAATTCAAGAATAGAAGGCAGGAGGTTATGGGATCTTTTTCACCAGACAACATGCGGCTTATGTACAATCTACCAGAGCCACAAAATCTCTATAATAAATAGTTCCTTGAGAAATTTTATAAGGAGAATGAAGACGCAACAGATGTCACGCGGACCTGGACAAAAAATGAAGGCAAGATAAAAAAGGATAAAATGGGTATGTATTCTACAACATATATCTCTACCCCATCTATCTATCATAGTTTGGATCATCCATGCTATGTAGAATGTTTGGCAAGCCCGATAGTACCAAATTTTCCCCAAAATGGTTGCCATTAATAGATGCATCCACAAATGCAACAATAATGAATTGGGCCCAAATTTTGTCTGATAATTTGTCGAAATCCATAATGGAGTATAGGAGAAAGAGGAGTATCTCTTCAAGGGTTTACCCTCCATTTTTCATGAGTACCTATGTAATGGATGCCATCTGTTTTGGATCCAAATTTCCTATCATGGGATGGAAGTGGATTGTTCAAGACCCGCATCCTATCCATATATATCATAAGAGTATGTGGGAGTCTCAGTTTCACCCCCATTTTTACAAAATCTTTCAAGGAGTTATGCTGCCTATTCATAAACAAGTCTACAACCAAAATGCCCTAGGTTTTCTAGAGAAGCTAAAGTAGAAATCCTACCTGTAGGCAGATGGTTTGGGGAGGAGACATTTACATATATCAGAGTATTTGGGAGCATTTCTTCACTGCATGTCCTCCCATACTATGTCCTTGACAAGTTAATGGCCAGGGAGATAGCCTACCAAACAACAGGGGAAGGTGGGCTAAGCAAAGGATTGAAGGAACATAAAAGGCCATTTGGCCTACATTTCCATTGCAATGTGGTGCATTTTCACTGCACGATTTTGGACATGCATGCAAGGAAGAAAATATTATGAAATCTTTGAAATTGACTACATTCCCAGGAAGACAGTATGACCCAAATGGCACCGCCAAAGACTTCACTACTATGGTGAAAGTCAAACCATTTACCCATGAGGAAGATGCCTTCGATGACCTCTTCCTAGAAATGGAACATTCTCAGAAGTGACGCATATGGCATCACTACTTTTTTCCCCAGATGATCTTGAAGCCTTCTGTGAATATAGGGAGAGGAGATTATTAAAGGTCCCATTGGACCTGCAATAGATTGAACCAATAAGGGAGCCAACTCCCAGTGTAAGCTAAGAGGAAAGCTCCAGAGAAAATTCCGAAGATGAGTCCCATGATAAGTTTATTCGTGGGTCAAAGCATTCACAGCTATAGTCTCAAAATGGGGGCAATATAAAAAGAGAGTCCGGAAGGGACACAGCTAGAATCATAGAGAAAGAAGTTGAGCAAACCTCGACAAAGAAACAAGCTGAAATTCAATCTACTTCCACTCAGTCAGCGAAACCCCCAGTTGTTGATTTAGAAAAAGAGTGGGAATATTTTAATAAGAAGCTAGATATAGAGGAACAAACAACTAAGATACAGACTCCACAGCACAAATCAACTCAAGAAATTACAGTGGAGAAAAATGTAGGCACTCAGGATGTGGAGCTCATCCCTACCACCCTCACTTCTAAAATTATTTTGAGAATTGAAGAAATTCCTCCATTATATGTGTTTTATATCCCTACCCATAAATTTTTCATCAAAAGGTAGAGGAAGAAAATAAAGTTAGATGTTGCTGCTATTACCACTCCCGACAATGAACCAATGGACATTATGTGGAAAGGTTTTCCCATGGACCCATCTGAGAACCTTACAAGACTGTCACAATTTGCAGGAGCCTATGCTACGACAACTCTTGATAAAGGGACAGAGGCCCAAATGCTATTGAGAGAAAAGGAACAAAATATCCTACTATTGGAACAAAAATTAGAGCACGAAAAATCTAACCAACAAGCAGAGTTACAAATAGTCAAGCTTCCGCAGGAGTTTTAACAGATGAAAATACAACATCAAGCCACCCTAGCAGAAAAAGATGCATGGATTCAAGCTAAGACAGAGAAGTTTAAAGATAGTCTGCAAATCGATTAGTTCGTAAAGAAGCACTTAGCCTTAACTCCAAACTAATGCAACAAAAGGAAGTTCTGTGCAAGAAAATCTCGCAAATAAGTCCTTATTGTGAGGTCAGTGATAAGCTAACAAGCCAAGTCGTTGACATGAGACTTGAGTATGATGAAGTCCATCAATGATTTCTAACTTTATCACCTGGAAAGAATCAGAAAATGGGAGGAAGGTTGATTTTCCAAAACTGGAGAATCACATAAAGAAATTCTATTTGCATACTGGGATTCTCGGCTCAAGCAAGTAGAAAGGGCAATGGCAGTCACGGCAGCAGCAACAAATAGCATCATTAAAGCCATTAACAAAAATCTACATGGCGCCAACCTGGTTGTAGAATCTATACTAGGATTTCTTCCAAATGCCAATCAACTAGAGCAGCAAAGGAGACAGGCAACAAAGGGAAGGGAGGAGGTGATTAGACAAACGAGCAAGTTGAACTGGGAAGCATATCGGAAATTCTTAGTCAAACCATACAATGAGTGGATGAGCTTACGATGCCTAACTACCTCCACACAAAAACTGGTGCCAACACTGACAGGCGCTATATTTACTAGACAGTTGAAATCTGCGATTGGCCAACTAACACAACTCAAACCAATGACAAATATCTGCGATCTTAAGGATCGAATGCAAAGGAGTTAGTCACTTTGTTTTATTTTTATTTTAGTTTTATTTAGCATAATCTGAGGAAGGTCGTTTAAACCTCCTCAACTATTTTTGTAATAATCTATTTTAGGACCTATAGTTTTATTATTTAAACCCCTCTCATGCATTTAGAGAGGGGTCTAGAAATTTTATCAGAAAAATTCTTCAAAACATGTACTTTTGTACCTTTCAGTAGGTTCTAGTGGAATGAATGGAACATGATCTATTTTCTTTTGAATATCTGGCATGCTCTACTGAAATTGCACTTTCGCACTCTTAGATGACGTTGGATTGATTCGAATTAGGTCGATATTTCTGAAACGCATGAGCAAAAATTATCATATATGGTACTTTTATCTTATGATTATGTTTTATTTATGTATCAGGAAATAATTTTTCTTCAATTTTTTTATGTATGAAAGTTTGAATTTTGGTTAGCATTGTTGCACTTTTGTCTGGTGTTGGCTTTAATTTTATGCTGAATATATGAATGATTCTATATGTGATATATCTTTCACAATCGTTTTGGCTTACTATTTATCCAAAATGATTATTTTTAAATGATTTCACTTCTTATTGCGGTTGAATGATCTTTATTACCAATTTCTATAGGACATTATTGTAGATAACATACTTTACTTTATTCTCGAGCATAGTTATAGTTTAATAGTGTTCAAACTAGGATATATTCATGTGTCTAAATAGTTTAGATTAGATTACACTTATCATATCCATTCCCTCGTTACATCATATATCACCCCATCAACACTATCAAAATCTGTTTTGGGAAATTGGTCCCATTATCCCCAGTCGGAGCCACTACACCAAACGGAAAAGGAGTTGCCAACCAAGGTATGGACCAGGTGGTTTTCCCCCATGTTGTATCAATGATTTTCAAGGCTTCAAAATTTTGGTGCTAGAAGGAGGGCCTAACTATGAATGGCTAGTAAATTCAAACCAACAGGCCATTCTAAGAGTAAAACTCCCTCACCCTCACCTCCAACTTCTCGATCGCATTCCAAATCTTCGAATCCTAAGCGAGAAGTTGTAAAGACACCCTTAGAACCCACTACCGAAATTCCAAAGAAGCCAGATCATTATTCTTCTATAGAAACCCCTGAAGTCCAATATTTGATTCATAAGTTACAGGGGATTTTGATATCTCAAGAAGAATCTGAGTTATCCCAAGATAGCGTTACTCCTCAGTTTCTCTCATCTCAAAGATTGACTAGAGCACATAGTGAAAAGTTTGGGATCCCCCCATTCGAATTACCTCTACCAAGCCATAAGAGAGCTAATAAGGCACCATATGAATCCCATGGTGAGGTTCTCTCATCATCACCTCAATCATACTCATTCATTCCATCCATTTTATCACAATATCAATCACCCACCCCACAACTCGAGATCATGATTTACATAGGTGCTGGAGCACAAGCCTCCTCTACCCAATTACCTTCAACCACTAGAAAATATTCCTCTACACAGACACCAACGATGGCTCAAAACCCTCCAATTCCATGGACAAATCTAGGAGCTGTACGGATGGCAGGGCCTTTACATCAATTGCAAGCCCATCCCGAAAAGTGGCTACCAAAGTTCAATCCTGATAATGGCCTACGAGTTGAGGAACACATAATTTTTTTTATGTTGTCCATTAACCTAAATGAAGTAGTAGAAGAAGATGCAATTGTAAGATTATTCCCTTATACCTTACAAGGATTAGCAGGATCATTGTACTTTTCATTTCCATCAGGTTCTATTAATAGTTGGGATGCCTTTCAAGAGCAGTTCCTAACCAAATTTGGAGATGACAGATCCACAACTACACTTCTCAATTATCTCTCCAATTTGAAAGCCAAACCTAGAGAACCAATCAAAGACTTCAATTCTCATTTCAACAAGTTATTGAATAAAATACCAACATCATCCAAGCCCAACAATGAAGTCCAAAATGAATGGTACATTTATGCTCTCCCTTCAAACGCAACTATTTTTGTCGATAGAGTTTCCAAACCAACTTTGGCAGAAAACATGAAATAAGCAATAGCTGTAGAAAAACAAATTCTAGCCTTAGATAATAAAAATGCTTTAGAATAACGAAAATACAAGAAAGTGACTTTTAAGGATGAATCTAAGAAAAAACCACCTAAAGATCCTTTTGATCTTGAAGGTTTACAAAAATTCCTCGAAACCATGTCTAATGAAATGTTTGATATCAAGAAACAAGTAGCAAATACTTCCTGAAAGAAATATTTCAGGCCATATAAAAGGAATCCATCCGCTGATCCTAAGCCTCCAAGCACTATATCAAATGTTGAATCATATATGGAGGAAGATGAAGTCTCAAAAACTGAAGAACAAACAGATGATGAAGAAGTGGTCGAATTACAAGGAATGTTGGATTTTATCATTCCCAATGAAGATACACAAGAAGCACTACCTGTTGCAACTAGGAGTAGAAGCCCTGTTGATTTACCACAAACAAATCCAAAGTAGAAGGTATCAACTTTGGCTCCCAAGGACAAAACAATAGGTAAGAAATATCCATCTAAATCTGCCCAAACTGCTCCTATTCAATCAAATTTTTCACCTCCAGCTAAAACCCTGATAGCATCCGATGAAATGGAATATAACATTGTGGATGATATGAAAAAGACTAGGGAAAACATTACTTTTCATGAGCTTAGCAAGTTGAAACATTAACAAAATCTGTTGGTCAAAGAACTCAAAACAGTCCCTACTTCGCCTCTTCCTGCTGTTGTAGTCTTTCAAGCTACCCAAGAAATGGGAAGGCCCCTTAACCCTTCACTAGACAAAATTGATCCTACTGATATTGCTCTAATTGGAGGAAGATCTAAATCACATACTCCTCCATTTTTGTTGACTTTTGAAATTTTTAACAAAAATCTACACAACTGTTTAGTTGACTCTTGAGCTTCATCTAATATTTTACCAAGAACAGTTTGTACAAAATTGAATGTTCAACGTCAAAAATCTGTTGTGCGCATTCTGCAGTTACATTGATCCCAACTCGAAGTTATAAGGGAACTTAATCAAGTTACCATTAGAATTTCATCGAACCCTATAGTGTGTCAAGTCATTGACATTCTTGTAGCTAATATTCCCGAGTTCTATAGCTTAATCCTTAGTGGAGACTGGTCAGAAAATATCCTTGGTTATTTTGCAACTAACTGGTCTCACATGTGGCTTCCCTATAATGGCAAGCCAAATCAAATAAGGGTTGATCGCAAGAAACATCAAAAGTATATTGTTACAAAACTAGAAGGAGAGAACGAACCAGTTGCGTATAGCAACAACATCATCGGAAACTACTCAGTCGAATCATTTCTAGGAAATTTCAATGCAAATACCTCACTTTTCTTGGAAAATTATGTTATATCACAAGTTGAAAACTTTTCTCAAACAGATACTTCTAAGTGTATAAATTTTGTAAATAAACCTGTAGTTAGCTCTTTATTTTGGAAGTTATTTTTTTACGGATCTAAATCCAATGATGGAGCAGGAGAAGGATGCATATTTGTTAGCCCAGAAGGGGAAAAAACTATGTTTGCATGCAGACTTGAATTTAATTGCACAAACAACAATACTGAATATGAAGCATTAGTTCAAGGTCTGTATAAAGCCATCGGCCTTAACATAAAACACCTTCAAGTGTTTGGAGATTCGGAAATTGTGATAAAATAGGTAAGAAATACTATACATTGTTTGTCTGGACATTTGAAACATTATCAATGGTTATTCTAAGACCTTACTTCTCACTTTACATCATTTAATATTTCCCCTATCCCAAGACTCCAAAATGCAAGCGCCGATCTTTTGGCTAATGTGGCCTCCAAGCTCATTCCACCAGGAGATTATAGTCTCGATTGCTTTTATATTGAATTGACTTTTAGGCCTTCTATTCCTAGCAATGTCACCAATTGGAGAGTCTTTAATAACGATCCAGATATCATAAGATTTTTTACATCAGAAGGTTCTTATGACGACCAGATAATTGATGAAGATCAACATGATAGCCAGCTTAAGTAAGAAGCAACTATGAATGCTATACCTAATTCTGTTGTTAAGCTGGAATATTTATATGACCTTAAGGATAAATTCAAAATACCCACCAACTCAAAACTTCAGAGTTCAACTTCGAGGTTTGAATTAATTAATCTTGGAACTGACCTTAAACCTCAAAATATCAATCTAGGCCTTAGTCTTACATCATATGAGAAATTAGCCTTCATACATTTGTTGAAGAAATATAAGAATGTCTTTGCCTGGAACTATGAAGATATTAAAACATACAACACTTCTATAATTCAACATACCATCCCCATGACATCTGATGAAAAACCTGTGTAGCAGAAATTGAGAAAGATCCATCCCAATTTAGAAAATCAGATTAAATCTGAATTGAATAAACTGTTGAAAGCCAAGATTATTTTCCTTGTCATACATTCCAGGTGGGTCTCCAACCTTGTCCCAATCAAAAAAAAGAATGGTGATATTTGAATATGTATAGACTTTTGTAATCTCAACAAAGCTTGTCAGAAGGACAACTTTCTGTTGCCTCCTATGGAACAGATATTGCAATCAGTGGTATGCTGAGAACTAATGTCTTTCCTAGATGGATTTTCATGTTATAATCATATTCTAGTACATCCAGATGACCGGCTAAAGACTACATTTAGAACCAAATGGGGCACCTACGCCTATCAGAAGATGCCATTTGGATTAATCAATGTTGGTGCAATGTTTCAAAGAGCCATGGACATAGCTTTCAAAGGTTTGGTAAATAAATCGGTGGTAATCTATTTAGATGATATACTGTATACTCCAAAAAGTGCAATAATCATTTGAAATATTTGAAACGAATCTTTGAGCGTTGTTAGAGGTATGGAATTTCTCTTAATCCCAAGAAATCTTCCTTTGCGTTAAGTGAAGGAAAACTCCTTGGATTCATTGTATCCAAAGAAGGGATCCACATTGACCTTGATCGAATAAGAGAAATTTCTGAAATTCCTTTACCTCATAACAAAAAGTCTATGCAATCTTTCCTAGGTCAGATAAATTTTTTCAAAATATTTGTCCTTGACTTTTCATGAATTTTTTTACCTCTTCAATCCATGATTAAGAAAAATTTTCTTTTTAAATGGGAACATACAGAGCATGAAGCCTTTGATTTGATTAAACAAGCAATCATAAATGCTCCCTCTTTAGCAAGTCCAGATTTTTCTAATCATTTCATTTTATATACTTTTGCTTCCGACAAATCATATGCAGCTATATTAACATAGGTCAATGATGATAAAGCCGAAGCACCAATTTCTTTCTTTAGCTCCAATTTATAGGGGGTTGAATTCAGATTTTGAAAAACAAGCTTTTGTTATTTTCAAATCAATAAAGCATTTCAGACCCTTTCACCTCAAAACCCACACCAAGGTAGTAGTACCATTCTATGCAGTGAGAAATATATTAATACAAAGGGATGTAGGTGAGAAGAGGGAAAATTGGGTAACGACACTGCACGAATATGACATTGAAATCAGACCAGCTAAAATTGTAAAAGGTCAAGGTTTTTGCAGAATGTTAGTAGGAGCATCCAACTTATTAGTACTACAAGGTTCAGGTGATGATATACAAGTATATGAGGTAATCCTTAATGACACAGAATCCAGATATGTTGATATCATATTATAGTTAAGAAATGGGTATGGCCCTACACAACTAAGTTACCAAAGAAAAAGGGCTTTGAGGCTAAAAGCTAGATAATACCAAATCATCAAAAATGTTTTATTTAGAATAAATTATGATTCTATTTTTCTTAAATGTCTTGAAAATCTAAGGCAAAAAAGGTTTTGCAGGAACTCCATGATGGACCAGATAGTGGACATTTTGGAGGAGACACAACCACACATAAAATTCTGCATGTTGGCTATTATTGGCCAACCTTATTCAATGATACACACAATTATGTAAGGAAATGTAAATTTTGTCAAAAAGTTGCTAGAAAACAAAGGAAACCCGCATTACCATTGCAACTAGTCAACATTGAACAACCATTTGAATAATGGGGACTGGAAATAATAGGTGAGATCGTTCCTCACTCCTCTAAGCAACATAGATACATTCTTACAACAACTGATTACTTCACAAAATGGGTGGAAGCAATTCTGCTTAAGGTAGCCAATTCTGAATGCATCATTGAATTCATCGATCACTTTATTATTACCAAATTTGGTCTGCCATCTACCCTTATGTTTGATAATGAATCTTATTTTTCAGGCAATGCTATGACAAAATTTTCACTTAAAAGAGGTTTTAAACTTAAATACTCTGCTAACATTATCCTTAAGGAAATAGCTTAGCCGAATCTACAAACAAAATTCTCATAAGAATTATTAAGTGAATCGTTGATCAAAGTAAAAAAAACTAGCATAAGTCTTTAATATTTGCTCTATGGGTAGATTGAATAACACAGAAGGCTTCCATAGGCACTTCTCCTTTTAATTTGGTCTATGGGAATGAAGTTGTCCTCCCTACAAATGTAGCTATTCCCTCTCTAGCCCTAGTTCAATTTATTGAAGAAACTCCTTCCTCTTCTATGCAAGTGAGATAATTACAAATCCTTAAGCTCTAAGAAGAAAGGGAAAAGGCCAAATTTACACACGCACATCATCAATAGTTAGTCAAAGCTTCCTTTGATGCAAATTTTGTAGGTTCAAAATCCTCTCAGAGACCTGGTATTGAAATAGGATAAAGAACATGAGGAAAAAGGTAAGCATACCAAGTTCCAACGAATGTGGCTTGGCCCATTTCAGATTGTGGAACAAATAGGCCCATCAACCTTTTTATTGCAAGATTTATCAGGCAAGAGAGAATCTCTACCTGTTAATGGGCAGATCCTAAAGAAATATTTTTCATAGAAGATGACCTCTTCTATTCCTTGTATATTATTGCCTTTACTTTTTAGGAGAAATAAAAGTTGAGTAGCATTTACTTTTGGCTTTATAAATAATTATGTCTTTTATATTTTGACTTTTTTCTTGTATAAGTAGAGATGGTTAAGAATATGAATTTCGCATTTGAAACATGGGTTAAGTTCTATTACTCTGAAATTGCTTGTTCTCTGCCAAAATTATTTGTCCTTTGCTAAACCTCGACTTTATAAAGAAACCTTTTCTCTACCATCAGTCAAGAAAAGTATCTGTAACAAAGCAAAGTCTCTCTACAGAAAAGCATCTTTAACTCTACAATTGTCATCCAGAAACTCTTAAGGAGTCAATGGTTCTCCCCATCTAGTAAGATTTCATTTTTTAGAGTAATTCTAAAATATGTTTAAACTTAAAGGATAAGAGGTCTCATCAAGAGCCAACGTACCATGATCATAGGCAAATAACTTGTTGACATTACCAATATTGCATATCAAAATAGGGTAATGGCTTGAGATTGTATCAATTAAAAGACAAGGGGTCTCATCAAGCGCCAGCTTGTTCAGCTAAGTTACAACCAATGAATGGCATTGTCAATTTTGGTCACCAAACCAAGACAATGGCCTTTAAGGAGTAAAATGAAAATTTTAAAGAAAAGAGAATTGTTTAGAAAATAATGAAAAGAATAACAAGTATATAAATCTGAACTTATCTTTAAGGATTGCATTCTTATCTAGATGGGATACTGAATCATTACTGGTTAAAAGGTAACCATGTCGAGGCTGTGGATGCCTACTGGTAGTAGGGGCTCTACCTATGACAACTGAGTACACCTAAAAGCTAATTTGTGAGAGTCCCCCTATTTTTATCTTTAAAACCAAGTAATGATTGATGTAGACAAAGCAACTTTCATATTGAAAAGGATGATCAAAAGGATGATAGTTAGGTAGATGTTGTTTTTATTATTCAGAGTAATGTTACTTATCTTATATTTCATGTATTTTTATTTTCTAAACTACCTTTATTTTGGATGTTTTTAGAAATTTGAAAAAACTATCAAATATCACTAGTTCTTCCAGTGAATCTCCAATTGTTGTGCTATTCAACAACCCCCCAATTTGTTAATTTAATAGCTAATATTCTATTAATAAATGGGGACCCTTAAAAAATCCTTCCAAAAAAATAAATTTAGCATTTAGGCATTTTCTCGTTATTTTTTGGAATAAAGCAAGATATCAAGATAAAACCCTTTGAAAAGCTAGAAAATGCTCACCTTTTCACATATTGCATGAACACGCATTCCAAAATTCCTGTTAACAACCAAAACTCACAAAAAGCAATCAAGAGGGATTACCGCGCTTAACCTCGAAACTATTAGGCTTTTTTCATTTGAACTAATTCCTAAAACGTTTCTTATTAAAATAAGGCCCTCATCGCATATTGCCACTTACAAAGGGTGCACCCTCACAAAGTATCTTTAACCATGCGATCTACGATATTGTGATGACACGGTCACCCTTATTGCATCACATTGGAAACCCTTAAGAAAGATCTGAAACCTTACCAACCATGCGATATTGCGAAATGTGATGGAAGGCTGGACCCGATTTCCAACTATGTTATAAAAAACACTCAAGTCCACTGCACAATGAAAAGGGCTTTACAAAGAAAATTCTATCAAATAATCTATGCTTTGAAAACTAATAAAGAATGCCTTGCATTTCGCATTTCACAGAAACCAAAGGAATGGGAAGCAAAGTGCACACATGAAATGTGATAATACAATCTGTGATATCACATTGCAAAATTTCGCAAAATCGACATTTTCGTAGTTAAAAATATCACCACCCTAATAAGTTTCTTTCCCAACTTACAATGCAAAACATTAATGAGCAATAAATCTAGGGATAAGGAACCATTAGTTGGCATTTAGTATGGGTTAATGGAATTTACGTTTGAAAAGTTGTTCAACGTGACACAATATCTTCTCACTTGCATTTAATAAAAACTCCTTTCTTGTCACCTTGTCAAAGTCATATGTATCATTCATTCTTATGGTCATTTTTACTTGTGTTTATCCGATAGTTTCTGCTTTGCTCCATTTTCAGGAACAATCCATAACAAGAGTTGCTGGGAGCAATGGAAAAGAGGGGAAAGGTAGCCGCATCTGAAAAATCAGAAATGATAGCTCTGTTCTCTGACACTACATCCAGCAAAGATGGAGGAGCCTCAACATGGGAGGCCATGTATGATTTACTAGAAGAGGAGAAACCAAGACCTTTGGTAACAAAGGCCACAACCAATGGTCATGTTTCCTTCAACGCCTCCTTCTTCGAGACAACATGCTCATTTCTGCACCGCATATCCACAAGGCCAAAGATAATTACATATATAGATATGGTTAAGTGGATAATTGATCAAGTGGACATATCGGACAGAGAATTCAAGAATATCAGGCAAGAGGTTATGGGATCTTTTTCACCAGACAACCTGCAGCTTATGTAAAATCTACCAGAGCGACAGAATCTCTATAATAAATAGTTCCTCAAGAAATTTTCTAAGGAGAATGAAGACCCAGCAGATGTCATGCAGACCTGGACAGAAAACAAAGGTAACATCAACAAGGATAAAATGGGTATGTATTTTACATCATCTATCTCTCCCCCTCATAGTTTTGCAGCAGCCATGCTATGTAGAATGTTCGGCAAGCGCGATAGTACCAAAATTTCCCCAGAATGGTTGTCATTAATAGATGTAGCCTCAAATGCAACAATAATGAATTGGGTCCAAATTTTGTTTTATAATTTTACCAAATCCATAATGGAGTATAGGAGAGAGAGGAGTATCTCTTCAAGGGTTTACCCTCCATTTTTCATGAGTGCCTATGTAATGGACTCTATCTGTTTTGGCTCCAAATTTCCTATCATGGGATGGAAGTGGACTATGCAAGACCTACTTCCTACCCATATATATCATAAGAGTACGTGGGAGTCTCAGTTGCGCCCCCATTTTTACAAAATATGTCAACGAGTTATGCTGCATATTCATAAAAAATTCTACAATAGAAATGCCCCTAGGTTTTCTAGAGAAGCCGAAGTAGATATCCTACCTATAGCCAGATGGTTTGGGGAGGATACATTTACATATATCAGAGCATTTGGGAGCATTGCTTCACTGCATTTCCTCCCATACTATGTACCCAACAAGCTAATGGCCAGGGACATAACCTACCAAACAGTAGGGGAAGGTGGGCTGAGCAAAGGATTGAAGGAGTAGAAAAAGGCCATTTGGCGTACATTTTTGTTGCAATGTGGTGCATTTTCACTGCACGATTTTGGACATGCATGCAAGGAAGCCAAGACTATGAAATCTCTGAAATTGACTACATTCCCAGGAAGACAATATGACCCAAATGGCACTGCCAAAGACTTCACTACTATGGTGAAAGTCAAACCATTCACCCATGAGGAAGATGCCTTCGATGACCTCTTCCTACAAAAGGAAACATTTTCAGAAGTGACACATATGGCATCACTACTTTTTTCCCCAGATGATCTTGAAGCCTTCTGTAAATATAGGGACAGGATATTATTAAAGGTCCCATTGGACCTTCTACAGATTGAACCAATAAGGGAGCCAACTCCCAATGTAAGCTTAGAGGAAATATCCAGAAAAAATTCCAAAGAAAATTCCGAACAAGAGTCCCACGAGAAGTCTACTTGTGAGTCAGAGCACTCACAGCTACAATCTCAAAATGGGGGCAATAAAAACAGAGAGTCCAAAAGGGACACCACCCTAACCACAAAGAAAGCAGCCAAGCAAACCTCGGCAAAGAAATAGGCTGAAATTGACTCTACTTCCACTCAATCGGCGAAACCCCTAGTTGTTGATTTAGAAAGAGAACGGGAGAATTTTAATAAGAAGCTCCATACAGAGGAACAAGCATCTGAGATACAGACTCCACAGCATAAATCAACTCAAGAAAATATAGTGGAGAAAAATGTAGGCACTCAAGATGTGGAGCTCATTCCTGCCACCCCCACTTTTGAAATTATTTTGAGAATTGAACAAATTCCTCCATTAGATGTGTTGTATAGCCCTGCCCATAAAGTTGTCATAAAAATGTAGAGGAAGAAAAGAAAGTTAGATTTTGCAAATATTACCACTCCTGACAATGAACCAATGGACATTGTGTGGAAAGGTTCACCCATGGACCCATCTTACAACCTTACGAGACTGTTGCAATTTGCAAGAGCCTATGCTATGGCAACTCTTGATAAAGCAGCAGAGGTCCAAATGCTGCTGAGAGAAAAGGAACAAAAGATCCTGTTGTTGGAACAACAGTTAGAGCAAGAAAAATCTCACCAACAAGCAGAGTTACAAATAGTCAAGCTTCAAGAGGAGCTTGAATAGATGAAAATACAACATCAAGCCAGCCTAGCAGAAAAAGATGCACGGATTCAAGCTATGATAGAGAATTTTAAAGATAGTCTACAAATTGATCAGTTCGTAAAAGAAGCACTTAGCCTTAACTCCCAATTAATGCAACAAAAGGAAGTTATGTGCCAGAAAATCTCACAAATAAGTCCTTATTGTGAGATCAATGATAAGCTAACAAGCCAATTCGTCGACATAAGACTTGAGTATGATGAATTCCATCAAAGGATTTCTGACTTTATCACCTGGAAAGAATTAGAAGATGGGAGGAAGGTTGATTTTCAAAAACTGGAGGAATCCCATAAAGAAATTCTATTTGCAGACTAGGATTCTCGGCTCAAGCAAACAGAAAGGGCAATGACGGTCGCGGCAGCAGCAAAAAATAGCATCATTGAAGCTGTTAACGAAAATCTACATGGTGCCAGACTCTATACTAGGATTTCTTCCAAGTGCCAATCAACTAGAGCAACAATGGAGACAAGCAGCAAGGAAAGGGAGGAGATGATCAGAAAAACGAGCAAGCTAAACTGGGAAGCATACCAACAATTCTTAGTCAAACCATACAGCCAGTGGATGACCTTACGATTCCTAACTACCTCCACACAAAAAATGGTGTCAGCACTAATGAACGCTATATTTACTGGACAGTTGAAATCTACGATCAGCCAACCAACATAGCTCAAACCAATGACAAATATCTGTGATCTTAAGGATCGAATTCAAAGGAGTTAGTCACTTTGTTTTATTTTTATTTTATTTTTATTTATCATAATCTGAGGAAGGTCGTTTAAACCTCCTCAGCTATTTTTGTAATAATCTATTTTAGGACCTATAGTTTTAGTATTTAAACCCCTCTCATGCATTTAGAGAGGGGTCTAGAAATTTTATCAGAAACATTCTTCAAAACATGCACTTCTGTACCTTTGAGGAGGTTCTGGTGGAATGAATGGAACAGGATCTATTTTCTTTTGAATATCTGGCATGCTCTACTGAAATTGCACTTTTGCACTCTTAGATGATGTTGGATTGATTCGAATTAGGTCGATATTTCTGAAACACATGAGTAGAACTTATCATATATGGTACTTTTATCTTGTGATTCTGTTTTATTTATGTATCACCCAATAACTTTTCTTCAATTGTTTTATGTATGAAAGTTTTAATTTCAGTTAGCATTATTTCACTTTTCTATGGTGTTGGCTTTAATTTTATGCTCAATATATGAACAATTCTATATTCGATATATCTTTCACAGTCATTTTGGTTAAATATTTATCCAAAACGATTATTTTTAAACGATTTCACTTCTTATTGCAATTGAATGATCTTTATTACCAATTTCTATAGGACGTTATTGTAGATCGCATACTTTACTTTATTCCCACGCATAGTTATAGTTTAATAGTGTTCAAACTAGGACATATGCATGTGTTTAAATAGTTTATCTTAGATTACACTTAGCTTAAGCATTCTCTCATTACATCATATACCACCCCATCAACACTATCAAAATCTCTTTTGGGAAACTGGTCCCATTATCCCTAGTCGGAGCCACTACACCAAACGGAAAAGGAGTTGCTAACAAAGGTCCGGACCTAGTGGTTTTCCCCCATATTGTAGTAACGATTTTCGAGGCTTCAATAGGACCACCATCTTTTGCAAGCCTCCAAAACCAACAATCCTTGCCCAACTCCTCTTGGACTTATGAAGAATTTTTTTCTCAATACTTGTTTTACCAGAACCCCCACTCCACTCCTCTATGTGGATCACATTTCATGCATTTTCAAATTGGAACCCCATAGCTTCTCAACATGAACATCGCAACAACAATATCTTCATAACGCATTATCAACACTCTCAATACAAAACATCAATCACTAAATCAAACTCAACTCATAGCTCTCTCTCACATCCACACACCATCCTCAACTCACATAGCCTCAATACATTAGCTGCAAATAATCTAGATGCAAAAACTCAATGATGCAATATAAAATTTCCATATAAAAACATGAGACATTGTTGCAGCCAATCTATCACAATCATATCAGCAACATATATAAACTCAAATAAAATTACGCCCCTACAATCACAAACACATTAGAAATCTCCTTAGTAACCCTGTCAATTTTCTTCTCCATGCAAATAGTCTTCAGTCATGATTAATTTTGTCTCTGCTACTGCTACATCTCCATGCACACTATGCTACAACAAATTCATTCTCCTCACCACTGACTCTCCAAAAACACTATCGAAACTTCCTCAGTCAACAGAACCAAACAAATGAGCAACCTTTCCTCTCATATTTCTAATTTCTACAAAGGTTAAATCAATAAATTCTTCAGATGATGGAGCTCGCCTATAACCTTTTCACACAATTCAAATTTGATTGAGATAGGATTCTTAACCAAATCAAGCCACTTACTCCACGAGCCTTTTGATAATTTTAACTTTGATTTACTTCTACAAGCCCCATGACTTATCTCAACCTTTTTCTGGAAAACTATGATCATGAGCTTTTCCAAATACAAAATAATTTCAATTGTGCGTGCAAAATTTAGAGTAAATTATATGTTTCCTTTTAGTCACAGCAATATAACTGTAGAATTTTTATTGCATTCGCATGCATAGGTATGTCTTCTAGTGATTGGAACCCTTTAGTTGCATGTGTAAGCCATCATCCATGCGACTGGGGCAGAGGATGGCCAAAATCAAATTTCCTTAGCTTAGAATCTGCCCAAAGTTGCTCCACTTATTAATAACCTTCTATAAGTCCTCACGGACCCATTGTAGCCACTGAAACACTCCAACAAACCACTTCCACAACTCCATCATCATCAAAAGTCAAGCTAGGTTGACTTGAATTCCATCCAGCAGTTGCACTAATACTTAATCGATCAAACTACTCCACAGCTACTCCAACACCTGCATAACTATCAAATCATCAATGATAGTCCCTTCAACTGATTATATAGGCTAAAAACCATCCACACACACACACACACACTAGGTACCATAAACATAAATTGATAGTCTCCATCACCGTCAATTAGGTGAAGCATCTCCCTGCCAAGGCATCAAAATATAGGCCAAATTCCTGCACCAACCAAGTACCTCTGCATCACATGGTACAAACAATGCATGCTATCAAGGTGACATCAATGCCAACCATCAAAATTGCATCATGTTAAGTTATGGTATGTTCTATGCTTATAACAGTTTACTTCTTTTTCTTATTATATTCCACTGATTAGCAATCACATGTACATAAAGTAAAGTGCAGATAGAACATTAAACGATCGACAGAAAACAAGCCAAGACAAGAGACACAAGATGTGGCGGCTAGCCAGGGACAAACCCCACAATGTGTGTGGAAACCCTTTGACCAAATCTTCTTTTACATTCAATAATTCAGCAGATAGAAATAGTACAATAAATCTGATTCATATCAGTGGTAGCAAACCCTAGATCAGTAGCATCAGCATTAGCGGCTTCATTATCAAACTAGGGCAGACGATATCTCACAAACCGACTGTCGGATTGACTTCATTCCACCACCAAAAGTTTCATCTTCCAGAGGAGGTTCAGATGAACCTACAGCGCAGTTCAGATGAGGAGATCTTCTAGGACACGCAAGTCAATCTTTACTTCTGCAGTTGCAGCTTCAGTTTCAGCAGTTTCCGGCTTCAAACTAGGGCAGTCGATATCTTGCAAACTGTTCGTCGGATTGACTTCATTCCACCACCAAAAGTTGCGGCTTTCAAAGGAGGTTTAGATGAAACTACAGCGTAGTTCCAAAGAGGAGATCTTCTAGGCCACGCAAGTCAATCTTTACTTCTGCAGTTGCAGCTTCAGTTTCAGCAGTTTCCAGCTTCAAACTAGGGCAGTCGATATCTTGCAAACCGTTCGTCGGATTGACTTCATTCCACCACCAAAAGTTGCGGCTTTCAAAGGAGATTCAGATGAACCTATAGTGTAGTTCCAAAGAGCAGATCTTCTAGGCCACGCAAGTCAATCTTTACTTTTGCAGTTGCAGTTTCAAATTCAACAGCTTCCAGCTTCACATGTGTGAGAGAGAGAGACCCATTTCAGCGCAGTAGAGAGAGAGAGAGATGTGATGAGATGAGTGAGTCCAAATGAGGAAAAGTCCTCTTATATTTATACACAACGTTGGTGGGTGAATAGATGCGACTGTTGGGCTTCTGAGCCTACATGAGTTGTAGGTCGGCTTGATAATAATTCCATAATCAAAATAAATTCATATCTCCATGAATACTTATTGGAATCGGATGATCTTTATATCAATCATACACCTCTCGTCGAGAGGAATCTAATAAAAATATTATCAACCATGAATAAGATGACCCACATGAAGGTTTTCCCTGGTTACCAATTTTAACACTCCCTCTCAACCATGGAGAACTTCATCTGAAATCTGTCTATCGGTCGTTATTATTCATCCATCAAATGCACTGCCCTGTACAGCCTAACCCTTGCCCTGGTCTTCTCTATTATGCCTGTTCTGCTTTGTCTTGTTCTGCCCTGCACTGATCTGTACGGTTTTTCTCTGTTCTGCTATGCTCTTGCATTGTTCTGTTCTGCTCTGCTTTTGTTCGAATTATGAAGAAGAAGAAATGATCGAGGATGTGTCATACTGACTCAAAGTCAGTCTCAGAGTATGTACCACTGGTCCCCGACTAGTCTCAACCAACCTGAACTCAGCGTCATAGTGAGTACAACTCCACTGGTCCTAGACCAATATCATCCTCTACTGACTCAAAGTCAATCTCAGAGTATGTACCACTGATCCCAGACCAGTCTCAACCGACCCGAAGTCAGCGTCATAGTATGGTACAACTCCTACCACTGGTCCCAGACCAGTATCATTGAACCCAGATCAATGGAGGTCATCCTAGCGTAGGGAGTACGGTAGTTACAACGATGCATCCATCGATACTACTATGGTCCCTAACTTCATTTCCCTGCTCATTGATCAGATGAGAGGTACTTCCCATGAGTCCCAGACTGCATGGGTAGGATGCCTCGACAAGAGAACTAATCAATCCTGTCCTCATAGGAGAACACATCAATCCTGCTACAATTGCCATGGAGAACACATCAATCCAGGCCTCACAGGAGAATACATCAATCCTGCGACAATTGCCATGGAGAACACATCAATCCTGCTACAATCGCCGTGGAGAACACATCAATCCAGGCTGCCATGGAGAACACATCAATCCAGGCCTCACAGGAGAACTAATCATCCTGCTACATAGGAGAGCGAATCATCCTGTTCCACAAGAGAGCGAATCATCTTGTCCCACAAGAGAGTGAATCATCTTGTTCCAGTGTGCACCACCAGGGGAGGGTGAGTCACCCTGTGGTCATATGTTGCTCTAGTAGGAACCGCAAGCCCTTAGAGCTCCCAGAGCTCAATGTATGCAACATGCAGGACCCTTGTACAAAGGTTTCTTGCCGACTCCAAGTCATTTGGGAAAATCATAGATTAGATCTTTCCTCAGGGCTTTGACAAGGTGTATCAACCTGTACATCATCTTAATGTGATGGAGCTTCCTTGCTCATCGACTTACCATATCCCAGATGATGTCTATCTGCTGGAGCAATTGACGAATATGGGATTCCTCAATAATCGAATCCCACCTCTGGTTGTTACAGAGAATCATAGTAGTATCCAATGTAAATCCAAACAGCTCATTGAAGAGCTTTCGCAACCAGACTGCCTCACACGAGGTTATGCTAGCAACAATATATCCTACTTCGGCAGTGCTCAAAGCCACCTACTTCTGCTTCTTGCTCATCTAGGATATCGAAGTAGATCCCAAGGTGAAACAGTACCCGGAAGTTCTCTTACGGTCCACCACACTGCCTGCCCAATCAACATAAATATATCCAAGTAGTCTCACATCTCCGGCAGTGTATCTTAATCCATGAGAGATTGTGTCCTGAAGACATCTCAGAAGATTCCTGACATCAATCCAGTGAGGCTCAACCAAATATGAGCTCACAATGCTAACTACAAAACATATGTCCGGACGGAGGTTCACCAAGAACATCATTGCGAATGAGTTTTTGAAACTCAGAGGCATTTCCCAAGTCTGGTCCGACATCACTACCATATAACTTCTAAAAGTTAAGATCCTCGAGGTAGTCACAGGCTTGCAGTCCATCATACTGAATCTTTCCAACATATTTACCACATATTTTCCTTGAGATAGGAAAATTTCCCTTGGCTTCTGCCACACTTCAAGTCCTTGGTCCTTCATTTCAAATTCAGAAGCCATCTCCCTCTTACATTTGTGAATGAGAGGGTTTGCACCTGTTAGAAAGAGGTCATCCACATACAACACCAGTATGAGAGGCTTGTCATCTTCAACCTTAAAGTAAAGGTTAGCATCAGCTTCACTCCTAGTGAATCCCAGCTTCATCAAGTAGCTATCGATCCTCTCATACCATGCTCGGGGTGCTTGCTTCAGCCCATAGAGAGCCTTCTTCAACCTGCATACATGAGATTTTCAATCATAAATCTCAAATCCTCTAGGTTTCTCCACATAGACCTCTTCTTTGATAGAACCATGCAAGAACGCGGTCTTAACATCCATCTGATGTAGGTTCCATCCTTGTGAAGCCACAAGGGCTATGATCAATCGGATGGTCGTATATCTGGCAACAGGTGCAAATATCATAGTCTATACCTCCCTTCTGGGATAAACCATGAGCAACAAAATGAACCTTATACTTTTCCATACATATACGACTCATATTCTGTGGTCATAGCATCCTTCCATAGTTAATGCTTGATGACATCTGAGAATGATGAAGGTTCATTTTGTATGATCGTGCTCATGATGGTCAGGTATCCCTGATACCTATTAAGTTTCTTACTTTGATGGAAGGTTCCTCAGAGTGTAGCAAGTCCTTCAGCATCATTAAGTATCCCCCTAAGCCATGAAGGCCTCTTCCTAGAAGAGGAAGGCTCATGTGAATGAGGATCAATCAGATCCATGGGTTCTTCTACATCAAGCATTGATTCATCATCCTTTTCTTTCGGTTCCCTGGTGTCGGCTTCTTGAGAGCTCCTCAAAGTCGGAAGATTGATCACCTTGCTGAGAGCCATATCTTCGTCAAAGGTGACATCATGACTAATTATGACTTCCCTTTGACCGGTTACATAGATTCTATAGCCTTTAGTATTTTCACCATAGCCCACGAAAATTCCCTTCTTTCCAGATGCTCCCAATTTATTTCTCTTCTCTTTTGGCACATGAAAATATACAGGGCTTCCAAAAATTTTAAAATGAGAAACATCAGGTTTCTTACCAGTGAATTTTTCCTCAGGAGTCTTGGAACCCAATGCTTGATGAGGGCATCAATTTTGTACATATATGACGGTGGTTGTAGTTTCAGCCCATAGAAACTTAGGAAGACTTTGATCATGTAGCATGGCCTGGACAGCTTCCATAATTGTGCGGTTCTTCCTTTCAGCCACACCATTTTGTTCAGGAGTATATGGTGTAGTAGTCTCCCTCTTGATGCCAGCCTCTTTACAAAAATCATGGAACTCATTAGATTCATATTCAGTCCCATTGTCAGTTCTTAAGATCTTGATCTTCTTTTCGGTTTGATTCTTGATTAGGGCTTTGAAGTGTCGGAACCAAGGGAACACTTCATCCTTCTTTTTCAAGAAGCATATCCAGGTCTTTTGAGAATGGTCATCTGTAAAAGTGAGATAATATGAGTATCTTCCCAAGGAGTTCACAGGCATCATACCTGATATGTCTGAGTGAACTAGTTGTAATATATCAGAGGTCTTTCTTTGGCTTGAGGGGAACGGTCCCCTTTTGAGTTTTCCTTCGACACATCCCGGACATACACGTTCTTTCTCTACTTGGAATTCGGGCATCCCTGTCACCATTTGTTTCACACCAAGTAGAGCTTTGTAATGAAGGTGGGCAAACCTCTGATGCCAAAGTTCGGACTGAAGAGTTTTGTCAAAAGACATGACACGTAGCGGACTTCCATTGACCTGATATGATGAATCAACACTAAACCCAAGAGTAAAGGCATTTCCATATACATACCTTGCCATTGCTTAAGGTTACCTTGTAGCCTTTGTCTTCCATTGCCGAGATGGACACTAGGTTCTTTTTGAGGTCAGGTGCATTTAATACATCCTGGATTTTCTAGCCTTCTTGAATGGTTGTCCTCTTCCTCGATCCCCAGCTCTCCTCTTACCTTTGCTATTGAATTTGTCATTCCTTTGATTTTCCATCAGAGGGATTTTGATCATTGTCCCGGTGTGAGTCCTTTCTATCAGGGCACTCCCTTGCATAGTGACCTGCTTTATCGCAGATGTAACATTATCCTTTTCTTCCACCCTTAGGTCCAGCCTTTCCTTTTGATTTAGACCCAGAATTATTTCTTTTCTTAGCATGAGAAGAAAAAAGCAGCAGGAGGACCTTTAGGCAAGCGAATTTCCTGCTCTTCTACCCTTGTTTGTTCTTGAATGCATCTAGCCATTAATTCCTCGAAACTAGGAATTGCATTATTGTTTAGAAGAGTAGTCCTGAACACATACCATTCAGATGGTAATCCTCCGAGAGTTGTGAGTGCTATTTCTCTGTCAGTAATGGTTTCCCCAATAGATAGGAGATCGTTCTTGATCTCGGTGATTCTTAAGAAGTATGCTTGCATACTTTCATCTTTACCCTTCTTGATTTCCCTCAACTTATTTCTAAGAAACAAAACCTGATTTGCATCATTAACTTTAAATAAACTCACCAGTCTATCGTAGATTTCCTTGGAGGTGTCCAGTTCAGAGATGTAGGCCACCAAGTGCTTGTCAATAGAGTCCCGGATGATCTTCTATTGTTTTGACTTCTCCATTTTTCCATTTGTTCCAGGCAGCAGCAGATGCATTTGATGAAGGCTCAACAATATTGCCTCTTACATGGTCCAACACTCCTTGATCTTCAAGGGTTAGATCGATAGACATCTTTCATCCGTGATAGTCAGCTTTCTCACGGAGCTTGTCTTCGGCAGGAAAGAGTGTTGAGGACCCCATAGTTCTTTTAGGATAGCCTTGCCAATCTTCTCTTCAATGATTGCTCTTGCTCTTGCTCAGGCTTTGTCTTCACCTCAGCTCTGATACCATGTTAAATTATGGTATGTTCTATGCTTATAACAGTTTACTTCTTTTTCTTATTATATTCCACCGATTAGCAATCACATGTACATAAAGTAAAGTGCAGATAGAACATTACACGATCGACAGAAAACAAGCCAAGACAAGAGACACAAGATGTGGCGGCTAGCCAGGGACAAACCCCACAATGTGTGGGGAAACCCTTTGATAAAATCTTCTTTTATCTTCAATAATTCAGCAGAGAAAAATAGTACAATAAATCTGATTCATATCAGCAGTAGCAAACCCTAGATCAGTAGCATCAACATTAGCGGCTTCATTATCGAACTAGGGCAAACGATATCTCACAAACCGACCGTCGGATTGACTTCATTCCATCACCAAAAGTTTCGGCTTCCAGAGGAGGTTCAGATGAACCTACAGCGTAGTTCATATGAGGAGATATTCTAGGCCACGCAAGTCAATCTTTACTTCTGTAGTTGCAGCTTCAATTTCAGCAGTTTCCGGCTTCAAACTAGGGAAGTCGATATCTTGCAAACTGTTCGTCGGATTGACTTCATTCCACCACCAAAATTTGTGGCTTTCAAAGAAGGTATAGATGATCCTACAGCACAGTTCCAAAGATGAGATCTTCTAGGCCACGCATGTCAATCTTTACTTCTGCAGTTGCAGCTTCAGTTTCAGCAGTTTCCGACTTCAAACTAGGGCAGTGGATATCTTGCAAACCGTTCGTCGGATTGACTTCATTCCACCACCAAAAGTTGCGGCTTTCAAAGGAGATTCAGATGAACCTACAATGCAGTTCCAAAGAGGATATCTTCTAGGCCATGCAAGTCAATCTTTACTTCTGCATTTGCAGTTTCAAATTCAACAGCTTCCGGCTTCACATGTGTGAGAGAGAGAGACCCATTTCAGCGCAGTAGAGAAGAGACTCATATCTGCGCAGTAGAGAGAAAGAGATGTGATGAGATGAGTGAGTCCAAATGAGGAAAAGTCCTCTTATATTTATACACAACGTTGGTGGGTGAATAGATGCGACTGTTGGGCTTCTGAGCCTACATGAGTTGTAGGTCGGCTTGATAATAATTCCATAATCAAAATAAACTCATATCTCCATGAATACTTATCGGAATTGGATGATCTTTATATCAATCCTACACCTCTCAATGAGAGGAATCTAATAAAAATATTATCAACCATGAATAAGATGACCCACATGAAGTTTTTCCCTGGTTGCCAATTTTAACACATCACAACATCAATGCCAACACCAGGTACAATAATTCTCTTTCTCCCTAAATTATCAAGTACACTAATTTAAATGCCAAAATTTTAGGCATACACTAGTCAATTGCAGGCTTAATGAAAAGAAGACAGAGCCAGTAATTGAACAAATTTAACAAAAACCCAAGGTCTAGAGAGAAAAGGATAAATGAGAGTAATGTGATCTTTTTTGCATTCTCATAATGGTGGGAGCCATTGGTATATGGACAGTGGACATTTCGGTCATATGTCAGGAGATAGAAGCAAGTTTTTGACATGGAAACTAGTGGACAAATGTAATGTGACTTTTGGAAATAATGCTCCTAGCAAAATAATTGCAAAAGGAGTGGTTAGTCTCTCAAATGGAAATGGTAAAGCCAAAAATGTTTTATATGTTGATGGGTTGAAGCATAACTTTCTTGTATCTCATATGTGTGATCAAGGCTATGATGTTATTTGTAAATCCAAAAATGATCAAATCAAGTTCGCATGTACAGGTGAGATAGTTGTTGAGGCTGTAAGAACGGAAAATAATGTTTATGTGCTCAAAGAGATCAAGAAAGAAAGGTGTTACTTATCAAAGATAGATGAGAGTTCATTATGGAAAAAAAGGATTAGACATCTAAATTTTGATCAGATAGTTAAGCTAAGCAAGAAAAACATTGTCAAGGACTTGCCCAGGCTTTCAAAACCAGAGAATACAATTTATAAATATTTCCAAATAGGAAAGCAAGCTCGAGTTCTATTCAAGGAAAAAGAGAACTCATCATCAAGGCCATTGTAGCTAGTACAAATGGGACTTGCTATGGCCTAAATCTACCTTAGGCTGAGAAAGTTAGGTCCAAGGTAACATCAAACCATGCTTAACTTGGTAGCTAGCCCTACCAAGTTGGGAGAGGGCTCTCTCCTTGTCAATCTCAGGAAAATATAGCAAATGAGGCTTGAGATGACTGATGTAAAGACTAATTTTAGGCTAGGTATATGCTCAGAGGAGTTTTATTGAGTTTTATGATGGCTTGCTGGATCAGATGTGAAAGGCAGATTTGGGTCTGAGGAATGAACTCAGTCTTGCAGAGGTTTTTGTGGGGCGACGTAGGCAAATGCTTTAGTACTTTGAATTAAGTAAAATGGAGAGTCTTAAGACTGGTGAGGAGTTGGAGAGGGCATGAAAGTATCAGGAATCCTCTTCAAACAGTAGAAAACATGTAAAACCAAATAAACCCTAAGGTAGAGCACTGCAACATCAATGATTTCCACCTTTATACTTGATTCATTTAGTTAAGCTGAAAAGAGAAAGATGATGGCACACATAAACACATGTAAAATTGAATAACAAAAGGAAAAAAAATACTAAATCAACTTGCCACAAGAATCCCACAAAATGCTACAAACCCTGGTCTAGGTCCTTGCCAAACTACATAAATGAATGTACAATAATGGTCAAATCATTCACAAGAGTCCAACCTTTACAAATGACTGAAAAAGTACTAGATATAGGCAAAAAACCACCCATGCTAGCCTTTAGGGGTCGAATTCATGAGTTTATGAGCCGTTTCAACAAGATCTAAACTAAGAACTAAAAAATAGGCAGTGGAACAGCTTGCCTCTAAAACCTAGGAAATTGATTCATTCAGTTCAAAACCACCTATACATGATGTATCTACCTCCATGAGTAAATTTTCATAATTTTTCCATCAGAGTACATCAATTTAAATCAATTTACATCATGATTTTGATCATGAGAGAGAAAAATTCAAACTGAGAAAAAACTAGGTGAAAAACAGAGGTTTTTAGCAAAAATGGCACTTTTTCATCCTGTGTGTAATGCCATTTTTCCTGTGCATATCACTTTTTCCCAGCTGCTTTGAAAGGCCTTCCCCTTCACCAAATTTGCTCCATGTGGGCTTGTTGGAAAGTTCTATCTATATACTTTCTAGAAAAACTGGAAATTTTGTATTTGGTGTCCATTTTCCCCTCCAAAAATCAGTTCTCCCAACGTTGCTTCCTGTGTGGCCAAAAGGTGGTTGAGAGGGCATTTTTGAGGTGTTTTTGACCCTTTTGGAGGCCCAAAACTTGCCAAACTTTTCTAGTAATTTTTGGGTATGCATAATTTTTCATGAGGAATCCAAAAATTTATATTTTTCCTCTAGAGGAGGTCCCTATCAAAAACAAGCGCCCGGTGGCGCTACGCACCAGTCGGAAAAACCTGTTTTTTCCTTGAAAATTTCAAAATTGTCAAAAAGTGTGCCAAATTTCTTGAAATTTGGCATGGTGACCTGCATCAAGTACTATGTTGGCCGAATAAAGCTTCACCCAAGATCTTGATCTTATCTTGCTCTTTCTTGCTCCTCAAAGTTTCCCTCAGCTTGGCCTTTAGGTTCCTTATCCTCACTTTGCAAATCTTGTTTCATGCCAAAGAGTGATAAGCCATGTGCCTCAACATATTTTTCTCCTTATTGGCTTTCTCAAGCAGCTTCTCCAAGTGCATATTTTCCCTCTCTAACCAAGATTCCCGGTCAGCATCAACCTCTTGCTCTAGCAGTGACAATTTGACTTTCCTCCTTTTTGTTGCTTGCTTGTTTTCCCTTATGTTTTGCAGCTCTGTGATTGTCTGCTTATCCTCCAACTGCTTGTTCCATTTATCAAGGTAATTTATGATCCACTTAACTCTTTCAAGGTTAAGAGATAAGTCATGAATGTCAGCTTCTTGTTCTTTGATGATCTCCTTGAGTTTTGAGCTTTGGGAGCCCAAATTAGTATTCATCCTGAATCAAAATGAAATCTCTCTCTTGACCTTCAGAAGGCCCTTCATCATGCAATGGTTTTTTCCCTTTATCCTATACCTCCTTTGCTAAAGAATAAGGCAAAGCCCCTTTCACCTAGGTTGAAGATAGCATTTGCCTATGGTCTAATGAAGGAAACGAGACCCCTTCCACCCCAGGTCAAGATAGTACTCATTTGGCAAGCTACAAATAATCTCATTGTGCCCTTTTGATAAGTGACAAATACTGGCACACTGGTAGTTTGAGTCTCATGAACCTCTTGCTGATTTGAAGGCCCTCCTACCTCTTGAAATACTGATGGGGTCACTTGAGGGCTTTTGAAAACCTCATGTGAAATGAAATCATCCCATGAAACATTTAACAAGCTCAGCTGATGGAAAACAACAATATTGATCAATGCAAAGTGATAAATGTTGTTGTACTATTGATGAGGAGGTTTTATTTGCACCAATGTGGTCATTTTCTCAAAACTTCTGCATATGAAATAGGGGAGGTTCATCATCCTCACTCTAGTGAAATGCATCAATATTCTAACATGATAAGTGTATGAGCGAAAAAATCTCCCTTCACAGCTGAAGTATTTGATAATGAGCTTTACGAGTGGAGCATATGTGTCCTGTAGGTATTTGAAAGGAAAGACCCCACTGATTTGCTTCTGATAGCTAGCCTTGATATAAGGCTCATAATGCTCTTTGTCCACAAGTTGTCCTTTGTTCCACTGTTCACCCACATTAGGAATACCTGTTTCTTCAGCTATAGTTCAGGTGTCAAATTGAAGGTAACACCTACTAAATGGACCTCACCATTGTGAAGATGAAGGAAAAATAGTCTAGCAAGCTCATGGTGGTATTTCACCCTTTCCACCATCTCAAAAAACTGGTAGCAAGACTGATGTTTGAAACATGCTACTACAAGAGGACAACCCAATAGCTCTGTGAGTGTAGTGGGCTCCTTCCAGATGTGTTTTCCTCCCTTATGTGGTTTTCTTGGTGCATGAATTTCTTGGGAGGAATCACTCACAGTTTCCTCATCCCTTTCATAAGCTGAATCTGTTTCCATATTTTCCACTGTATGGTGTAAAATGATGAGTATGAAGAGATTTTAAGTCAAGAATAGGTGACTGTTGTTTGATGAATAAGACTGATGAGTGGGACTGATGAGTGGAGGATTTGATGTTGGCTGTAGGGTTTTTAGGGAGTGATAGGGTTTGGGAATGCAGATTAGGGTTTGGGGAATAGTGGGAATTTGTTAGGGTTTTAGGGTTTTGCGGATAGGGAGGTAGGATGATTGTAAGTGAGAGAGGGAAAGGGAAATGAAATTTAGGAAATGTAGTGAAGAGGGATGGGATATGGGAGAATTATGTAGGGGAGAAAAAACAGCAAGAATGTCAAAATTGCAAAACCCTATAGAGTTTTTGTAATGCACTGTGTAGCAAATTAGGGTTTGAATTTTCACCTATCAAATCATCATCAAGGAGGAGTAAATCTCTTGCAATGCCAATTTGGGATGTTTTACTTACTTGTGGAATGATATTGGAAAATTTTTGGAGCTTGAGAAGGTCGATTGAGTGAATTTTAGGCTTGTAGGATTGTTGTGTCGCGCCAACACCTAGGTGCGCCGCGTCTAATAGGTGCGTCGCGCCAACACCCAGGTGCACCACGCCTAATAGGTGTGCCGTGCCAATTCAACTTTCTGTGCCCAATGCGCCGCGCCAAGCAGGTGCACCACGCCAAGAAACTTTGCTGCGATTTTTCCTTCTTCGCCTCAAATCGTGATTTTCACTTGTTCTCTCTCTCTTTGAGAAAAAATGAGGTCTTTAACACAAGAAACACTTTATATACCCTTTTGACTTTATTTATTTCATTTAGAAAACCCACTTTCTAACGTTTGCTTTTTCACTTTGTTCTTTAGAAACTTTGTTTTGCAGTTTGTCTTTCTTTTCGACTTTTGATGGAATAATGCTTTGACTTTCTTGTCTCTTTTGCAGGAGCTGGAGTGCAGGATTTTGGCAAGGTCACCCAGGGCTGCATTTCCGAACTTATTACATATAGGAAAAATAAAATTACTTGAAATTTTTTTACATAGAAGATAAAACTCTGTTTTTTCTCAAAACAGGGTTTTGAGGAAAAATCAATCACTGAGTATGTCATTATTGAAATTTTTGATGCTGAGACCTTATTAGACCTCCTCATGTGCCTGTTGACCATTATTGAGCTTTTACAAGACTATGATGACAAACCCTAGACCTAATGAGACCTAAAACCCTAAAAATGGCTTTTGCAAATGTAAAGACAAAAGATGACTGTAAATGACCTGAATTTGTGAAAATAGGTCAGCAGGTAAAGACTATGAGGGAATATGGATAATGTACCACTACCATTAGATGATACATGATCCTAATGGAATGCAGTTGATTGGATGAGACACCTAAAACGCATGCAGAAAGATAATTTTCATCACTGATGTAGGGATGAAGATACCGACACTGATAGGTCTGTGTGGATCGTCCATAATGCATTCATCCACAAGTAAATTATATTTTAAGTTGATAATTGATGATTTCGGTAGGATTGTATGGGTTACCTTCCTCATGCAGAAATCTGAAACTTTTGAGAAATTTAAAGAGTTCAAAACCTTATATGAGAATGAAATTGATTGCAAAATCAAAAGCATAAAGTCCAAAAAAAGAGGTGAGTTCACTTCAAAATAATTTGATGAATTCTGTAAAACGAATGGCATCAAAAGGAAGTTTACAATTTTACAAATTGTGATGTATATTTGCAACTTCTCTTGAATTTTTAATCAAAATCACAAGACATAAACCTACTCTATTGATTTGTGGAAATTAACTCACAATTTAGAACAAAAATCTTAGACATGCAATAATGAATCACACACATGCAAATAGTACTTTTATCGGGGAAAGAAAACTGCTAAAAACTGTAATCCATGCTTGCATTAATATGATTAATAGAGATGTATTACGATTTATTTTCTCAACTGAGCACAACCTTCAAGTGAATAACTTATCTCTCTGCTCAATAAGAAGTTATGACCCAGACTTAATCAAATTCAACCTCTACTTGAGCCCCTATTTTCTTGCATTGTTCCTTGAGGAAATAGACCACTATTAATTAGGAATTTCCTGAAAAATGTTTGTGCAATTCCTTAGGGTTGATCACCTGACTTCATGCAACATATTTACACTCAAATAGTTTACAACTGTTGGTTAACTACCTTGGCAACTCCACCACAATTGGGCAACTCGTATTCTTTGCATGCATTAGCTAATTATTAGCTTATTAATCAGTTAACTAAATGATCTATGAGTTAGAATAACGTCCCACTACTTAACTGACCACCAAATATTTCTATTAACAGTTAGAACTAGTTTAACTAATTACAACTAAAATTAACTCAACCTAGGCTCCTAAAATTTAGGAATCACTACATACAACTGAACTTAATGCCCCTAACTCGAATCAACTAAGCTAGACTCCTATTTTTAGGAATCAACACAAGAAAAATGAAATTCAACTCATTAAATTGGATTTATTGTTCTTAACTGAGTGACAAGAGCCATGTCACCTCAGTTAACTCCTCCAAGTTGTCTACTGATGTGGAATTTCAATTTCCTCAATTTGATTAAGGAAAAATCGAAATTGATACTTTCTTGTTGTATTTTCAACACTCCCTTTCAATAAGAAATGGATTATCAAACACCCCTATCATGCACATATGGAATGTACTGCGTGCAACACCTCTCACTATTGCTTTTTCTGTTGCAACATCTGCAATTGATAAGCATCCAAAAAAAAATAAAAAAAATGAATCAACTATATCTACAACTTTCTACTGGAAAAATAGTGCTACTGCTGACTCTACTACTGAACCTCTTTCTCTGCTATTAAAACTCCTTAGTATCTAGTTTACACTGATCCTCCTGCTACTGAATATTGTGCCCCCCCCCCATAGAAAGGTATTGATCCATGTGGAAAATGCCTCAATGGACCCTACCCAAATTTTTTCAACTCTTGGGCTAGGGCTCTAAATCGCCCCACCTCACACCTGGAGGTATGGCTACATGTGCTCCCTCTTCACACTTAGCTAGAACACTTCTCTTACTGGAGGTCTCTAATTGGTCCTCTTCATCATCCTCCTCCTGGTCAACCCAACTACCAACTGGTTGAGGATCCATCTTGAAACCTAAATCATGCTCCCTCTCAACCACAACATCTCTAGTCCATGCCTTTCTTCTCAAGGTTATGCATGCATCTTCCTCTAATGTGTAGAGGATCTCAATCCTAACACCAAACTACTTGATTTGACATGAATCAAGATGATTGAGGTAGCCCTTCCCATCTTTGAAGTCTACCTCATACCCTTTTTATTCAATCCTCAATTTGTTTATCAGATCAAGTTTTCTGGTTTCATTGCTATTTCCGAATAGCTCATTGAGGTTATTCCACATAGAAACGTTATGGGCATTAGTTGATCCTGGTTTTGGAACATATGTCTTAATATAATATAGCAATCCATTTTAATCCAATACTTCCTCCATGTGATCCTTTCATGAAACAAAATTAGAGGTTCCTTCCAAGGCATACTCTAGCCTTAGTCCATTGAAGGTCATCTTCTCATATTTGAAGAGATCATGTTGCATTGAAATCCAAATTCAATCCTCCTGAGAAACAACTTCAAAATTCCTACTCTAATGTGAATCATGCTCTGATACCATGTAGAAATTATGGTGTAGATTTACAACTTCTCATGAAGTTTTAATAAAAATCACAAGACAAAAACCTACTCTACTTCTCTGCAGACATTAATTCACAATTTAGATCAAAAAACTCATACATGCAATAAGAAATCACACACATGAAAATAATATTTTCCCCAGGGAACGAAAACTGCTAAAAACCCCAATGCCTGCTTGCATTAATCTAATGAATAGAGAGGTATTACAATTTCTTTGTTCAACTGGTCACAACCTGCAAGTGCATAACTTATCTCTTTGCTCATTGACAAGCGTTGACTCATACTTAGTCAATTTCAACATCTACTTGAGCCCCTATTTTCCTACACCGTTCCTTGAGTAAACAGGTCCCTATTAATTAGGAATTTCCTCAAAAATGTCTGTACAATTCCTCAGGTTTGATAACCTGGCCTCATGCAACACCTCTACACTCAACTAGTTTACAATTGCTGGTTAAATGCCTTGGAAACTCCACCACAATTGGGAAACTCCTATTCTTTGCATGCATGAGCTAATTATTAGTTGATTGATCAGTTAAATGGATGATCTCTAAGTTACACTAATGTCCCACTACTTAACTGTTCACTATCTAGTTCAATTAACAACTAGAACTAGTTTTACTGATTGCAACTGAAATTAACTCAACCTAAGCTCCTAAAATTTAGGAATCATTACATACAATTGAACTTCATGCCCCTAACTCAAATTAATTGAGCTAGACTCTTATTTTTACAACACAAGCAAACTAAAATTCAACTCATTAACTTGAATTGAGTGTTCTTAAATGAGTGACAAGAACCATGTCACCTTTGTTAACTCCTCCAAGTTATCTATTGGTGTGGAATTTTGAATTTCCTCCACTTGATTAAGGAAAAATAAAAATTGAGACTTTCTTGTTGTATTTTCAATAAAAATAGCAGATAATCCCCAACAAAATGGTGTAGTAGAAAGAGAAAACATATTAGTGCAATAGTTAGCAAGAGAAATGATGACCGAAAGGAATGTTCAGCAGAGGTTTTCACCGAGAGCTATTCATACAACAATAGTTATCCGCAACAAAGATAATTTTAGACCGAATATTGACAAAACTCCCTCTGAGTTGTGGTATGGAAGACCTGCAACTGTCAAACACTTCAGAGTTTTTGGTAGCAAATGCTACATCAAGGGACATGATGAAAAACTTGGCAAATTTGATGGCAGAGTAGATGAAGATTTTTTCTTCGATACGCACACAATAGTGAAGGATATAGATTCTATAATAAAGTCACCAAGAGGATCATCAAATGTATCGATGTGAGGGTGGATGATCACTCTAATCAAGAAGAGAGACAACCTACAAAAACCAACGTTGATGAACTAGTGAGCATTAGTGAGGAGCATGATGAGTCCCCTGTAGAATAAAATGATGAAGAACCCTTTAGTCCTCAAGTTAAATTCCCCCCTAGGTATGTACAAAAACACCACCCAGTTGATCAGATCATTGGTGAAGTAAATTCTATTGCGCAAATAAGAAGGAAGTTGCTAGATTCCTTCGCACAGGCACATGTTTCCCTATTGTCCATGGAGGAACCAAAAGATGTTGTTCAAGCCAGTCAAGATCAAGATTGGTTAAAGGAAATGAATGAAGAATTGGATCAAATAGAGAAAATTCAAACTTGGGAACTTGTTCCAAGGCCTACAAACACGAATCTCATTGACACAAAATGGGCTTTCACGAATAAATTAAATGATTGTGGAGAAGTGGTATGAAACAAGGCTAGGTTGGTATGCAAAGGTTATGCTCAAATAGAAGGCTTGTATTTTTATGAAACATTTTCTCTTGTTTCTAGATTAGAAGAAATAAGAATGTTTTTGGAATTTTCTTGCTTTAAAAAATCAAAATATATCAAATGGATGTGAAATCTACTTTTCTCAATGGAGAGCTACAGGAGGAAGTCTACATAGAACAGTTATAAGTTTTTCAGCTGATAGAGAAACCAGATTATGTTTGCAGACTTAAGAAATATTTGTATGGTCTCAAGAAAGCCCCTAAAGCTTGGTATTCCAAACTAGACAACTACCTACTCAAGTGTGGATTAAAAATAGGTGCAACTAACAACATCTTATATGTCAAAGAAAAATATAGAAAACTCATTGTGGTGGTTGTATATGTTGATGATGTCATCTTTTCCAATGATTCATATTTGTTGACCAATGAATTCGTAGTTGATAGGAAGGCCGAGTTCGAGATGTCCATGCTTGGAGAGATTTCCTACCTCCTTGGATTGTATATTTTGCAAACCCCTGCAAGAATTTTTATCTCTCAAAGCAAGTATCTCAAAGAAGTGCTAAAGAAATTTGGCTTGGAAGAATTATCTTTAGTGAGCACTCCAATGGTAATAGGTTGTAAGATTAACAAGATGTATGACTCTCCAGCTGTGGATTAGACTTTATATAGATCCATCATTGGAAGCCTCTTGTATTTGATAGCTAAAGGACCATATATCATGCAAGTCATTGCTATAGTTGGAAGGTTTCAAGCGACTCCTAGACAAATCCATCTACTAGCAGCCAAGAGGGTCCTTAGATATCTCAGAGAAACAATGATTTGTATTTAAACAGGAGTGCAACAAATTACAGAGATAACCATAAACACAGATATGCAGTGGAAATAATGCTTCACTTCATTAATGTAAAATACTGAAATATGCTTACAAATAGGAATGGAAATAAACCAACTAGGGCGATGGTAGCTTATCTCTGAGAAGAGATGTGGTAGCTACATGCCTCTAAACTGCCTTACAATGAGGCCCAAGGGCCTTTTTATTATTGAAAAATAAGAGAAAACCCTAAACATCCAAAACCCTAACCCGAGGAGATGTAACACCCAGAGTTCATAGGCCCCGTTGGGGTGAGTTGGACAACCAACTTCCCAGGGTCGTGACTTAGTCATATTATCTCCGTTTGATGCGCATGATAGCCTGTTGGAAAGATCTCTGCAAGGAATACGATGGAAAATACAATTTTAGATAGAAAATCATTAGTGGTATATTTCCAAAAAAACATCGTTTAGGGCCTCAAAACGGCTCCAGAAGTTTAGGACCCGAAAAACTGCTAAAAATAGTAAATTGTGCTACAATTAAGGAAACTAAAAAATTGAAAGAAGCAATGGTGGGGGTCCAAGTGGAATTGGCGAATGGCCAACAATATCCACCTGGATCATTCCTCCCCCCTTAGGAAGCAATGGTCCCCATTGCGTTGAGTTCCTCCATGAGATGAGGGAACTTCTGCTGAACTTGGTCCCTGGTGAGCCACTTGACCTGGTGAAGGAGTTGGCCTGCTTTGACAACTCAATACAGTTGGATATTCTGCTGGCGAGTGTGCTTGATATGTGTTTCCATGATCTGATCAGTTGCATCTTGTTCCATGCAATCTGAATTTAACTCTATGGGTGTGAGTTGTTCTACAATGTCGGATGTGTCTAGTAATGGTGGAAAGTATGGCCGAAGGCGGTCCACAATGAACACTGGGTGCAGGCCAAGGAATGGGGGAATGTTGAGCTCAAATGCATTGTCTCCCATAGCCTTGGTAATGGTGTAAGGACCATATTAGAGTGGTCTAAGTTTCTGATAGGCTCCAGTAAGGCATTCCTTTTATAAATGCAACCAGACTTTATCGCCCTCCTGAAACTTGTGTGGCACCCGATGTTGATCCTGTCGTTTCTTGTACTTGGAATTTGATTTCTCCAGAATGTCATGGACCTGCTGGAAAATATGTTGGATGTGCTCAATAAAGTTGTTTGCCTTATTTGTTTTGGACTGGACATAAGCCGAATTTGTGCGAGTAGCTGCAAATGGCATGGCCACATCAATGGGACATAGTGGCTGGAATCCCAAGCCCACCTAAAAAGGGTTATGGCCAGTCAAGTTGTGGAGAGCCCAGTTGTAACTGTGTTGAACATAGGGGAGGCTCTCGTCCCATGTGCATGGATGCTTTGAGTTGTACATGTGCAGAATGTGTACGAACATCCTATTGACAACCTATGTTTGGCCATCAGTTTGAGGATGGAAGGCTATGGACTTAGTGAGTTTGGTGTCCAACATCAACCAGAGATTGGACCAAAATGTACTAAGGAACCTATTGTCCCGATTTGAGATGATAGACTGTGGGATCCCAAAGTGTACGCACACTCGTTCAAAGAAGAGTTTAACAGTGCCTTCTGCTGTGATCTTCTTCTTACAGGCCACCATAATGGCCATCTTCGAGAACCTGTCAACGACCACAAAAAAATAGTCATTTCCATGCTTAGTGGAAGGAAGGCCTGACATGTAATCCATCGAGATGGATTCCAAAGGTCGACTAGGAGTAGGTAGTGGGGTATAGAGGCCTTGCTTCTTGATGGTCGGTTTGGAAATGGCACAAGCAGTGCATGATCTGATGTACTTCCCGACATCCTGTCAAATATTCAACCAATAGAAATACTTTTGTAGTACTGCCACCTTTTTTGCAACCCCGAAATGCCTAGCAGACTGACTGTAGTGTGCTTCCCAAATCATCTTGGCACGCTCGCTTGAAGGAACACAAAGGTGACCCAGGTGGCATAATAGGGAATCCTGGAGGTGAAAATCTGGAACATGCTAACCCTCCAAGAGTGTCTGGTATGTGTGGCCAAATTCTGGGTGCTTTTGTAGAGAAGTGGCTAATCAGAATTCTCATGCCCACAAGAGTTTAGCACGGTGGTTAACACCATGATCGGTAGTCGACTGCGGCAATCTGAAACATTATTGGTGCTACCCTTCTTATACTTGATATTCAAATGGAACTGTTGCAGGTATGTGGACCACTTCTGATGGTGATCATTTTGCAATTTCCCTTGGGTTTGTATGAACTGCAGGGGTTGGTGGTCTATGTGGATGACCGTTTCCTTCCCAAAATGTAATGCTTCCATTGTCGACAAGCCTGCACAATGGAATACATCTCTTTGTCATAAGTGGGATACTTCTGGACTGTGTCTGAAAGTGTCTCACTGTGATATGCCATTGGATGCCCGTGTTGAGTAAGTACTCCCCAATAGCATAGTCAGATGCATCTATCTCGACCTTAAACGGTTGTTCCAAGTCTGGTATTGCAAGCACTGGTGTCGAGCAGAGGTGATCTTTCAAATCTGTGAATGCCTTCTGTTGAGATTCAGACCAAAAGAATTTTGCTTTCGCTCCTCCCTTGCTGACTTGACTCAAGGACCAATTGATATGAGAAAATCCCAACATGAACTTGTGGTAGAAGTTGGCAAGAGTAAGAAATCTACAAAGCTCTGTCAGAGTGGTTGGAGATGGCTAATCCTGAATGACTTGGATCTTGGCTGGATCCACATGCACCCCCTGTTCATCAATAATGTATCCCAGATACTGAACCTAGGTCATGCCAAAAGTGAATTTCTCCAAATTGGCACATAACTTGTGTTGTTGCAGTGTTTGGACAACCTGTCGGATGTGGTGGAGGTGCTCTTCCCAACTCTGGTTGAAGATCAGGATGTCATCCAAGTATACCACCACAAATGAGTTGGTGAATGGCCGCAAGATGTCATCCATTAGCCTCATGAAGGTTGCAAGAGCATTCTTCAATCCGAAAGGCATAACCAACCATTCGAAAAGGCCCTCCTTGGATTTGAAGGCAGTCTTCCACACATCGGAGGGTTCAATTGGTACCTGGTGATATCCTGACTTCAAATTGATCTTGCTGAAATATTTTTCCCCCTTTAGTTGGTCCTGGAGGTCTTCAATCTGTGGGATCAGGTACCTATTATGGACAGTGATCTTGTTTAGTGCCCGATAGTCAATACAGAGTCTCAAAGTCCCATCCTTCTTCTGTACCAACACGATCGAGCTCCCACAGGGTGATGAACTCGGATGGAATGACCTTTTTGCAGCAACTCCTGAATCTACCTCTTGATTTCATCGTTCTCCATAATAGAGTGCCAATATATTGTTCCATTGGGCAGAGGTGCACCTAGGGTCAAATCGATGGAGTGCTTGACCTGAAAGTGCAGAGGAACCCCTATGGGGGAGGTGAAGATGTTCTTGTACTCCTCCATGACCTTGTCCATCTGTAGTTGTCATGCGGAGGGGCCCCATCTAGAGGTCATGGCCACTGTCTTCTTCTTTCCTTGAGGGTGCATCATCAAGAAAATAAATTTCCCGGTTTTGGAAATGAGCTTACCTCTAGTATCCTATACAACTTATTTCCCAAAGTAACAATAACAGCACGGGGCCTTGATTCATACACAGCATGTCGCTTCCACAAGTATGGTTGTCCTAATAATACATCACAAACTTCAAGGGGAGCAATGTCACACAATACCTCATCCATGAAGGGCTTGATGTTGTATGGAAGGCAACACTGCTGGATCACACGAAGATCCTGTCCTTGGTGAATCCACCTGATGGTGTACGGTTGTGGGTGTGTTGTGGTTGGTAAGGCTAGCCGCTTCATGACCTCTAATGAAATGAGGTTCTTTTGGCTCCCACTGTCGACAATGAATTGTAGCGGGGAGCCCTTTACCCACATCTGGGAGTGGAAGAGATGCTCCTCCTCTGGATCTTTGGGTTCCTCCTTCTGGATCTTTGTGTTGACAACGGTGACATTAGGCTCCACATCAATAATCTTCTTCCCTTTATCATTCCCCTTATCAGGTTTTGACCCAGTTTCGAAACATGCATTTGATTCTGAAACCTTTAGCTCGGCCACCGGTGACTGCTTGGCCCGACACTCACTTGTGTTATGGGTGGAGCTCTTATGGAACTCACACCATTTTCCCGTGTCCTTTTTCGGCTTCACGACATTGTTCTTTGCTTGCATCTTTGGCATGTTGTCTTGGGTCGCCCTGCCTTGGCTTTGTCCTTTGTTATACGGTTTGGGGGCACCTTTCCCTTGCTTTGAATTTGCAGATCCAATGTCTGCTTCTTCTATTTAAACTTTTGCTCGACCTTGACAGCATATCGGTATGCCATGTCGAGTGAGGAGATGTTCAGGAATTCTATTTCTTCTTGGATGTACTTGTGCAGGCAGCCATGGTATTTGAGTACCAAATGCTACTCCCTATCCTTGATACCCAACTTTGTGCGAAGGGTATGGAAAATATTGGTAAACTCTAGCACGTCTTGGTCCCTTCCCTGTTGCAGTGTGGTCCACTTTATGTATTGATCCTCATAGCTTCTGATAGGGTAGTACTGCTCCTTGATGGCATCCCGCAATGAATTCCAAGTGGGTGCACTGAAAATAGTGAACTTCTACTTTCATCCTTCTTCTCTCAGTAGGTTTCCCACCAATCCTTAACGTGGGGGGCTGCTTTGAGAAGAGCGAAAATAATCTTTTCTTGATTGGAAAAATCACAAACAAAAAAATAACCCTCTAGCACATTTAACCATTTATTGATGGCATTTGCGTCTATCTGACCCTCGAATATGGGGATTTCAAAATTAACTTGTACCTTAAATGGTGTGGTGTTTCCAGAGTAGTTGTTGGAAGCCAATGCATCACCCCTAGGTAGTCGCAAAAGGATCTGGGCAAAGTTGTCCATCATTGCATTCCACTGTCACTCAAGGGCTTCTTCGAGCAAGATTTTGATAGGATCTCCTACCCCCTCATCTTTCTTTTCATCTTCCATGGGAGGCCGTCGGGATTTGCGAGGGTGGTCTTGTAAAGGTTTGACCAGTCCAAGCCCTAGCTCCTTATATCTCGACCTCGTTGGGGACATGCAAAGAAAAACAGAAAAAAAAAAAAAAGTAGACCGCTTTGATACCACTGATCTGGATTTAAACAGGAATGCAAAAAATTATAGAGATAACCATAAACACAGAGATGCAGCGGAAATAATACTTCACTTCATTAATGTAAAATACTGAAATATGCTTACAAACAAGAATGGAAATAAACTAGCTAGGGCAATGGTAGCTTATCTTTGAGAAGAGATGTGGCAGAGGCTCTAAATTGCCTTACAATGAGGCTCAAGGGCATTTTTATTATTGAACAATAAGAGCAAACCTTAAACAACCAAAAACCTAACCCGAGGAGATGTAACACCCAGAGTTTATGGGCCCCGTTGGGGTGAGTTGGACAGCCAAATTCCTGAGGTCACGACTTGGTCAAATTATCTTCATTTTACGTGCATGATAGCCCGTTGGAAAGATCTCTCTGAGGACTATGATGGGAAAGATGATTTTAGATAGAAAATCACTGGTGGTAGATTTCCAAAAAAATGTCGTTTAGGGCCTCAAAAAGGCTCCGAAATTTTAGGACCCGAAAAACTGCTAAAAATAGTAAACTGTGCTACAATTAAGGAAACTGAAAAACTGAAAGAAGCAATGGTGGGGGTCCAAGTGGAATTGGTGAGTGGCCATCGATATCCACCTGGATCAAACAATGGGCTATGGTCTGTGATACCCCAAAGGTAAATATTTTTCATTCATTGTTTATAGTGTTGTTGATTGGGCAGGAGATGCAGGTGATCAAAAAATTACAAGTGGAGGTGCTTTCTTTCTTGGAGAATGTTTAGTCTCATAGTTGAGAAAGAAGAAAGCTTCCATTTCCTTATCTATAGTTGAAGGAGAATATATTGCAATAGTTTCTTGTTGGCTCAAATAGTTTGGATGTAGCAGACCTTGCGGGATGTACAAGTGTTCTATTATCAACCTATACCCATCATTTGTGACAACACAAGTGCAATCAACATGTCCAAGAATTGAATTTTTCACTCCAAGACAGAGTATTTTCCAATCAAGTATCACTTCTTGTGAGAGCAAGTTGCAAATCAAGTTGTGAAGTTGGAGCATGCTCCTACAGAAGAACAAGTTGCTGAAATTTTCACTAAGCCACTTCCTAGAGAACAGTTTGAGTATTTGAGGAAAATATTGGGAGTTGTTCCTCTCTCCCACCTCCACTAGCTCTTCCTTTAAGAGGAATAAAGGAAATTGTTGTACTTTCAACATATAAAGGTGAAGATTCTAGGTCCACAGGGTCAACATGATAGAGAAATATTGTTGACAAAAGGAGTATGGTGATAGAGATAGCATGTTGGTGTAGTTGCATTGGTGTGAAAGGGGGAGAGATCCATAGTGATCAAATAAAAAGGTAAAAGGAGAAATCCATAGTAAAAGGAGAGGTTCCAGTTATAACAACATAATAGAAGCATAAAAAACTAAGAGAAGTTCATCTCAGGGGGAGAAACACTCAAAAGAGATAATTTAAGTTGATAGTTTTTCTAGGGAATTTTTGTTTGATCTTAGTGTTTCCAACAATGCCAAAGGGGGAGAATTTTGTAAATATGTTGTCATTGATGTAAACATGATAACCCCTAATTTCGATTAAGTGTCCATTAAGAAGATGGTTGAAGATGGTGTCAACATGTAGCATAGGTGTCAAAGAGATGTCTTATGGAGCATGTTCCAGTCATAATAAGAAGGATCAAGGTGAAAATAATAAAAAATAGTTTGAAGTCCTTTTCTACTAGTGGATGAGCTCAAAGGCCACATAAAACCCACTCAGTTGGAAACTAATCTGAAATATCTTTCCAACAGTATATAGAAGTCTACAAATGACCTCCTGGAGTGAGATATAGATCCAAAAAAAGGGGGCCAACAAAAGTCAAAGAAGAGAAAAATCATGGAATTTCGGAACGCCGAAATGTGGGAAGCCTATAAAATGGTGGAAATAGAGAAGCGGGAAACAATCCCGAAACCCCAAAACCCTGGAATCCCAGAATCCCATAATATATTGACAAAGGGGGGCGGGATAGAAAACCCAGAAGGACTGGAACCCTGGAACCTCAAAGTCCTATAGCCTCATAATAAGTTACAAAGATAAGTAGGATGCAATAGTTAAATGTTGTGCATATTTGTTGGTGGATCAAGCCTCCCACCTCCCATCAGTGCATAGGAGACAGTTTTGATAGGGTCTAAAACTCGTTAGTGAAAGTGCAGAGGGGTGTCGGAATGGGTGGATTTCCCATACCATTAATCGATATATCAACAATGGAGGTTCATTCCAACACCCCCCCCCACCCTCAATACCACAAACAACTAACAAGGGGTGCCAGAAACCACAAGCAATTTTCTCAAAAGAGTAGACAAAGACTAGTCACTGTAATTATGAAATGCATAGTGATAGAGGGATAGGCTTAGGGAATTGCATAGTTGAGGGTTTTAGTGACCAAAATATGGCCCACTACGCATTAGAATTGTGTAATATGTAGTAGGAGGTCCACCGGATGAAGGGATTTTGTATTTCGGAAAGTTAGGGAGACATAGAGGCAAGGTTGTACAATGTAACTGCACAATGCGCAGTAGTTGAAGATGCAGCTTCGGGGATTGTGTAGTTTGGCATGTCAGTGACATAGGGAGGATCCATTGTCCATTACAACTGCGCAATGTGAAATCTAGGGTAAGACAGGACAAGGTATCGCATAGTTTATAGGGCTAAGTAACTAGAGTGATCATCCAGACTTAAAGGTTACTCAATGTGTGGTTTGAGGAGGTTGTCTTCAAAATGAGTAGAGTGCACCGGTTTGAGAGGTAAGGATTTCATCACTAAGACTTAGGATTTTAGATACACAACAAGAAGCCTTGCTTGGATTAGGAGATTGGACCTATGGAATATTATAGGATTTTCATGGGTCTAAAACTACCATATATCTCTCTAATGATAAATCCTGTAGCTCGACCCTCACAGGGGAGTGTATTTTATAGTAATTATTGTTTTAGTTATAGCCTCTCTTAGCACAAATATGATCCTTAGGGTAAATCTTTTTCTTTTAATGGAATGTTAGGTTGCTTTATCATAAGTGTTGGGATGTATTTTTAATATAAACAAATTTACTTCTGCTAAAATTTTATGCATTTTACTATTAATATTTTTTATCTAAGTTAAGTTATCCTCCAAGGGGGGCATGTTGGATGGTTTGGGCCCACCATCCATCCTACTTCCCCTCCATTTAGAGTGTAATCATGGTATGACATGCTGTATTACTAGGATATCTATTCTACACAACTTGAGTAGAATATAACATTATATATTCACTGAAGATTCACACTCATTCAAAGAGGGCGTGCATATACTGCTACTTTGAGATTGGTCAATATATTTTGTCTACTTTCTTGTTAGTATAGGTTATAGGCATATTGTGTAATTCTCAATCTATTAAGTGTGATGTGTCAATTTATATGGTTTCTCTAAGATCTAGACGATTTGTGTGATAGTATCAAGAAGGGTTGGTACTTTGTTCCTTGGTGTAATATCTTTCTCTTTTGCTTGAATTGTGTGTATGTTTACCTAGGAAATATAAAGTGTTGGAAGCATCTTGTCGTTGATGTCAATAGGATAGTCCTTGATGTTAACAAGGTGTCTGTTAAGAAGATGGTATAAAAATTTCTAAGTAGGTGGCACATGTGTCAAAGAAATATCTTAGGGAGTAGGTTGTAGGCACAAGAAGAAGAGTCTAGGTGCAAAGAATAATAGAGAGTTTGAAACCATATTTTAGGAAGCAGATGAGATAGAAGGCCACATCATATCCACTCAGCTAGAACGTGCTCTGGAATATATTCCCAATGGTATCTAGAAGTCTGTAAATGGCCTCCTGGAGTGAGAGATAGAGCGAGTCAAAGGTGGGCTTTCAAAAGTCAAAGAAGAGAAAAATCACGGAAACCCGGAAGCTTAGAAGCCTAGAAGGCTAGAAGTCTTGGAAGCCCATAACATGGTGGAAATAGAGAATAGGGAAGCAATCCTAAAACCCCAAAACCCCAGAATCATGTAATCTTGTAATATATTGTCAAAGGGGAGTGGGATAGCTAACCCAGAACCCTAGAAGCCCAGAGTCCCATAGCCTCATAATAAGTTACAAAGGGAAGCGAGATGCAATAGTTAAATGTTGCAAATGTTTGTTGGAAGATCAAGCCTCATGTATCCCAAAGACGCATCATAGATAGTTCTGATAGGGTCTGCAACACGTTAGTTAAAGTGCATAGGGGTGATGGAATGGGCGGATTACCCATACCACCGATCTACAGATAAACAGTGGACGTTCATTCTGGAACCCCCCCCCCCCCCCCCACCCCTCTCAATACCATAAAAAACTAGCAAGGGGCGTCAAAAACCTCATGCGAATTTCTCAAAGGAGTGGAAAACATGGTAACAAGAAAAATTAACAAAGGAAATTGCCTGCAAAACCAAGGATCAAGAGATCCTTTCTCTCTCCTTTGATATGACAGGTGGCAATAGGTTTTTAGTCATAGGTGATGTCAGTAATCGCCCATGGGAGGTGGACACGTGCCAAGAAGTTTTGGTGTTTTTGAGTAGCCAAAAGACCCATTTTTGGTGGACACTTGGACCTATCACAAGTCAAAATGTGGCATGAATGACATCAGCATGACGTCATCCTTGTCATGGGAAAACTGGAAGGTAGGAACCCTATAACTATATATTGATTTAAAAATAGTACCGGGGTTGCAAAGAGTAGTGAACAGTAGCAGAGAAGACCCTCAATGGTCGGAATATTGTAAGGTTTTGTTAAATAATATCTTAGAGGCATAAAGCACCAAGGAACCGGAGAGAGCACATTTGAGGTGTATTGAGGTGCACCACACCCTAGAACCCCATATCCTGTAATTGTTTTTTAAATGAATTTTGGAAAAGTGTAGGGATAGGGAGCTTTCGGTGTTAGATTTTCATTTGGTTGCTTTGCGTTAAAAATAGGACCAAGGGCATAGAGCAAGTTATAAAGGGAATAAGGCCCCCAACAGGAACCTGAAGGGCTTAGCACCCAACCGAAGATCACAGGACTAGGGCATATGGAGAAAAAATTAAGCACCAAGGCTAAAGGGGCTAAAGGCTTAAATTGGTGGATTTTTGCAACATTCATGTTATAAGAGAAAAAGGCCCAAGGAAGTGTGGTTATTTTTAGTGGGAGAGGCATATTAAAAGGCCTCGAGGCACATGATAGAAGGACGAAGTAGTTATTTTAGTAGGATTAAGCCCGATAGTGGCATGGATGGGTCAATAGCCAGATTAGTGACAATTTTGGTGGAACTCCCTATTAAGAGGCATTTTTGGTAGTTTTGGTCAGATTTGGAGGATTTCTAACTTTAGTAAGCCTTAGCTAAAATCTGTTAAACAACCATAATGATAAAATCAGTAAGAAAAAAAAATGACTCAGAGATTGAGCCTAGAACTGCAGATCAGAGATTGAAAAATTAATTAACACAGTTAGAGGACTAACATGAACAGGACAAAGGCTAAAAATATTAATTCATGTAGAAATTCAAGAAGCCAAAATTAGCAAAAGGAGCACTTTAAAAGAAAACCTAATCAAGCAGAATGCATAGAAAATTTTTTTGAGATAGAGCTTCTAGTGCAGCAAGTCATTGGTATGATGATGTTGTTGTAGGTGATTTTTGAGTGGTGGTTCAAGTAAAACTAATTTTTAAAGTAGAGAAGGCATTCATGGCTCTAATGTGAAAATGGATGAAAGATGAACCATTGAGTATCTAGCAAGTTGTAGCTTGCACATTAGGGGTTGGTTCTCCTTCCAGTTGGTGCTGAAAAATATTTGGGATTGTAGTTGATAAATCAAGGATTTGTAGCTTCATGTTGGTTGTAGCCAGAGAATTGTAACAACAAGTTGTAGCTTTCCCTGTGAATGAATTGAAAAGCAGTTTTGACAATTTACTTATTCAATGTCTGTTCCACTGATATTGTTGATATTGATTCTTGTTATGCTTATTAAATTAATTATTGAATTATTTAATGGTGTCACAATATTCATGGACAAAGTAAAAGAAATTTTTCAATTGGGAAAAATTCCTACTATACCGATTCACTCCCCCTCTCAGTATTGTCCTGATTTCCAACAATTGGTATCAAAGAGAAGTTACTTCAAATAAGTTTAACAATTGGAAGAAAGATTAGGGACCATGGAAAATCAGAAGGAATATTTACCAATAGGGAACCAATGTTCAATGGAACAAACTATGTGTTTTTGAAAGTGAGGATGAAGACCTACATTCAATCACTTGGAGACAATGTGTGGCATGTTGTGGAATAAGCAGATCAAAGGCCTCCAACAGTGGTTACCAAAGATCAAAATTTGAAATTAACATGCAATGCTAAAGCAATGAATGCTCTGCTTACTGGTTTACCTGAATTAGAGCTTGTCAAGGTAATGGTTTTCCAAAGATATCTGGGACAAGATGATTGGTTGCTATGAGGGAGACAAAAAGGCAAAGAAAGTTAAAATCCAAGGTTACAAGATGCAATTTGAATCTTTAAGCATGCATGGTGATGAAGATATTGCAAACTATTTTTTGAGAGTTGATGAAGTTGTGAACACCATAAGAGGGCTTGATGAGAAGCTAGATGAAGCTATGGTTGTTCAAAAAGTGTTAAGATCTCTTCTTGAGAGGTTTAATCCAAAGGTTTCATCCATTGAAGAAATGACCAATCTAAGCAATCTCACTTTATATCAACTCCTTGGAATACTCACTGCCTATGAGATGAGGATTTCTAATGGCAAGTCTGCAACCAAAGAATCAACCTTCAAAGCATAAAATAAGTGCAAGGATGAGCATGATGACTCATGTTGTGAATTATATGAAGAGGAAGCAAACTTTTTTAGGAAACTTAAGTGAGGATCAGGTAAGTATAAAGGTAATTTACCATCTAAATGTTTTAATTGTGGAAAATATGTTCATTATGCATTGAAGTGTCCTGAAAATAAGAAGAAGGATTACGATCCTAAAGAAAAATTTAAGAAGGTCAAAAAGGTCAAAAAGAAGACTAAGAAGAGAGGTTTTTATGTTCAAGAAAAGAGCTCCTTGGAAAGTGTGTAGGTTTTAACCCTTTACAGAAATTACCTACAAATGACTTCTTAAAATAGAAAAATATACAATGGCGAGAACATAAAAAAATATACACAATGATTTTCCCATGGATCCCAAAACCGGGAATACCAGATTTATTTTTCATTATATTCCTTTCAATGGTACAATTCATATATATTCACACCGAAGCATTCATAAATCCTTAATCCATTAACCCTGGATTAGAACATAATTGTAGTTCCCTTGAATAGATGTACAAAATACATTAGCAGAAAAACATCATGCCAAAAACCATGCGCAAACCACGTGCACAAAACCATGGGTAGGTATGCCCACCATTTTTAGGACTACCCCCAATCCTTGCATCTACCTAATCATTATTGGGTCTGCATAGAATAATTTTTTTCCAGGGCACATGGAAAGAATATAACACACACCCAACATTCTCCCACTTGTTTTATTTCCACACAGGGGGCCACAAGAGAGCTTAGTCATTGGTCCAAGGCTACAATGCCCATTGTTTCTCCACACTAAGAAAAATTCTCAGTGCTCACATAATTTTTCAAGGCATCTGTAACATTCTTCAAAGTCTCCAGCTTTATCAGCAACACCTTTTTGTATTAACCATATCCCTCACAAATGATATTGAAAATCAATGTGCTCTGCCTTCAAATGATAAGCAAGGTTCTTTGACAAGAAAATTGCACTTTGGTTGTCACAATATATCCTTATATATAATTGTACCAACCCCATAGTTGAACACAATCTCTGAAACCAAACTGCTTCCTTGCTTGAATGGGTGGTTGCCATGTATTCAACCTTTGTAGTTGAAAGTGCCACTACAGATTGTCTCTTGATCATCCAATTGACTACTCCTCCAAATAGGTTAAACACATACCCACTTGTATATCTTCTCCGATATATATATCCAGCACAGTATGCATCAACAAAGACATAGATTACCAAAACTTTATATAATCTTGGTCTTCCTTGGTAGCACAGACCATAATCATTAGTTCCACACAAATACCTGAAAACCCACTTCACTATTGTCCAATGTTATTTCCCTGGTTTTGACTTAAACCTAATCAATACTCCTACTCTGTTGGACACCTAATTCTCTATGGGTTTGTGTGGAATGTGAATAGCCATCGGAGTCCAAGAGACATTGGAAGATGAATCCAACAATGATGTAAAATGTATTATAAATGAACATCTTGTGAATAGTAAAGGCAATCTAATGCTTATCATTTACATTAGTTATTTTCATTCCATGTGAGTTTATCATGGTATCGGAGCCAGTTCTATTTTTATCTTTCCTGCCCTTGTAACTTCCTCTTGCCATTTCTGCAATCTTCCCCATTTCTGCAGTTTGCCCTATTCTTCATTCTTATGCTCTCTATACTCTGCTATTTGAAAAAATGCTCTCTGGATGGTCTTTGGACTGGTACCAACCATTTCCTACATGCATAATTCCCCTTACACTCCACATTCATGCGTTCTCAACTCTCAACCAGCTTATCACCTCTCCGTAAGTTCTTCCGCACTGTTTTGTTTTCCTTAACTTGCAGTTCCCACCGTTGTGCCATACAGTTAACACGAACACTGTGACCTTGAATTTCCTTGCCATCCATTACTGACAGGGTGGAAGTTTCTTCATCTCTCGAGCTAAAACTCACAAAACCAAAGCTGCTTGACATGCCACTATCTTTGTCCAAGATAACTCATGCTTCTATCACATCACCAAATTTGCTAAATGCTTCTCTCAAGGATTGGTCATCTGTTCCCCATGAGATACCTCCAACAAAAATCTTTGAAGATGACATGTTGCGAACAAAATTGTAGAGAGAAAGTGGGGGTGCCGAGGTATTTGATCCAGTATGTTTTGTTATATATTGTTGAAGCAGGCTTCCAAGTCAAGTGCAGAGTCGGGTTTAGTCATACGCTCAAAGGACTATCCTGCTTCTCCTGTATGCTGCTCCCTTCCCCATACTATCTGACTCCTCCCATATGCATATGTTGGTATGATTTGACTCCTCCTTCTGCAAATTTTGTTAACTACTCTCAGGTTCTATCTCCATTCAAGACTGCGTTGAATTATATGCTAGATTTTTTACATATGTCATGAATTGTGCATTGGTCTATATCATATGGTTCCTAAATAGTCTTTATATAAATCTCCAACCTTCTCTTTATATGTGCGTTGATTGAAGTTAAGGTCTGAAAACTTGGATTGTACTTTGGTATGGTTGATCCAATTAATATATATGCCCATCAATATGGGGGGTCGATTTAATCAAGCTGATCATCAACGTAATCATTTTGTTCTCAAGTTCTGCATGAAATCCAGTTCGTTTTGATTTTTAAAATTGTTAGAGAGCCATTTATATGTTGTAGATTGGGAATAATTGCATGTGCTCATTCATTTGTTCAAACCCCATTTTCTGATGTCTGCTCAATCCCTTTCTATATTTATTTAGCATCCCCACAGCAATAGCATTTTCATATTCCATTTCATGGTGGCATTAAGCAGAGGAGGGTGTTGAGTGTGGGAGAGATATATTTGTTGTGGGAAATTTTTGCTCATAAAAAATCCTTTATGATTATACTATTTTTAATGCTTAAGCTCCTTTTGTTTTCAAAGGCGATGTCCACCATGCATGCATGAAGTCCATTCCATGGGGGATTAGTTTGATTATGAAAACAAAGTTTGTAGAGATATTTTCTCAAGTTGATGCCTATCTTTTTATCATTGTTTTATCATTTGCTGACTTGAGTTGTTGAGAATATGGAAATACTTGCTGATGCATTAGCGTTTTTCAATACTCTAATACATTCCTCTATTGATGGAATGGTATAATTCAGCAAGAACACCCTCTATGATATTAAATTATGTCTATGAAATGCACAAGATAAAATTGAGTTCTTGCAGCTTGAGACAAAGCTACAACAAGAAGAGCTGCAACAACTTGAGCATCATTCTGAATTGTTGTATGTTCAAAAAAGTCCATTTTTCGAGATTAAAACAGACACCCATCAATACCCAGCAAGTAATGAAATTAGTAAGATTAAGGTTTATTCAGATCTAGTACCCAATGGAGTAGCAAAATTACATGGAGATGCATAAATTCAGCCTACACTTCCTAAGTTGATCATTAGACCTTGGGAAGAGCTTGTCCATAACATGAATAGAACTGGTCTTGGATATGACAAGCATGTGTCCTTTCATATTCCAGATTACTCAAAGCCCATCTAGTTTCAGAGTGTTGGATTCATTCATGACAATTCACCTTCACCTGTTCCAGATTCTTCTCCTCCATATTCGTAGCCAAAAGTTGTCAAATGCCAACACTGTAACTGAGTTGGCCATATGAAAAATCATTGTTTTGATCTTCATCCATGTGAGCAATTTCATAAAACAAATTATTCTTTAAATAGATGCTTCAAAAACAAGCCTCCTGCAAGAACAAAGATTCATCTTGGATGGATCGCTTCTTGCTAATGGGCTTCAACGACCAAGAAGATATTTCAGTCATATGTCAGAAATTGTTCTAGCGTATTGAACAATCTTGCAGTTGATTTTTCTCCATCATCTCACCTTATATCTAACAGGGGGGGAAGTGATGGCCATCTACAAGCTTCAAAGCCACATCAAGTGAGCCTGAGCCACAACCTACCATACCAGATTCCAAGTTGTAGCCAGAGACAGAGTTTCCACTGAGCATGCATTTGTTTAATGATTAGCCTTAAACCATCTATGAGGGGTTGAGACATATCTTCAAATAATTGGGGAAACTTCCTCTAGCGGAAGACTTCAGCTTCTTGCCAGTTTTGGAAGAGTTCCAGGAATTTCATTAAACATTCCATAGTTGATCGCCATCCTTAAACCACCGTAGATTGTAGACCTCGCTTTTCTAAGTTGAAGGTTTCCCTCTTCAAAACATGAGGAGTACTTCCTTTAGCAGAAGACCTCAACTTCATGCCAGATTTAGAAGAGTTCCAGGAACTACACTAAGCATTCCAGTGTTTGTGGTCATCCTTAAACCACCCCCCTTATACCAAAATTTCAAAGAGAACATTTAGCCTAGTGCAATGTCTGGTCTGGTGCAATCTATTTCATACATCAAGCTACCAACTCCACTTGCATATGGAACATGGGACATGTCCTCTCCCTCTTCCTATGTCATGGGACACTTTTCAGCATATAATTTTACACCTACGAGAATAAGAACCTTGACCGGTTTACTCTCCTACATTTTAAAACTTTGCAATATTTTCTCGACATACTTCCTTTGGTTTAACCAAATCTTCCTCTTTGCCTAATCTTGTTTAATTTCCATGCCCAAAATATAGTTTGCAACACCAAGCCCCTTCATGTTGTCTTCAAATATTGGATAATTTCTTTGTTATTTCCAATCAACAACAAATCATCCACATACAAGAACAAATAAATAACACAGTCACCAATTAATTTAAAATAAACACAGTGATCCACTTTTTTTCTTGTGAAGCCAAGTCCCTGTATATATGTATCAAATTTCTGAAACCAGATCCCTGGTGACTTTTTTAACCCATACAAATACTTTTTTAGCTTGCATACCATTTCTTTCTTACCCTTCACTCAAAATACTTCTAGTTACTTCATGTAGATCTTTCTTCCAAATCCTCATGAAGAAATGTTTTCTTCACATCCATCTATTCTACCTCAAAATAAAAGTCAGTAGCAAAAGATAAAAGTAATCGAATAGAAGCTAGCTCGGCAATGGGAAAAAAAATATCACCAAGATCAATTCCTGACACCTCAGAATAACCTTTTTCTACCAACTGGCCTTTTTATTTCCCCACCTTTCCTTTTGCATTCATATTCTTCTTAAAAGCACATCTTTTACCAATGGATTTCCTTCTAGTTGACAAATCCACCAGGTCCCAAGCTTCATTTTTGTCCAAGGACTTCATTTCTTCAACCATGGCCTCCTTCCATAGTTTGTCATCCTTTGAATCCACTACCTCACTGATTGTCTTGTGATCATCAACAATAATTGATAAAGAGAAATTTGAATAGAAATCACATGAACTATACCTCTCTGGTTTCCTTCTCTCTTGAAATGATCTCCTCAAAATTGGAGTGTGTGGCTCTTCCTCTTCTGATTCTAGTTCTACTATAAAGACTGCTTCTTCCTCCTTCGGCTCAAAACCTATCTTCTCGGGTTCCTTTGGTAGGACTTCATGTTTAATAACACATTTCACCTCTCTAAACACAACATCATGGTTGTACACAACCTTCCTTATTTTTGGGTTCCAAATCTTATAACCTTTTAAACCATCCTTATAACCAATAAAGATGGACCTTTCAAATTTACTATCCAGCTTGATTCTTTTCTCCTTTAGAACGTGTACATATGAATCATAGCCAAATAACCTCATATGTGAAAGAGATATTTTCTTAATAGTCCATAATGCATGTGGGGTCTTATCCTCAAATGTTGATGAAGGCGATCTGTTAACTAGGTAACATGCAATATCCACTACTTTTGCACAGTATTCCTACCCCGATTCAATTCCATTGGTCATGCTTCTTACCTTTTCCATCAACATCTTATTCATTATTTCTACAACTCCATTTTGCTGAGGGGTGTATGGAGTGGTCTTCTATCGTGCTATACCACACTTCTTACATAACTCTTCAAAATCCTTCTTGTAGAACTCTCCACCATATTTTTCCTCAACACCTTAATCTCCTTCTCTATCTAATTTTCTACCAGAGAATTAAATTATTTAAACTTGTCAAAAACTTCAGATTTCTTCCTGAAGAAATATATCCATGTGTTCCTTAAGAAGACATATATAAATTATACATAGTAAACAAATTTTCCTAGATATGGAACTGAAATAGGTCCAAACACATCATCGTGCACAAGCTCTAATATCCCTTTCGTGCTCTTAGCACCAGATGGAAAACTCCCCTGATTCTTCTTCCCATATGCACAATGTTCACATAAATCAAAATCTGGAGAGAAACTAGACATACCTTCTACCATAGCATTAACATGTAGTATCTGAAGGCCCTTCTCTCCAATATGTCCAATTCTTTGATGCCATATCATAGTCTTTTCTCCAGAGACCACTGGATTTTCTGCTCTACCTTCAAGAACCATAGGATTGTTGCACCCATTAATAACAGTGCTACCTAGAAGCTTGTACTAAGTTCCAATTTGAACTCCCCGCATCGATACCAATGCTCCTTGAACCATCTTGTAGGTATCTTTCTCAAACACTATTTCTACACCTGCATCATCCATCTTTCTTACAAAAATTAGAGTTTTGCTCAATTCAGGAATATGCAGAACATCAGGAAGTGTTCTAATCCTTCCACCTTGCAACTTCAACTTGAATTTTCCATGACCCATGATTCTGGACTTCTTATCATCCCCTAAGAAGGCATCAGCACCATCATATTTCTCGTACTCACATAACCACTCCATATGGGGAGTGAAGTGAAAGGATGCACATGAGTCAATCAACCATGCATCATGATATACATGTGTACTTGAATAAGAAGAAAAGTATACATCCCCACCTTCATCTAAGGTGGTTTTTTCCTTTATAGAAGGAGCATCATCAAATCCCTTTCCTTTCTAAGGAGTTTATATTTACAATCCTTTTTGTAGTGCCCTTCTTTTCCGCATTTCCAGGATACCTTTACAGGTTTTCCTGGATCTTTAAAACTCCCTCTAGATTTAGATCTCCCACTTAAGGACTTATTTCTATTTCTGATCTGGGACCATTCTCTTACAAACAAGGAATCTCCATTCTGGCTCTCCATACTTTTCTATCTCATCTCCTCCAACAACAAGGATGAGACTATTTCATCAAACTTCAAAGTAGTTGTATTTCTACATATAGAAACAACCAAACTATCCCATGAATCTGGTAGAGAAAACAACATACCGATGCACTTATCTTCATCTAAAACTTTAATATCAACAGATAACAACTAACTTACCACAGTATTGAATACGTTCAGATGCTATTTCACCAAGTCTCCATATTTCATCCTCAGGTTATACAACTTTTTCCACAGGAAAAATTTGTTCACCAAACACTTAGATGAATACAAAGTCCCTAACTTGTCCCATAAATCCTTTGTCGTAGCCTCCCCTGATACATTCCACAATACTAAATATGAGCGACACAATCGTATTGTGCTCTTCGCCTTTCGATCTAACTTCACCCAGTCTTCTATTGAAATTCATGTTCGTGTTGTACCTAGATCTACAATGATCCAATGATCTCTATCCACCAACAAATCCTCCATCTTGAGCTTCCACAACTCAAAAATTTTTCCATTGAATTTTTCAATCTCTATATTTCCACTGTTTTCCATATCCTTTCACAACAAGAATTGATCCCGCAGACCTCCCACTATAACAGGGTATACCACAGGCCTAAGCAAAAACCCCTCGATAGGAAAGGCCCTTAAAGCCGAAACTTCTCTAATACCAATTGTAGGTTTTAACCTTGTACAGAAATTACTTGCAAAGAAATTCTTAAAACAAAAAAATATACAATGGCAAGAACATAAAACAAATATACACAGAGATTTTCCCTTGGATCCCAAAACCGAAAATACCATATTTATTTTTCATTATATTCCTTTCAATGTTACAATACATATATATACATGATGAAGCATTCATAAACCCCCAATCCATTAACCCTATATTAGAACATAATCGTAGTCCCCTTGACCGGATCTACAAAATACCATGGGAAAAAATCATCATGCCCAAACCATGTGCAAATCCAATGCACAAAAATATGGGTAGGTACACCCACCATATTTGGGCCCATGCCCCATCCTTGGATCCACCCAACTATTATTGGGTCTGAATAAACTAAACAAAATCGGGGACATGTCGAAAGAATATGACACACACCCAACAAAGTGAACCTAGCCAATCCTCAAATGAGGACAGAGATGATGAGAGCTCTAAATAAATTATGCTTATGGCCATAGAAAACCTGCAAGTTGAGGCTATTAATTCTGATGATGATGAAGAAGGGGAAGTAGATCTTGAAAGAGAGCTAGTAAGTTCTCTTGATGAAATAGAAAGGCCGAGGAGGAAAAATAAAGACCTGAAGAATTCCTTAACAAAAGAAAAGTTTAAGGTTTTTGAGCCATTTCTTTTGCAAATAGAAGAAGATAAGAAAATTTAAGAATCCTTGAACCAACAACTAAATGAAAAGATTCAAGCATGTGAGAAGATGGACATAGAAGTTGTGTTGCTGAGGAAGGAGTTTGAGAGGGCCAGAACACAACTCATTTTTAATCAAAAATTTAGTAAAGGAACTGAGGACTTAAATGAGATATTGGAGGCTCAATGTGTCTCTAAATATCGTAGTGTTCTTGGATTTGAAGTTGAGACTAGTGCAACAATAGAGGAAAAAGGAAAGATGCAAATAACCTATGTTCTAGAAGATAAAGAATGGCTTGCACATCAAAAAATGGGAGAAAAGAAACCCAAAGATAATATCCATAAAAATCATCAACAACAAAGGATGAACGATGGCCAAGCAAATCAAAGTGCTTAGAATTTAGTCTAGCACAGAAGACAATCTTCTAGGTACAATGATATTTTCCCAGGGTATTATTTCACATGCACCAACTATGGCCACAGAGTAGGAAATTTTAGATTCAATCTATCGTACATGCAACTCAGATCTAAGAGAAGACTTCAACAAAGGGAAAGCAGACCCAAATCTTGGAACCAGGGTCACTACTGAGGGGGGGGGGGGGGGCGTGAATCAGTAGTGATAACAATTACACAAATTTAAAACACTTTCTCCAATACATTAATCAATTCATAACTTAACAAATAACCAATAGATATGAACATGCAAATTCAACAACAATCAACACATGAGATCCATAACATAGTAAGCATGCAAAATCAAACACAAATTATCACATCACATAGGAACACAGGATATCTATTAGAAAATCACCTCCGGGTCAAAAACCTCCCTTGTTGTTGCTTGTGTTGCTTAATATATTTTATTATTTGTCAATAAAATCCTTACATAGAGAATACAAATGGAAACTATTTGAAAGGAACTTTGGTCTCCATCTCACAACTCTATGGACCACCATCCACTGGAATCCTCCATGACCAATGAGCCATGCCCAAATCCTATTGGACTTATGAATAAATATTTTCTCAATACCTGTTTTACCAGAGCCGCCACTCCACTCCTATATGTGGTTCACATTTCATGCATTTTCAAACAAGGACCCCGGAGTTGCTCAACATGAACATCACAACAACAATATATTCTAACACATTATCAATACTCTCAATGCAAAACATAAATCATTGAATCAAACTCAACTCACAGCTCTCTCTCACATCCACACACCATCCTCAACTCACATAGCCATTACCTACAAATAATCTAGATGCAAAACCTCAATGATGAAATATAAAATTTCCATATACAAACATGAGACATTCTTTAAGTCAATCTATCACAATCATATCAGCAGGATATATATACTCAAATAAAAAAATTTCCCTTGAAATCACAAACACATTAGAAAACTCCTTAGTAACCCTGTCATTTTCCTTCTACATATAAATAATCTTTAGCCAGTAATTTTTTATCTGATATTGCTACAACTCCATGCACACTCTGCTATAGAAAATTCACTCTCCTCACAACTAACTCTCCAAAAACACTGTGACAACTTCCTCACTGAAGAGAACCAACCAAATGAGAAACCTTTCTTCTCATATTTGTAATTTATGGAAATGGTTAAATCAATAAATTCTTCAGATGATGGAGCTCACCCAGAACCTTTTCATATGCTTCATATTTGATTGAGATAGGATTCTTAACCAAATCAATCCACTTACTCCACTAGCCTTTTGATATTCTCAACTTTGATTAACTTCTAAAGGCCCCATGACTTATCTCAACCTTTTTCCAGAAAATTCTAATCATGAGCTTCGCCAAATACAAAATAATTTCAATTATGCACATGAAATTCAAAGTAAATTTAATGTTTCCTTTTAGTCGCATGAATAGGCCTTTCTTCCAGTTACTAGAGCCCTTCAGTTGCATTTGTAAGCCATCATCCATGCCACTAGGGCAAAGGATGGCCAAAATCAATTTTCCTTAGCTCAGTATTTGCCCAAGCTTTCTCCACTTCTTAGTAACCTTCTGTAAGACCTTAGGGACCCATTTTATCCACTACAACACTCTAATAAACGATTGTCACAACTTCATCATCATCACAAGTCAAGCTAGGTTGACTTGAATGACATTTCTTAACTGTGCTAACACTTAAGACATCAAACTTCTCCACAACTACTCCAATGGCTGCATAAATATTAAATCATCAATGATAGGCCCTGCAACTAATTATATAGGATAAAAAACATCAACACACACACACACACACCAGGTACCATAAAGATAACTTGACAGTCTCCATCACTATCAACTAGGTTAAGCAACTCCACATCCTACCAAGGCATCAATATACAAGTGAAATACCTGCACCAACATCTACAATTGTTGAACTAAGGACTTGAACCAACACACAAACCATGTTCCTTTGCATCACATGGTACCAACAACTCATGCTATTAGGTTGACATTAATGCCAACTATCAACACTGCATCACAACATCAATGCCAACACCAAGTACATTAATTCTTTTTCTCCCTGAATTATCAAGTGAAATTCATTTTAAATACAAAATTTTTGGGCATATAACAATCAATTGTAGGCCTAAATAAAAGAAGACAGAGCCAGTAATTGAAAAAATTGAACAGAATCCCAAGGTTTGGAAAGAAAAGGAGAAATTTGAGAAATCTGATATTGTTGTGTATGCTTCGAATGGTGGGAGCCATTGGTATGTGGACAGTGGATATTCCAAGCATATGTTAGGAGACAGAATCAAGTTTTTTACATGGAAACTAGTTGAAAAATGTAATTTTACTTTTGTCAACAATGCTCGTGGAAAATTAATTGCAAAAGGTGTAGTTAGTCTCTTAAATGGAAAATATAAAGCTAAAATGTTTTATATGTTGATTGGCTGAAGCATAACTTGCTTAGTGTATATCGGATGTGTGATCAAGGCTATGGTGTTATTTTTAAAGCTAAGAATTGTCAAATCAATTCCACAGGTATAGGTGAGATAATTGTTGAAGCTATGAGAACAGAAAATAATGTCTATGTGTTCAAAGAGAAGATAGAAAGGTGTTACTTATCAAATATAGATGAGAGTTGGTTATGGCACAAAAGGATTGGACATTTGAATTTTGATCAGATAATCAAGCTAAGCAAGAACACCATTGTCAAGGACTTTCCCAAGCTTTCAAAACTAGAGAATACAATTTCCAAATCTTTCCAACTAGGAAAGTAAGTTCATGTTCCATTCAAGGAAAAGGAGAACTCATCATCAGAGCCATTGGAGATGGTACACATGGATCTATGTGGACTGTGCAAAATTTTGTCATCCAAAGGTTATTATATTTTATGCTAATAATTGATGATTTCAGCAGGATGATATGGGTTACCTTCCTCCAAGAGAGATCTAAAGCTCTTGAGAAATTTAAAGAGTTGAAAGCCTTGGTTGAGAATGAAATTGATTGCAAAATCAAAATAATAAGGTTTGAAAATGGAGGTGAGTTCACTTCAAAATAATTTTATGAATTCTATAAAAATATTGGCATCAAAAGGAAGTTTACAATAGTAGAGAATCCCCAACAAAATGGTGTAGCAGGAAGATAAAACAAATCAGTGCAATAATTAGTCATAACAATGATGACTGAAAGGAATGTTCAACAGAGGTTTTGGACAGAAGTTATTTATATAGTAGTCGTTATCCTCAGAAAAGCTCATTTTAGATTAAATAGTGACAAAACACCCTATGAGTTTTCATATGGCAGACCTGCAACTGTCAAACACTTCAAATTTTTTGTTAGAAAATGCTACATCAAGAGAATTGATGAAAAACTTGGCAAGTTTGATCTCAGAGCAGATGAAGGCATTTTTCCTAGGATACTCACACAATAGAAACGGATATAGATGCAACAATAAAGTAACCAAGATAATCATCGGCTATATCAACGTAAAGGTGGATGAGAACGCTGATCAAGAAGAGAGGTAGCCCACAAAGACAAACATTGATGAACTAGTGAGCATTAGTGAGGAGCATGATGAGTCTCCTGCAGAAGAAAATGATGAAGAACCCTTTAGTCCTCAAGCTAAAGATACCCCAAGGTATGTAGAAAACAACTAACCAGTTAATCAGATCGTTGGTGAATTAAATTCTGGAGTGCAGATAAGAAGGAAGCTACTACTAGATTCCCTCACATAGGCACATGTTTCCCTATTGTCCATGGAGGAAAAAAAATATGTTGTTCAGGACAATTAAGATCAAGATTGGTTAAAGGCAGTGAATGAAGAATTGGATCAAATAGAGAAAAATCAGACTTGGAAACTTGTTCCAAGGCCTGCTAACAAAAATTTCAGGCACAAAGTGGGTTTTCAAGAATAAATTAAATGACCATGGAGAAGTGGTAAGAAACAAGGATAGGTGACAAGACGGGTGAGGAATGGCGATGGTGAGGTTTTCGAATAGAGCCCTGGTTGCTGCCGCTTCGGCGCCACAGCCTGCCCCAAGGGTCGAAGGCAATCCAGGGGTTACGGAAACGGTAATCGCGTTTGGAAGGACGTCTCCACTGAAAGCAGATGCAGAGGATTAGGCGGCCTCATGCAGACGAACGGCCCAAATACAGCCAGATCTGAGTGGCTACACCTCTGAGGGGGTTACAGTCACAAGATATCACGCGTTTCTGGACAGGAGCACAAGTATCCAGCGAGGTGGGGCGAAGGCATCAACGGAGTTTCTTAATGCTGCGCGGATAAACGAGGAAGGTTTTCTCCTACGAAAGGTTGGGGAACCAATATGCGGCTCTGAACAAAAAAGCCTGCTTGGCGTATGGCTTTTAGAGGCTAGGCTTTTGGGGCTAAACTACGGCTTCGAACAGAACCGCCACCACGCCGTACCGCATTTGAAGAGCAGAACGTGCCAGAACAAAAGAAGAAATGGTAGGGGGGGTCTGCATGCGGCAGATCTTCTCCCTCTTTCTTTGCAGTGGCCAAAACCTTTCAGATCCGGCCCAGTTCTACCCGATCCTGCCAATAATCGAGACCCCAGGCAGCAGATCGGTGGCACCAAGCACAGAACGAGACCAGACCTGGATGTTAGGCTGCAGCTAGAGCAGGTAAGCTCACTTCGTTTTCAGATTTTTATTAACCCCCCTGAAAGGAAAACCCGATTAGTATGGGTTCATGCAGAAGGCACCATAAAGTAGTTGAAACAGCAGATCTGGACTGAGATTGGGTACCCAGTCCAAATCCAACACCTGGTGAGTGGTAGGCGGTCTTTACAGGATTGTAGAACGCTGAAAAGTTATGAGATCAAACCAGGAACAACCATTGGTTTAAACCTAAGGCTGAGAGGAGGGGCTATGCCTCAAGGACAGCCAAGCTATTCAGGGGGAGTCAAGGGGAAAGCAGCACCCCAGCACCAACCCAAAGGAGGCTTATCCTATAAAAATATATTACAAGGCAACAGAGACAAGGGGCCCTCGACAGACCAAGGTGGAAATAAGCCCAAGCCATACATTGTAGATCAATTGGGACAAACCCCAGCTCTGAACTTTGACTCTTCAGGGCTTGATGATTTCGTCAAGTCCTATGAAACGCAGGCCCTCATTTGTCGATTTAACAGTTTTTGGCCAAAACCAATGGATCTATTCCACTAGATCTTCACCAACTGGACCATGGAATGTGACATACATCTATGCTCCAAGGGGTTCTTTATAGTTAGATTCACATCCAAGGAAGTTAGAGACTCAGTCATCAGCGCTGGGCCGTGGTTTTGGGGAACAGCAGGGTTGTTTATGACCCCATGGTTTCCAGATTTTGATCCAAACACAATGACGGTATCCATAGTACCGGTCTGGGTGCGTCTTTACAACCTTCCTCTTCACTTCTGGAGTGAACAAGTCCTGGAAGGTATTGGGAACAGCATAGGGAAATACATCAAAACAGATCTGGAAAGGATTGATGAAAGGATCTTTACCTTCGCACGCATTTGTGTGGAAGCAGATCTAAGTAAAGGGCTGCCGGACAACATAAGGCTGATTTACAAACAACAGAATTGGCTACAGGCACTTGACTATGAAAACACAACTTTCAGATGTAGGCTCTGTAGGCAGACAGGACACCTGCAAAGCTCATGCCCAGAAGCCAAGAAAGGAAACAGTAAGAAGAAGCAGAAAGGGAAGCAGAGGAAAGGCTAGAAATTCGCCACCCCAGATTCAGAGGACGAAGAATCAGAAGTAGAGGAGGAAGAGCCTACTACAGAGAATGCGGAGGCTACTCAAGAAACAGAGACTCAGAAGGGTGCCTCATCAGTCTCAAAGGACTCACAGAATCAATCAAATCAGGCAGAGATGACAAGTGTGGACCAAAGCATGGGAGGCATTAAACGACATCACCAATCAGATAATTCAGATTCAGACAAAGAACCAGGTTCACAGAATGTAGAAACTCAGTTAGTAATTGCTTCGATTGAGCCCACTCAAGGAGAGTGGCGCAAAGTCGAAAAGAAAAAGGGGAGAAAAACTTGAAGCGTGAGTCTCACTCACTGCCGGGATTCAGTTTTTCTTTCTTCCTCTCTTCTCTCTTTCTCTTTTCTTAGTCATTGTGCACGTTAGTTTGCAAACGTTGCGGGGGATGCGCCAGCACTCGTGCCCTTGGAGATGCTCAGCATATGCAATGTAACTTTTTATTTTTCTTAATAAAAAGTTCGCTTTTTCTTCGGAAAAAAAAAAGAAACAAGGATAGGTTGCTATGAAAAGGCTATGTTGAAATAAAATTCTTGTATTTTTATGAAACGTTTTCTCATGTTGCTAGATTAGAAGCAAAAAGAATGTTTTTGGCATTTCCTTTCTTTAAGAAATTCAAAATATATCAAATGGATGTCAAATCTGCTTTTCTCAATGGAGAGCTACAGTAGGAAGTGTACATAGAGCAACCATAAGGTTTTCAGCTGATAGATAAACCATATTATGTTTGCAGACTTAAGAAGGCTTTGTATGGTCTCAAGCAAGCCCCTAAATCTTGGTATGCCAAACTAGACAGTTACATGCTCAAGTGTGGATTCAAAAGAAGTGCAACTGACAACAACTTATATTTCAAAGAAAATATAGCAAACCGATTGTGGTGGTTTTATATGTTTATGATATCATAATTTCCAGTGATTCAAATTTTTTGATAAATGAATTTGTATTTGATATGAAGGTTGAGTTCTATATGTCCATGCTTGGAGAGATTTCCTACTTCCTTGGATTGTAGATTGCGCATAGGTCCCTATAGGAATTTTATCTCTAAAAGAAAGAATCTCAAAGAAGTGTTGAAGAAATTTGGCATGGAAGAATGATATTTAGTGAGCACTCCAATGGTAACAGTTTGCAAGCTTAGCAATATGGATTAATCTTTAGTCATGGATCAAACTTTATATAGATCCATCATTGACAACCTCTTTTATTTGATAGCTACAAGACCATACATCATGCAAGTTCTTTCTATAGTTGGAAGACTTCAAGAAGCTCCCAGACAAAACCATCTACTAGCAACCAAGAGGATCCTTAGATATCTCAGAGTAAAGATGGACTATGGTCTGTGGTACCCCAGAGGTAAATATTTTTCATGCACTATTTATACTAATGTTGATTAGGAAGGAGATGTAGATGATCAAAAAAGTACAGGTGGAGGTGCTTTCTTTCTTGGAGAATGTCTAGTCTCATGGTTGAGCAAGAAGCAAGCTTCCATTTCCTTATCTACAACTGAAGAAAAATATATTGTAGCAACTTCTTGTTGTACTCAACTATATTGGATGTAGACCATGTAGAACGTACAAGTTTTCTATGATCAACCTATACCCATCATTTGTGACAACACAAGTGTAATCAACATGTTCAAGAATCAATTTTTTCACTCCAAGATAAAGCATATTCCAATCAAGTGTCTCTTATTGCGAGAGAAAGTTACAAATCAGGCTGTGAAGCTTGAGTATGTTCCTACAAAAGAAAAAGTTGTTGATATTTTCACTAAGCCACTTCCTAGAGAACAGTTTGAGTATTTGAGGCAAAGATTGGGAGTTGTTCCTCTTGCCTCCCTACACTAGCTCTTCCTTTAAGAGGAAGAAGGGAAACTGTTGTATTTTCAACATATAAAGGTGAAGCTTCCAAGTCCACAGGGTCTACATGACAAAGAAATATTGTCGACAATAGGAGTATGGTGACAAAGAGTGCATGTTGTAAGTTGCATTGATGTCAAAGGGGGAGAGATCCATCGTCATAAAACAAAAAGATAAAAGGAGAGATCCATAGTAAAAGGAGAGATGTTAGTGATAAAAACATAATAGCAGCAGAAAAAACTAAGAGAAGTTCATCTCAAGGGGAGCAACACTCAAAGGAGACAATTTAAGTTGATAATTTTACTAAGGATGTTTTCTTTGATCTTGGTGTTGCCATTGATGACAAAGGAGGGGAAGGTTTGAAATATGTTTTCATTGATGCCAATAGGATAGTCCCTAATTTTAATAGGGTGTCCATTAAGAAGATGGTTGAAAATGGTGTCAATAGGTGGCACAGGTGTCAAAGATATTTCTCAGGGAGTAGGTTCCAGGAACAAGAAGAAGGGTTAAGGTGCAAAGAATAACATAGAGTTTGAAGCCATTTTTTAGGAAGAATATGAGCTTAAAGGCCACATCAAACCCACTTAGTTCAAAATTTCTTTGAAATATATTTCCAATGGTATATAGAGGTTTTAAAATGGCCTCCTAGACTAAGAGATAAAGCTAGCAAAAGTTGGGCCCACAAAAGTCAAAGAAGAGAAAAATCCTAGAAGGTCGGAAGACCAAAAGTGCTGGAAGCCTGTAAAATGGTGGAAATAGAGAAGCGAGAAGCAATTATGGAACCATAGAACACTAGAATCCTAGAATCCCATAATATATTAGCAAAGGGGAGTAGGATAGCAAAGCTAGAAGGCCTAAAATCCAAAAACTTGAGAACCTCAGAGTCCCATAGCCTCATAATGAGTTAAAAAGGGAAGTGAGATGCAATAGTCAAATGTTGCGCATATTTGTTGGTTGATTGAGCTTCGCATGCCCCACTAGTGCATCAAAGTTAGTTTTGACAAGGTTCACAACATGTTAGTTAAATTGCAGAGGGGTGTTAGAATGGGTGGATTGCCCATACCAATGATCGATAGATCAATTACAGAGGTTAATTTTGGCGCCCCCACCTCTCAATACCACAAACAACTAGCAAGGGGTGCCAGAAACCACAAGTGGGTTTCTCAAAGGAGCAGACAATGTGGCAATAAGAAAAATTAACAAAGGAAATTTCCTGGAAAACCAGGGATCGAGGGACCCTTTCTCTCTCCTCCAATAGGACAGGTGGCAGCAGGTTTTTGGTCACAGGTGACGTCAACAACCCCCCAATGGAAGCTAGACACGTGGCAAGTAGTTTTGATGTTTTCAGGCACAAAAAGGGCCATTTATAGTGGGCGCGTGGACCTATCATAGGTCGACACATGGCATGGATGACATTAGCATGACATCACCTTCTCAGCGACAAAAATGGGAGGTCAGAACCCCATAACTATTTATTAATTTAAAAAGTGTTAAGGTTGTGGGGAGCAGGGAACAATAGTAGAAAAGACCCTGAAAGGTCAAAATCCTATAAGGTTATATTAAATGAATTTCTTAGAGGAACCGGGCACAAAGGGACCTGGGAGAGCACTTCCACAATGTTTTAAGGTGGAGCCACACCTTTGAACCCCAAATCTCGTAAATTTTTTATAAATGAATTTTGGAGAAGTACTAGGATAAGGAGCTTCAAGCGTTAGATTGACATTTGGTTGCTTTGTGTTAAAAAGAGGACCAAGGGTGCAAAGAGAGTTATAAAGGCAATAAGGCCCCCAACATGACCCTAAAGAGCTTAGTGCCTAAGCACCCAGATGACGGTCACAAGACCAAGACATATGGAGAAAAATTTCAGCACTGGGGCTAAAGTAGTTAAAGGCTTAAATTGGAAGATTTTTGCAGCATTTGTGTTATAATAGAAAAAGGCCTAGGGAAGCTTAGTTTGGAAATTGCGACTATTTTTAGTGGGAGTGACACGTTAAAAGGCCTTGAGGCACATGCATATAAGCATGAGTTAGCATCTATTTTAGCAGGATTAAGCCTAATAGCGGCATGGATGGGTCGACAGCCAGATTACTCACAGTTTTGGAAGAACTGCTTGTTAAGAGGAATTTTTGGCAGTTTTGGCCAGATTTGGAGGATCGCTAACTTTAGTAAACCTCAAGTAAGCACTGTTAAATAACCAAAAAGATAAAATAAGTAAGAAAACAATATTTTGAGTAAGAGATTGAGCCCGGAACTGTAGATCATGATCGAAAAATTAATGAACATAGTCAAAGGACTAACTTGAATAGAACAAAGGAAAAAAATATTGATTTGTGCAAAAATTCAAGAAGCCAAAATTTGAAAAAGGAAAATTTTAAAAGAATGCCTTTTTAAGAAGAATGCATAGACAATGTTTTTTAGACAGAGCTTATGGTGCAATGAGGTGTTGGTATGGTGATGTTGTTGTAGGTGATTTTTGAGTGGTGATTGAAGTAAAATTACTTTTGAAAGAAGAGAAGGCAATCATGGATCTAGTGTGAAAATGGATAAAAGATGAACCATTATGTGTTTAACAAGTTGTAGCTTGCACATTAGGGTTTGGTGCTCCTTCTAGTGGGTGTTGGAAAATATTTTGGGTTATAGCTCCATTCAGTTATAGTTGATAAATCAGGGAGTTGTAGCTTCGTGCTGGTTGTAGCTAGAGAATTATAACAACAAGTTGTATCTTTCTCTATGAATGAATTGAAGATTAGTTTTGAAAATTTGCTCGTTCTATGTTTATTGTATTGAGATTGTTGATATTGATTCTTGTTATGCTTGTTAAATTAATTGTTGAAGTATTTAACGGTGTCTCAATATTCTTACACAAAGTAAAAGGAAGTTTTCAATTGGTAAAAATTCCAACAATATTGATTCACCCCCCCCCCAGTATCATCCTGATTTCCAACATAAAGATCTAAACTCCAATAAACCACTATTATTAATACCACAAACAATTGGTAGCGGGACTATAACAATACACATTTCATTAATAAGTTGTCAAATGCTCTGTTTTTGAAGGGTTTGATTTACATAGCTTATTGCGCTGAGATGTACACTCTATAGCCCAGTATGATGCGTAAAGATGTTCATCCATTATCAAAGTTGAAATTTTTCTCATATCAGCCAAACTAAAAATCTAGAAATAAAAAAATTAAATAACTATACAAAACATTTAAAAATACCGACTTGAAAAAATTTAAATAATCGTATAAATAAACAATTAATAAAAATCCATTAAAACAACAAATTTATTAATTATATAACTTCAATACCCATCGCTGAACATCAGTAACCATGGTTATTAATTATATAATTATCAAACTTTAGTACCCATCGCTCAACATCTTAGACTTTAGATTGACTTTACATTGGAAAAAATACCCTACAAATGTATTTATACAATCTCTCATACCATTACAAATACCTATCATTCACATCCTCTTTGACCAAAAACATGGTATCCTTCGTTATTAATTTTATGTTACATGATGACTGAGATACACTTCTTTGCTAATTTAGAAGCCCTGAAATCCTCCATGAAATTATGCAAGTTCTTGATTGTATATTGTCAATAAATAAGAATACAAAACATTGTCAAAATTTATAATATTTTGAAGATCAGTATTTCTCATCCATAATAATTCAAGTTTTTTGAAAAGGTAAATGTTTTGCGTTTCGCTATTCCAACGCAAAAATTGAGAGAAATTGAGATTATGGGTAAACTCTTGTTTCTCACACTTGGTGTTGTTCAAAGGTAATGAATATTAAGATCCCAAAAGTAGAATCAATTTACTCCAATGACCATTGCAATAAAAATCAATATTAATATTAAAATGTATTTAAAAAAAAAAACCATATAGATTAAAAAAAAATACTACCATAAAATGATCTTATGGATTTAAAAGTTTAGTTTTTTTATCATACCAAATGAGGTAAAATTTTAAACATCTACTCTTTACTAAAACCAATACCATTTTTTAAATCAAAGTAAAAAAGTCAATTCACCACAAAGATTCAAAAGTCTTGTACCAAAGTTTCTAATATTTCTTTTGATTAAATATTTGTAAAATGAATAATCTTCAAAAAGAAAACCATGTCCTATGACTATATTAAAATCTCTAAAAACATAACTATTTCAATGTCAAAGTTGTAATATCTGAAAATTTTGTTATCATACTATGTAAAAAATATAATTAAATCTAATATTAATATTGAAAGATTAATATTGAATGATTAATATTCATATTAATATTATTATTAAATTTAATATTAATATTATTAAAGTTAATAACTTTGGATTAATACAATATTATATTTAATATAACATTAAATGTGTTATATTATAATGTATAATATATATATATATATATATATATATATATATATATATATATATATATATATATATATATATATATATATATATATATATATATTAACTCTAGAGATATATGGGTGGGAATAACAAAGACATAGATAGATATAGGTGGAGAGATCAGTGTAGCAAAATCGCAATATAATCCCGATAATATCGGAAAATTGTGGTTTTTTGAAAATGGCAATGTTATCGCCTGATTATTACGTGAATTTTTTTTTTTCAAAAAATTGCGAAATAATCGCGATAACTTGAAATTATCGACATTAAATTCAGGACATGATTCACTGTTATGTGTGATGTAGCACTAGAAATGATATTACAGATCTTATATATTAGTTCTTTTATCATATTTATGTGTCAATGTATTTATTTTATGTTGTAGATGCTTTAGATATTAAAAAAATTGAAAAGAAATGAATACTTTTGTATTTTACGATTATTTCCCGATTTTTTCCATCGCCGATATTATCCCGATAACGATTATTGCGACATTGGGAGCGATATAGGGAGTGAGAGAAAGGGAGAGAGAGGAAGGATGAGAGAGAGGAGGAGAGAGGGCGGGATAGGGATATGGAGTTGGAAGGAGAGAGGAGGGAAGAAGAAATACACAGAGGTAGAAAAGTGGAGAGAGAGAGGGAGTGACAAGGGATAGATGGAGAGATGTATGGGGATATAGAGACAAAGAAAGAGATATGGAGAGAAGGGGGGAGAGAAGGAGAGAGGGAGGGAGATAGTGACAGACTTGGATGGCGAAGAGAGAGAGATAGGTGAAAGATAAAGGGAGAGAGAGGAAGGAATAGAGCGAGGACATGAGCAGGAGAAAGAGATAGGTGTTGGCTTGAGGGGGCTTAGACCCAGGTTCAGAGTTAGCTACTCTAACCAACAAAACCCTACATTATCGGCCCTTTTGGCAACAACCCGCTCAGCACAGGCTGCAATCTCACCTGAGGCAGTATTGGGGGGTGTTAGAACCAGGTTTATGCATTTAAAAGGCTATATGACATTGAGTTAGGGCATTTCTTCAGTTCAGGCCTAATTTGACCTTTGCGGAACCTTATCCTTGAAATCCCCAAAATTAAAGTGAATTTCAGTTAAACAGAATTATAAACTTCGCCAAAGCATCGAATCATGCATAAAATAACATATAACAGTAGATCTAGATCTTTGTGGAACAACTATGACAATATTACATATAAATGGCATTCAATTACACGTAAATACATAAAAAAAATAAGTATAAAAATTGGACACATAATTGCTTCAAATTCTCTTTATTACTAGATCTTCCATATAGAGATTCTCCATATCCTGCGCACATAGTTGTAGGGGTCCACGCACTCAACTATAGGAACCTTCCCCTTCGCCAAAAATATAGAAAGATCGTACCTTTACATACCCAAAACATATCAAATCCCATTCTACTGATTAATTGCCTTAGACTCGCTAAGACACTCTTTTTATATACTTGTTCGCATTACAATACCATGGTCCGCAAACCATGGGTGGAACTCAAAACAATACCAAAACTAAGGGGATTTAAACTTCCTAAATCCCCTTGACTCCTAGTGACCTGAACTACTTGCACTCCGCTCCTCAAAATATGGAGACTTTACAATATCTTATCAAATCTTGACCCATGGGACTCCGTCCCAACAAGAGGAAGGGAGAGAGAGGGGGAGAGAGGGGTAGAGGAATAAGGAGGGAGATATAGATAGATATGGAGAAAGAGTGTGTATGATTTTGGGGTGATATAGAGAGACAAAATAGAGACAAGGGGAGATAGAGATATATATGGAAGGTGAAGAGAGGGAAGAAGAGAGATATAGAGAGAGGGGGAGATAGATAGGCATCAAGAGAGAGAGAGAGATCATGTGTATTTTGCGGGGGTGAGATAGAGAGACAAAGAATGATATTTGGAGTGAGATATAGATATAGAAGGAGGGGGAGAGAGGGAGGAATATTTCTTTCACTGGATCCATTGATTTCAATGTAGATGGTCATTTCTAATCATATTTGATTACTTGCACTAAAGGATATAAATTGGAGGATATGGAAGATGATGAATGAAGAGAGAAGGCGAGGAGTGAGAGAGGGAGAGAAAAGGAGAGAGGAAGGGATATAGTGACAAGGTTGGAGGGAAAAGAGAGAGAGAGAGGAATGGTGATAGTGACATGGTTGGAGGGAGAAGAGAGAGGGAGAAAGAGATAAAGGGAGAGAGATGAAGGATGAGAGAAGGAGGGAGTGAGAGGAGGAGAAAGGAAGGGATAAAGAGATGGAGGGAGGGAAGAAGAAAGACATAGAGAGAGAAAAATGGATATAGAGAGAGAGGGAGTGACAAGGGAGAGATGGAGAACAAGTGTGTATGTTTGGGGATGTGTTAGAGAGACAAAGAGTGAGGGATGGAGGGAGATATATATATAGATGGGGGGGGGGGGGGAAGGGAAGAAGATCTCTTTCACTAGATGCATTGATTTTAGTGTAGATGCTGATTTCTAATCTTATTTTATTGATTGCACTAGATTCATATTTCAGTGTAGATGTTGATTCCTAATGATATTTGATTACTTGCATTAGATGCATTTATTTCAATGTAGATGTTTTCTAATTCTATTTGATTGCTTGCACTAGATGCATTGATTTAAGTGTGGGTGTTGATTTCTAATTTTATGTGATTTCTTGCACTAGACGCATTGATTTCAATGTGGATGATGATTTATAATATTATTTGATGTCTTGCACTAGATGCATTGCTTCCAGTTTAGATGTTATTTCTAATGGTATTTTATTGCTTGCAATAAATGCATTGATTTTAATGTAGATGTTGGTTTCTAATCCTATTTTATTTATTGCACTAGATGCATTCATTTCAGTGTAGATGTTTTATAGTTCTATCTGATTTCTTGCACTAGATGCATTCATTTTAGTGTAGAGGTTGATTTCTAATTCTCTTTGATTGCTTGCACTACATGCATTGGTTTCAATGTAGATATCTATTTCTAATTATATTTTTATTGCTTTCACTAGAGGCATTGATTTTAGTGTAGATGTTGATTTATAATCCTATTTGATTTCTTACATTAGATGCATTGATTTCAGTGTAGGCATTTTTTTCTAATCCTATTTTCTTGCTTACATTAGATGCATTGACTTCAATGTAGATTTTTTTTCTAATCCTATTTTATTGTGTGCATTAGATGCATTGATTTCAGTGTAGATTTTGATCTCTGATTTGATGTAATTAGATGTATGATGGCACATTATTTTTAAAGTGATTGGATTAACATTGTGATTGATTTTAGTGTAAGCACAAAAAAATTATTGACATTTTGCATTGAGTTTTGTGTTATAGTAATTAAACCTATTAATATTAGAGAGAAAGAGAGAGAAGGTATGCTTTTTACTCCAATAGATTGAGTTAAATATTTGAATGGTTTACAATTTAAACTTCCCTTTTCATATAATCGATATGAAAAATGGAAAAACTAACAGGGGTGACAATAAGAATAATAGAAGAAAATATTTTGAGATTTGTCACAATGAAGGCTATTTGTAATTAATTACATTCTTATTATTCAAATGTTCTTCCATTCAACACTATTACATTTTCACTTTGCATTCAAAAATTGTATTTCATCATTAAAGTTATTAACAATATCTATCATCTCAATAGACTGAGATAATTGACCAAAATTAAAATTACAATTACTCTTCAAGATATATTTAGTAATAATTGGAGGGGCACTACTAGTAATTAATTAGTTTTAAAAAGTTTTGATACCTAAAATTAAATTAAATAGATGTGTAGTATCAATCCTCCAACAAATTATTGACAATATTTTCTCCCTTCTTAATCGCCAACTAATTAATAATAGACAACTACATACACATATAAAAATATAACACAACAACTGTCACATTCACAAACATTACTATCCAAATCCAAACACATAAACACATAAATCACTCAAAGAATCCAAACATAGACACACACAAACCACTCAAAGCATCAAAACACAGATCTACAAACCATTCAAGGCAAACAACATATACTAAATTAAAGAAGAGAATGATATAGTCATGTCAACCAAGAAAACATAATGTAAATTTCAAAGTATCAAGTTTATTTCAAACATGTACATAATAATGATAATCTAAAAATATGACATTGTTTCCCTTGGTTGGAACCAACATAGATCCATCTAACTCCAAATCTATCATGTGTTGAGAGGGATCAAGTACCTCGAGGTGAAAACCTTTCCTCAAATTCTATACTCCACAAAGAAGGTTGCACCTCGAGGGATTTGATCCCTCTCGGCGCATGATAGATCTAGAGTCAGATGGATCTAAGCTGGTTGTAAAAAAAGGTGATATGACCCTCAAGATTGATATTTGAAGTGCGAATCTGAGATTTGACATGTAACTTATTAAAACCTTGATGATCATTGGATGCTCCTGTAGCTTTATTTCAAGAGTTAGTTTATTTTGTTATGTGAAAATAGAGTGCATGCTTGTCTTCTTATTGAAGTTGTGCAATATATACATATCAGTGAGACTGTAATATGACAACATTTTAAGTTTCCATATCCTCTTTGTGAAGAATAAATTTGAAAGGAATTTTCATACAAGGCTATTTTGAAGGGAAACATAACTCTCAGGGTAATGCCATGTAATCCTTGCAAGCAAACTCGAAAAAAATACTTTGAAAACTTGTGTGATCAAAGGGTATTATTATCAAAAGTATTGTCTTTGCTTTCATTTCTTTATTATGGATTGTAAAAGTTAGTAGATTTTTCAGAAGCTATATTTCTACCAGATTTTGATTTGCTTTTATTTTGAATTTGGAAAATGCACACAATTTTTTTAAGTGAATATTGAGTTCTAGATCTAAACAAGTGCACTATATATTTTTCGTAAATAATATATTTTGCATAGGTTAACACATTATATACATTGGTATTGATATTAGAATAGGTTTAGAGCCTTATTTCTTTTAAGAAGCATATTTTCCTTACTATGATTGTGTGAATATTGAAGTTGGATTTGCTTCCTATCTGGTTTTTTCAAATGAGGTTTTTTAATGCAATAGGAGAAGGAGTTTACTTGAGCTTATAGCTTTCTTTTGATGGTGCAGATTTTGTTACTCTGCTTAGTGAGAAGCTAGAGTTCAGATTCCTAAGTGACTAGTAGTTAGGGTTTATGTTTAATTTCCTTTGGAATGCAAGATTAGTGTTTGGAGGAACTTAAGAGTGTATGGAAAATTTCTAGAGTAGGATAGGGTTTTGCAGGTCTCTAGCACGGTGGCTTCACTGAATGAACCTATGACATAACACATGCATTCATGGCATACTAAACAATACCCATTATTTGACTAAATATTGGAAAATACCTCTAAAAATCACTTTATTTAACCCCCTACCAATACGAACCCAATACACCTTCCCAATTTAGAAAACCCCTTTTCCTCAATATATATCCCCCAATAGGAAGGTATGTGGTATGGTATTTCTCCCCCAGTGAAGTGCCTATGGTCTCTAGAGGCCTCCTTTGGCACGTATTTTGTTATGTCTTGAATTTTATGGACCCTGGATTGACATGATGATGTTGGGTCATTAAGTTAACATATACTGCAACCAACAACAAGAGCCATTGAAGATTTTGTTCTCTTATGTAGAAACAAGTGTTGTCCTATTATTTACTTTTGTTTCTTGCTGTATGAAATCAAATTCTCAAAAAAAAAATTAGTCAATTTTTAATTACATGTATGTGAATGGACTATTATTGTACTACTTCTAAGAATTATTCCAAAACCACGATATATTTTAAAATTGATTAAATAAAAGATATTGTATTAATATTGTAGCTTGCGTGTTCTCACTTAACTATTTATTTGATTCATGTATGATCTAAATCTCTCTTCATAATAATTTCTTTTGAATTCATACATAATTTAATACGCTCCTCGGATAGGTTATACTAATAATTTAGGATAGATTATCTATTTTTCAAGAAATTAGAATATGATAATTATCTTTCATTGTTGTGTTCTAAATATACTTTACGCTTTTTAGGAACTTCTTGAAAAGTATCCAATGTAGGAGCAACACCCCTTCATGGAAACCGAGACAACATACTAGTGCGGATTTCCATACTAAACGAGTATAGGTCTCATTGGGACTTTGATTGGGTAATTTCTCCTATTGTTGGCTTGACCAAACCGAAACAACAACAAAAGGTTATTGTAACTATCTCCCTAACCTTCATTAGATGGTCTTTGACCCTAACATCCCATGATGACTTTTGGAAGGATTTTTTAATTGATTCTTCATTATTTTGGATCTAGGTCCTAACCACCTTGGATAGAGCTTTGGGATAGTAATTGTGCTTTTTGATTTACCTCAGGAACATTTTAGTTCAAACCTTCTTATTTTATTGTTTTTTAGCCTTTTGTTATATTTGTCTTTTCACTTGCGGCTAATTGGCTATCACTAGTCTAGAAGTACTCGACATATTTCTCTAGAAAGAGTGGAGCTATCTCCTCAAATACAAAAGGTTTGATGATATTGAATCTCCTCCATGTTGCTAGTAGAAGAGATCAAAGCTACATTTTATAGTCCCACATGGAGGAAGCCAATGCAATAAGAATGCAATGAGTAAGAATGATTGGTCAAATGGTACTCTAGGGATTTGTATGGTCATGTACCAATTCCCAAGTGGGGTCCACCTCCTCTTCCACAAGGAAATATTGTTCTCATATAGGTTGGATATATTACTGATCCCACTCTTGAAAACTTTAATTTTCTCCTCAGGGATCATTACAAACCTAATTTTTTTCACGCCAATCATTTCAATAATCAAATTCACATTTATTTGTGGTCCAAAATCCATTTATTAGTGGTCCACACAAAATAATATTATTAATACTTCATGGTTTGGGAGAAACCATGCCCCCATAATGCTTATATTTATTGGAGGAATCAATCCTCACATCCCAAATGTCCTTATGACACACATATGCAAAATCCAACCAAGTCATGGACTTCCATGTACCATCTGACCATAGATTGAGCTTAACCAAATATTTCCTTTAGCCAATCACCGCCATACCATATTCCAAACATGAATGTGGGATTTCATGGCATAAAACATGACATAATAAACCAAGGAATCTGAATATTAAACACCTCCACCCTCAAGCTACCATGATATCACCTAAATTGGTCGTGAGATCATAAAACCAAACCAAGCTTGTATTCCTCATAATTTCTTCACCATAACTTGAGGTATTTTCCTGTCTCAACCCACATTTCGAGGGCTTCTTAGAGAAAACTATCTCCACACACAACCCTTGGGAAGTTTCCTGAGACCACCTCACCCAGTTCCAAAACCTTATGGCAACCCAAATCTCAACCATGAATGAATCCCATCACACCATATTTATCCATGAAATGGCAAGGCAAGGCTGAAACCACTGTCAAACTAGGGAAAACCCATTACAGTGACAACAAATGAACCAAATAAACAAATGCATATACCATGCATTCACACCTCAGCTAGGAAATTAAACATGCAACCTGTTACCTACAAAATCATCTTGCTAAAGCTGTTGATCCAACCTTCTCCTTGCTTTCCTTCGCTTTCTTTTGCTTGTCCTTTTCCTTCCTTGGATTTCCTTTGCATGTCCTTGCTTGCTTTCTCTCTCCTCTAGGAGCTCTCTTTCTCTCTCTCTCTCTTTCTCACTTGATCCAAGCTAAAATTGACAAAAACTAAGCTGAATGTTGTCAAAAGATGTGAATTTTTTCTCTGATGCCTTTTTATCATTGATGTCACCTTTTTCTTCATTTTCTTATTTTTTCCTCTAATTACCTTAGAATGCAAATCTATGTCTTTTCACCTTCCTTTTATCTTATTTTCCTTTATTTTCATAATTAAATTCCAATTATTGTCTCTTTGCCTTTGCAAATATCCATAGCCATAAATAAACCAAAAGTGATGCCCACTATAGTGTTTTTCCCAACATTTGGCTTGGAATATGTGTCCCATGATGTTGGTCTTATTTTTCCTTTATTATCCTTTATTACATGAAACTTTAACCTAGGGTTTTCGCAAAGCCCTCCCCTTAGGGGAACACCATCCCAGTGTTTTATGACACCTATGACCAAAAAATTGGTGAAAACAAAACATACTACCTATGGAGATTTATAACACAACTCATTGTGATATTTACAACCATACATACATACATACATACATACATACATACCTATGTGTGTGTGTGTCAATATATATATATATATATATATAGAGAGAGAGAGAGAGAGAGAGAGAGAGAGACACACACACACACACATACCAAAATATCATTTGCTTGAACTAGGAAATAATGAAAGATACAAAGTCCGCATCTAATGAACCATCTCCCATGTAGCTTCATCGGGCCCAAATTTATCCCACTACACTTTAACTTGCTCGATTTATTGGTTGTAGAGGATGAGATGTTTCCACTGCAATATGCATTGATGTTCTAGCTAGAACTCTCCCTCTAGATCCACCTGCAATACAAACCAATCAATCACATGATCAACATCCTGCACATATTATCTCTTAAGCAATAAAACATAGAAAACAACATGGAATTTCATTGTTGGTGTTAGCTACCTATACCAATAGGTTTCATATTTCATGATGGCTATAGAAGTTCCAAATATGCTCTGCTTTGATTATGCAAAGATCCCATATTTCCAAAGGAGTACAAGGTGTGTAAATAGCTTAATGTGTCCCAATTTTGATGGATGGTCCAACAGTCTAATCTGGATCATTCCATGATTTAAATTTCCAGTTGTAGAATAGAGAAAGAAGTCTGTCCAAACTGTTTAATCTTGGCAGACAAGTAGCTTAGGTAGAGAAATTAAGGTTCCCAACTGCTTAATCTGGGACCTTGGAAGAAATAAGGGTAGAAGTAGATAAAAAATCAAAAGAAAAAGCCAAAGAAAAGAAAAGGCAAGTAAGGGTCTGCAAGTCCAAGTGCACCCTCCAAGAAGAAACAAAAAATGCTAGGCAAAGTAGCTGGGTAAGTAGTTGGGGTTGCAGAAAGGTTATCCTTACCATTGCAGGTATGTTAACTTTGTTTACTAAAGCAAAGTCAAAACAATTGAGAAGGTGTTCTTCTTCATCAAGTTGCAGCAAGCAGGAAGCATGTCTAACCTCCCTTCTTCCCCTTTTCACTTCATTGCTAACACTCCCCCATCAGCTGAGATTCATGGAAGAAGATTATGGTTTCATGGTGGTTCTTAATCTTTTAGAAGCCACATTTCTTGTCTAAAAATTCTTTTCATTTTGATCTACTCCCTAAACTAAGTTAGTCTCAAACAAACTTAGTGTTTTCTCCCTTCACTCATTTCCCCCATATTAACTCTAACTTTACTATGTAAATCCCCTATATTACCTTTCCCCTACTAGTATTAACACCATGGTGTATAAACCCCAAATTTTGTATAAATACCCCTCCCCTTGGCATTATAGCCAATAAGTCCTATGTCAGGGATCAAAGTGACATCTGGCCACTTGGATGAACCTATACCTCATCTCCCCCCCCTTGCTGCAAATCATTCCACTCATTAAACCATTATTTGCAAAGAAAAACCCTATACAAGCCCCTTTTTACCCATAACCCCTTTTGAAATCATAAAAGATCCAAAAAACCCACTTCTGCCGCTTAAACCAAAGTCTCGGCGCATATATTTGTTTTTCCAAAATACATTGGAAACCTTACTAAAGCACTATACCCCGATGACCCTCCGCCTAAGCGCGCATCCCGAAAATAACTATTAAATAATGTCGCGCCTTTGGCCATATCCACAGTGCATGTCATCGACCCGGCAGCCGTCCGATCGGATCTTGAGCATCCAACGGCTCTTATCACATCGGAGCGGCTCCGACGTTCGCCGTTTACCCGCCGTATCAACCCATCACATCACTTCCCCGACAGCCGTTGGATCGAGCCCTCCAGATCTGACGGTCATCGTTGATATCGGAGCGGGTCTCGCGCCCGACGGATATCGTCCGATGTCCGTAAAAAGGTTACGTCACTCGGCAGCCACGCGTCCTCGCCACAGCTCGTCGGAGGTACGTCTGACAGATTCCCCCCCGTACCATAAGTGGTGCGATATGAAACCGCTGGCTGTTTCCGGTTTCGGCTATTCCGCCTATACTACGTCACCTCCACATCATCCCACGTCACTGCCACCATGCCGGCACGTCAACCCTTGCGCCCGACCGTCTGCCGACCTGTCATGCCACTCCACCATCCCCGTGGACCAATCAGAGCCCGCCACCTCACCTATGACGTCAGCCGGCCCTGACCCCACCTATGACGTCATGCTGACGTCAGCAGAAAAACGCGCCAAAAGTCCAAAAAACCAATATAATAGCCAAAATTCGCGTTTTTCTCACTTTTTTACAAAAACGCCCGTTGCTCCTGCATGCGATTTTTACGACCAAAAGTCTACCAACCTGCAGAACCTGACCAGGAGACCGGAGGCGCGCCATTTCCGCAGTCATCCGTGACCATTGCCTACTCCTCACCAGGTATTTTCCGCTATAAATCCTTCACGTACCTGCTTTATCTGTTATGTCCCTCGAAAGAGCTTAGAACAGAGAAAACTCTTGAAATCACCGGCAGAAATCCCTGCACCTGCCCCTTTGACAGTTGTGAACTCGAAGACTACTAGCCGAGCCTTGTTTACCTGCATTTTCATTGAAAAAACCAAGCTCTGTCTGCGCAATCGCGGCAGACTCATTCAAACTGAATTTAACCACTGAGAGAGACAGAGTGAGGCCAAACATTTGTCCTAATTGCACTACAAATAGTATTTCAATTGCTATTTACTAGAACCACTCTCTGTTCCTGATAAATTCACCTCCCTGGAAAAGAGACATTCTTCTGTGCTGACCTGCTCAATTAAAACCACTTTGCACTCAATTCAGAATCCTCTTTGGTAATGGAGACACCTGTAGTACTAAATGTTCAGCCTCTGAATGCCCCTCAAAAGAATTTGAAATGGCAATCCTTGGCAGATATGGATTACCAAATTACAGAAGAAATGCTTATGAGCAGCAAATTCCACATTCATCTGTTGAAAGAGTTGAAAGCCAAGCACGAAAATGGGACAGACATATTGGGCTTATGGGACTCTTTCCTCCCTATTTTCAAACTCCCTCAGGTCGACCAGTTCCCTGAACTAATCCACCTGTGTGCTGAACAATATGATGTTTCTCAGAGGGCTGTTGTTGACCCATCTGGTTCAGTACTTTTCTATGTTACCCCTCAAGCCATCAGAGACATGCTTTGCTTCAACCCTCAGAAGAAGTTGGTCCCTTTGTCACTAGTGAACCTGATAAAACAAGGGGAAAAACTGACAGATGCTCAAATTATCAAATTTAATCAATTATACATTAACTCTGACAGTGTGATGTACCCTCCAATTGTTTATATATATCTCAATGAGCTGGGCAGAGACCTTGCAGATATGATTTCTCCCATCTTGGGATATAGTTCAATTGAGCATATTGATGCAACTGTGCTGGTAATAATGCTTATGTTTGCTCCTGGCAAGTCACCAATCTGCTATGACTATGCCACCTACATATCAGACAAGATTCATGAGCAATTGATGAATTTGAGGAGAGATAGGATGTTCAGATACACCTCCTACATTTACCATTTGATCTTGTACCATCAACATGAGAAATTTCATTTTTCAATCAAAAGAATGGATGCCCAAGGCAATCCCAGATCAGTGGTCTATTGGTCTTCTATCTTCCACACTAGACCTCAGTCTCCATACACTTACTGTGAATTCATGGATCTGTTCATCCATCCAGCTATGGCAATGCTGATGAGCTCACCTCCTCCGAGACTCACTGATGATATGCAGAGAATTCTTCAGCTGTCCAAAGCTTACATCATTGGGGATTGGTACTTCTACCAAAACCACACTGTCATCAGGATATATGGGTGCGATCTACCTCCATTCAAATTACCTAAGTATGTGCCTATGAGACTATTTTCCCTAGAGTACTTTAGGCAATTTGGCAGAGTTGATGTGCTTCACTTTTCAGGAAAAGGCAAAAAAGCACAGTTAAAGGTGAAAAGCCAACTTGGCCATTTTATCTATAACGAGAGGGAGCAAGGATGGAGGGAAGCAGAGAGAATGCTTGAGGCCCTTGGCCTGCAAACCAGTTTCCTATGGGCGCCCTATGACCCTAATCATTTTATAACTATGAGGAGGCTCAAATATAAGTTATCTGCCTATGATCACCATAGTATCCCTCACATTGAAAAATATGCAAACCAAGACAAATGGAGGAGAGGGACCTTAGAAGAGCCCATGTCACAAGAAGAGCTAAACCAGAGGGCACTAAGGAATCTAAGGAAGATGGCTGACCTTGAACTTTGTTCACAGGTATTCACACTTCCAAGCACACAAGCGGGAGCAACTGCATCCTCCTCAACTGCCAAACAGCAAACTACCAAGGCCACTGAAAATATATCCAGCAGAGGCAAAGAAAAGGAAATGGAGACAGAGCAATCACATCAAGAGAAGGAGCAGTCACCTCCAGTGACTCAAGAGCAGGCAGATAAAGAAAAGCAGCAGCAGGCAGAGCAACAACAGCAACAAGGATTGCAGCAAAAAGAAGGGCAACATGACAGACAGCAGCCCTTACAGCAGGAAAGAGTAATTGATACTCCAACTTCCACTGAGCAACAGGCTCAGAACATAGTGCCTCCTAGGCCAGAAGTCACCACTGATGCCTCGGTCCTCCAAACTCCACAGAAGGAGGACTTAAGCAGAAAAAGGGATAGAGAAACTCCTCTGACTTCATCTATCAACCAGGGAGAGAAAAGACAAAGATTGAATGACTTTTCAGAGGAGGACATAGCAATAAGACAAGCATTAGGCATGGGCCCACCCAGCAGAGAAGCTTCAGCAAGTTCCTTCCAGCAGGAACAGGACAGGACTATGGGAGGGGAGGTCAGCTCCTCCAGCCAGCAAAAAGAAGGACAGGTAAGCATCAAACAGCAATTTATAGACATCAAAAGGAGGAGTGATCCTATCAAAATACAGCTGTACAATCATCTGCTAAACATGGCTCCTACCAATCAGCAAAGACTTATGTCTGCCTTTGATGTAAGTGAAGGCAAAATGATCATGAGTCATTTTATGCCCACAGCACTGCATCCCCAATCTGCCTCAGATTACCTCAGGACCAACCTGGAGGTCCTGGCCAAAGACATACACCCAATGGACAAAATTGAACTGCACAAACAGACTGGTGAGATGGTGTATGCCTCCTTGGCAGACGAAACATTAGAAAATTACAAGCTAAAGAGCAGCCTTAATGCCACAGCCTCTCAACTGGAACTGGAGAGGGCATCATCCCAGGCAAAGGACAACAGAATAAGGTCCTTGGAGGACATAATCATTGAAATTGGGCATGATCCCAAAGATATTACAGGAATACAGGAAATCCTGAAGTTGAGGGATGCTGACATGGCTGCCTTGAGAAAGAAAATCAAACTCCCAGCTACCATTCACCCTCAGACAGATGAGGTAGCCCAACAAAGGCATGAGCAGGACACCACAGATTTGTTGATCTCCATTTATAAACAGCTTGTTCAGACACAAGACAAATTGGGAGAATCTGAGGCTACACAAGCGGCCCTGCAAGCAGCATTGAAAGAAAGAGAAGAGGGTCAGACCTCTCAGCCTCCTCCTCAGATCATCAATCTTGAGGAAACTGCTCCTATCACTGCTCCTCCTCCTCAACAGACTGAACAGACAGCAACATCTACTTCAGCAGCGCCAACAACTACAGAGCAGGCCCAAAGCCTGGATATGCAAAAGCTGAAGAATGAAATCCAAATCCTGGAAGCTCAAATGACAGAGTTAAATGAGACCAGGGAAAAGTTAGCCAAAGTCAATGACAGGCATGATAAATCAAAGAGAGAAGTGGCAGAAAAGGGCAGGGAAATCAAAGCCCTTAAAGACACGATCAAAGAGCTAGAGAATGAGCTCAAGTTGGATAAGGTGGTGGCTGAGCTTAAAATAGTGCTGTGGGCTAACATTGGTCGATCTATCAATGAGCAATGGCCATATATTGAGACAATCCATGAGCAATTAGAGCTCATTCCAAAGGCACAGAAGGAGGTTCACAGATCAAGAGCTTTATTGAGCAATATGCCTGAAGTGGCCACCAGAATGATCAATATACTTAACCATAAAACAAGTTCTCAGTTAGCTACCATGGGAATTACAAATAGAACTGAGACTATCCAAATGGTCAAAAGGGTTCTCACACTGAGAAACTTAGTGCAGACATTGGAAAGAAGAACCCAGGATATGCAGACTGAGGTGAACAGGTTTTTGGAAAAGTTTCAGGTGTTAGAAAACAGAGGGCTCCCTAGCTTACTGAACAGCGCAGGGAGATTGTTCACACATGACCAGTATGCCAAAAGGGTCAACACATTTGCCACTAGTCAGATCAATGAGAAGCCCAGCACCTCAGAGGAAACAGGGCCAGCCACAGGACAGACTCTCTATAACAGAGTAGAGAATCTATTTTTTATAATGAATGAGATCAATCACCTGTTTGGGGTGGCTCCCAATTTCTTCAAGTATACAGAGGCAGAGGAGACAATGGATGCCATTCTCAGGCATCAACTCCCTACGCAAGACTGGTGGATAAATGCAATACAGAAGATTTTGTAAACAGGGAGCCACTCACCAATTTTTGTTTCATAAAATATATCAGTTGTCATGCAGAGCACAGTTTAACAAAATCAGCATGCATTGTGGATTAAAGCTGAGCCAACTCAGCGGGTGTATCGGCCAACAAAGCAGAAATAGAAAACTACAGGTGGCAGGGCCGAGAAAATACAGCGCAGCAAGAAATAAGGACACATTATTCAGCATTAAAGCAAAGCGGCTCAACCGACTCAATGACCTCCAAAGGTCAAATTATCCTCTGACAGACATAAAGAGCATTTATGCTGCATTCAAAGTTGCAATAACTTCTTTTCTACTTTCTGTACGAATCTATGAAGATATTTTCTCTCTCAGATGACTCAATGCCTGAGATATTTTGTATAGACATTCCTATAAAGTCCCCTTCGCATGAGCTTGCAAGGGTTGTTGTTGATTTCTCCTGAAGAAGTTCTTATGCTGTAATCCTTTCAGAAGTTAATAAAGAAAGTGATGGAATTTCTCGGATTTCTGAGGTGTTGAATGCGTCCTGGTGTCTGTTGGAAACTGCTGGATTCCTGTGTATTTCATCATACAATAAGTCTCTGTAACTCTCTCTGTTATGTATTTTGTTTATTAAGATCCATATGTTATCTAACTTTACGTATTTAGCAACAAGGAAAAAGAATAACTTTCAGGATTTATTCAATGAATACCCTGAGTTCAATCTGTGTTGTTAATCAATGTTTTCTTCAGATGCAATCTTGATAAGTGTAATTCTTAATTGCTGCACTTTCAGAATACATCTTTCACAGTAGCCTTTGTCACAGGAATTCAAGTTTGCTCTTGTGCAGCGTGTTACACTTTCACCTCACCAGCTTAATAGAAAATTCTTAATTGCTTTCTGTTGGTTGACATACATCACCATTTAAGCTAAGTTTGTTTGTCTAAGATACACAATAGGCCCTGCAGTTTGAACACCACCAATCCTGCATATCAAATCATTTCACAACTCCAGACTCCATTGCCCAATGATATTTCACTCCCTAAACACTACATCGTAAGACCTGAAAGAAATCCTTCAACCAAAACATAAAACAAAACCTGAGCATAATAGCTAGCCTAAAACAACATCATAACAGAGACAAATCATAAAGAGAGAGCCCTCTCTGATTACAGTTTGGCTAGAAGCTGTGATCCAAAGATTTGTTAGTGGTTACCCCGGCCGTATTCCCTTGGGAGTCATAGGGAACAACCTGGGTGTTAACAGTTGGTGATAATGCAAGTCTATAGGCCACTGGTTCAATCCTCTCAGGGATCTCAAAAGGCCCATAATATCGAGGTTCTAACTTGGCACGTGACCCAATCCTCAAGGAGATCATATTGGGCTTGATGTGCAAGTATACATTCTCCCCAACCTGAAACTCCTTGAATGCTCTATGTTAATATGCATAACTCTTATGTTTGTCCTATGTTGTCTTTAAATTCCTTTTAATAACTTGAATTTCATGTTCCATCTTAGCCAACATATTTGGTCCAATCAGTACCATGTTTACTAGATCACTCCAGTTGATAGAAGTATCGCAACTCCGTCCATAAAGAGACTCAAATGGACTCATCTTCAAGGATTCCTGATACACATTATTATATGCAAACCCTACCAATGGAAGATACTCCTTCCACTTCTTCTGCTAATGCATGACATACATCCTCAACATATCCTCCAGAATCATGTTGACCCTCTATGTTTGTCCATTTGTCTACGGATGATAAGTTGTATAGAAGGCTAATTTCATCCCCAATCCTGTAAACAACTCCTTCCAAAACTTGGAAGTGAACTTGGCATCTATATCTGATATAATCTTCTTGGGAACACCATGAAATCTCATTATCTCCCCGATGAAGATCTCAGCTACCTCGTTAGCTAAAATAGTAGACTTACTACAATGAAGTGAGCTACCTTACTAAACTTGTCAACCACAACCATGATGGAATCATGTTGCTTAGATTTCCTTGGAAAAATTGTAATGGAGTCCATGGAAACGACCTCCCATTTCAACTTTGGAATTGGAATAGGCTACAATAAACCAGCTGGGTGGTTACACTCTGATTTTACCTGTTGATAGTCCAAAAATATCGCAACAAACTTAACCACCTCTTTCTTCAAATTCGTCCAATAGTATAACTTCATAACTACTGTCAATGTCTTTTGATATCCTAGGTGGTCTAAATACGACTGGAAATGAAAGTCCTTCAATATAAGCTTCTTCAACCCACTACTATTTGACACATAATCTTGTTCCTAAATATGAACAAGCGATCTATCGTGAGATGATATTCCTCATCTCTATCACCCTCACCCTACTACTGTAACCTTTGCTTCAACTACTTGTACCTGTCATCATGTTGCCCTGTCTGCAATATATGCTCTTGCAAATATTTCCCATAAGAGATCAAAACTAAAATTTGATTCCCCTACGCTCTCTGACTGAGAGCATCCACAACCATATTCGCTTTACCCTTAATTTATCTGATCTCAAATTCAAACTCACTTAGGGTATCCAACCACCTAGATTTCTTGGAATTTAGATTAGGCTATCCAAACAAGGACCTCAGTCCACCGTGATCACTCATAAGAATAAACCTCCTACCAAGAATATAAGTCCTCCAAATCTTCAAAGCATGAATGATAACTACCAACTCAAGATCATGTGTCACATAGTTTTATTGATGTTCATTCAACTTCCTACACCAAGACTCCACCAAGTCCTCTCTTGCAAGCATCTATACATACCATGAACTCCTTATCAGGATCTGCAATCTTCAAGACTAGAGAATTTGTAAGAAAATGCTTCAACTACTCAAAGCTAGTTGCACACTCTGTCCATTCAAACTTCTTTCCTTTTCTCTGTAAAGATGTAATAAGATAGGCAATTCATGAGAAGATCCCAATGAACCTCTTGTAATAACCCGCTAGTCCCATGAATGATCTAACCTCATCCAAATTCTTCGAAGATGTCCATTCCATGATAACTCTAATCTTTTCCGGGTCCATTACTATACTTTTCTTGGAAATAAAATGCCTCAAGTAATGAAGTTGAGAGTGAAGGAAACCGCACTTGCTATGCTTAGCATACAATTGATATTATCTCAACAATATAAACATTGTTTCTAAGTGTTATGTATTCTTTTCCTCATTCTTAGAATATATCAATATATCATCAATGAACACTATCAAAAAATTTGTAGTAGATCTAACCTGCAAATATATGAAAATAGAATATATGCCCAGAAATAACAAGATCGAAATATAGAAATTCTTCTCTTTATTAATCAAAACCCTTGAGGTAAGGTAACACCATACAATCACTCCTTAAGGAAGGAGAACACTCCACAAGCCATATGCTTTCCAATACAATAATCATTGACATATCTCAATGGAGAGTCTCTAGCCTATATATAGGCTTCATACATACAATACCATGGGTCTCTCAATACTATGCATCTAATACAATGGGCTTATCACATTATTCCTAATTACTTGTGGTCCCTTACATGATGCGGGTTAACAACTTTATTTATTAACTATGGCCCATCACATTATTACATTATTCCCTTGGATACCTCCCTCTGTGCCCCATAATATCCCCCTAGGTATACTACAAACTTGTCCAGATAAGGACACAACACATTGTTCATCAAACACATGAAAGTAGTTGTAGCATTAGTAAGACCAAACGGAACCACCACAAACTCATTATTCCCATACCTAGTACAAAATGTAGCCTTGTAATTGTCTTCTTCTTTGATGTACACTTGATGATATCTTGATCTCAAGTTAATATTTGAAAATTTTGTTTTTTTCTTCATCTGAAAAAACAAATCATCAATCCATAAAAAAGGATACATGTTCTTGATAGTCACATTGTTTAGCTGCATGTAAGCAATGCACAACCTGAGAGTACCATCCTTCTTCTTTACAAAAAACACTGGTGCACCCCATGGTGACAAACTTGGATTGTATCCCTTATCAAGCATCTCTTTAAGTTGCAACTTCAATTCCACCAACTCTAGAGTGCTCATCTCGTAAGGTTCCTTTGATGTTGATGCTACTCCTAGTACCAACTCAATAAAGAAATGCACTTCCCTATGAGGCGGTAACTCTCAAATCTCTACTGGAAAAACATCCTGAAACAACTGTAAAATAGGATACCTCTTCAATAATTCATCATCCTTAATATCCATCCCCTTTTCACTGGAATCATGCATTGCAAATAATACACACCCTTTCCTATAATTGCACTTTTCCTGCATAGATGTGACCATTCTCACTATTAGTGTTGGTATCTTCATCCCTCCATCAGTGATCAAAATTCTCTTTTTGCATTGCATTTTAGGTGTCTCATCTGATCAGCTGCATTTCATGGATCATCTGATGGTAGTGGCTCATTATTAATTTTCCCTCATGATCTTTACCTGCTAGCCTATTTTTACAAATTCAAGTCATTTATAGTCATTTTCTGTCTTTACATTTGCAAAGGCCATTTTTAGGGTTTTAGGTCTCATTAGGTCTAGGGTTTGTCATCATAGTCTTGTAAAAGCTCAATAATGGTCAGCAGGCACATGAGGAGGTTTAATAAGGTCTCAACATCAAAAATTTCAATAATGACATACTCAGTGATTGATTTTTCCTCAAAACCCTGTTTTGAGGAAAAACAGAGTTTTTATGTTTTATGTATAAAATTTCATGTAATTTTAATTTTCCTATATGTAATAAGTCCGGAAATGCAGCCCTGGGTCACCTTGCCAAACTCCTGCACTCCAGCTCCTGCAAAAGAGACAAGAAAGTCAAAGCATTAGTCCATCAAATGTAAAAAAGAGAGCCAAACTGCAAAACAGAGTTTTTAAAGGACAAAGTGAAAAAGCAAACTTTAGAAAGTGGGTTTTATAAATGAAAAAATTAAAGTCAAAGGTATATAAAGTGATCATTTGTGTTGTATACTTCATTTGTGCCAAAAGAGTGAGAGAACAAGGCGAAAATCACGATTTGAGGCGAAGAAGGAAAAATCACAGCAAAGTTTCTTGGTGCGGCGCACCTGGGTAGTGGCGCAGCGCACCTACCTGGCGTGGCACACAGAGCACAGAAATTGCACAGAAACTTGAAATGGCGCGACGCATCTGTTGGGCGCGATGCACCTGGGTGTTGGTGCGGCGCACCAGTCTGTCAAGCTTACACTTCACCCAATCGACCTCCTCAAGCTCCAAAACTTTGCCAATATCATTCCACAAGTAAGTAAAACATCCCAAATTTCCATTGCAAGAGATTTACTCCTTCATGATGTTTTGATAGGTAAAAGATCAAACCCTAAATTTGTTGCACAGTTATATTGAAAAATTTGTCTAGGGTTTTGAAAGTTGTCATTCTTGTTGTTTTTGCTCCCCTACATCCATATCTCATCCCTCTTCACTACATTTCCCAAATTTCATTTCCCTTTCCCTCTCTCACTTACAATCATCCTACCCCCCATCCCCAAAACCCTAAAACCATAACAAATTCCCACTATTTCCCAAACCCTATCATTCCCTAAAAACCCTACAGCCAGCATCAAATCCTCCATTCATCAGTCCCACTCATCAATCCCATTCATCAAATAGAAATCACCTATTCTTGATATAAAATTTCTTCATACTCATCATTTTACACCATACAGTGGAAAATATGGAAACAGATTCAGCTTATGAAAGGGATGAGGAAACTGTGAGTGATTCCTCCCAAGAGATTCATGCACCAAGAAAACCACATAAGGGAGGAAAACACATCTGAGAGGAACCCACTACACTCACAGAGATATTGGCTTGTCCTCTTGCAGTAGCATGTTTCAAACATCAGTCTTGCTACCAGTTTTGTGAGATGGTGGAAAGGGTGAAATATCACCATGAACTTGCTAGAGTATTTGTTCTTCATCTTCACAATGGCCAGGTTAATTTAGCAGGTGTTACCTTCACTTTGACACCTGAAACTATAGCTGAAGCAACAGGTATTCCGAATGTGGGTGAACAGTGGAACAAAAGATAGCTTGTGTACAAAGAGCATTATGAGCCTTATATCAAGGCTACTTATCAAAAGAAAATTAGTAGGGTCTTTCCTTTTAGACACCTACAGGACACTTATGCTCCACTCATGAAGCTCATTATCAAATACTTCAGCTGTGAAGGGAGATTTTCTCGCTTGTACACTTATCATGTTGGATTATTGATGCATTTCACTAGAGTGAGGATGATGAACCTCCCCTATTTCATATGCAGAAATATTGAGAAAATGACCATATTGGTGCAAAGAAAACCTCCTCATCAATAATACAATAGCATTTATCACTTTGCATTAATCAAGATTGTTGTTTTGCATCAGCTGAGTTTGTTGAATGTTTCATGGGATGATTTCATTTTACATGAGGTTTTCAAAAGCCCTCAAGTGACCCCATCAGTATTTCAAGAGGCAGGAGGGCCTTCAAATCAACAACAAATTCATGAGACTCAAACTACCAGTGTGCCAGTATTTATTACTTATGAAAATGGCACAAGGAGATTATTTGCAGCTGCCAAACGAGTACTATCTCCACCTAGGGTGGAAGGGGTCTCATTTCCTTCATCAGATCATAGGCAAATGCTATCTTCACCTGGGGTCAAAGGGGCTTTGCCTTCTTCTTCAAAAAATCAGGTACAAGACAAAGGAAAACAACTATTGCATGATGAAGGGCCTTCTAAAGGTCAGGAGAGTGATTTCATTTTGATTCAGGATGAGGATACTGATTTGGGCTCCCAAAGCTCAAAACTCAAGGAGATCATCAAAGAACAAGAAGCTGACATCCATGACTTATCTCTTAACCTTGAAAGAGCTAAGTGTATCATAAGTTACCTTTAGCAACAGAACAAGCAGTTGGAGAATAAGCAGACAATCATGGAGCTATAGAACATAAGGGAAAACCAGCAAGCAGCAAAGATGAGGAAAGTCAAATTGTCACCGCTTGAGCAAGAGATTGATGCTGACTAGGAATCTTGGCTAGAGAGGACAAATATGCACTTGGAGAAGCTACTTGAGAAAGCCATAAGGAGAGAAAGATGTTTAAGAACATGGATTATCACTATTTGGCATGAAACAATATTTGCAAAGCGAGGATAAGGAGCCTAAAAGCCAGGTTGAGGAAAACTTTGGGGAGCAAGAAAGAGAAAGATAAGCTCAAGATCTTGGCTGAAGCATCATTGGAAAAACATAGTACTTGATGCAAGTCACTCATGCCAAATTTCAAGAAATTTGGCAAACTTTTTGACAATTTTGAATTTTTCAAGGAAAAATAGGTTTTTTCGGCAGGTGCGTAGCGCCACCCAGCGCCCGCTTTTGATAGGGACCTCCTCTGGAGGAAAAATTTAATTTTTTGGATTCCTCATGAAAAATTATAAATACCCAGAAATTACTAGAAAGTTTTGACAAGTTTTGGGCCTCCAAAAGGGTCAAAAACACCTTAAAAATGCCCTCTCGGCCACTTTTTGGCCACACAGGAAGCAATGTTTGGAAAACTGATTTTTGGAGGGGCAAATGGATACCAAATTCAAACATTCCACTTGTTCAAGAAAGTAGACAAATAGTAATTTCCAACAAGCCCACTTGGAGGAAATTTGGTGAAGGGAAAGGCCTCCAAAATCATTTGGCAAAACACGCTATGCACAGAAAAAGTGGCGCTACGCATAGGATGAAAAAGTGCCATTTTTGCTAAAAACTCTGTTTTTCGCCTAGTTTTTTCTTAGTTTGACTTTTTCTCTCTCATGGCCAAACTCATGATGTAAGCTGATGTAAATGAATGTACTTTGATGTAAAAATGATGAAAATTGACTCATGGAGGTAGACACATCATGTATAGGTGGTTTTGAACTGAATGAATCAGTTTCCTAGGTTTTAGAGGCAAGTTGTTCCACTGCCTATTTTTCAGTTCTTAGTTTAGATCTTGGTTAAATAGCTCCTAAAATCATGAATTCGACCCCTAAAAACTAGCATGGGTGGTTTTTTGCCTATATCTAGTACCTTTTTAGTCATTTGTAAAGGTTGGACTCTTGTGAATGCTTTGAGCATTATTGTACATTCATCTCTGCAGTTTGGCAAGGAAATAGACCAGGGTTTGCAACATTTTATGGGACTCTTGTGGCAAGGTGACTTAGTATTTTTTTTCCTTCTGTGATTCAAGTTGTCATATGTTTATGTGTGCCATCATCTCTTTCTTTTCATCTTAAATAAATTAATCAAGTACAAAGGTGGAAATCATTGATGTGCAGTGCTCTACCTTAGGGTTTATTTGGTTGTACATGTTTTCAACAGTTTGAAGAGGATTCCTGAGATTTTCATGCCCTCTCCAAATCCTCACCAGTCTTAAGACTCTCCATTTCACTTAATTCAAAGTACTAAATCATTTTCCTACCTCGCCCCATAGAAACCTCTGTAAGAGTGAGTCCATTCCCCAGACCCAAAACTGCCTTTCACTTTTGATCCAGCAAACCACCATAAAATTCAATCAAACTCCTCTGAGCATATACCTAGACTAAAATTAGTCTTTATATCAATCATATAAAGCTTTATTTGTCATATTTTCCTGAGATTGACAAGGAGAGAGCCCTCTCCCGACCTGGTAGGGCTAGCTACCAGGTTAAGCGTGGTTTGATGTTACCCTAGACCTACCTTTCTCAGTCGAAGGTAGATTTAGGCCATAATATATTGGCAACCGTACTGGGGACGAAAAGTTTGCTATCATTGTTTGCTTTGTAGAATATAGACGGAGCTTGAAGTTAGCCAAGTAGCCTTCAAACTGCTCTTGCTTTGCAAGATCATAAGTAGATGAATGCTACTTTAGTCAATCTCCAATTTAGTTTATAAATTCAACACACTGGATTCCAGACGATACACCAGGGCCAATCTTGATCCTGATCCTCCTCCCATGTATGAAAACCCAAATCTCATCCCAAGAATTATCCGACAAGAAAGTTCTGTGATTCCCGTGTTCAGATCTCATTCATGTCCAGTTGTTTTTGAATACCTTGAAGATCTTGGGTTTGATGAAGATTTTGATCTATCGTTGTTTGAAACTAAATCTGAAAGTGTTGTTGGTTCTACTGTCCTAAATCCGGAGTTTTTCAAAGATCTTGAAACTGAAAAGTCTAATAGATCAATTGATGATTACATCTTGAATCTTCAAACTTCCATTGTGGCTACAAACATTCTCTAGTTCTTAGAATCTGCATCTGTAACTCTTGGTTCATCTGCTATTGTATCTGGTTCAGAGATTCCTACTGAAACTCCTTTCATTCCCACCATTCCCATGCAACCCACCATAACTGATCAGAGACCCCCTGTCTTTTCTCCCCCATCAACCCCTTCAACACCTCAAACATCTCATATTTCCTCTATTCCTTCTACACCTCATACACCCATTACATCGTCTGCTATTGTTGTTCTGAGTCCTCCTGCATCCCCAAGGCCAGTTTCAAATCCACCAAGAGCAATGGCTGCCTGATATGCACCTCTTTTTTTGCCACAAAACTTGGATGCTATGCCTGCTGATTACCAAAGAAAAATTCCATTGTTTGATGGTACCCAAGGAATCACAGTGCAGAGGCATGTGGATAAGATGACCGATTTCTTTGACCTTCATGAGATAGATGAAGAAAATGTGACCATGAGATTATTTGTGCAAGCTTTTGGAGGCGAAGTGCGGAAGTGGTTCAGAGCATTTCTGGCTATGACTATCAATACATTAGCGGTTCTTCAGAGACAATTCTTGAATCGATGGGAGGTAAAGAAAAATCCTCTTCAAATTCTTTATGAATATGAAAAAATAAAGAGGAATGTTGGTGAAAGTGTCCAGGATTTTTGTGTTAGATTCAATATTGTTTATAATGCAATTCCCACTGATATAAAGCCACCAATGGGGCTGGCTTTGATTAAATTTCCTGATGGATTTGATCTTGACATGGCATATCAATTGAGAGAAAGAGATCCGACTACATTGGACGATATGAACAAAATTGCAGTAAGCATAGAGGCAAATCTGCTAGCCAAGAGAGCTAGAACAAAGACCGAGAAGAAGGTGACCATAAACGAGGAAGCTTCTTCCTCAGATAATTTGCTTCGCAAGATAGAGAAGATGTTTGATAGACTCACTATTGTAGATAAGCCTGAGACACAGATCAAAAATCCAAACTTCCATGGTTAGCAGCAACCACAGTTCAGAATCAAACAATGAGAACAAAGAGCACAAGACCAAGTAGCATAGAAGCAAGTTAAGACACCCTTACAGCAGAATTTTGTACATGGTCCAGAATCAGATGATGATGAGAACATAATAGGAGAGGAGAATAATTTATTTACACCTGATAATTTTCCAATTTATATCACGGAGGATGAAGAGTATTCAAAAAGCCCAGCTGTACAAAAGGATGAAGATTTCATCTTAGAAAATGAAACAATTCTAGAAGAAGAATCTAATGAATATCAGAGGTGATACATGAATGCCTTGACAGCCCAGCAACGAAAATATTCACTCAGGACTAGAGAGGTACCCATCAATCCAATTCAAAAGAGGAAGGAAGTAACACCACCAAAGAATGATTCTCCAAGTGTGCAGAAAAAGGGAAAGGAGGCAGCAGATCCTACCACCAGCAAAACACAATCAACAAATGAAAGGTTAAATCAGCCAAATGCATCAAAGGAGAAGACTGAAAAGAAAGATGCTCCACTCAAAGAGGTAGAAAAAACTACAGCTTTTAGCTTAGAGAGTGAGATTGCTACATTAAAAGTGTCAATAACTTTGATTGAATTAATGAAGAATAGCAGCTATAAAGGTTATGTGTCAAAGATTTTGAATTTAGATCCATTATCTAATATGGTTAATGTGGAAGATGACCATCCCGAGCTTATCTTTGGTCTAGCATTAGAAGTTCAATCTGAGGACAGTGATGTAGCTCTTTTTTACATCAGCCTTAGATTGCATGATTATGTCTTGCACAACGCCATGTTTGATTCAGGAGCATCTCATAATCTGATGCCAAAGGCAATTATGGAAAAATTGGGTTTAGATATCACTCGCAAGTACCATGATCTTTATTCCTTTGATTCTGGTAGGGTCAGATGTATTGGTCTCATTAAATATTTGGTTGTCACTTTAGATCAAATTCCTGCAAAGAATGTTCTTATGGATGTGGTTGTGGCCAATATTCCTCCTAGATTTGGCATGCTTCTATCCAAATCATGGGGTGCAAAACTCAAAGGGACATCACAGCTAGATTTCTCCTATGCCACTATTCCCGTGTTTGTTCAATTGAGGAAATTATATCTAGAGAAAAAGATGAATTACATGATCACAAGCAAGGAGAAACCTTTAAATCATCCAATCAATTATGTACATATTGATTTAGAATCTTTTGTTCTCTATTCTGATAGTTTTAATGATGTAAATAGTCAATTAGTTGAAGTAGAAGATATTCTAGAGATCACTGAAAATTTCAGAGTTGTACTTGATCAAGAAAGACAAAGGTTTGATAGTACCGTTGAACAATCAACTTTCCGTCAACAGCAGAAAATTGATGGACAACAAGCAAAGGAAGAAGAGCAGGCAGAATTTCACCACTTGGAGGACGAAGCCAGTTTGTGGAGTATGGATTTTGATGGAGCACTAGGTAAGGGTGGTGCTGGAATTGGTATTTTGATACGCAGCCCTGCATTTTTGCCAAACAAAGTTCTGAGTAATGTAAGAGTTTGTTCGTATAAATTGGCTTTTGATTGTTCCAATAATGAAGCTGAATATGAGGCTTTAATTGCTGATTTGAAAATCCTCAAGAAGTTAAATGCAAAAATAATTTCTGTTTATGGCGACTTCGAATTAGTAATCAAGAAATTCAAGGGGAATACCAAGCCAAATATCCTCAAATGTGGGCATAATGCGGGATTAGATATTTTGAGATTGTTTCCAGATTATACTTTGACATGTGTCCCTCATGTACAAAATGTTATTGCAGATTCCCTTGCAACAGTTGTAAGTAATTTGAAAATCCCAATGAATTCAAACAATAAGTTTGAAATTCATGTGAAACATCGCCCAGCTGTCCCTGATAATCAAAGATATTGGCAGGTGTTTCAAGATGACAAAGAGATTGAAGAATTTTTGCAAAATGAAGGAAAATACAAAGATACTTCTATTGATGGAGAGCAAGGTGATGGTGAAACGAACATAGAGGTAAATTAGATGGAAGTTTTGCAGCTCAAGGACAATGTCATTCCTAAAGATCTAATACCTTTAGAGAAGTTGTTTGAACAAGATGACGTAGCACAGAAACCGAGCTTGGTGCCGACCGAGAAGGGAGTTGAGGATGTGAAGATTGGAACAGCAGAAATCCAAAGATGTTGAAGTTGTCAAAGGCGTTGCCTCCTCAGGTAAAGGAAAAATACATGAGTTTATTGTCTTCACTTACTGATGTATTTGCATGGGACTATTTAGATTTGAAGGCGTACGATAAGAGTATAATTCAGCATATCATTCCAATCAAGCCAAACCAGAAGCCATTTCAACAAAAGCTAAGAAGGATAAATCCAAAGTTGCTGCCATCAATAGAGAAAGAAGTGAATCGATTACAAGGCTGGTATAATCGTTCCAATAAGATTTTTATATTGGATTTCCGATTTGGTGCCCGTGCGGAAGAAAACGAGTGATATTAGATTATGTATTGATTTCAGAAATCTGAATAAGGTGTCTTTGAAAGATAACTATCCATTGCCAAAAATGGACCACATACTTCAAAGAGTAGTTGGAGCATCTCATATGTCACTACACGATGGGTATTCTGGTTATAATTAAATTTTAGTCCATGAGGATGACAGGGACAAAACAACATTCACCGCTCTGTGGGGGACTTTCCATTATGCCAAGATGTCATTCGGATTAAAGAATGTTGGTGCAACTTTTCAACAGGCTATGGATATCGCATTTGCAAATGAGAAAGATGTTTTTTTATTAGCTTATCTTGATGATTTGACAGTTTTTTCCAGTTCAGATGAGGAGAATTTTTGCCATTTGAAGATTGTTTTTCAGCGGTGTAGCAAGTATGGCATATCTCTTAATCCAAAAAAGAGCTTGTTTGCCATGGATGAAGGAAAGCTTCTTGGTCACATCATATCCAAGGAGGGCATTCACATTGATCCTGCTCGAGTGGAAGCCATTCAGAATATTGATTTTCCACGAAGCAAAAAGGAGATCCAAGCATTCAACGGTAAGATGAACTTCTTATGTCGTTTTGTGCCAAATCTAGCTGAACATTTGAGGGAAATCACAAACATCTTAAAGAAAGATAGTGTAGTAAAGTGGACTGAAGAAGCTATCAAGTCTTTCAATTTGGTAAAGTTGGCTCTTTCTTCAGCTCCGATTTTAATCAGCCTAGATTATTCCCAAGATTTCATTTTGTTTTCATTTGCTTCAGATCATACTATGGCAATGGTCTTAATGCATAAAAGAGACCATCTTGGGAAGCCAATTGCCTTTTTCAGCAGGACAATAAAAGATGTAGCCTTAACGTATAACATTATTGAAAAGCAAGCTCTTGCCTTGGTAAAATATTTGAAAGATTTTCGGGTATATATTCTGCATTCTCATATTCTTGCTTATGTCCCTAACGCAACCGTTAAAGATGTCTTAGTACAAACAGATCCGGAAGGGAGACGAGGTAAATGGATCGCAACTTTGTTAGAATATGATGTGGAGATAAAGCCAACAAATCTTATCAAGGGCCAGGGGCTGGAAAAACTAATGGCGGAGTCTAATTTGCATGCCTTGGACATAAACCTGATTGCTGCTATGTCCAAAGAAGACAAAGAAAGTTCGCTTGTTCAGGTATCAGAAATTTTTCTTCTTTCTCCTTGGTATTCAGATATTATATATGTGCTCTAGCATCTTTCATCGCCACCGGGGATGGCTAGAAATAAAAGTAGGACTCTGAAATTAAAGGCTTCCAAGTTTTGTATTATGAATAATGCACTCTATTGGAAAGATCCCGACGGTGTCTTGCTGAATTGTTTTGTTGAGGAGGAAGCAAAATAGGTCATGGATGATTTTCACAAGGGAGATTGTGGAGGTCACCTATTTTGGAAGACAATAGCCAATAAGATTTTAAGAGTGAGATATTAGTGGCCTACCCTCTTTGCTGATGTGTATAAAATTGTTACAAGCTGTCACGAATGCCGGATTTTTCAAGGAAGGAGAAAGTTGCAGCCTTTACCTCTTAAGCCAGTTGAAGTAAGTGCTCCGTTTCAGCAATGGGGTTTAGATTTCATTGGCGAGATTCATCCTACATCTTCAGCTCAGCACAAGTGGATCCTCACAGTGACAGATTATTTCACAAAATGGATTGAGGCGATTCCCACTCGGCAGACCACCAACTTGGTAATAATTCAGTTTCTTGAAAACAATATTTTGTCACGTTTTGGCTATCCTAACAAGATGATTACAGATATTGCAATAGCTTTCAAATCTAAAAAGATGATTGATTTTTGTAACAAATATCAAATTACCTTGGGGCACTCTACTGCATACTATCCACAAGGTAACGGATTGGTGGAATCTTCAAACAAATCATTGGTCAACATCATCAAAAATCTACTGGAAACAAACAAAAAGAGTTGGCATTATAAATTGGTTAATTCACTATGGGCAGATAGAGTAAGTCAGAAGAAATCAATAGGCATGTCTCCTTTCAAGATTGTATATGGTGTTGACACAGTGTTCCCGACATCTCTCGCAGTCCCGGTTGTTAAACTTCTACAGGAAGCTGGCAGCGAGGAAGATCATTTACAATGAAGAATAAACCAAATGATCCATTTATAGTAGACGAGAGAGGAAGTTTTTCAGAATACCTTCAGGCTGCAAGAGAGAATCAAGAAAATCTATGATCGGAAGGCAAAGGCGGACAAATTTCAAATTGAAGACATAGTGCTAAAATGGGATGCTAGAAACGAGGACAAAGGCAAGCATGGCAAGTTCGAGAATCTATGGAAGGGACCATTTATAATTGCTACATATTAGGGTCAAAATGCTTTCCTACTAAAAGAAATGAATGGAGAAGATTGTCCAGGTGGGCCGGTCAATGGTCAGCTGCTGAAACGGTATTATCTTTGAGATATTTTCTGCTGTCACATATATCACTGTACATACCATTTTATTTCCTTCATTGCAAAGTGTGTACTGTCGTCATTCATTCAGTTTGGGGCCCGAAGTGAAGGCTATAAAACTGAAGGTCTGATTTCAGTTTTTGATTCCTTGGTGTGGATTGTTTGAGTCAGTTTTCAGTCAGTTTTCAGTCTTGTAATTGAGTCAGTTTTGAGTCAAGATATTGGTTTTGGTTTGTTGAAGTTATTGACTCCATTTAGCCCAATGGAAGAGGCATTGTTTGCTTTCCAGAGATATGTAGTTCTTGGCACCTCCTAGAAGCTACCATCCCCATTGGAGCCAATGTTAGTGTTTGTATCTTCATCCCTCCATCAGTGATCAAAATTCTCTTTTTGCATTGAATTTTAGGTGTCTCTTCCAATCAGCTGCATTCCATTAGGGTCATGGATCATCTGATGGTAGTGGCTCATTATCAACTTTCCCTCATGATCTTTACTTGCTAGCCTATTTTTACAAATTCAGGTCATTTACAGTCATTTTCTATCTTTACATTTGCGTTTTTAGGGTTTTAGGTCTCATTGGGTCTAGGGTTTGTCATCATAGTCTTGTAAAAGCTCAATAATGGTCAGCAGGCACATGAGGAGGTCTAATAAGGTCTTAGCATCAAAAATTTCAATAATGACATACTCAGTGATTGATTTTTCCTCAAAACCCAGTTTTGAGGAAAAACAAAGCTTTTATGTTTTATGTATAAAATTTCATGTAATTTTAATTTTCCTATATGTAATGAGTCCGGAAATGCAGCCCTGGGTCACCTTGCCAAATCCCTGCATTCCAGCTCCTGCAAAAGAGACAAGAAAGTCAAAGCATTAGTCCATAAAATGTCAAAAAGAGAGCCAAACTGCAAAGCAGAGTTTTTAAAGGACAAAGTGAAAAAGAAAACTTTAGAAAGTGGGTTTTCTAAATGAAAAAAGTAAAGTCAAAGGTATATAAAGTGATCATTTTTGTTGTATACTTCATTTGTGCCAAAAGAGTGAGAGAACAAGGCAAAAATCGCGATTTGAGGCGAAGAAGGAAAAATCGCAGCAAAGTTTCTTGGCCACCTGGGTAGTGGCATGGTGCACATGCCCGACGCGGCGTACAAAGAATAGAAATTGCACAGAAAGTTGAACTAGCGCGGCGAACCTGGGTGTTGGCACGACGCACCATTCTACCAAGCCTACACTTCACCCAATCGACCTCCTCAAGCTCCAAAACTTTGCCAATATCATTCCACAAGTAAAACATCCCAAATTGCCATTGCAAGAGATTTAGTCCTCCTTCATGATTTTTTGATAGGTGAAAGATCAAACCCTAAATTTGTTGCACAGTTATATTGAAAAAATTGTCTAAGGTTTTGAAAGTTGTCATTCTTGTTGTTTTTTCTCCCCTATCTAATTCTCCCATATCCCATCCCTCTTCACTACATTTCCCAAATTTCATTTCCCTTTCCCTCTCTCACTTACAATCATCCTACCCCCCTTTCCCCAAAACCCTAAAACCCTAACAAATTCCCACTATTTCCCAAACCCTATCATTCCCTAAAAATCCTATAGCCAGTATCAAATCCTCCATTGGTTAGTCCCAATCATCAATCCCATTCATCAAACAAGAATCACCTATTCTTGATATAAAATATCTTCATACTCATCATTTTCCACCATATAGTGGCAAATATGGAAATAGATTTAGCTTATGAAAGGGATGAGGAAACTGTGATTGATTCCTCCCAAGAGATTCATGCACCGAGAAAACCACATAAGGGAGGAAAACACATCCAGGAGGAGCCCACTACACTCATAGAGCTATTGGCTTGTCCTCTTGTAGTAGCATGTTTCAAACATCAGTCTTTCTACCTGTTTTGTGAGATGATGGAAAGGGTGAAATATCACCATGAACTTGCTAGACTATTTGTTCTTCATCTTCACAATGGTCAGGTTAATTTAGCAGATGTTACCTTTGCTTTGACACCTGAAACTATATCTGAAGCAAGAAGTATTCCGAATGTGGGTGAACAATGGAACAAAGGACAGCTTGTGGACAAAGAGCATTATAAGCCTTATATCAAGGCTAGTTATCAAAAGCAAATCAGTAGGGTCTTTCCTTTCAAATACCTACAGGACAATTATGCTCCACTCATGAAGCTCATTATCAAATACTTCAGCTGTGAAGGTGTTGAGGGCCCCGAGGTCGGGTCAACAACAAGGGGGATACCCACCCAGTCCGGAACCTGGTTGGCGGCTCCTTGCCCGTTTGGAGTAGCGGGTCCGACTGGGGGTAATGGGACCAGTTTCCCAATGTGATGGGTGTGTGTGTGTGTGCGAAGAGTCTGATGGTATTAATCTAAGGAAAGGGGGGGGGAATTCTTCTAATCTAGTTTTAATTCTAACTGCTAAATTAACTCTATGCTAATGTAATCTAATGAAGAAAAATACATCTAATCTACGCTAACCCGGGGTGTTTTTTTTTTTGTTATGCGATCTAGAAAGATTTCTAACAGCAGCCGGTAATAAAGATCATTCAACTGATATCAGAATATAAATCAATAAAGATAAACCATTCTGCATAAGAAGTTAGGCAGAGTAGTTGTGAACAGCATATCGCATAATCAGTTTTCTATATGTTAAACATAAATAAATGACCCCACCGTACAGAAGTGCCAAATGGTAATACAGACATTCATTCAATAACATACAAAGAACTCAGCCACATATCACTTTAGGAATACTAGCAGAATCTAGCCAAGAGATAAAAGTACCATTTATGACTAAGTTCACTAATAAACTTCAAGTAACAATGATTTATTTCTACTTGTTCTAACATCTACTAAGAGTACAGAAGTGCAACATCAGTAACAAATATTAAAATGCAAACATAAATAAATCTCGATCCATCCATTCATCAAAAACCTCCTCTGAGGGTGCAGAAGTGCATGTTCTGAGGATAAGTTTTTTGACAGATTTCCGGACCCTTCTCCAAAAACCATGAGAAGGGTTAAATACTACTAACTAATCAATCTTAATTACATGAAATTAGGGAATCGGCCTCAAATGACTGCCCTTTTACTAAAAGCAACTTTATTTCTAAACTTAAAATCTAATTTCTGACCGTTTCTGTATATTCTCTTTAGTGCTATCAACAATGTAATGCTTTCCTGGGAAGAGTCGGCTAGCCGCCTTCTTGTTTCGCTCGGGAGATAAAAGTGGAAATAGCAGGAGCTGGCACTTCCTTTCGGCAGACCAGAAGATATTTTCGAAAACCTTTCTCTAGCTGGGTGTATTCGCCGCGTGTATACTTAGCGTGTCCCAGTTTCTTCTCGAACTGATTTTGCTGTTGTCGTTTTCGGTTTCCGGTCGTGCGAATGACTGAGTGGGTTAAGAGTCGTGCTGCATGGGCAACTCCCTGTGTCGAGAATTTCTTCCGTTCTTTGTTCCAGGTTTCCCTGAAGCGTTCTCCTTCTCATGCACTTCTTTCTCTGCTTCACTAAGTCTTAGCTTCAGGATCTTTTCTGAATACGCTGCTTTTGTGCGCCTTTGACTCTGAGTCCTGGATAGTCTAATTTCATCAGTGCCGGTTGGCTGATAGCCTGGAATCTGCGGTTCTACTGCATGCGGCATCCATTTTGCGAAAGCATTCTCTCTTTGCCGATTGGCGCTTTCCTCTTTCCTTCAGATGTTTCCTGCATATAAACTTATATCAGTTGTGTGTCTTGCAGTTTACGCAAAGGAGAAGTGAAATGAGAAGACTTGACGTGAAAGCATTAATCTCTAATGAATGCATAATTCTGACATCCATCATCACTTGACTCTTCGATAAATGTAACGCAATCATTCCTAGATACTTAAGCATGCGGTCATTAAATTCTTTCAAGGCGCGCGCTTAATGCATGGGTCTATCGTGTGGTAAGTCTTTTCAGATCGCAGGTCGCAGATCGCAGATCGCCGCCATCGTAGATTGCAAATCGCAAATCGCAAATATCGCAATTTCTCGTTTAATGGTTACGTCGTATAGCGTAATGCTTGCGATTTTCGATATCGCATATCGGCGATCACATTGCTCGAAGATTTTTCTTTTAAGGGGCGCGTGTGAAGTATGCGATGCGATGAACTTCGCAGCGCAATTTCGCAGTGTTTGTTTTTTGCGCTCGAGTTATGCTTCGGCCTTTCTTTGCGATGCGATTTGAGCCTTAGGGAGAGAAATACAAACACTTTAGAAAAAGTATTTTTTTGGGATTTTCGTTCAGGGTCCCCTCTTCGTTTGACGTTATTGCTAATGTCAAATGAAGAAAGGGGGGTTGTTGGTGACCACAACAATGGCGATTCACTGTGAAGAACCAGTTATCTCTGCTTGTTCTATTGCATTTTCACTTCCAAAACAGAAAAGTTTTCTTATGCCTAAATTTTGTTATGGACAGATAGAGTATTACCTTTTATCCTGTCAATGATGCTTCGTCACAACTTCTTATTTGATTCTGATTGTTTGTTTCCCCTGGGTTATTTTTTGTATTCATACCTAGTCATTACTCAGTCTCCTCAAAGACAAAATAAGGTCTTCTCTGCGTACTGGCTTTGTAAAGTATGCTCATTTGTCGCAGGTAGAGCCTCTGCTGCCCGCAAGCATCCATAGCCTCGACAGGGTTACCATGTTATCCAGCAATGATCCTTTTTCCTGCTTGAGGTTATTTACAACATTCCAGAGAAAAATCCTTTTGACACTTTTTTTTTTTTTTTTTATTCTCTAAAGAACAATGTCTTGGTTTGGTGGCCAAATTATGACATAGTCATTCACTTGATTTATACTTTTTGCTGAACAAGCTGGCTCGTGATGAGACCCCTTGTCTTTCGATTGCACAATCTTGAGTCGTTGCCCTGTTTGGTAGACAGTAGTGGCAAAGTCAGCAAGTTATAATATCTTTGATCATGATAAGCCGGCTCGTGATGAGACCTCTTATTCTTTGAGATATAGTGTTTTCTTGGATTGTCTCTCTGGATGCTGCGATTTTACTTAGCAGGGAGGAAGTCATTGTTTTTTCCTTAAGAAAGCTCTGGACGACAATAATAGAGTTTTAAGAACAGCAGTTTTGCAGAGAATACCTATTTTGTTATCGATGATACCTTTCATAGCATTGGCATAAAACAATTTTTGCCAAAAGTTACTCTCATCCCAAGTTTCTTTGTGAAGTTTGAAACTAACATCATATTCAGGTTTAAGTCAACTCTATTTGTCAATAATAAAAGTCAAATTTTTCGAAAAGTTTTGCTATTTATACAAGTGAAATCAAAATTTGATACAGAAATGGTACGTTTCTTCATGAATACTATTTATGATCATTCACAACCAGCCCTATCTATGAAAAAATGAAAACTAACATGAAAATTTAAAACTATCCTACAAAAACAGAAGGATGACCTTCTATGGGAAATACATTTTGAGGATTTTTCCGTTTACAGGCAGAGAATCTCTTCTGCCTGTCAAGTCCTGCAACACAAAAGTCGACGGGCCTATGACTTCTACGATTTGAAAAGGACCAAGCCATAGCTTCTGGAATTTCGTATGTTTGCCCTTTTCTTCGTGAGCCTTATCCCACTTCAAAACTAGATCACCCATCTGGAAGTTTTTTCTGGTCTTTATGTTCGAGTCAAAAGAGGATTTTATCAGCGCTTGTTGGTGAGCATGGGTTTTCTTGGCCTGTTCTCGTCGTTCTTCTAACTTGATTACCTCCATTTGCCTTAGTTGTAAGGGAGAAGTAGGTACTTCACCAATGTATTGTACTAAGGACAAAGAGGGAATGAGTAAGTGAGTAGGAAGAACTGCTTCTCTCCCATAAACCAAATTAAAGGGAGAAGTCCCGATAGAGGCTTTCTTGGTAATTCTGTCTGCCCATAAGGCGTTTACCAGCGCTTTGTGCCAATTCTTTTGGTTTTGGTCAACTGTCTTTTTGATAATCCTGATTAGGTTCTTGTTCGTTGATTCAACCAACCCATTACCTTGCGGATAGTAGTTGGCAGAATACTTCAGTTTGAACCCTCTTTTGAGTGCGAACTCAGTCATGGTATTTCCAGAAAAATATGAAGCGTTATCAAATATTAAGGCCATTGGCAATCCAAACCTAGTAATGATAAACTGATCTATGAATTCAACAATGTTTTCAGAATTAGCTGTCTTGAGCGGAACTGCCTCTACCCATTTAGTAAAATAGTCGGTTGCAGTGAGGATATACCTATGCTGTTTAGAGGAGTGAGGAATGATCTCACCTATTATGTCCAGGCCCCATTGGCTGAATGGCTGTTCGATGTTAACCGGCTGCAGTGGCATGGATGACTTCTTTTGTCTTCCTGCAGCAGTTTGGCAGACTTGGCATTTTCTCACGTGATTGTACGAGTCTTTGAACAGCGTGGGCCAGTAGTATCCTGCACGTAAGATCTTGTGTGCGGTGGCTTCTCCAGCATAGTGTCCACCTGCTGGTCCATCGTGGAGTTCCTGCAAAACCTTTTCGGCTTCAGTTTTCTCAAGACATCTAAGAAGCACAGAATCATAGTTTCTTTTAAATAAGACATCATTTACGAGCTGGTATTGTTTAGCTTTTAACCTCAGGGCTCTCTTTTTTATGTGATCCAGGTGAAATGGAGCATATCCGTTCTTTAGGAAATAAATGATGTCGGCATAAAATGATTCTGCGTCGTTTAGTCTTACCTCATATGCGTGTACCTCTTCAGGTGACTCTTCAGGGATTTGCGATGCTCCAGCTAACATCTTGCAGAAGCCTTGGCCTCTTACGATGTGTGCCGGCTTGATTTCTAGGTCGTATTCTTGCAAGGCGGTGATCCAATTCGCTCTCTTTTCACCCACTTCTTTCTGAATCAGGAGGTTTCTTACCGCTGGGAATGGTACTATGACCTTGGTATGGGCCTTTAGCAAGAAGGGTCTGAAATATTTTACTGCTTTAAAGACGGCATATGCCTGTTTTTCTACGTCCGAATATTTCAGCTCAGCACCTTGTAAGTTTGAGCTAAAGAATGCGATTGGGGCTTCGTCCTTTTCTTTGTTTGCCTGGGTCAAGATCGCATCATAAGAATGCTCTGAGGCAAACGTGTATAAGACAAATGGTTCTGAAAAATTTGGGGTTGCTAGGGATGGAGCGTCGATGATGGCTTGTTTGATTAAGTTAAACGCTTCGTGCTCGTCTAGACCCCATTTAAAGTTTGAATTCTTTTTTATCATTTTTTGTAAAGGAGAAATAATACGTGAAAAATCTGGGACAAATCTTTTCACAAAATTGATCTGTCCTAGGAAAGATTGCATGGTCTTTTTGTTATGGGGCATGGATATCTTGGAAATTTCTTTGATTCTGGCAGATTCGATGTGAATGCCCGATTTGGACACTATGAATCCTAGCAATTTTCCTTCACTCAACGCGAAAAAAGATTTCTTCGGGTTAAGCGAGATTCCATACCTTAAACATCTTTGAAAGATTTGCTTCAAATATTTGAGATGGTTGCTTCGTTCTTTGGAGTACACAGTTATATCATCCACGTAAATCACTATCGATTTATTGATTAACCCTTTGAACGCAATATCCATAGCTCTTTGAAAAGTAGCGCCGGCGTTGATCAGACCGAACGGCATCTTTCGATACGCGTAGGTACCCCATTTAGTTCGGAAGGTGGTTTTTAGCTGATCGTCTGGGTGTACCAGCACTTGATTATATCCTGAAAATCCATCCAAGAAAGACATCAATTCTGAGCCTGCTACAGCCTGTAATATTTGCTCCATAGGTGGGAGGGGAAAATTGTCCTTCTGACAGGCTTTGTTGAGATTTCGGAAGTCGATGCAGATTCTAATATCTCTATTTTTCTTCCTAACAGCTACCATATTGGATACCCATTTGGAATGTCTGACCGGGAAAATTATTCTGGCTCTCAACAACTTATTCAGCTCAGTTTTTATCTGATTTTCCAGGTTGGGGTGAATTTTTCTGAGCTTCTGTTGGACGGGTTTCTCGTTATCGATCATAGGGATAGTGTGCTGAATGATAAAAGTGTTATAAGTTTTCAGCTCATCGTAGTTCCAGGAAAAGACGTTTTTGTACTGTCATAGAAGACGGATGTATGCTGATTTTTCTTCAGGAGCTAGGCCTTGGCCTAGATTGACGTTTTGGGGTTTCTCGTCGGTTCCTAAGTTCACTGATTCGTAGTTCAGAGTTGAACTGTAAAGTTTGGCGTTAGCTGACCTTTTGAACCGACTTTTTAAGTCATACAAATTTTCTAATTTGACCACTAATTTGGGTATAGCGTTATCAGTGCCACTTTGTTGTATTTGGTGGTCATGACAATCCTCGTCGATTATCTGGTCTGAGTAGGATCCTTCGGACGTAAGGAAACTTACGATGTCTGGGTCGTCGTTGAATACTCTCCAGTTGGTGATGTTGTCAGGAATAGACGGTTTAAAAATTAATTCTATCGAAAACCTATCTGGACTAAAGTCTTCGGAGGGAATGAGTCTGGAGGCTACGTTTGCTAGCAGGTATGCGCTTGCATTGTGAAGTCTTGGGATTGATGAAATATTGAATGCTGTAAAATGCGCAGTGAGATCTTGCACTAAAGATTGGTAGTGCTTTAAATGACTAGACAGGCAGTGTATGGTGTTACGTACCTGTTTGACGATGATCTCGGAATCTCCAAAGACTTGAAGATATTTGATGTTGGAGCCGATTGCTTTGTATAGGCCTTGCACCAAGGCTTCGTATTCAGCTGTGTTGTTCGTGCAATCGAACTCCAGTCTGCATGTGAGCATGGTCTTATTTCCGTCTGGGCTAATTAAGACGCATCCTGCTCCTGCTCCCTCGTTGGACTTAGAGCCATCAAAATATAATTTCCAAAATAAAGAAGTATTTACAGGGTTATCTAAGAAACTAACACATTTTGAATCATCAGTCTGGTTAAAGTTTTCTACTTGGGACACGACTGAATTTTCTAAATATGGTGATATGTGAGCATTGAAATTTCCAAGGAAAGAGTCTACCGAATAGTTGCCTATGATGCTACTGTTGTATGCTATGGCTTCGTTCTCTCCCTCCAGGTCCGTCACTATGTACTTTTGGTGCAGTTCTCGTTCAACCTTTATTTGATTTGGCTTCCCGTTGAAGGGTAACCACATGTGTGACCAGTTAGTCGAAAAATATCCGTGGAGCTTCTCGGACCAATCCCTGCTAAGAATTAGACCATAAAATTCAGGGATGTCAGCAACTAGAATATCGATGACCTGGCACACCTTGGGGTTGGACGATAGTCTTATGTTCACTAGATTTAGTTCGCCTATCACTTCGACTTGTGATCGATCAAGTTGAACTATGCGCACTGCGGATTTTTGCGGTTGAACATTAAGTTTGGCACATATTGACTTGGGTAGAATATTGGTTGAAGCACCAGAATCAACCAAGCAGTTATGCACGTTTCTGTTAAAGATCTCGTAAGTGAGGAGGAAAGGGGGAGTGTGAGATCTAGACCTCCCTCCAATCAAGGCGATGTCATTTGGATCGATTTTATTGATCGCGTTGATTGGGGGTCTTCCTATATTATGGGAAGCTATAGCTGTAGGTAGAGGCGCAGTAGGTACGGCATGTAAATCTTTCATCATGATCTTCTGTTGGTGTTTCAATTTGCTCAACTCGTACAGGGTGATATTAGCCCTAGTCTTCTTCATGTCGTCGTTGATGTTATACTCCATTTCATTCGACACTATTAGTGTCTTTGATGGAGGCGATTGCTCTGATTGGACTGGGCTAAATGAGGTCGCTTTAGGGGTTGTCTTCTTTGTTGCGGCCTTTTCTTTTGCTGGAGGGCTTGCGCCCTTCTTTTTTGGGGTAGTCTGGGGAGGATCAAGTTGATTTCTGCTTCTCGTGCTAACCGGAAGTGCTTCTTGATCTTCCTCTTGTGGGAGGATGAAATCCCACATTCCTTGCAGTTCCACCACTTCTTCATCGTCGGTATGCGTTTCAGCGGTGTTCTCTTCTTCTTCTTCTTCAGATTCCACGTTAGAGACCACGCTAGGTGGCTTCGTCTCCATAGGAGGATTTCTCTTAAAACTCCTAAAAGGCTTTCTTGGGGACGATTCTGCTACTTGTTTCCTGATATCAATCATCTCATTTGACATGGCCTTTAATACCTTTTGTAATCCTTCCATGTCGAAAGGATCCTTCGTTTGCTTCTTCTTGGTTTCTTCTTTGAAAGAGATTTTCTTAGATTTACGCTCTTCGATTGTAGATCTCTTTTCTAAGGCTACTACGCGTCTTTCGACTGCTAATGCCTCAGCCAAATTTTCGACTAAGGTTGTCTTGCTTGCCCTATCTACGAAGATGGCCAAGTTTGAAGGTAAGGTCGTGATGTACCATTCGCATCTTACTTCCTCACTGGGTTGGGAAGCAGCGGGGATTTTGTTGAGGATCTTGTTGAACCGTAAGTTAAAATCTTTAATGGGTTCCCAAGCCTCAGCTTTAAGATTGGACAGATCGTTGATCAGTGTCGCTGTCGATCTATCATCGCCGAATTTAGTGAGAAATTGATTTTGAAAAATATCCCAGCTGGTGATAGATCCAGAGGGTAGCGAGAAGTACCATGACCCGGTCGTCCCTTGCATCGTATAGGGGAAGAGTCGGACCACGGCGTCTTCGTTGGTAACTCCGTTGAGATTAACAGAAAGCATGAAATTATTGATATGTTCTTCAGCTAGCATTCTAGTTTCTGGATTGAACTTTGGTAACCACTTCTCGGGATGGGCAGGTATTGGACTCAGGGGTGGAGGCATTAAAACCGCCCCAGGGTTGTTCCATGGAGATTGTGCCATCGCTGAGTTGCTGGTTAGTAAAAGTGTAGAAGATGATCTTTGAGGTTGAGAAGATAGAGATGTTATGATCTTTGACGATTGTGGAGGAAGGGTTGCGGAAGATGGATGAGTGATCTAAGGTGGAGATGTGGGTGGTCGACTTCGTGGAGAGGGAGTTGAAATGGATGAGGTGGATGAAAGAGTCTCTCTGTCAGACTCTTGAAATGCTTTCCTTGCTCTTTTCCTAGTGGGGAGAGGGATTTCAGTTGGCTGAATGCCAAACTTTTCACTCTTCAATCGGGTCAGGGGATGACCAGGGTTGTATTGCGAAGTCAAGCTACTTTTAGATTTATCAGATTTCTGGTTAAAAATAGAGAATCCCTGGAGTTTACGGATCAAGGTTTGAACTTCAGGGGGATCGACAATAAGTTGTTCTGATGTATCAGGATGTATAGCAGCGGTGGATGTCCGAGCGACTTCCAGTTCCGAGTTTAGTCGTATTGGGGAAGTCGGGGAAGTTGGTGAGGGTGATTTGCTCTTAGAATGGTATTTGGATTTTGAACTATGTGCCATTCATAGCCTTGGCCCTCCTTCTAGCGCCAGAAATGTTGAGGGCCCCGAGGTCGGGTCAACAACAAGGGGGATACCCACCCGGTCCGGAACCTAGTTGGCGGCTCCTTGCCCGTTTGGAGTAGCGGGTCCGACTGGGGGTAATGGGACCAGTTTCCCAATGTGATGGGTGTGTGTGTGTGTGTGCGTAGAGTCTGATGGTATTAATCTAAGGAAAGGGGGGGGAAATTATTCTAATCTAGTTTTAATTCTAACTGCTAAATTAACTCTATGCTAATGTAATCTAATGAAGAAAAATACATCTAATCTACGCTAACCCGGGGTGTTTTTTTTTTGTTATGCGATCTAGAAAGATTTCTAACAGCAGCCGGTAATAAAGATCATTCAACTGATATCAGAATATAAATCAATAAAGATAAACCATTCTGAATAAGAAGTTAGGCAGAGTAGTTGTGAACAGCATATCGCATAATCAGTTTTCTATATGTTAAACATAAATAAATGACCCCACCGTACAGAAGTGCCAAATGGTAATACAGACATTCATGCAATAACATACAAAGAACTCAGCCACATATCACTTTAGGAATACTAGCAGAATCTAGCCAAGAGATAAAAGTATCATTTATAAATAAGTTCACTAATAAACTTCAAGTAACAATGATTTATTTCTACTTGTTCTAACATCTGCTAAGAGTACAGAAGTGCAACATCAGTAACAGATATTAAAATGCAAACATAAATAAATCTCGATCCATCCATTCATCAAAAACCTCCTCTGAGGGTGCAGAAGTGCATGTTCTGAGGATAAGGTTTTTGACAGATTTCCGGACCCTTCTCCAAAAACCATGAGAAGGGTTAAATACTACTAACTAATCAATCTTAATTACATGAAATTAGGGAATCGGCCTCAAATGACCGCCCTTTTACTAAAAGCAACTTTATTTCTAAACTTAAAATCTAATTTCTGACTGTTTCTGTCTATTCTCTTTAGTGCTGTCAACAGTGTAATGCTTTCCTGGGAAGAGTCGGCTAGCCGCCTTCTTGTTTCGCTTGGGAGATAAAAGTGGAAATAGCAGGAGCTGGCACTTCCTTCCGGCAGACCAGAAGATATTTTCGAAAACCTTTCTCTAGCTGGGTGTATTCGCCGCGTGTATACTTAGTGTGTCCCAGTTTCTTCTCGAACTGATTTTGCTGTTGCCGTTTTCGGTTTCCGGTCGTGCGAATGACTGAGTGGGTTAAGATTCGTGCTGCATGGGCAACTCCCTGTGTCGAGAATTTCTTCCGTTCTTTGTTCCAGGTTTCCCTGAAGCGTTCTCCTTCTCATGCGCTTCTTTCTCTGCTTCACTAAGTCTTAGCTTCAGGATCTTTCTGAATACGCTGCTTTTGTGTGCCTTTGACTCTGAGTCCTGGATAGTCTAATTTCATCAGTGCCGGTTGGCTGATAGCCTGGAATCCGCGGTTCTGCTGCATGCGGCATCCATTTTGCGAAAGCATTCTCTCTTTGCCGATTGGCGCTTTCCTATTTCCTTCAGATGTTTCCTGCATATAAACTTATATCAGTTGCGTGTCTTGCAGTTTACGCAAAGGAGAAGTGAAATGATAAGACTTGACGTGAAAGCATTAATCTCTAATGAACGCATAATTCTGACATCCATCATCACTTGACTCTTCGATAAATGTAACGCAATCATTCCTAGATACTTAAGCATGCGGTCATTAAATTCTTTCAAGGCGCGCGCTTAATGCATGGGTCTATCGTGTGGTAAGTCTTTTCAGATCGCAGGTCGCAGATCGCAGATCACCGCCATCGCAGATCGCAAATCGCAAATCGCAAATATCGCAAGTTCTCGTTTAATGGTTACGTCGTATAGCGTAATGCTTGCGATTTGCGATATCGCATATCGGCGATCGCATTGCTCGAAGATTTTTCTTTTAAGGGGCACGTGTGAAGTATGCGATGCGATGAACTTTGCATCGCAATTTCGCAGTGTTTGTTTTTTGCGCTCGAGTTATGCTTCGGCCTTTCTTTGCGATGCGATTTGAGCCTTAGGGAGAGAAATACAAAAACTTTAGAAAAAGTATTTTTTTGGGATTTTCGTTCAGGGTCCCCTCTTCGTTTGACGTTATTGCTAATGTCAAATGAAGAAAGGGGGGTTGTTGGTGACCACAACAGAAGGGAGATTTTCTTGCTTGTACACTTTTTATGTTAGATTATTGATGCATTTCACTAGAGTGAGGATGATGAACCTCCCATATTTCATATGCAGAAATATTGAGAAAATGACCACATTGGTGCAAAGAAAACCTCCTCATCAACAGTACAACAACATTTATCACTTTGCATTGATCAAGATTGTTGTTTTGCATCAGCTGAGTTTGTTGAATGTTTCATGGGATGATTTCATTTCACATGAGGTTTTCAAAAGCCCTCAAGTGACCCCATCAGTATTTCAAGAGGCAGGAGGGCCTTCAAATCAGCAAGAAGTTCATGAGACTCAAACTACCAGTGTGCCAGTATTTATCACTTATGAAAAGGGCACAAGGAGATTATTTGCAACTGCCAAACGAGTACTATCTCCACCTGGGGTGGAAGGGGTCTCGTTTCCTTCATCATATCAGAGGCAAATGCTATCTTCACCGGGGGTGAAAGGGGCTTTGCCTTCTTCTTCAGAAAATCAGGTACAAGACAAAGGAAAACAACCATTGCATGATAAAGGGCCTTCTGAAGGTCAGGAGAGAGATTTCATTTTGATTCAGGATGAGGATACTGATTTGGGCTCCCAAAGCTCAAAACTCAAGGAGATCATCAAAGAACAAGAAGCTGACATCCATGACTTATATCTTAACCTTGAAAGAGCTAAGTCGATCATAAATTACCTTGAACAATGGAACAAGAAGTTGGAGGATAAGCAGACAATCATGAAGCTACAAAACATAAGGGAAAATCGGCAAACAACAAAGAGGAGGAAAGTCAAATTGTCACCGCTTGAGCAAGAGATTGATGTTGACTAGGAATCTTGGCTAGAGAGGGAAAATATGCACTTGGAGAAGTTGCTTGAGAAATCCAACAAGGAGAAAAAGATGTTGAGGCACATGGCTTATCACTATTTGGCACGAAACAAGATTTGCAAAGCGAGGATAAGGAGCCTAAAAGCCAAGTTGAGGAAAACTTTGAGGAGAAAGAAAGAGAAAGATAAGCTAGAGATCTTGGCTAAAGCTTCATTGGCCCAACATAGTACTTGATGCAGGCCACTCATGCCAAATTTCAAGAAATATGGAACACTTTTTGACAATTTTGATTTTTTCAAGGAAAAAACAGGTTTTTCCAACAGGTGCGTAGCGCCACCCGGCGCTCGCTTTTGATACGAACCCTCTCTGGAGGAAAGCTTTACATTTTTTGATTCCTCATGAAAAATTATGCATACCCAAAAATTACTAGAAAGTTTTGACAAGTTTCGGGCCTCCAAAAGGGTCAAAAACACCTCAAAAATGCCCTCTCTGCCACTTTTTGGCCACACAGGAAGCAGTGTTGGGATAACTGATTTTTGGAAGGTCAAGTGGACTTAAAATTAAAAAATTACACTTGTTTAAGAATGTAGACAGACATACCTTTCCAGCAAGACCACTTGGAGCAAATTTGGTGAAGGAAAAGGCCTCCAAAATCAGCTGGGAAAAAGTGCTACGCACAGAAAAAGTGGCGCTACACACTGGATGAAAAAGTGTCATGTTTGCTAAAAACTCTGTTTTTCGCCTAGTTTTTTCTCAGTTTGACTTTTTCTCTCTCATAGTCAAAATCATGATTTAAATTGATGTAAATGAATGTACTTTTATGTAAAAATGATGAAAATTGACTCATGGAGGTAGATACGTCATGTATAGGTGGTTTTGCACTGAATGAATCAATTTCCTAGGTTTTAGAGGCAAGTTGTTCCACTGCCTATTTTTCAGTTCTTAGTTTAGATCTTGTTGAAATAGCTCCTAAACTCATGAATTCGACCCCTAAAGGCTAGCATGGGTGTTTTTTTCCTATATCTAGTACTTTTTCAGTCATTTGTAAAGGTTGGACTCTTGTGAATGCTTTGAGCATTATTGTACATTGATCTCTGCAGTTTGGCAAGGAAATAGACCAGGGTTTGCAGCATTTTGTGGGATTATTGTGGCAAGGTGACTTAGTATTGTTTTTCCTTCTATGATTCAAGTTGTCATATGTTTATGTGTGCCATCATATCTTTCTTTTCATATTAACTAAATGAATCAAGTACAAAGGTGGAAATAATTGATGTGCAGTGCTCTACCTTAGGGTTTATTTGGTTGTACATGTTTTCAACTGTTTGAAGAGGATTCTTGAGATTTTCATGCCCTCTCCAAATCCTCACTTGTCCTAAGACTCTCCATTTCACTTAATTCAAAGTACTAAATCATTTTCCTACCTCGCCCCACAAAAACCTCTACAAGACTGAGTCCATTCCCCAGACCCAAAACTGCCTTTCACTTTTGATCCAGTAAACCACCATAAAATTCAATCAAACTCCTCTAAGCATATACCTAGCCAAAAATTAGTCTTTATATCATTCATCTCAAGCATTATTTGTCATATTTTCCTGAGATTGACAAGGAGATAGCCCTCTCCCGACCTGGTAGGGCTACCTACTAGGTCAAGCATGGTTTGATGTTACCCTAGACCTGCCTTTCTTAGCCTGAGGTAGATTTAGGCCATAACACTCACCGATATAGGCTTCCTTATTACCTACAAGATTCTCTTTTCTCCATCATCGTCCAAGCACTCAATAACCTTCTCATCACAATATACCTTGGTCTTTTGTGCAAAAAAACAATCCATACCCAAAATCATACTATATGAACCCAATGGAAGCACATTTAGATGTGCTGGTGTAGGAATACCATTCAGCTCAAATGCAGAAACTCTCACCCAATGATGAACTCATTTCTTGATCCCTGTAGCCAACTGTACCAACCAAGGCTTTGCATGCACTTCTTTATTCAAGCCACACGTATCCACCAGGTTAGGATTAACATAACTATAATTAGATCTAGGATCAATATAAATGGAAACAAATCAATCACGGATCTTACCTTCCATCTCAATAATGGATTCCTGATTATATGCATGCATATTTCAAGTGTTGCATAGATCCGAGGAATGTTATGACCAACATCCCCAATTGTATGCGCCTCCTGAGCATTGTATATTTGTGTCTTGCCACCCTAGTAGAATGGAAAATCCTTCTTGTGATGGTGTTTTCCACAAATCCAACACTGCAATGGTTCTCTACCACTCCTATTTGGTTTTTCTCTAGGTTGAGATCCATGTCCCTTCTCAACTGCATTAAAATTCTTGTAAGGAGCCACATTTTCATTCTCACCTCCATCATGGGGTCTTCCCCACTTTTGAGGACATTGACCTTTAGTCTTATCATTCCCTTTCCAATCATGCTTAGGCTCATACTTATGCTTTGACTTCTCATAACATTTCTTCAACTTCCCGATGACTAACTCCAATGACCAAGGCTCATCATACTCAATTTGATCCTTGAGTTCTAATTGCAATCCACTAATGAATCTTTGAAATTTTGTCTTCTCATCCTTAAGGTATGGCACATACCTCAAAAACTCTAGAAACTTAGTTGTATACTCTTCATTTTTCATATATCCCATTGTATACTTCTTCCTAAAGTGTCTCTTAAACTCATGCCAACTCAACTCTTCCATCTTGATGCATCTGACATGCTTCACATCTTCCCACCAAATATCTGATTTTCCTTTGAGACTGAAAATATCTATCCTTGCCTCCATATTCTTTACATAATCATCAAATTCAAATAACTTCTTCATCCCAAGTAGCCATGCTTTTGCATCTTCTGGTTTCTTCATTTCTCCATCCAATGTAGGAGGCTTGGCTTTCTTGAATTTATATAGTAAGTACTACTTCTCACTCCTCCTATAAGGATGATCGTGGTGATGACCATGACGTCTCTCTAAACCAGAACATAAAATACATAAAAACTACCTCTCATGTTAGATATATCCAACTATCTTCCACCTTTGACTGTGTCATTCTTGTCTAACTTGTATCATGATCGAGACCTACTACCATATGCCCCATTAGTCCTTTCCTCTAATCCATGATTGATTCTTGATTTTCCCTATCTCTGCAAACCTTACAAGCTTTGAAGGATCACTACATTAACCTCATCTTGCTTTTCCTGAGCTCTGGAAAGTATTTCTTGCGACTCAATTATCTTGTCATTATCTGCCTCACAACTTTTGATTTCTTCCTTTGGACTTCTCAGTGTATCTGCTATGTCAGGAGAGTAATCATCTCCTTGTTGCTTAAATGATCTATGAGGAGAGTCACATGAGTTGTAATCCACCATTTTTCTCGTCATCCATGATCTTCTTCTTCCTGCAAACATACCATGTTAGATAAACAAAATAGAAACATGATCAAGGTCATACCTATGTGACGTTTACAAGAGGTTATCTTGTCTACACAAATCAGTCCAGATTAGCATGATATATATATATATATATATATATATATATATATCAACCTATCAACGTCTCACATCATGCAAGATAACACAAACTTTAACATCGACTACATACATGACAACCATAGGCACTGCAATGCATGAACAACAAACACAATGACAAATGGTATGCATGCATAATAATCACATTTATTCCATCTAGTCCAATTTTTTTAACTCAAAATATCTAATACCAATTTTTGGTATCAAATATCACCCAAAAAGAATGGAACCTGCCTGATACCACCCTGTAACCACCCCTCCCAAAATTTACCCACTTTTACAAGCTCTCAAGGGAAAACACGAGATGAGTGTCACTATGATATGACCCGACCTCCAAGTTCCAGTTATGGAAGTGGGTTCGAGAAACCAAAAACAATCTGACATCCCTCAGGAACACTAGATCATCCAAAAGTTAGTCCCTAACCTCTTATGACTAGACACTAAGTTGGAACACCTTTTTTACAAGCGTAACCCCTAGCCACACCCACAAAACAACATGCATGAAGTTGTGAGGCTATAACCACACTCATAATCCTATTTCCATGTGATCATGACCTAAATTTCTCATTTTAGTGTCAGTGGCTCTGATACCTTAGCCACTTTTCCATACTAGTCTCCACACTACTTCCCAGAACTACCTGTAATCTTCTAGAATCATTATTTAGGTGACAACAATGCAAAACATTTAAACTTGAAGCTAGAACTTGACCTAGACTACCTAGTACACATTAGACATTTCTGTAAACACATTGTAAGCATATAAGTTATAGGTCATGAATGAATATATGGTCTTAAATCATTGAAATTCATCTGAGAATTGCCAAGAAGGTCTAATACCCTCTCAAGTAGCTGCAACAACACTTTTTAGCCCATGCATTCATCAACCATTCAAACACTTATTAAATCGTGAATAATAACATAGCTAGAGCACATCACAGAACCATGCTTATAACCAACATATAACCATAATAATAACCATGAAAAATATACTATAAAATCCTCATAATAACAAGTACAAGTTCTCATATATCACAATAAGAAAATAACTCTTATTAACATATCCAAAATCCAACCAAATTAGGGACTTCCATGTACCACCTGACCGTAGATTAAGTAGAACCAAATATTTCTTTCAGTCAATCATCCTCGCACCATATTCCAAAAATGGATGTTAGATCTCATGGGATAAACCATGACATAATCAACTAGGAACTCTAGAGGTTAAACCACCTCCACCCTCAAGCTATTGTGATCTCACCTAAACTAGTCCTAATATTACAAAAGCAAACCAAGCTCGGATGCCTCATAATTTCTTTGCCATACCTTGAGGAATTTTCCTATCTTCACCCACCTATCGAGGGATTCCTAGAAAAAGCCATCTCCACCCCCAACCCTTGGGAATTTTCTTGAGACCACCTCACTAAGCTCCAAAATGTTCTGACAATCCAAATCTTAACTAAGAATGAATCCCATCAAACCATAGTTATCCAGGAAATGGAAAGGCAAGGTTTAAACCACTGCCAAACTAGGTAAAACCCATGCCAATGACAAAAAATGAAATAAGTAAGCAAATGCATGTACCATGCATTCACACCTTAGTAATCAAATCACACATGTAACCTATTACCTATAAAATACTACTACTAAAGTTGTTCATCCAACCTTATCCTTACTTTCTTTTCCTTTCTTATGCTTTTCCTTTTCCTTCCTTGGCTTTCCTTTGCTTTTCCTTTATTTCTTTCTCTCTCTCTCTCTTTCTCACTTTATCCAAGATAAAACTGACAAAATCTAAGACAAAAGATATCAAAACTCGTGAATTGTTTCTCTGATGCATTTTTATCATTGATGCCACATTTTCTTCATTTTCCTTCATTTTTTGTCTAATTTCCTTAGCATGCAAATTTGTCTCTTCACCTTCCTTTTCTACTATTTTCCTTTATTTTCATAATTAAATGCCAATTATTGCCTCTTTTCCTTTTCCAATTCCTTTGCCAATTTCCACAGCCATAAATAAACCAAAAGTGATGCCCACTATAGTGTTTTTCCAAGCATTCAACTTGGAATACGCGTCTCATGACCTTGGTCTTATTTTGAATTTATTATCCTTTATTACATGAAGCTTTAACCCGGGGTTGTTACGGTTTCAATAGGACACTTCCACACATATCTTCAATCACATCCAAGAATAGCAGAGAAGATTCCAAATGATCAAAGCCCAAATACATGAGAAGTTATTTTTGGAATTGTTTATGAAGTCTTTATTGCCTTATATCACGAAGGGTGTCACTCAATCAAGGATCATGATTGAGGAGAAATATATTTTCACAATATAGGGTTCTTTATGATATTTTATTTTGTGCACCAATGGTAGAAATAGATCCCATCATTCCCAAACTAGGGCTGCATTTTGATGGTGTGATATATTCCATTGAGAGTATCACAATCATTCACCTTACCAACCAAATGAGAGAAACATTTTTAATCCACATAAAAATGCACAAGGTATTGATAATATCTCTGGCCCAATTCAATCTTCTAATGCCAATACTATTCATATATTTGACGTAAAGGGTAACTAACAACCTATAGGAAAGAAGAAAAATAGAAATAAGAAATGGGATAGAAGGAATAAAATGATCATTAATAATACTAGGAGGGGGAAATGAGAAGAAAAAGGTCAAATTTCCATGCAAGTTATGTAAGGAAGACTATATCACTCACCAATGGCCCAAATTTGAGGGTGTCCAACAATTGTTGGTAGAACAAGATGATCATCAGCAGCCTTCTATATTGATAGGCCATTTCCCTCTGCAAGGATTGTAGAGGGTTGTTGGAGTTCCCAACAACCCTACACCCCAATAAGGGGGCAATCAAGGAGCCCCTTCATAGGGGTCCAACTCATCAAATGTATTAATGTATGATTAGGATGTAATTTCATGGACTTAGTATTGTAATTACAATGCTCCTAAAACTAGCTCCAAAGGAAACAATACACCCACATTTTATTTTCCAAACCCTACCCATATAAATCAATAGATGGTAGATGCAATGCCACACCTTCCTAATTATGTTGCATTCTGGATTCAAGTTTCGTCACATGGAATAAATATCTTTAGGACTGTGGTGGACAAATGAGCATGTACTTGTGCTTTATCCTTGTCATGTTGGTAAGCCCTTGGATCCCCTGAGATAGTCTCTTCACCAATGATATTGAAGATCTTTGAAATTATAAGGGCTTCCATGGTGTCACAATTCATCACATTTATAGTAGCTCCTAGGTTAATCAATGTGTTTAGAATTATTATATGATTGATCTTCACATTTACAATGAAGCTTCTAGGATCTGAATATTTAGTGGCAATGACTCCACCCAACATAATATATTCTAATCTTCTAATAACATGTAATCTCTAAGGATATTTTATTTTCGTACTATTTTTTCTCAAGCACAAATCTCGAACCACTTTTGAATAGATAGGAACATCTTTGATGGCTTGAAGTAGTGGTATACAAACACACACATTCTTAGGTTCTTCCAAAAATTTAAATTCATACTGAGTAGTAGGCTTCTTTAGATCAAATATCTTAGAGTAAGGAGCAGCTTGTGGATCTTTGAAAGTTTTATCAGGCCTTGAAACTTTTAGAGATTGATTTGATTCTAGTTCTTCATTCGAAGCGTCCTCATTATAATCTTCTACTTGTACTAGAGGAGTCCCTTGATTTACAATATTCCATGATCTAAAATGGATATCATGAAAATATAGGGAAGAGATGGAATAGGTGGGGTAAGTATCAAGCCCAACAACCTGTGCTGGTTGATTTACCTTACCATTATTAGGTTTAGGGATTCATTGTGTAGGAAGTTGAGGTAAAGGATGGGTTGATGCGGGTTGTTGGATTAGTGGAGAAAGTAGAAGTTTCATAAGTGGTTTCGTTTAAGTTTGTTGAGGGCCTCCAAAGGATGAATTCCTCCATCCCTATTATAAAAAATGGTTTTTGGGTGGGGGAACTATCCATTGTTGGTTAGGTAGGTACCATTAGAGAGGAGAGTAATGCATGGAACAGTTAGACCAATATGAATTATAATATTGAGGTTGATAAGAGATCATGCCTTAAGGCTTAGGTTTCCATGAATGTTTCTAAGAGATGAAACATAACTGCTCAGGTTCATTATATTCCTAATATACAACCTTCAGTCCAATCAAGGATGGACACTTACTCGTATTATGGTCATGGTTGAAAATCCTACAAACCTCAAGGTTATCTAATGGGAATTCCTTTAATGGATTTTTTCCTATACATTTTGGGAAAAATATTGCCAAAGCCAACTCTACTCCTTCCTTTTTTCTTTTCAATTACAATGTATCCAATTGAGAACATAGTGAATTGAGTATATAAATCCTAAAATTTTCTATCAAGTTTGCAATCTCAACTCTAGTAACTCCATTGCGAGTAGTTTTGTTAACGTTTTCTAGTATATTTCTTGGTCCCTTCCATTCCTTTATGTCCCTTGGGATTATCTTTGAAAAATTTCAATAATGACATCATAAGGCTATTGAGATAAATCTCCTACAACCATTAAATTCAATAGGTCAATATAATCATCACAAATTCCATGAAGCAACAAGACACACAATCTATTTGGAGCCAAGTTTCCTTGTCTTTCCTACTGTAGGTGGTAATTGAACCACTTGAAAATGTATTCTAGGATTTCAACTTCATTTTGAGTCATTTCAAATACTTCCTCCCTCTGGTCCTTTTCCTTGCAAGAATATTGATCTTTTTCGGTATCTTTCTATTCATTTGTTACCAAGTTCAAACACTATCTCCACCAAGACCCATGAACCAACACAATGCAACATTGTTGAGTATGGTAGGAAAAAGTTTCAAATTTTTGGAATCTCATACATAAATGTAGCTTCTAAAAAGCACATTAAATTGGAAGAGGAAGGTATTCGAATCTTCTTTATATAAACCATGGAAGTTGGGTAAGGCTGAAAACAAGGTATTATTCATATTAGTTTCTTCTTTTGAGTCTCAAATTGGGATTTAAAAGTGGATTTATCCTCCTTAACATGCTCCTCATGTGTCATTTTCTTGTGACCAATTTCCTCTTCCTTTGGAGGTGCTTTGGGATAGTCAGGAAGGATACAATATTTGAAATGGATTTCCTCTTCTATCTGACCTTTGGGGAACAAGATTTTTATTTCTACAGATGATGAGGCTTGCACAATCTCAAGTTCTTCAATGGAAGATTCCAGACTCTTTTTAATGAGGGAGATAGCTCTGGGAATTAAATATTTAGGTTGACTGTGCCTTTTTATGTAGAATCTACGACTAAGGACAAAATTAGCTTCCCTAGACCTAGTGGACTGACCTAGAAAAAAATAAAGGCAAAGGGACTGATGTTTTCCTTAAAGTAAATAGATTACAAAGATGAAGCCTACCTGGAATCTGTCATATGCTTCACTCATTCCTTGGATTGTATGCTTCAATCCTAGCGTTGATCGCTTTAATTAGAACCTACACAGTCATACAACACAAGCCAACAATCTATGAAATCTTTGTAGCATCATCTAATCACTTTATTCAATAGATAAACATGGTATTGAAATATATGAAACCATAACATCATATATAGGATGTTGGCTTAGGGGGTCCTAACCTAGGTTCAGAGTTAGTTTCGCCAACCAAAAATACCCTACACTACTGGCCCTTTCAGCAACAATCTGTGTAGCGCGGGTTGTAGTCTCACCTGAAGCAGTATGGTGGGATGCTTGAACCAAGTTTCTGCATCCAGATATCAGTGTGATGTATTTTAGCGCCCTAGATCTTCCTTCACATAGATCTATAAGCCCCTAGGGATTAGTACTGCAACTTAGTTTAAACGACCTTCATACCTTCACAAAGGTCCACGACCAGTCTTTGTGGACCCTTAACAGTTTATTCATTCACTTACGCGCACTAAAAACAACCCTAGATTGGAGCTCGCCCCGATCTACTTAAGTATTTAATAAATATAACATATTTTATCACAGCCTTCACGAAAGTACTTAATATGCATTTCATACATTTATTAAGACCTATTCAAGTGAATCACGCATCATTAGATCAATATTTCATAAACACATTATCCATCCACAAGATATATCGTAAACAGAAGTAAATAGAAATAAATAGATATACACATGAATTCTTCAATAATCTTCTTTATTTATCTTCAGTTCAAGTTTACATACTCAAAACTACCATGCGCACTCAGCTACAAGGGTTCACACACTCATCTGCAAACTCTACCCAGGCCTCTGTGAACTCAGCTGTAAAGCCTTTCTCTCCTATCCAACCCACTTCTCTGCGTTATCACTCTAAGACTCCATTCATTCTTACCCATAGACATCTGTAGAATCTCTAAGACACACCTATTTATAGCCTTTACATAAACAAGGGGCTAAAACACCTTTTACCCCTAACCATCTACGCACTCCGCATCCACAAATTGCAGAGACTTTACATAATTTACAAAAATTACATCAAAACTTGGGTTATCTTAACCCGAAAACTGACCCAGGGGACCCCATACCAACAAGCCCCCAACACAAAGGTCATGACTTGCCCTCGATTCACTCGGATGGCATGGCGATCTTGTTGTGAAGATCCCCCAGCTCCACCTGAGTCATGACAACTTTGGTAGCGCTCTGAGTGGGTGCCTTCTTGATCTCCTCAATGAACTTTTTTGTGGCTAGTCCTTCGGTCACCAGCTTCATTGTCTGATGCGTTTGTTGCAAGACCTTTAGCTTATCCTAAATAGTGGTCGTTACTTGATAAGCCTCCTCTAACCAAGGCTCTAGCCTGGCCTTAAGCAAGGCCTCCTTTTTCTATGTTGCCTCTACATGTGCGAGGAGCTGCTTTCGCTCCTTGTTGCAGATCCATTTGGGCACATCACTCCCATCATCCAGATCAGTGTTTTAGGGCTCATCAAACCCTAATCTCAGTTGCTACATGCCCTAAACAAGTCACCCTTTTGAATGCCTCCTTCCCAAATAGTTTCATGACATGAAGACATCCTGAAATGACCTCTGGAGGCACTAGCCTAGGTATGCCCACGCAAGGGTGCGTTGTAGAGCAGTTAAGTCCATGCCAGGGTGCTCTACAGAGCACTTAGGCTTCCTTTCACTTACGCTAGGTGATTTTGAACAAAATTCACATAGGGTTTGGGGAATATTCTTATCTTTTGGAGTCATCTAGAAGGTTCCCTCACTTATCAACTCCTATGAGCTCGAAAATGGATGAGGAATGAGTTAAGTTGCATCCTATCCTCTCATCCCTTCCTCCATGGAACTAATTCTAAGTATGGAAGGCCATTCAATATCACCATTTATGACAAAACCTCCTTCATCTCCCTATAAATTGACACCTCATCTAAGTGATCAGGGGTTGGACTGCGTTGAATTGTAAGGAGATAATGTTTCTATGAGAATTGGCTTTGAAGCAAGTATTGTACTGCTACAAGTTTGTCATGCTTTTGATGTGATGTGGATGGGATCCAAGATGGAGGAATGGCTTTGAATCAGACACAATGGTTGTAATTCCTTCTTCTATTCAATAAAGTATTTGAACCTTTCTCCCATATGTTTGTATTGTCTTATGATGCTTATATGTTTGAAATGTATCTAATTCCATTCACTTGTATTCAATAGATCTTTTGCTTTGATCAATTCTCTGTCTTCTATTTGTGTTTACTAGTACCTCTCAAGCGTGTTAAGTACGGGATGGAGCGATAGGATCGATACAAAGGAGAGAAGAGGAAATTGGAACTACAAGCAAGTCTTCTCATCTTCTTTGTCTTATCTATTGCTTATAGGAAAAGGCTAAAATTATTTAAATTGTTGTTCTAGATATGGCTACTTATCTAGGGAATTAGTATTTATCCATAGATACCAAATTCTCCAAAAAAAATTGGCGACTCTGTTAGGGAAGATCATCTTTCCTAGTAGCTTATCCACCTCCTAAGACATTCTTGCAGACCCTACTTGTGCTCATTGATTGTATTTCAGATCTTTTGCATTGAATTTTTTGTCAAAATTGTGTCAAATTTCCTTTTGAAATGGCTCACTATCACCACCGCAGGCTTGTGAGGGACACAGTGCACTGTAGAGTACCCTTGGCTTAGGGATAGTGCTCTGAAGCGGACTGTCTCCCATTCAGGGTTGCGCTGATCCTCCTAGGGTTAGTTTCCCACCTTTGGAATGAGTTTTGCCAACTTTTCTATGTTTGTTTGTTTGCTGATTGATCAATGAATTTCATGTCTCAGAGAACAAGTTTCTATCTCCATTGCTAGCCCTACTTTGACTTAATTGATTAACGTTTCTTAAATGTTTTCTTTGTCATTATCTAACCATAGTCAAAGTTAGAATATATTTCATTAATCTTTGATCGAAAGAAAGTGTCTTAAAATTATTCTTTTCCTTCGAAACAGAATTGTCGTCAAGTCTTCGTTCTTTTTAAAGATTGATTGATTGTATGTGCATTAGTTTAATTTTTGTTCATCATAACATTAATGGATTCGAAAAGAAAAAATTGCATCATTTATATTGTAGTTTGTGAATGCTTGAAAGGAATAGCTAGGGAAATTTCATTAGATGTGCTCTTTGCTATTTGTCAAAGATTTGATTTCTCTATCCCTACTAGCTAAGGTTTTCATTGTTGAATTGAATAAAAATAATGCTTATCATATTAGCTGCATTTTAGGAATTGCAAACATACATCACATGGTGAATCTTGAAAGGCAAATTCTAAAGAAGATCAACTTAAAATTTATCTAAATTTACCTAATGGGGCATTGTCACCTAACGAAAAACATTTATAGCTCTAAGCTAGAGACGTGTTCCAATGTCGTAAAACATAGCAGCTGTCACTAACTTGTCTGCAATATATCCCTGTGGTGAAGTAAAATTATAAGCGCAGACATGAATGAATTCCTTTAGCCCGATAATGGGTCTAGCCACAACAGAGACATTTTATGGAAGATTTCCTTAGGTTAGAATCAATCAAGAGGGCCTACCTCTTGGTCGCTTATCCTACTTGATGAAGTCCTCGCTTGCTCACTCCAGCAATCTCTCGCTTCCTTCTTCAAGCTCCTGAAACAAGTAAACAACAACAACACACAAACATAATAATAGAAAAATTGAAATTCAACCCACTTAATGAGTCAAGAAGCATCAAGACACGAATATTTAATATTACAAAACATGTAGGAAATCAATTGATAGTTGCATATATTAATATCAAATAGAGATTACAACCATTTGTCTTGACGTCACAGTCTTCCTCTAACATGACCGGGTTCCCACATACTTCTGCTAGCATTCCATGATGGCTTCAAACAACAATAGTTTAAAGGCTCTTCCCTTTAGACTTACTCCAAACCAAACACACTTCTCCCTCACACAACTCGATGGCTACAACTAGTAATAGCTTGCTTGTCAAGTCAAAATAGTATACTCACACTCAGCCAACACTCTAACTAGCTTGTGCTTGGGAAGAAGAGAGGTTTATATAGGAAATATGGATGGGAGATGGATCCTCTTCTCATGGGAGAAGGACTTATCCATTTAGGTAGTTCCATCATTATAGGGGAAAGGAGCCCAAATTGTCATCCTCGACTCCATCCGGCCAAACCATTTACCATACTTCTGTTACAAAGCTTCTAGAGCTAGAAGCTTTGGCTTTAATTTAAAAACCTTTTCATAATAGGACCGGCATGACTGGAACATAGCTCAGTCGCAGCGATTGGCACGGGGAATAGTGCTAATATTTTCACATCAGCATGGGGGATACAAAGGTCATTGGCGCAGGCCTTGTAAACTGGGAAAAATAGAAGTTTTAGGTGAAATGGTGCAAAAGGGAAATGGTCTGCTCATGAAGAGGGACATAATGGGCCTTTCTTCATGAAGGCAAAGCATGTGGGGTTCACTGTAGAGGTCCTTCAGGATCAAGGAATGGGGAGTACAGGGACAGTGACAAAAGGTTGTGTAACAGATTCCCCCTAAAGTGTGAAGGCCGAGCCGGAGTGAGGGATGAAATGCTTTATAAATCAGTGCAGGGAACCAGTCTGCTTTCAGAAAACCTGCAAGAAAGTACAGATACATATACATGAACTGAGATCTCTATCAAATAATACATGAATCATGGCATGGACACAACCATACAAAGAATGATCATGTAAATGGATCTAGGTATGGGCGCAGCCGTTTGTCAAAGAGGATCATAATGAAACCAAGGTATGGTCGCAGTCATCAAATAATGAGAAGGATCACATATGATAACCCATGGTCTGGTCACAGCCAGCCATCTGATAGAGACATGCAGATCATCATAATCATGTCACACCACTTCGCAACCTGGAATTTTGTGATCTAGTCCAGGGTCTTGCTCTCCAATGGGACCCGATCAAAGTACAGATCCTAGCATGCGAATAGATGTGTTGACGTTGAACATGCTAGAAAGTCACTTGATTACCAGTCAATAATGTAGACTATTAACAAGCGCGAGAGAAACCACCAATAACGATAATGGCACTTAAGGTACTATCAGCACAATTCACAGAATGTGAATATAGGAACTGAAGTCGAACACCCTTGAAATCACTCAATCGAAAGCCAATGATGTGAACTTGTCGTCGAGTGTGAAGAACTTGCCATTGAGGCATGCAAGCTCTAAGGTACTGGAGGGGATTCTCTGGGTCAACTTCCCAGATAATGAGTTGAAGTCGACGGAAAGCAACAGTGTTGAAGGAGGGCCATAATGAATCCCACATCATCGACGCCAGACGAGAGGATGAATTTTTTTTTTCGATGATACAGAGAAACAGAGGTAAGTGTAACTGCAGAAGGACAACTCTTGAACATATTAGCAACACAACTAGAAATTTGGTAGCTTTTGGATCCATGGGATCAGTGGTCATAATGATGTGGCGGAGATCAAATGGAAGGAAAAAATGAATAGCCCAAACCCAAGAAGGTCAACGATGCAAAGGATCATGTCCCAACCCGAAACGAAGCAAAGAGTTTCATGTTCAAGAGTAAGCTACTGACACAATTCGATAGATTTCCAAATTTTCCCCCACCATTTCTGGCAAGTACCCCAATTATTTTTTAATCGCAAGCTTGAAGGGGATAGCATATACTTGCAATGTAAGTTCATCCTTTGGACGAATCCGACCTAGTAAGTTTAACGAGCCCTTGGAAGGAGAAGCTCGTATTCGTCATGGAAATGAATCCGATGTTTTTTAATAGTTTAACGAGTCCGACAAAGGTGTAACTCGGTATATTTTTCATGTTTAGAGAGTTTGAAAAAGACGCGTAAAAGAAAACTCCAAATGGTCCCTTTTCATACATTTGTGTCTCTCAAGCCCAAAAAGGTAGAAAACAATACTTGAGAGAACTACACGACCATTTCAGTCAAGGAGTACCTTTTTCATAAATAGTGCCTCCCAGACCGAAAAAGGGGTAAAATTATATTGGGCACACAACGTTTTGCATCCATTAATGAGTTCAAAATGATAAGGGCTCAACCATCTTTTCGCTTTTAAAGGGTCGGAAAAGATTTGAAAGCAGACCTCCCATTTTTATTCTCTTTAATGAGTCAAAAAGGGAAAAATACTTGGAAATCTTTTCATATGAGTTTAACAAGTTGAGAAAAGAGCTGAAATGTGACTCATCGCCATTGTCGAACATCCATCACCTATTGCTGCACAAGCAAGGCAAAGTATATTATCGAGTCCTTGAGGCAAAATAGGTCAAATATATTTACAAAACCTGATATTTTCATGAAAATATGAATAAAAAGGGGAAAAGTAAATATATTTTTACCATTTACCATTTTGCCTTTGCAGTGAAGACTTTTTACCCACTCTTGCCCTAGTTTTTCCAGAGTAGATTATAGGAGATCCGGAAGGTCAATCGACAAGCCGTCAGTTCCAGGTAATAGTCGAAGCCCTGAGCTCCATCTTCATGCTATTCATTTATGTTTTTATCCATTTTTTAGGATTTTTAGGGGGGTTTTTGAGAAAAAAAAATCGCCCTCGGTCGACACAATTTATGGGCACAGGATCACGCTGACCGAGGGTTATTTGCATAACCATCCACACCGACTGGTGTGATAGTTTCTAAAACAGGCATGCCGGTGCCATGGATAGGGAAAAATCATCTTTCCTCAAAAACTGACCATTAAAACTTGAATTTTATGTGCCAAAATTGATGATTGACTGAAATAAATGGCTTTTGCAGGAGAGAAATTGCCAAAACTAGTGGATTGGAAGGAAAGAGAACACGAAGATGTTGACACCTAAGCATTGAAAGATCCAAATTTCTTGGAGGCTTTGAGGGCTTGCAGGCTCCTCAAAATTTTCCTTACACCAGGGATGTGGACCCAGCCCAAACTACTTTTATACTTGATAAGCCTTTGGGACATCAATTGAGAGATTTTTGTCATTAGGGACCACGAGCTGGAGTTGACAACTTCAGATATCTACTTCATCATTGGACTATCTCGCAGAGGTGAGCTAGTGAACTTGTATGGGTCCCGTTTGGTCGGGGCAAGCATGTCTCCCCTGCTTGTCGAACATTGTCCTAAGGCCCTGAAATCCAAGAGTGGGAAGATAGAGATTTCAAGTGTGTGAGATTTGACACTAAGGGTGCTTCTGTTGATTATCAACAGAGTGGTGGGGTCCCAGGCAGAACATGAGACTAACAAGTCGAAGTTCCTTTATGCTATTGACTGCACAACTCCTACAGTCTTCAACTAGGCAGAGGCCATGAAGATGAACATCAAGCGCTAGTTGTCCAAGGCCAAGGCAGGAAATCTAAAGCAATTTGGCTTCAAATCAGTACTTGTGACATTTTTCCTAGAACGAGTACCATTGTTCCAATATCAGTTGACTAAGGTTGATCCTCCTGCGCCACGCAATCCGCAGATGGACCACTGGAGTCGTTTGATGCCAAGGATCACTCGGGGTCAGCATATGTCATACCAACTGGCATTCTTCTCATGGCTACGATGACAGAAGATCATCGTGGAGGACTAGCCATACAATGGCAATAATTTCTGTGGAGACCCAGAAATGCCCTTACCAGATGGAGAGGACTTCGATGAAGAATGTACAAATCAAATTTTTTGATTTTGATGTTTTTTACTTGTTTTGATATATGCATGCTTATAACATTTCTTTTGTCTATGCAGATGTTGGACTAGTGGCTAGCCGGGATGTCCCGAATAGCCAGGCGTGTCCCCTATCCTATTGATGTTATCGCCCCTTATCAGAAAGGGAGTGATAACGAGGAGGAGATCACGAGGAACCTTAAGGGGCTGACTCATGGTATCCCAGAGTATGCTTGGATAGGAGACATGCCTCGGCGATACTAGAGGCACATAGTGGGAGTCTCAAATCGGATCCACTGACTACTGAGTCGTGTTGCATGAGCTGTCTCATGCTATCATGACCACCATGTTGAGTAGTTCCTAGGTCTAGTACTTACATATTTTTTGAGCCTACAATCTGCCAATGTTATTATAGACACACATATTATTTTTTGGGTTCTGATGTATCAACACACACACACACACATATATATATGTTGTATTTTCCTATCTACTATGGTACAAATGGTTTGTCTTATCTTTCACATGTTTCGTAAATGTCTATCCAACACGTAATTATCTAATACATATGTTAATGTATTCATGCGTCTAGGAATATGATGATATGTAATATAGTCAAAATGTTTTTCCAATAGACGGATACAAAGATACATTCGTAATATTTGAGGGTTCCTGATGGAATATTTCTTGCTGAGATGAAGGAAGACAAGCTATGAATCCAGGTTGACAGCCAATTCCCTGATGCCCAGGGTGATGGCTTCTGATAACAATTTGATGACCGCACTGTATTCAGCAATGTTGTTGGTTATACGACCTAGGCAGATACCTTGAAGGTCAATCAACTCACCTCTAGGGTTGTAGATAGCCCATGCCATGGATGATAGGTTCCAGGTATTTCCGCAAGCACCATCGGCGAAACCAACGTGAGGAGTTGCGGACATATGCAAAACCAGAAAAGCATAGTAAACAGGAAAGATGTTTGAAAACTATCACACAAAACCACATTGTACAAAAATGAATCACACACTAATGTACATAAGTTACCATGCAAGATGACCTACGGATAGTACTTTTTGAGGTAAAGCCCGTTTCGCGGCTTATAGAGAGGATTTCTTTCATAATCAATAAGCTCATTGGCTCCTTTCTACAAAATGTGTTTTACAGTATAGGGCCCATGCAACATAGGTTTGAACTTGCCTGCCCCTAGGTTATTGTTAGCTTGGTCGTATAGCAGGATCAAATCACCCTTAGAGAAAGTGCAAGGGGAGACTGACTGATCGAAATGGGATTTGACCCGTTTCTTTTGTGCTTCGATGACCAAGGCATCGAGACAGCGAGTCTCGTCTAGTCGTTCTAAATATAAGAGGTGTTCCTCTTGAGGTGATGTTTCTGGGAGGAGTTCAACAGCTAACTTGAGAGAAGGAATCTCACATTCGATCAGCAATGTTGCTTCCAGACCATAGACTAGCTAGAATGGTGTAAAACCAGTTGCGTCTTTGGTTGAAGTTCGGTAGGCCCACAAAGCTGAAAAAAGCATGAGATGCCAATTTGACTTTTGCATCCCAATAGTACGCTACAGCATGGTGACCAAAACCTTGTTCATGGCTTCAACTTGTCCATTGGCCTACGGGTAATATGGGTTCGAGCCATTGTGGTGCAAGCATAATGTAGATGTCAGTCCTGCCATCATGTAATCTCTAAAATGGGAGCCATGGTCTGTGACAATGGTTTGGGGTACACCGAACCTGGAAATAACATGGTTAAAAAGGAATTGAGCCATCGTCTTACCATTTGCAGAATATGTAGGCATCACTTCAGCCCATTTGGTGAAATAATCCACAGAGACGATAATATAGCCATGCCCCCTAGCCGAACAGGGGTTACATGTCATATAATCGATGCCCCATTTGGTAAAGGGACCAACAATAATGACAGGGTGTAGGTGAGCGGGTGGGGCATGCATCTTGCGTTGGTAAATTTTTCATTCGTGACACTTGCAAATAGCAAGAATGCAGTCTTTGAAGATAGACTGCCAAAAATAACCAGCACGAAGGATTTTCTAAGTTATAGCGTAACCAAACATATGACCACCACATACCCCGGAGTGGCAATCATTGAGAGCTCTTTTAGCTTCCTCGATTGTGAGGCATCGGCGAAGAATAGAATCGACACTGACAAGGTATAAAGTATTGTCAATAATATGGTAGGGTTGGGAATGATGCCGAATCCTTCGACGATCATCCTTGGTCAACGCGGACCGGAACATGAAGGTTTGGAGATACACGATGATATCACCGTACTATGGATCAAGGGTGCTAATCAGGAAAATGGTCTCATCTAGAAGTTTTTCATCTGCACCAGCAGGGAGAGATTTGGAGGGAAGGGAACAAATCAACTCAGCGAAAACAAGTGACTTCTTAGATTTGGCCATAGTGAAGACCAAATCAAATTCTTGCAGGATAACGATCCATTTAGAATACTTTCCCCCTAGCAACTAACGAGTCAGGATATAGGTCATAGGCTTGCACAGAAATCAGTGTAGTCGTACGAAAAGAATATAGTGCCAAAAACATTGAACAGCCTGAACAGTAGCCAAAGCTAACTTCTCGACATGTGCATAACACATTTTAGTGTCAAGGAGATTCCAACTAATTTAGTAGATCACATGTTCACTGCCTTCGTCGTCGTCTTGAACCAACACCATAGCGATGGTGCTAGGGGTTGCGGCTAGGTAAAGGAAGTAATCTCGATAATAGTTCTGTGGATGCAACAGAGGAGCATTTATGAGGACAACCTTAAGATCATGAAAATATTTTTGGGCCACCTCGTCCCATGCAAAGGGCATTCCTTGTTTGAGAAATTGGGTAAATCCTGTAGCTAGCCAGACATAGTTGGGTATAAAACGACGAAGAAAATTGGCCTTTCCTTGCAGGCTCTGGAGTTGGTGCAGTGAAGATGGAGGGGATACATTTACAATGGCCTCGACTTTTACTAAATCCAGGTGAATTCCATCCTTGGAAATGATGAAGCTGAGGAGTCATCCTGATTCCAAGTAGAAAACACATTTGTGTGGAGTTAACTGAATGTTATAGTGTCTGCAGTGTAGAAAAATCTGTTGAAGATGGTCTGGGTGATCTTGGTGCTTACGAGAATGCGTAGGAAGCTCATCCAAGTAAGGTTGGACAATGTTACGAATATCATGAAATGCATAGGACATTTCCCGTTGAAACGTGGCTCCAGCATTTTTGAGTCCGAACAGGAGGTTATTATACGCAAACGTACCCCATGGGCAGATAAATGTTGTCTTCTCTTGGTTAGCCGGTGCAATATTGATCTGGTTATAATGAGAAAAACTGTCCATAAAGGAAAATATCTAGCTCCCGGCACATTCATCAATGATTTGATCAATGAAGGGAGTAGGATAGTTGTCTTTAGGACAAGCGCAATTAAGATCTTGATAATCCATGAAAACATGAATCGTGCTTTGTTTTTTAGTCATCGGGACAATATTGGACACCCAGTCTGTAAGGCAGATGGGACAGATGAACCTAGCTTTGAGAAGATTTTCAACTTCACCCTTAATAGCAGCGACCTTCCTGGGGTGCACCGGGAAAAGTCATTGGCGAATGGGCTTCGTGTGTGGATACATTGGTATTTCATGCACCACAATGCTAGGATTGATGCTAGGAATTTCTTCATAACACCATGCAAAGACATCATGGAATTCCTGAAATAGACAAGTATATGTCTTGATCTCATCTGGAGAACAAGATACCCCAATATGAACGTGTTCAACAACACCGGGTTTGATAGAAATGTCAATCGGCATCATTTGGGTAATATTACTCAAATTTCCTTCCGACCATACTTCATGAGTAACAGTCAGTGTTGGAAATGGAGAAGAGGACTCTTCGAAAGTGGTAGACATGACCGTCGGGTGAGGCTGGAATGAGGAGCGATGATGGGTATCGCTCCATGGTGGTTCCTCGAGAGACATGACTTCCATGATAGCTTCATCGGTGAGGAAGTTCTCGGCTAAGGGATCAGATGATTCCAAAGTGCCAAGCCAGGGGGATTGAGAATACATATCGAGAGAGGTCTTCGGCATATGAGAATTAGAGAATGGAGAGTTGGAAGCCGAAACAATTTCCATGTAATTGACTTCGGTAGGACTAAGCAGCATGACCTCACCCCAAGCATCAACAAGATCTAGTGTAGGTATGACTGATGGATCATATTTGACCGAGACCATGTTGGCAGAGGCAACATGAGGAGGTGGGAGTGGAAAATTTCCCATTAAGGCAGAATTTTTGAAAATTCTTTCCCCCACACTCTCATAGGGAGCACTAGAGTGCTTGACATACAGAAAGTTTGCCATCCGAGGAGGAAGAATCAAAGAAAGACAGCTGATCGATGGTGAAAATCGTCCCTTGATAGGGAAACCAGATCACGTGAAGTAAAGAGGAGGCCACGGCATGCATGGCATGAGTCCAACTTCGAACAAGTAGAAGATTATAATTGAGATTAGCGTCAACAATATCTTCTTCAACTTGCATTGTCTTTCCTTCTAGGGTGATGGCAAGGTTAGGTAAGACACCGAAGGGTCATGAATCGCACCAAGCGAAAAGCTTCCAAAGTGTTTGGAGACTAGTTTAGTGTAGGGGAACTAATAGCCTTCCAACATGCAATTGACATGATGCAGGTGGAAGCACCATCATCTATGACAGTGCGGTGGATGGTCTTCTCGTTAATGATTACCTGAATAAGAAAGGAAATATAATGAGGGAGCCACAGAACATGGTTCTCCAGATCGAAACAAATAAAATTAGAATCGGTGGGATCGATGCCCTAGATAGCCGACAATAAGGATTTCCACTGTGATGGGCAACTTTGGAGTACCTTGAGAGCCGACATGGACAACGATGCCTGGGCCAAATCCTCAACAATATTATAGTGCTGAGCAGCTCGGGCGTTGGGATTATATGAGGATTTCCACAGCACACCTTGAGAGGGTGGCCACGTAGCGGAATCAAGGTTAGGGCGCTCGATTTGCAGAGGGATAGAACTCAGGGTGGAAGAAGAAGGAGCATCTTCTTTTTCTTTCTCAGCTACCGGAGCTGGAGTTTGATAATCTTTCGATCGGGTAGCCACATTAATGGGCGTGCTCATCATGAACACTTGAGATCCAAAGGAAGAAGATCGGGGTTGGTCTACCATCTGAGTCTGCTGAGATGGAAATGGCTCTTTAAGGATAGTAGGGGTCCCTTTGAGCAGGAAACTAACTTTGGATCATTGTGGACAATCCTTAGTATAGTGATCCTCCTCCCAAATGAGGCAGGGATACTTAGGTTTTCATTGCGAATATTCACCAACAGACAATTTGGGAGGACCCTGTTTCGGGGCATTGGCTTTAGCTTTGCCTTTGCCTTTCTTTTTTCCTTTCGAGGATTTGTCCACTGCAGTAGACTAGACAACGTGGACCTCTGAGGTTTTAGCAGCGCTTGGTAGATTTTGAAATGAACTATTAAGAGCAGCATTCGAGATTGACTTCTGCTTGGAAGAAGTTTTAGCAGGGGTCTGGCATACTGAACCAATAACTCCATCAATAGGAGGAACAGTTGGTGACTTTGATGTTGTAGGATCGAATGATGGCCACGGAGAATTGGGTAACAATTCATATAAGGTGCCAGACTGAGAGTAAACTAGGTCCAAGTACTGGGCATGGGCAATGGCTTGCTCTTCAGTGACGCATCCAACCATAGCTATATCGCGAGCAATTGAGGCTATGAATGATTTGGTAAACCATTCAGTGAGAAACTGATCAGCTATCTCAAAATTGATCAGGGGACGTCTACATCTCCATTCATGGATATGATCAAAGATGTGCGTCGCATTATCTTGCTTAAGCGATGTGAGAAAATAGGTGTGAGTTTCATAACAAACCAGCAGTTGAAAATGCATGAGGAAAGCCACAACTAATGAATTAAATTCATGGAATGTACTTCGAGGTAGCTCAATGTACCATTTTGTTGCAACACCTGTGAGGGTTCATTGGGAAAGACAAAGAAGAATGGAATCATCCACGTGTTATCACTAAAAAGCCTGTTGTCAAATTTTTTAGCATATCTAAAACACAGGGTGTTTTCGAAGCGCATAGACTTGTTAACAGTTTCGCAGCGCCATCTGTTTTAGTAATTTCGTAGCGAAAGCACTGACCTTGCACTGGCTGCGCTACGAAATTAAAGATTTGCTCAGTTTTTCAGCTGAAGGTTCATATACTAAAATTAGATGATGAGAGCAGTGACAGTGTGTTCAAGGAGGCACCCTATGATGATACAGCTATTGTGGGATTGGCATCAAAGTACATTAAGGGAGTATCTCTGAATTCTGGCTCATGGGTGATTGTGAAAGATGTACATACTAATGTGGTAGACTTGCAAGAGATTTTCTGTTGAATCCTCCAGACAAAGAATCTATTAAATTCCAGAAATCATAGAGTGTTTGACATTTGGAATTGTCTTTTCACCGTCTGTAACTTCTTTCACGAAACAGGGTGCTACAATGGATTGAAAGATTAAAAAATATTTATGATTAATTTCATGTTCACACCATGTTCAAGGATACAGATAAGAATACTTCAGTGTTTCAATCTGAGGATGATTGATTTTTCTGTCATAAGTGATCTCTAAGGTAGGTAAGCGCCATGCAGGTGTTGGTATTGATGCATTGAAGGAATTATTTTTAATCAGTTTGCTTCCAGATAGGAAACTGAAGTATTTTGGCCAGCAATCTCTCCATGTCCTATCAGAATCAAAGGATGCAAATTCATTTCTTCTATTTTGGTATTGGGAAGATTGTTTAAAGCAGAGGTTTGAGCGCTTTGTCGTTGCATTGGAAGATGTTTCAAAAGATGCGCTACCTTTTTTAGAAGACAAAGCCTTGAAGACAATGTTTGATCTTCTTAAGGATAAACCTGAACAATAACGCAACCTCCTTTCGACACTTGTGAACAAGCTTGGTGATCCAGAAAGAAAAGTGACCTCAAACGCTGGGTATCTCCTCTCATGTCTAATAATTGCTCACTCAAATAGAAGGTCTCCCGTTGTTGATGGCATTGTCATGAGGAGCCTTGATGGGAAATAGGAGAGAAGATTCAGTGAATGACTCAGTCATTTCGGTTAGCTGATGATGATTGTAAAACCAAACTAGCCATAGTGCAGAAAAGACTTCCCGCACTTACAGAGTCTGGTTACAGTGCTTCTTGATATTAATAGTGACCTGGCACATTTTATGAGAAAAAAGAGCAAAGATTGAGGGTTGCGCATTTGATTATAAGGCGCGTATGAATGCTATATATTGCCATGTCCGTGAACTAGCATGGAGGATGCGCATTAACTGTTTGACAATATCAGCATTCGAATTTTCTCTTATGCAATGCAGTGATTAAATGCCAAATGTAAAGTGGTTTTTATAAAGGTTTTGATTGCCACAGGGTCGCCATGATTAATGACACCGAGATAGAGATGTGGCAAACGAAGATATTAGCTGTTCGTTCATTTGCTCTGCCACCGATGAAAGTCAGAGACACCTGGTTGATATTTGTTTTTCATTGCCATCTGCAGATTGCGCAAAAGGGGTCGTATTAGTTAAAGTCATTCCACCAGCACATTGATACAAATGGTATTGTGACTGTATCTGCTAGAGAAAAAGCAATGAATACTGGTGATTGGTATCGTAAAGTCTATGAATTCAGATTTCCGAAGATGTAAAGTTTATATCTTGCGTTTTCTGCCGAGAAAGAAGGGAGGGCGACGGCAAGGCGGAGGAGATGGTTCTGCGGGTGTTTGGTTACGGGTTTCCACTATGACAAATGATGAGTTGATTTCATCAGAGACTAGTGACACGGAAGGAGATGGACAAAATGCAGACGCTGTCTTATCTTTTGATATCATGTCTGAGGAATTAGATAAATTTTGCTGAACAGTTGCAGAAGAGAATTGAAGGAAGATCACAGTTTGAAACCATAAATTTGAAGGGAAACGTGCTAACATGGTCTCCCAACTAGCTGAACTCTCTGTGGAGAAGGAAACTTTGTCGTCAGAGTTGGCTGCTGTTCAGAGGGCATTCGTAGAACGGGAAGAACTGATGAAAGACACTTTGGAGATGCAGTCTAAATCAAAAAGGCACTTGGAAGCCATGTCAGAGAAGTTGGTTACTGTCATCAAAGAAGTTATTCAAGATGAAATCTCTGTTGCTGATCCAGACATGCAAATAATTTCTCCTCTAGAAAGTTATGTACATTTGGTTATTGGAAAGTACAAAGCATCTCTTGAAACAAAATGACAGGTTTCAGAGATATGTAGAAGAGTTGGTATCACGACCTGATGATGATTCTAAGGAGGAAACTCAGTTGCCTCTGGATGTTGCCTTGAGAGAAGCCTTCAATTGCAAAGAGAAGGAACTGTCTCAGTTACGTCAGAGACTTGATGAGGTGGATCCAGTAATATCTCAACAGGAGGAACAAATGAGGGAACTCAAAGAAAAAAAAAATCATCTCTGAGAGAAAAGCTTAGCATGGCTGTATCTAAAGGCAAGGCATTGGTTCAACAACGTGATGCATTGAAACATTCATTGACTGAGAAGTCAAATGAGCTAGATATGTGTTGGCAAGAACTGTAGGCGAAAACTGCTGCATTGCATGAGGCTGAACAATCTGATATGTTAGAGCAGTCTTTACTGGAAAGGAATCATCTTATTCAAAGATGGGAAGGGGTCTTGGACAGTGTTGAGATGCTAGCTTCAGTAAAATAACCGGAACCAGAGGATCGAATTGAGTGGCTAGGAAGAGCATTGAATCAAGCTCATTAGGATGTGGCTGATGCTCAATAGCAGATTGAAGATGTGCAGAATGCTAGTAATTTACTTGCCACTGAACTAGAAGAATGTCTTAGGAAGCTTGTTGATAGGTTTAAAGTTTTATCTGAAGAAGTTAACATGCTTAAGGTAACTAATCAAGAGGAAGTCGTGGGCACTGTTACTCCTTCACATGATGCACAAGTGCTGTCGAGGTTTCAGGTTGAATTTGATGCAAAGAGTGATGACTGCATTAGATGTTATTGATTTTATTCATCAATTTCAGTTTGGGGATCCAGTGGAGGTGATTGAATGGCTCGGTAAATCATTTCAAAACTTGCAAGGTAAAATAGTATCAGCTGAAGAAGATGTTAGAAAATCAAAAAGAGCTGCAGAATTACTGGTTGCAGAGTTAGATGAGGTCCATGGAAGAATGCATACCCTGAGAATTGAAGAATAAACTTCAAGGTCATGTGTCTACAACATGCAAATATATTGCTTGTTCTGTGCTGGAAAATGATGGTCAAAGACTCAGCTGAGGGGATCATTAATAAATGTAGCACAATGTTAGCAGAAAACCAGTGAGGAGGACTGTGTTTTTAAATCACACAGCAGTTTCGTAGCGCGCTACGAAACTGCTGTAGGTGATGTTTTCAATGCAAAATGAACAGTTTGACCAGGAATGTTAAGAGGAGAGACACCTGTACATCAAGGCAGAATACAGCTCATCTGGAAACATGGTATGGTATTTGGTAGCAGCGTTCAAAGTTATTAAAGAGTTGGGAACATACTTCTACACTTTCGGAGAGTGCTGGGAGACAGAAACCGTTAAGATAGGAGCATCTCTTCTGGTCAATTAATGAGCCATCAGCGCTCTTAAGCATCCTAAATCAGCATCCATTGCACCTGTAGCTCAGCCATATCAGATTAATTGAAGGAGGACAGCTGTCAAAGCATTCAAGAAAGCATCGAAGTCTACGAGGAGAAAAGAATTATTGTTTTAGTTTGATTAGGACTTTATGTAATTATAGTTTAGCATGTATGTAATTAATGCAGTTAGTTAAAGGCATATAGGAGTAGTTAATAGGAGATTCGAACTCATTCTAGAGAGAGGAATGTATTCCTATATATGGTGAAAACTAGGAGGTAATAGGGGTTGGATACTTTATAAAAAAACAGTGTGGTTTTGGGCCATTGGAAGACCCTTTTTGACAGTAATAGTAAAACAGAGTTATTCTCTTCCCAAGATTCTCGAAGGATTGTCATGTTCAAATGTAGTGAATGGTGTCTTATACTTTATGTTATTGATAGTCTTGCTGTATGCAATCACTCAGAATTCATGATTACATGCTCTGACTTCCTGTGTATACAGCAAACTATGTTTTGGTGAGTTATGTTTGACATGTAATGCTTAGTGCCTTGGCTTCCATGAGATGATTAAAGTTTTCCTTGTTTACTTGATATTATAGACTCCATAGCCCAATGAGCTAGTTTGATGTGTTCCCAACCAGTTATGTTCTCATAAGTTAATAAAGAGTTAGCCATCTAGTATTTGAAGTATTTTATCAAGAATTGTGAGAGAGCCCTCTCTGGTTAGGAAGGCTAATTCCTAATCTAAAGCATGGTCTGAAACAGTTGCATGAAGCTTTGCTTGGTTGCAGCCCCTAGTACTAGTTTTGTGATAACACCACGTACAAGTTCGACGAGCACCAGAGGTGATATGTCATCACATGGGCTTGAGGATCTTCTTTGGCTTTTCCATCGAACTTTGGGAAATCAGTTGGTATCTTGGATGGCACCTGAGGCCAGTACGACGAATGAAGAATCAGATCATTCATAAGACACGATACATCTGACAACTTAAGTGTAGCCAAGAAAGGTAATTGAGTGTTAAAAGGCATGGGAGGTCGATAAGCGGGCCCATAGGGAGGAGCCCATCCCTGCTGCTAAAGATTTTGGCCCCACAGTGGGGGATTTTGGCCATATGGCATCTGAGGCTAACCCCCATTGTGGATTACCTTGACCAAAGGGAGGATTCGAACCTTGAATACCTTGAAATTGTCCATGCGCAGGTTGATGATAGGAAACGTATGGGTTAAAAGGTTATTGACCTAGTTGACCTTGGACATATGGGTATGGGACCTATTGTTCTGGAACACAGGGCTGTTGGGCCTTTTGTCCCTTTGGCATAAGATTGATACACTTTTTGCCCTTGGACGTAGGGGTTTTGTACCTGGTGCCTTTGGCTAACAAGATTCTGAACCTGTTGACCCTGGACAAGAGGATTCTGCACCTTCTCCTGCAGGACTTGACCTTGACCCTGTCCCTGCAAGGGTTGACCTTGTTGATATGTATACAAGGGTTGTTGCTTCCCTGGTTGGTTTTTTTGTTGCAAGGGCTGACCTTGCAGTTGCAAAATTTTTCCCTGGGGCTGTAGAAGTTGGCCCTGTGAGGGTATGGGTTGAGAGGTATGCAGAGCATATTGCATCTGATATAGTGCGGCCTGCTGCAAATGTTGAAAGGATTGAACTTGCAATTGTTGCAAGTGACCTTGCTACGGGATAATTTTCCCTTGCTGTTGTGTGGAAATCCCTTGCTGCAACAAAGGTTTCCCTTGCGGTAACAAAGGCTTCCCTGGTTGTTGTGAAAGTTATCCTTGTTGTTGCAAGGGTATTGAAAAGTGCCTGGGAAATTACCGAACTAAATTTGGTCGTAGCCAGGCTGGATGTACTATCCAAGTTGGAGGGTGTAAGGTTGATTAACCAATCATTGAGAACCATATGGAACGTAAGGATTTTGGTATTGGACTTGAGCCCCTTATGGCTACTGATACTTAACATTTCTCGATCCAGACAGACCACCAGGATTCTGAACCTATTGGTACTGGACATTGCTTGATCCAGTAGGGTCAGCAGGGTCGTAAATAATACTAGAAGAGGTTGGTTTATACCAAGCATGTAAGCTTTTGATTTGCTCACATTAGTGGCACCTGACACCATAGAGACATTCAGGTTCTGTCCCCCAGGCGGTGGAACTACCTGATCACTGACTAACGAGACAGAAGAACTGACGGAAACAATATTTGAAACTGTTGGTTGTGACTAACATGTAACTGGGATCAATGATACCAGAGTGTTCAGGATGGTGGGTTACACTGGGACTGAAGTAACAATTGGTTGGGAATTCATTTTCGTGAAGAACGAACCTGACATAGACTTGACGCCTGACACCCAAACAGAATTATGGTAGAGTGATGAGGCACTAGGCATGCCTGAAACTAAGTGTCCCAAAGACACATAGTCGGGTGGAAAACTGGCGGGAATACCTTCCGAATAAGGGAAACCCTCGAGAGGAAACTGCAACTGCAATTCTTCCCCCTCAATAGTGTGTGGAGTAGAAACTTCGAACTTATCCAGAGAAGTGACTGGAGCACCACCTTCGGGTTCCATGTCTGAAAGCAAACGATGACGAATGGCCAAACGTGTACTGGGGAATAGTTCCAAAGGAACACCCGTTTGGTCGTATGGACTATAAGGATGCTACAGTGATATCTCAACAACATTAAACAGAGGGTTCGGAGGATAGATAATCAATCCAAGTTGACCATAAGTGGTCGGAGAGTTCTCTAGAGTTCGAATGGGATTATCTAGAGATTCTGAGCCAAGATCAGCAGATGACCCTGAATTGAAAGTTGGTGAAGGACGAGATGACAATGGTTGAACACTCAAAACAATTGAGAGTTCAACATTTTGGTCCTCAAGTGACTCTGATAACTCAGGAAATGACTCCTCAGATAATATTTCAGACAGAGGAGAGGAAGACGAATTGGGTGAACGAAATGGTTCAGCCACAGTAACCTTGTCTTAGTTGACAAAACAAGTAACTTCAAGGCTTTAAAAATGTCCTTTTAAGGGAACTCACGATTTGGTCAAAAAGACTAACAGGATGTTTTAGAGCGTGGGCAATCAATTATTAAGATGCACAAAAGACTGATGTTTTTTCATTTTTAAAGAGTCAAGAAAGAAACAAAGATGACTCTATCACTTTCGATTGGAAATGAGCTCGAAAGCAGAAGTTCTCAAATGATCCTTTAAGTTTAATGAGTCAAAAATATCAAATGACTACTCTGTATGATCTAGGTAAATAGGATTACCAGGCAACCGTGAACTGCAGAATACCTCCTGGTGAACCAAGAAGTACGAGCAGGCAATCTCACCGAATGCTGTGTTTGGTGTATCATGCTCGCAAGGCAGCCGACTTGGCTTCCTAAGGATAAAAGGATTGTAGCCTAGTGGGGTCTCCCATTATATACTCGATGGTATAGGGAGCACAAATCTATGCTAGCGTTGTCTAATGCTGAAGCTAATGACAGTTGCTAGGTTTACAGATGCCGGAACACATCTCTAGCGTAGACCTTCTAGATATGATCGATAATGTCAAATGCACCTTGGGTTAATTGAATTCATTTTAGAGTTGATATTGAGTTAAGTTTCAGTTTTCAGGTCATAGCGATGCTACTCGAAAAACCTAAAATGCAACTAAATGGGACAAGACCCTTTCAATTCGATGATATGCCTACACCAGAGAGGGTAGAAACTACTCAATCAAATGCAAACAATCAAGCAACTAAAACCAAAATGATATTTCACTAATTCACTTTTTCAAAAAATAAACTAATGAAAAATGCATTCCAATTCCTAATTTCCTGACAAGCACTTATCTATCAGTCCTTTCGAAATGAAAAAAATTATCTTCCTTTTTCAAATGTTGATGCAATTCTAGTTTTTAAGAGATGCAAGTCATAATGATGCAACAAGCTATAATTTCATATTTTCTCATGAAACAACGAAGCAAAATTTTTGCATACAACGAAAAAATTTCGAGACTGTGAGCTCTTCAAGCAGATGTAAACATGAAAAGAGAAGTTCATTCAGATCGATGAAACACTAACGTTACCAAACACAAGACCGACAATGTAATCGATGTCGGAAAAATACATTCAAACTAGTAAAAAATCTTTTTCAAACTTGTACAAAAAGAGGTCAAAGTCGTAAGAGGGACCAAAAGCAAAAATGCAAGGAGAAAACACACCCACAATCGAACTTAATGAGTCCACAAGCTATTGAATGGGTGACTAGCTAGATGCCCTAGTGTCGCTATCCATTCAATGACTCTATCAATCAAACAGCAAGATGACAAGCCAACAAGAAAGCAAAACCAAATGAAAAGTATATTCCTAATCAGGGAGAAAACAGTCAAAAGGGCTCACGAGGTCAAAACACAAGAGCAAAACACACTTGCCAAGATTGGGGTCTAGCCCTAACCTTCACTTACAGGGATCGGCGTGACTGCCTAACTGGCAACAAGTGCCAAAGGCTGGTTGGTGTGAATGTTCCTCCGCAATTCACGCTGGTCAGCATGACTGTCAGCTGATTAAATGTGTTGTCTGAGGGAACTAAGCAAAAATAAATGAAAAAATCAAAACAGAGACCAGATCTGCTACTATGAATTTTAGAATTAGGCCAGTAAATAAGAGAAAAGAAACAAAACCAAAGCAAAAATGTGAAACTAGAAAAGTTTTCACAAAATCATGAAATCCAAAAAAAAACAAAATATGGGAAATCCCCAGTGGAGTCACCAATTTTTGGTGAAGTAAAATTATAAGTGTGGACACAAATGGATTCCGCTAGCCCGATAATGGGTCTAGCCACAATAGATACATTCTATGGAAGATTTCCTTAGGTTAGAATCAATCAAGAGGGCCTACCTCTTGGTCACTTATCCTACTTGATGATGTCCTCACTTGCTTGCTTCAGTAATCTCTTGCTTCCTTCTTCAAGCTCCTGAAACAAGTAAACAACAACAACACACAAACATAATAATAGACAAATTTCAATTCAACCTACTTAATGAGTCAAGACACGAATATGTAATATTACAAAACATGTAGGAAATCAATCGATAGTTGCATATATTAATATCAAAGAAAGATTACAACCATTGGTCTTGATGTCACAGTCTTCCTCTGACAAGACTGGGTTCCCACACACTTCTGCTAGCATTCCATGATGGCTTCAAACAACAATAGTTTAAAGGCTCTTCCCTTTAGACTTCACTCCAAACCAAACACACTTCTCCCTCACACAACTAGATGGCTACAACTAGTAATAGCTTGCTTGTCAAATCAAAATAGTATACTCACACTTAGCCAACACTCTAACTAGCTTGTGCTTGGGAAGAAGGGAGGTTTATATAGGAAATATGGATGGGATATGGATCCTCTTCTCATGGGATAAGGACTTATCCCTTGAGGTAGTTCCATAATTATAGGGGAAAGGAGCCCAAACTATCATCCTCAACCCCATCCGGCCAAACCATTTACCAGACTTCCATTACGAAGATTCTAGAGTTGGAAGCTTCGGCTCTAATTTAAAAAAATTTCCATAACAGGACTGGTGCGACTAGAACACAGCTCAGTTGCACCGATTGGTACGGGGAATAGTGCTAATCTCTGCACATTAATGCGGGGGAGACAAAGGTCATGAGTGTCGGCCCTGTAAACTGGGCAAAACAGAAGTTTCAGGGAAAATGGTGCAAAAGGGAAATGATCTACTCATGAAGAGGGACATAATGGGAGTTTCTTCATCAAGGCAAAGCATGTGAGGTTCACTGTAGAGGTCCTCCAATATCAAGGAACGGGGAGTACAGGGGTAGTGACAAAATGTTGTGTAACAATCCCGAGTGTGATACCTCATTCCACGTATGTGAGTATATCATATCTTGTCCACATACCTTCGGGTATATAGGGTAGTGTTACAGTATGTAAAGTATATGGGAATGCTCTCACTGTGCGGTTTTACATTAGATAGTGCTAATACGGATTGGACCTCCACGTACTTTTGGGTATATATGGGAGGAAAACACTAGGTTGCTATCCATCCTTAAGTAACCGAGTCATCCGCCTTGTACACTGTGATACACTAAACACAGCATTTAGGGAGATTTCCTGCCTGTACTTCTCGATGCGACAAGAGGTATTCTACAGTTCAGAGTTGTTTGGTAATCCTTTTCCTAGATTATCCCTCTTTTGTTTTGTTATGTTACTTTGATTAAAATAAAATTAATTGACTATGGATAACATCCTCCATGCTCACTCCTTAGTTGATCTTAGGTTGAAACATATGGCAACAAATCTGGAGTCCACCGATCAAGGAATTCCTTTGGATGGGAATCCTAGTCCTTTTCCTCCTTTCGAAAATATTAGTGCTCCTTATATGGCTACATTATCCCTACCAGGATTTACCATTGGCTTAGCAATATTGTTGTTTTCAACCTCCTTGGTTCAAAATATTGTGATTTCTCCGCAATCGAGTACACCTCCAACTGGACAAAGTCAACCTCTAGTTGATCCTAAATTTGACCCTTTGCCTTCTTCCTCGGTTTTTTCTTCCTCCACTTATTCCTCTTTGCCTGGTGAAATTATTAGTACTAGTAACCATGTGGCTAAGAAGAAGAAGAAAGGGAAGAAGAAGAAGAAGAAGCCAATTCAGTAGGGAGGCAACCAAGCAACCATTTCTTTGAATGCAACATAAGATGAGAAACCGTACTTTAAGCCTCACAAAGTTCAATATCCATGCAAACTTTGTACGAGAGACCATCTTCTTCGAAATTGTCCTGATATTCCTCAGATCTTAGAATAATGGTCTTCTAGTTCACATCATCCTGTGTCGTCAACTTCTAGAGATCATGTTGGTGACACACCATCAACTAGTGGTAGTAAAGTTCATGGAAAGAAGGGTAGAGTTAAGTTTCCCTGTAGGTTATGTGAAGGGAATCACCCCATTAACCTTTGTCCCTATCTGGATGAAGCCAAAAAAGTGTTGGATAACCGTTCTGCTTCTTCGTAGTGACTTCCATCTGGTTACAGGAAACTCTCCCTAAATCCTTCACTAGTTGATGAATTGACTGACCAAAATCAGCTGTCGGTCAAACCCACTCTCTCTGAAAGTGAATCCTATGAGTCTATCCTCGACCCAAATCAATAGGTTGAGGTAAAAGTTGACCCAAATTCACCTTCAGTTAATCATATCTTTCCCAAAGAGAGTTAATGTGATACCACTCATGTTCTTTTCGTTTCTTCAGATTCAAATGAGCTTGGGGGAAATCCTCCCGTTCCATCAAGACATGAGGAAAATCCTCCCGCTCTCGTAACTCGACGGGTTAATTCTCTTGTCCTTATGGTACCCACTCCAAGTAGTCTAGTAACTGCCTTCGATTGGAAGTGACTTGCAGGATTTCGTCTTCCTTCTTATGTGCCTTTCTAGATCATAGTACAGGTTTGTAATATGATTGTATCTGGCACTATTATAGATGAAGTTTCATCTGTGAGTATCTTTTCCTCGAATGCTTGGAAAGCACTCGATTCGCCGCCACTTGCGCTTGTTACCCAGAATCTATTGGCTTTTAACAGAGGAACCAATCAACCATTAGGGATCCTCCCTCAGTTACCTATTACTTTGGGAGGAAAATTGTTTTATCTGAATGTGATGGTAGTCCTAGGCCCTTTAGATTACAATTTACGTCTTTGGAACAACTATGTTTATGGCATGGGAGCTATTGTTTCAACACTCTTTCAAGTGATTTTTTTCCCGCATGAAGGTAGAATTGTCACTGTTGACCAGCTTTCATTTCCTGGTCCAAATATGGCTTCCAGTCAACCATCTTCCGTAAATGGTCATTTTGTACCAATGGTATCGTCCCCACCACGGGTTAATTATGTGGCAACCCGTTCCATGCCTACATCAACTGGTGATCAATTCAGTGATGTTGTACATTATGTACTGGGGGCATTAGAACCAGATCTCTCCAATGGATTCCTTGCTATGGATCCCTTCCATAGCATTGTTCTCCCATCTGATGAGAACCTCTTAGAAGTCATGACCTCTTATGACTTGTGATCGAGGAATATGAGGATCATTTTTTTACTGTGTCAACCTCATTAAAAAATGAAACAACTCCCATGAGGATAGTTCCTTGTCTTGTTTCAACCTCATTAAAAAATGCAACATCTCCCATGAGGATAGTTCCTTGTCTTGTGTCAACCTCGTTAAAAAATGAAACAAGGAATATGAGGATAGTTCTTGGTCTTGTGTTAACCTCATTAAAAAATGAAACAAAGAGTATGATCATAGTTTCTTGTCTTATGTCAAGCTCGTAAAAAAATGAAACAAGGAATCTAAGCAGAGTTCCTTGTCTTGTGTCAAGCTCGTTAAAAAATAAAACAAGGAATCTGAGCAAAGTTCTTTGTCTTGTGTCAATCACACTAAAAAATGAAATAACATCCCTTGGAGCAAAGTTCCAAGTCGATTCTTTGATTAGATCTCGTAAAATCCCAATCGAGTCTTTCAAGTCTTTCACGAGTAGTCTACTTAGGTGAATGTAATGAAGCTTGGGGGCATGCACCTAGCAGTAAAGTTAAGTTTCCTTGTAGGTGATGTGAAGAGAATCACCCCATTCACCTTTGTCCCTATCTGGATGAAGCCAAATAGGTGTTGGATAACCATCCTGCTTCACCGCAGCGACTTCCATTTGGTTACAGGAGACTCTCCCTTTCATCATGCTAGGGGCATGTAAACAAATATTAAGCATAGTTTTTTTGTTTCAAGCTTATGTAAATAGGAAACTGAATCCAAGCATACTTCCCTATGGTTCATGCTTGTGTAAAACTGAACCCATTTCCATTTTTAACCCTCATGATTTCCATTCTATCAGCCTTTTTCATTAGACGAGCCTTGGTTGTTTTCATCCCATCACCACCATCCCTTTGGCCAATCATATGCTTTCACTTGGTTGTTTTACGCTTTTTGAGGAACATTTTCAATGAGTGGTCTTATTAGCCAGACTCTTCACATAAATCAACATGTTTTTAGAAGTTCCAACATCACCGGAACCAGTTGCTATCCTAGACACCACTCGTTCCTCAAAGCAGAGTCCTCTTTAAGCTCTTTTAGACTCTCGAAATATGAAAACATTTTCGAGCGCTTGTCCTTTTCAGCTCGTTAACGGATTGGAAATGACATCTACTCAGTATAAGTTTAACCCTTTTTCATGCTGAGATAGATGACTTACGAAAAAGGAATACGTTGATCGAACATGGTCAATAGGTTCTTTGTCGTATTGTTTTACACTTTTTCGGACTTGAGAGACAAATCTACGAAAAAGAACTTGTGGAATTTTCTTTTTGTCCCTTTTCAAACTCTCTAAACATGAAAAGGACGGATTTATCTTTGTTGTTAAACTTGTTAAACCATCAAATAGCAACAAACTTGTCCATCTAGACAAGACTGAGTTTCACCTTCGCTAGACTCGTTAAAACATCACATAGAGATGGATTCACCCAAAGGGTGGAATTAGATAACAAGCATATGTTATCCTCCTCAATCTTGATAAAAAATAAAGAGGTACTAGTCAGTGTTGACTGGGGAAAATGGGAAAAAGGGGAAAACCACTTTATGATAGCAGGTCGCTCTTGAACATGACACTTTCAATCCATCACTGTGACTATTTGGGTTGGTTTATCAACTTGATGGTTATCATACCTTTGGTCTATCATACCATCCATCACTTTGTTTTGGGTCAATGCTAACAATTCATTTCAGTGTTTCTGACATGTTCAAGAGAAGTCATCCAGTCAAAATTCATCCTTTGCAATACCATAAACCTTCATTTTCATGACCTCCATTCCTGAACCTTGTGTCGTCAATCAAATTTTGTCTCCAAAATCATTACACTCGTTTCATGTCGTGGGATACATCAAGGTCCTCCTGTGATGAGTCACTTCTTGTCAACATCAGCACATTATCCAAGAAGTTGGCTTAGAAACACCCTTCCAGTACCTTGAGGCTTGCATACATCAATGGAAAGTTTCTCACTTCCGGCGATAGGTTTACATCAATGACCTTCAAATTAAAGACTTTGTATAGTGTTTGACATCAAATCATCCATTCACACCATGCAGAATTTACTACAGTACCTTGAGGATCATTATCATTATCGGTGATTTCTCTCGCATCTGTTAACATCTTACAACATTGGCTGGTAACCAGATGGTGTCTTCCCATGTTCAACTTCAGATCGCATATTCACATGCTTAGACTCGTACTTGAGAGAATGATTGAACGAGATAGAAGACCCCAGATCTTGTTTCATCCATCTGGGTTGCAATTTCAAGAGTACTAAATCATATGTACAATGGCTTTACATTGATGGTCATTTCGATCATGGGTCTATATCTGTAGACGATTGTCTATGTACATGTAATGAAAGTTTATAAGCTAAGCATGGGTATGCCTTCCCTCAGCAATTCATGTAAAAATCAAAATATCATGATATATGTATTGTAATTGATGCAGGTCACCTTCCACTTTAAAACCTCCTCATCACATCGTAAAGCATTGCATTCAACATTGGCATTTTTCAGACTTCATGCTTTAGGGGGCAGTTGTTACAAATCCATTTGGGCACATCACTTCCATCATCCAGATCAGTGTTTTAGGGCTCATCAAACCCTAATTTCATTTTCTACATGCCCTAAAAAAGTCTCCCTTTTGAATGCCTCCTTCCCAGACAGTTTCATGACATGAAGACATCCTAAAATGACCTCTAGAGGGACCAGCACAGGTAGGCCCATGTAAGGGTATGCTGTGGAGCATTTAAGTCCATGCCAGGGTGCTCTGCAAAGCACTTAGGCTTCTTTTCACCTGTGTTGGGTGATTTTAAGTGAAATTCACATAGGGTTTGGGGAATATTCTTATATTTTGGAGTCATCTAGAAGGTTCCCTCACTTATCAACTCCTATGAGCTTGAAAATGGATGAGGAATGAGTTAAGTTGCATCCTATCCTCTCATCCCTTCCTCCATGGAACTAATTCCAAGTATGGAAGGCAATTCAATACCAACATTTATGACAAAACCTCCTTCATCTCCCTATAAATTGACCACTCATCTAAGTGATCAGGGGCTGGAATATGTTGAATTGTAAGGAGATAATGTTGCTATGAGAATTGGCTTTGAAGCAAGTCTACAAGTTTGTCATGCTTTTGATGTGATGTGGATGGGATCCAAGCTGGAGGAATGGCTTTGAATCATAAACAATGGTTGTAATTCCTTCTTCTATTCAATAAAGTATTTGAACCTTTCTCCCATATGTTTGTATTGTCTTATGATGCTTATATGTGTGAAATGTATCTGATTCCATTCACTTGTATTCAATAGATATTTTTCTTTGATTGGTTCTTTGTCTTTTGTTTGTGTTTACAGGTACTTCTCAAGCATGTTAAGTATGGGAAGGAGTGACAGGATCGATACAAAGGAGACAAGAGGAAAGCGGAACTACAAGTAGGTCTTCTCATCTTCTTTGTCTTATCTATTTCTTATAGGAAAAGGCTAAAATGCTTTAAATTGTCATTCTAGATATGGCTACTTATCTAGGGAATTAGTATTTATCTGTAGATACCAGATTCTCCAAAACACTCCTGCAATTTTGCAAGGCACTGCATTGGTGCGATTAAGCATGTCGTTGCCCTAACTTCGTCATAATTCCGTTGCAGCTCCCTGATCTCTGTATTCAGTGTCTGCAGGTTTGAATCTTCCTCCAGGTTGGTGACCAACTCCATGGCTACTACTGTTGTGCAGTCTGCAATTGTGGCATCCAAGGTAGCTAGTCCTTGCTTGATCACGGCTCCACGTTATTCTCGGACCTCTAGTGGAGTCGTGGGCTGCATCTTCAATTGTAGCTCCGTGATCTTCATGTTGAGTTCAAATTGAACTCGATTAACCTCAGCTTTTTCCTCACGCACACCAGCATCTAATTTTCTAATCTTCACTTCCGGTTGTGCGTCCTCAGGAATATGAATCTCAGCCACTGTTCTACGTGCCTCTACGAATACTAACTCTATTCATGAACTGTGTGCCTGGATCACCTCCTATTCCTACAAAACCTACATCTTCTCGGCAAATAGCTATTGATTATTAGCCTTGATTTTGCTAACATCACTAAGTGCTCGTTGTTCCTGGATGAAAAGTTCTTCCACAACTCCTTGTAATAATGCATGCAATGAATCTAGTTGCATCACAGCAAGGTTCAGGACCATCTTCGGGACTCTGTCAAGGAGGGCGCATTATTCCTCGGTGTCGGCATAGACTGAACCTACAGGCAAGGGGAAGACTTGCACATCCTGTGATAGCCATGGAATTATCTTTGCGCTTGTACTTTGACCTCGCGCCAAACTGCCTGTCGTGCCACTCACTTTCCTGAGATCTGCTTGGATCTTGGTTGCTTGGAGCTACAACTCTCGAAGATCCTTATGGACTCCTCCCAATTTTTGTATGTATTGTTGTTCCAACTTCTGTATTGCTTCGGTTGCAGCATCCCTAACTTTATCACCAATTTCATCCAGATCGCTCTTTGTGAGACCATGGGATCAACCTATGTTTTTTGAGCCTTTTTCTTCTTCCTTAATCCAGCTCGTTGTTCCAATTCTCACCTTTTCAAAATGAAGGGGGTGTGTTTCCCTTCCTCACCTCCAACACCTTGCCCTATAAGCTCTTGAGTTTCAATTTCTAGCGAAGGTGACTTGTCAACTTTTTGGGTCTCGCGTTGCTCTTGCTTTGCCTTTTCCTTGGGAGCGCGTTCCTTCTCAACCTAAGCCTTCTCTGTAGCATCCTTCATTTTCTGCGTAGCTAGGTTCTGCCCAGCTTGCTTAGCTGCCTCCTTCCTCTTCTTTGCAATAGCACTCTCCACACCCACGCTTGGCCTAGCAACTAGATCTGAAGGAGCGCGCCACTCTATTGTCCATCGCGCTACTACCTCCTGCACATTAATCTCTGTTACTAAATATGGAAAGTCATGCCACTTTTGTGCTCGATTCTTTCACGCTTGGATGTATACTCGGTGGAAGTCAACCTTGAATGTTGCGTAGGCTGAGAGCTGCATGTACAAGGTTTGAGACAAACTTGGGCGTTGGTTAACTGCCATGCGGAGACTTGCTTCCATCAGGAACCAAAAAATATTTGTTTATGTGATTCACGTGAGGTCCTTTGTATCACATAGCGATGCAAATTGTGCTTCTTCTAGTAATCCTTCTTCTAGCAGAGGAAACTGGCTATCCTCCGGTAGTTCCTGCACAACCAATACAATGGATAGCAACAACCAAGTGTAATTAAATTTCTTGGTTTCATCGTGGGTCTTGTGGAAATTCACGACGAATTCTTGGCATAGGTACTTGGACCAATTGAACAATACGCCTTTCGCGCACTGAGCTTCTAGTGACACTACAGGCACCAAAACTTCATCTATGTGGCATTTCCTCATCACCTTGCGGCCAATATCTGCACGGCCAATTGAACTTCAAGGTTTGAGATGGACAAAATGGAATATTCACATGACTTTTTCACAAGTTCAAACTCTTTCTTCATTGTCTCTGCATGGTCCTTTTCCCCCGTTTTTCTCGCCAAACTCCTTGGCCAGGTTTAGAACTTCATGAGGTAGGTGCATAATCCTATGAATCAGTATGTCAGTGATGGGGATAGGCCCTCCAAGCCATAAACACCCATCATGCACCAAAGTGAGTAGTTGGCATATGAAAATTGTGTTAATGGGGGTGCAGTGGTAATGTGGCACCATATAGCAAGTTGATCAATCCTGATTACTCAACACCACAGACCCATTCCTCTACTTCCAGCATGGTAACACTTGATTCTTCATAGTACACTCTCTTCATGTATTTGTCTGTCACTAACTGATAGAATTCAGCGTGATCGGCGAGGTCCCAATCCTCCATCTTCAATAGCGGGACTCACTTGAGCCGTGTATCTTCAAAGGGTACCTACCCAGGTGGTAGGGGTGTGGAGATGGTGAATTTGTCCGAGTCTGGGTCATTAGTGATCTTTTCCTTCCCCTTTTTATTATGGATATACTTAGGCATCTTTGTTATAGGTTCCACTCCTTCAGAATCAACATCTTTTGTTCCCTGGCCTTCTTCCACCTCCAAGTCTACAACCTTCTGGTTTCCTTTTGCTAGTTTCTTGACCTTCTTCTGTGTTGGTGGTGCGGTATGCTTCCTTGGGGAAGTGCAGACCTATACTAGCTTTTCCTATGTTGGAGGTTTCTTTTCTTTCGCCATGGACTTTTTAGGCCTGCGTGACCTCGGTGCCATGGGCACCGCAGGCGTAGCTTTAACACCAGAGATTTCTGATCCTGGAGCGTCGAATACAAGGGCTTCCAAAATCACGGCTTTGGCAAGGTTGGTGGCAGTCATCCTCTCCATAAACAACTCACAGGATTCTAGAGAAATGTCTATTTGGGCAAAGAATTCCTCCCAAAATTCTCGGCTCATCGACAGACAACAAATTTCAATAACAACTCTAAGGGTGCAAAGTTTTCTCTAACGGGCCGACATGTTGAATTTATAGGGGTTTTGAATTCAAATATGACTGTTCCCCCCAAATTTCAACAATTAATGTTTCTTTGGTGGTAGATATTCAAATATTTTCGCCTTAAATGCCACCAGCCCACTCTTCTTAACCATCTTCTGGTTGTCGAGTCATGAATAGTGACTCCAACGATCACTTTTTTGTTGCGCTGCACGGCACCTCCCTCCATGGCACAACTCCATGCGTGTAGCTCCATATGTTGCAGCTTCACCATTTTCCACGCAGCCAGCCTGCTGCATAGTCCTCCAAACCTGGCAATGTAGTTTATAGTCCTGTGCCCCCTTGCCACTTCCTGGAGCACTAAGATTGTCCTGCCACCATGTAGTCATTGTGCAGGATCCCCTGTATATAGCTTCAATCAGATTCCATTCACTCTTCCTAGAAAAGGTTCCCCATTCAGCTTCACAAGCTAAACTGTGCCTCCGTCTATAATTTATTTGATAATATATGGCCCTAGCCAATGCATTTGAAATTTCCCTGGAAACTTAGTGAATTTACTATCATATAACAAAACCAGATCATTTACCTTGAAGATGTGAAGCTTGATGTGTCAATGTTGCCATGCTTCTTCATGTTCCTTCTGTACTTGTTGATGAAATCCAGCCAAAAATTTATCCTCTTTGAGCTCCATCAACTGCACGAGTCATTTCTCCAAGGCCTCGCGATTAGCCATATTTGTCAGTGTTGCTATGCATAGACAAGGCACAGTATATTACATCGGCATTACAGCTTCTACACCCTATCATCTTTTTACAAGTAGTCCTATAAGCCCATAGCACCATAGGTATGTGCACATCCCTGTCATTTCGCTACGCATTGCAAATTGTCATTCTTCTAATGGTAGACTTGGAATTCTTCCATTAACGCGCTGATCATCTCATTTAGGAAGTGTGTTCCTTGATCACTCATCAACACCTTCGGGTAGCCAAATCTAGTTAAGACATACTCAAACAAAAACTTTGTTGTTGTAGCCCCTGTACAATCCTTAACCGGCCGTGCCTCTACCCATTTGGTTAGATATCCCGTCACAGTGATGATATAGCATGCACTAGTTTTCTTCCCTAGGGGCTAAATTGGCCCAACGAAATCAATCACCCATTTTTCAAATGGTTGCAAGGATACTTTGGGATTTAGTGGCAACTCATCCTTCCGCAATGGTCTACCGGTTGTTTGACATGCATTGCATGCCCTACAATATTCTTTGGAATCTGTGTGCAACGTAGGCCACCATAAACCTGCATGCAAAATCTTCTACGCAATCGCCTTTCCTACATAATTTCCTCTCACAGTCCCTCCATGAGCTTCAGCGAGAATTCTATCCCTCTCAAAATCTGGCACATATCTTCACAATATCTCGTCTGCACCCATCCTATACAGATGTCCCACAATCACTAAAAATTATGTCCCATGCACTAATAATTCCTTCTTTTGCTGACTCGTATACCCTTCTAGAGCCGTCCCTGTAGTCAAAAAGTGGATGATATCAGAAAATGATTGTCTTCTACATGTACCACGAAGATCTATCCATCTGGAAACCCTTCCTCCAAATTAGTAGGCGCCTCTCCAGTTTCGATTCGCGACAGATGATCTCGTCCTGCATTTAACCTCCCTGGCTTCACAATTACCTCAACTTCATAATCCTGGAATAGTAGCAGCCATCTACAGAGCTTCCCCCCCAACATAGGCTTATTGACCAGGTATTTCACGATAGGATGATTTGTGTACATTTTGAAATGTCCACCCAACAAATAGTTCCTGAAATTTTGAACCGCGTACACCATATCCAACCCTTCACACTCCATCGTTGAGTAATTATTCTCGGCCTTCGACAATTTCCTACTCGCGAAGGCTATAGGATGGTCCATTTCTCCCTCATTTACATGTGTTAGCACTACACCCAACACAATGCAAGAGGAACTGACATTTACATGTAATTCCTTCTTCTAATCAGGGAAGACCAAGATCAGCACAGTGACCATCTTCTTTTTCAATACATCCAAACTACTCTGACATTCTTCATCCCAATAGAATGTGGCTTCCTCCTTCAGTAGTTTCTCCATGGGCATGGTAATCTAAGCATAAGGCTTGATGAATTTCCTGTAATATCATGTATGTCCCAGCGTTGCGCGCAGCTTCTTAACACTCCTCCGGGCCTCCAAATTTACTATCATCGCAATATTTGTAGGATCGACCATCAATCCGTGCTTGCATACCATGTGACCTAGCAAGATCCCAAATGGAACACGGAATAAGAATTTCTTCAAATTCAGTGCGATCTAGTATCTACAATACGTATCCATCATCAGGCGTAGACTTGCTACATGGCGCTTCACTAATCTGAACACCATCCAATCATCAAATTATACTTCCAAGAACTTATGAATGAATTCCTTAAACGCTGCTATAACTATGCAAGAGAATATCGTAGGTGCATTCTTGAGTCCAAACTACATCACAGTATACTGGAAACAACCCCATTCCATCGCAAAGGTTGTTTTGTTCCTGTCCTCTGGCGCGACCTTGATCTAATGGTACCCAAAAAATCCATCTGTGAACGAGTAGGCCTCCTGCCTTCCAACGTTATCTAATACTTCATCTGTAAATGGCATTGAGAATGGTTCATGGACACGAGCATCATTAAGCTTCCTCAGATCTACGTAAATCCTTATGTCACCCTTTTGTTTCTTCTCCTGAACCACCATCGAGCTTACCCAATCAGATTCCTCCATAGGTTCTATGATGCCCACCTCCAACATTTTATCCAACTCCTGACAAACTTTTTCCTTGTATTTTGGATTAAGATGATATGGCCTCTACTTAATAGGCTTCACATCTAACTTCAGAGTATTATTCATAGTGTCCAAGTCACCTATTATGCCCTTTAGGTTAGAAAACTTGGTAGGAAAAAGATCTTGGTATTTGCAGAGTAACTCAGTGAATTTATCCACAGTGGAAGCATCCCAATAATATCCAATCTTTGTAAAATTTGGTTTTGCTTCAGTACCAATATTGACTTGCTTTGTCTTCAATAGAGCAGTGATGTTCGTATTCTCTATTTGTGGACCTTCAACTTCGCGATTCCCCTCTACCTCTAGAATATTAATATTTCTTGGGTCATCCTCCTCCTCTTAAGCGGTCACATTATAACATTCCAGTGCATGCCGCAACTGGGTGCTCCAATCTAGTTGGACCCATTCCAGAGGTTCTTACAGTGTTCTGAAGATAACCGCCTTGATTTCTTGCAGTGCTTCATCAATGCTTGCAAAGTCATCCTCAAAGATGAAGGTCAACAAGAATCCTTCTCTCAATATATCCCACTCTGCGGTGCCATGGCGAAGCTCTGTTTCCAAATACCAGTTCATAGGGATTGTGTCCAAAGTATGGAAGAATAAGAGTAACCACTCCGGCTACGACTCCATTCCATAAGCTTTAGTCCATTTCACTAGGTAATCATGTGGATCATCCCTCCCATCGTATTTCTCAGTCATTCTAGTATTAGGAAACCCAAACTGTAACCTCATCATTCTTCTGTAATCCCACCATCCATCAAAGCTATCCTTGTGCGTACCCCACCATCGTGCGGGTGTAGCGCGCAGTGCCAAATCTAACGCTTGGAAGTGGTGATGCTTAGGGAATTCATGCTCAAATGCATCCAAAAACTTATCCACGTTAGTTAAAACATCATAATAAGGTAAGTTCCTTACCTCCGATGAAACGCAATGCAACGATTTAGTCATCATGTTACAACGCAGTGTAGATACTTCATGCAGCCGATTCTGCCAATGCTCCAACTCTTCATATGAATCAGAGGTACAGCAACTCTCCCGGTCCCATGCAATCCATCCATCTATCGTCGGATTGATCCACTCCTGGTCTCGCATTGGTATTTTGTAGATCTAATCCAAATCATCTTCACTTTATTCAGGGTCGCGGACTGGTTCAGTGTAGTGTGACCCTTCTGCAGGGTCCAACAGCACTACAACTCGAAGTGATTTTCTCTCAAACGACATTATCCTCTTCTTAAAATTGATGACCCCATTCATGTCGATGGTCTAGTCAATTCCTAGGAGCGCAAGGTATGGATTACTGTCATCAACGATTTCTATCACCTAAAAATCAGTCATCGTGCTCACACCTTCGATATCAACAGTTACTCCATATAATCATCCCATAGGGATGATCTTTTGCTGGTTCACCATTCTGAGCTGAATCAGAGACCACTGCATCACAGGTCTCCCCATTCTTTCCCATGTCTATTTAGGAAAAACGTTCGCGTCAGATCCCAGATCCAAAATGACCCAGTCCATCTCATATTCTCCTATCTGCACGGTAAGCCTCATCTCACATCCTGTTCTTGCCTTATGTTTACCAATTTGTTTGACTACATAGTGCCCATCCGAGATGTTAGAGCCTAGATCAACCTCGGGTTGAAGGGAGTCAATCATAGGATAACCACAAACCAAGCATAACCTGGTAGCTAGCCCTACCAGGTCGGGAGAGGGCTCTCTCCTTGTGAATTTCAGTCAAGATGACTGAATCAAATATGGATTTTAGGCTAGGTATAGTAGCTCAGAGGATTTTATTGGATTCTTTTTGGGTCGAAAACAGCAAGAGAAAGGGTGATTGGACTATGCAATCAATGTTAGTTTCTACCGGCAAACCTGGGGTAAATTAAGTGCTATGTTCAGCCAAGTGAAGATTGTAAATGTGAGAAGTATGAGGGAGAAAGACCACTTCCCTGTAGGCATCAGACAAAGGATGAATTTGCAACAACAACTTTAGATGAAATAGAATCACGAGGTTGCTCAACAGAGCATCTAGCCAAGGATGAATTCTGCATAAGAAAACCATTACAACTAACAACAAAATCATCACGAAAGGAGCATTATTACGGATGAATTCCTAACATATTACTTAGATAATGTTGTAACAAGGTAGAAAAAACATAATGTGTAAATGAATTACAGGAAAAACGTACTAAACATCAGCACCGTGATGAATCCCAGATCCAAAGGGCAAAAGACTGCTTTATTAAAATGATATTCAAGAAAAAATTTACAAAAAGCCAAGATAGCCTCTCTGCTACCAAAATCAAACCCTTACACTCTGAAATTCATAAAATATATACATTTTCTCATTCCTGTAGTAAGGAAATTGAGCTCAACCATCTTCTTCAAAATAGAATTAGTTCCATTAAACTTAGACCGAATTTCTGAAAATAGGTGCTGAAGATGAACTCGTATCTCCTAAACCATAGCACCTGTTACAAAACTGAAAGAGGTTTTTGTAGATAAGGTCATTTTGGAGAAACAAATCTCTCAAATTTTGGAAAATCATTTCCAGTTTCTCGCAATCTGTGCCACAAAATCATCTCTAAAATAGAAAATCATTAAAAATTTAAATCTGTGAAAATGAGCTATAAAGATCTAGTCACGTATCCAAATTCATGACACCTGTGAATAAAATGAAAGAGGTTTTTGTTATATGGCTCATTTTTAACAAACACCTCCTTGGTTTTTTCAAAATTACTTTCCATCTGTTGTAAAATGGCACCACACTAAAATGACTAAAACAGTAAAATAAATGAAAATTTTGCTTTGTTTTAATGCAAGCTCCAAATATCACTGTATATCTCCCACATAGTAACACCTGTGCATAAACTGAACAAGGTTTTTGTTATTTGGTATGTGATGGACAAAAACCTCTTTCACTTTCTTAAAACTCCTGTCCAAGCTTATTTTTTAGTAAACTTGTCCCTGTGTGCAGCAACTGACCTCAAAACATGCATAACCAACAACCAATCATTCATTTCGATCATATCTTATGATCTAGAAACCAGTTACAGGAATGTGATATACCATTGGAAATTTATTTCCGAGCTTCTTCTGATGGACCCATTTGTGACATGTTTTGTGCTGAAGGTCATGTGCAAAACATCTAACCAAACCAAACCTAGTAAGAGCTCATGTTGATCCCTGGTGACAGGCTGTGAAGACTGGAACTAACATTGGCTCCATTGGGGATGGCAGCTCCTTGGAGGTGTCAAGAACACCGTAGACCAAGTGCCTCATCCATTGGGAAATACGGTCAAATAACTACAAACTCAAAACAACTCATACCAATCCAAACATACACATACTGCAACCTGTACATAACAAATACCGGAAACTAAAATGTTGCCTTTGGAAGCTTATTTGTTTACAAAAACCTACCCTATTTTTCTACAAAATCAATGGATCAAGTGATGTTGTAATGCCATATCAACCATTCAAGTAACTGTGACAAAGATGCTGCTTGGAAATGCTTGAACCAAGACACAACTGGAAATTCTTCCAAAAATATATACCCATAGTACCTTTGGCTCTGTAAAAGGCAACCTAGTTTTTCTTTCAACTTAAAAATATATTCCATATATGCTACTATGGGATCATAGAAACCAGATTCTATTTGCTACCCTAACTCCTCAACATAGACCTCCAACTGCAAAATGTCAATGCAAGCATCCATCGGCAGCTCTATTGTTTCTTGTTTTGAAGGAGGGAGAGTTTCCAAGAACTTTTTGGGATCTTGGAATTCATATGATTGGATCTAATCATTTAAATACTGAATCTCCTTCTCAACTTTTTCAACAACTAACTTAAAGAAACTAGTTTTAGCTTTAGGAGGAAACCTCGAAGATCTCAAACATTGATGCACGGTAATGAAAAATACTTCATCAATTTCAATATCCACTAACTAATCTCTAACTTCTTTTAAAACTTCACAAAACACAGGGTTTTCCACATACCCTACCATTTTATTTTAGTGCATGAATGGATCGGTGAGCGCTGGAATCTCTGGATTGAGTTGGATTCGCCAGGTGAATGTTTCAGCCTTCATATGTGTCTGACTATTGTCCACCATTAGCAATTAGATCTGCAACTTGAATGATCTTTCCCAGAGAAGATCTGTCACCTCTTCCCCAGCGGAGTTGCCACTATGTTAGAGCCTAGATCGACCTCAGGATGAAGGGAGGCAATCCTAGGATAACCACAAACCAAGCTTAACCTGGTAGCTAGCCCTACCAGGTCAGGAGAGGGCTCTCTCCTTGTGAGTTTCAGTCAAGATGACTGAATCAAAGATGGATTTTAGGCTAGATATAGTAGCTCAAAGGATTTTATTGGATTTGTTTCGGGTCGAAAACAACAAGAGAAAGGGTGCTTGGACTATGGAATTGATGTTAGTTTCTGCCGGCAAACCTGGGGAAAATTAAGTGCCATGCTCAGCCAAGTGAAGATTTTAAATGTGAGAAGTATGAGGGAGAAATCCCACTACCCTGTAGGCATCAGACAAAGGATGAATCTGCAACAACAACTTTAGATGAAAGAGAATCACGAGTTTGCTCAACAGAGCATCTAACCAAGGATGAATTCTGCATAAGACAACCATTACAGCTAACAGCAAAATCATCATGAAAGGAGCATCATTACGGATGAATTCCTAACATATTACTTAGATAATGTTGTAACGAGGCAGAAAAAACATAATGTGTAAATGAATTATAGGAAAAACATACTAAACATCAGCACCATGATGAATCCCAGATCCAAAGGGCAAAAGACTGCTTTATTAAAATGATATTCAGGAAAAAATTTACACAAAGCCAAGACAACCTCTTTGCTGCAAAAATCAAACCCTTACACTCTGAAATTCATAAAATATATACATTTTCTCATCCATGTACTAAGGGAATTGAACTCAACCATCTTCTTCAAAATAGAGTCAGTTACATTAAACTTGGACCGAATTTCTGAAAATAGGTGTTGAAGATGAAATCGTATCTCCTAAACCATAGCACCTGTTACAAAAATAAAAGAGTTTTGTGTATATAAGGTCGTGTTGGAGAAAAACCTCTCTCAAATTTTGGAAATTAGTTTCCAGTTGGTCGCAATCTGTGCCACAAAATCATCTCTAAAACAGAAAATCATTAAAAATTTAAATCTGTGAAAACGAGTTGTAAAGATCTAGTCACATATCCAAATTCACGACACTTGTGAATACACTAAAAGAGTTTTTTGTTATATGGCTCGTTTTTAACAAAAACCTCCTTGTTTTTTTCAAAATCACTTTCCATCTGTTGTAAAATGGCACCGCACTAAAATTACTAAAATAGTAAAATAAATGAAAATTTTTCTTTGTTTTAATGCAGGCTCCAAATATCACTGCATATCTCCCACATAGTAGCACCTATGCATAAAATGAAGGAGATTTTTTTTATTTGGTATGTGATGGACAAAAACCTCTTTCACTTTTTTAAAAATCATGTACAATCTTATTTTGTAGTAAACTTGTCCCTGTGTGCAAGCAACTGACCTCAAAACATGCATAACCAAGAACCAATCATTCATTTCGATCATATCTTATGATCCAGAAACTGGTTACAGGAGTGTGATATACCGTTGGAAAGATTTTTCCAAGCTTCTTCTGATGAACCCATTTGTGACATGTTTTGTGCTGAATATCATGTGTGTTATCACTAAAATTTTGTTGCCAAAATTGCTCAGACTAGCTTAAGGATAAAGTGTTTCCGCAGCGCATATATCCTTTTAGCAGTTTCGCAGCGCAACATGTTTAGGCGATTTCGTAGCGCATAATACATAATTTTGCACTGGCTGCGCTACGAAATTGGGGATTCGCTGATCTGAGACATCTTCCCTGGCGGGCTCGATCTTAGCTTCTTCTTCTTGATGTTTTTGTTGATTTTGTGATGGTTGCTTCAGCTCTTGCCCCTGTTGTAAAGATATACTCTCTTCTTCATGATATACTATCTCCCGAGGCACAGTTAACATTGTGCAGCTATTTCCAGGCTACTGCTAGGAAGAGATCAAAAAGACACATGGCAGAGATAGGTGAGTTTGTGACAAATAGAAATGAAGGTGTTTTAATGGATGCATTAACTGCCATCAGGTCTTTCTCCGCTTGTGACAGATCTTGTTATTGCAACAGCGGATTTTTAGAGAGATCTAGATAACTGGAACATCTGTCCGATAAAAGGAGGGGTTAATGAAAGGATTTGTTTCACTTATACATAATCCTGTGGATTCAGGGCAAACGGCTTGCTTGATTCCTGTAAGCTCGATAAGGTCCGTTGGACAGGTGTCACAACACAGCATTTAACAACACCATTTGTCGAGAAGGTGTATGAACACATTAAAGAGACTTTAATGCGAATATGCAATCATTGTTTGTCGCTGGCCCGAGTATAAGACTGCAATATCTGAAGATAAAGAAGGATGGCGCAATTCCTACGAAAGATACTGTCAATTCAGGGTTTCTTGATCTGAACACTCCAAACAGTCTTTGTTTGGCACTAATTTTTCAAATGATCTTCATGACCAAATGTCGATGACAGAGAGCAAAACTTGCTGCCGCAGAGACAAGGAGGCAAATGGCAGAGCTCGAAATAGACAAATTTCCTCAGTTAAGGTGGACTGTATTAGTTTGATGTTTTCTTCTACAAACGTTGTAACCGTGCTGGTTACATGCTCTAGCTATTGGCTTAGAGAATGAGGATTGTCATATAATTTCTGGTGCTCACTTAAAAGCCACGATTCCAGAAAATAGCATTAGCAGAAGATGTAAACGATGTTCCGCTTCATCCTTCTTCGACACCCACTTGTCTCCTTTCTATAGAATAGAACAGCTTAGCTTGGCCATTATTTCTTTTTCAGAAGACAATCTAGCTCCAAGTATGGTGGTAGAGAAGGTTTGATAGATACTGCTGTGAAGACCTTACGAATGAGGTTTTGGTTGATGGTTGGTTTCACACAGGTGACATTGGGAAGCTTGAGATCCATCAGGTGTTTTGTCACCTTACCAATTTAACCAAAGAGTCCCAGGCCTTGATGATATCTCATTAAAGATAACTCATTGTGGAGTTTGTTACGCCGATGTTGTATGGACCCGGAATGAACATGGTGATTCAAAGTATCCATTGGTGCCAGGGCATGAAATTGTTGGAATTGTGAAAGAAGTTGGCATCAATGTAGTCCATTTTAAGGTTGGCGATCATGTTGGAGTGGGTACATATGTCAACTCCTGTAAGCGGTGTGAATATTGTAATGAAAGAATGGAAGTCAATTGTGCAAAAGGGTCAATTTTCACCTTTAATGGTATCGATGTAGATGGCACAGTGACGAAAGGAAGATATTCTAGTCACATTGTTGTTCACCAAAGGTACTGCTTTAAGATACCAGACAATCTACCACTGGCTTCAGCTGCACCTTTGCTCTGTGCAGGAATTACTGTTTGCAGCCCTATGATTCGTCATCACATGAATCATGCAGGCAAGTCTCTTGGAGTAATTGCTAGGAGGTATTGGTCATATAGCAGTAAAATTTGGAAAGGCTTTTGGATTGAATGTAACAATTTTGAGCACATCTGCATCAAAGAAGGATGAAGCATTGAGCATTCTTGGAGTAGATTAATTTTTATTGTCATCTGATAAACAGCAGACAGAGGCCATTAATTTGGAGCGCCTAAGAATTGACATTGAAGATTTGAAATTGGAAGCTGTGGAATCTTTGAAGGACTTTTACTATGCTGCAGTAGGGTAACATCCAATATTCCACCATCAGACTCAGAGATCAGTATGCTCGAAGGTAGCAGTTGAAAATTATGGTATCATGGCTTATATTTCGCAATCCATCAAAAGGGTATCTTACAAAAGGTTTTATAAATAGCTATTCGTGTGTAGATATGTCTCATGAATTTAGGGCCTTGATAACCGCAGAAGACCAATCTCTTACATTATTGCAACAAGGTGAAATTGTTTGGAGCAAATTCAAGACACAACACTCATTCCAATACTGAAGTTATCTCAGCTCTCAGGTTCCTCAAAAATAGTTCAGATAACTGATTATGCCCCTAGTGGTATTGAACTGACAAGATCTTGATGCTGATTGCTTTCATTTCCAGATCATATATATCTCTTATCAAATAAGAGAAGTAGATGAGGACCAAGGACCATTAAAAATACAGTAGAATTTATTATGCATATTACAAGACTGTGTTTTTGAAATTACACAGCAGTTTCGTAGCGCGCTACGAAACTGTTGTAGGTGGTGATTTTAAACGCAGAGCTGCATACGAAAAGTTTTGGTTGGCACACCTGTCTACCAAGGAAGCCTCCAGTATATCAGGAGCATGGTGTTACCCTATTCTCTTGGGTTATTAAAGAATTAAAGTATCCACTGCTGTATAATCGGTGATGGGGGACCAGAACCGAAAATTTAGGGATATTTTCAGCCAATACAGAACAGATCAAAGCCTTCGGTATTCAAAGCCAGCATGGGACATTAATTGCCCATCTTATGCCATCTCATGCCATCTCAGCTGAACGAAGAGAAAGCCAGGTGTCAAAGCTGCAAGGAGGAATCTTCAACGAAGGAGATAGAATTAGAGTTATAATTAAATTAGAACTTTTTAGAACTTCAGTTAGTGCTGATGGTATTTAATAGGTTAGTTCAATAGCGGATAGGGGTAATTAATGGCAATCATCGAGCTCCCCTCATGCTGGAGGTGGAAGCTCTAAGCAGTTAGAAGTATGTGTCTATATAGAGGAGAATGATCTATGTAATAGGGGTTGGATATTTTATGAAAACAGAGTGCTATTTTGGCTTGTGTAAAGAACAGTTTGCAGTAATATAAGATATATGCCTTTCTTCTCAGGATTCATACAGCATTTCCATGTTCAAGATGTATTGTTTTACTTTTTCCTTCATGTCTTTTTTCAGTTGCTTAGAGGAGTAATCACTCAGAATTCACATATGTTACTCTGACTTCCTGTACTCTTCTATGAACTGTGGTTTTATAAGAGTTATATTTTGAACATTTAAATGTCACATGCCCTGACTTCTATGTAGAGTAAATATCATTGTTTACTATAGCATGTTTGACTCCATAAGCCCAATGGATGTATTTGTATATTTGTCCAGCCAGCAAGTTCATTAAATCTATTGTACAAGAGTTAGCCCTCTTATCAACATTCAAAATCAATAACTTTTTCTTGAGAGAGCCCTCTCAGGCTAGGGAGGCTAATCCTTAGTCAAAAGCTTGGTCTGAAACAGTTACACAGAGTCTACCTAATCAGCAGCCCTTCAGTGCTTGATTTTGAGATAACATTTTAGTGCGTCTGCCGGGAGTCTGAAGATTATTCTTTCCCGAAATTATGAAGCTGAACTTCTGAAGGTAGCAGGAGCTCAGAGAAGGTTTTTGAGGCTGCAAATCTACCTTGGCGACTCCATTGTTGAAGAATTCGAAATTCATACATTCATGGTGATTCCACTGGAGTCATGAAGGACCCAGAAGCTACCATTCTTAGTTCAAGGTATGCATGCATAGATTTTTCAGGAATTCATGGTTTCCCAAATCATTTTCCCAAGGATGCATATTTTCTAAGGAATGGTCCAAAATTCAACGGTGAAGATTTGAGTTTAACCGTGAAGCATATATCAGGTTTTTGTGAATTTGCACAGCTTCTTAGAGTTAAACATGAGGATGTTTGCATTATGTTATTCTATGATTCACTTCAAGGGAAATGCAAACAGTGGGTTGAAAGCTTTCCTGTCAAATCCATTAAGTCATTTCAAGACTTTTGGCTTATGTTTTTGGAGGAATGGATAGATAAGTCAGAGGAGGTGGCAAACTCTCCCTCAGTTGAAGGTTTCAAACAATGCAATAATGATCATAGTAAAGAAGAAACAAATGAATCTTTTTCTTTGTCCTTGTCCTCGTATCTAAAGTCATTTGACTGTAAAGCAGAGGATAAGATGAGATTTTTGGATGAAGTTGCTGAGGACATTGAGAAAGAAATTGAAGGTTTAGAAGGTCAGATTCAGGCATACAGTTTTCATAATCATGATCATTATTTTCAGAAGTTATCTATGGCAGAACGCAAGGAGACAATGCTAGTTCCTCTCTCTTTCACGATTGAGGAACTGAACACTGTTGTTGAAGATCAGTTTGCACAACCAGAAAGTTACAAGAAAAATCAAGCTGATCATGTATTCTGGGATCCTATAGCTGATTACATGGAAGAGTTTTACACTCCAGTGTTTCATTTTTCCTATAAAGATCAGAGACAATTCCAGTGGCAGCGGTCATCACTCTATCATATTGGCTCTGAACTCCGATGCAGTCAAAGAAGTCAAATATCAGATAAAACAGAGGATTGGCTACATTGGAAATTTCACATTGATTGAGCTGAAGGAAGTTGAATTGTTAGAGTAGGTAGGTAGGTAAATGCAAATAAGCTCAAGGTCAACTGAGCATTTTTTTTTTTTTCAGTTGATGTAGTTTTCTTTTTCCTACAACGATCATCTAGCTAAAGTCCGAGGTGAAGGCCCAAGGAACTTAAAGAAGATATTTGTCAAATAAATTTTATAAGGCACTAGAACTGCAGGTTCTTAGTGTACCACAAGGGCACACTATCCCAAGTGGAGCCACTGTTATCACTGAAATTTTGTTGCCAAAATTGCTCAGACTAGCTTAAGGATAAAGTGTTTCCGCAGTGCATATATCCTTTTAGCAGTTTCGCAGCGCAACATGTTTAGGCGATTTCGTAGCGCATAATACATAATTTTTCACTGGCTGCGCTACGAAATTGGGGATTCGCTGATCTGAGACATCTTCGCTGGCGGGCTCGATATTAGCTTCTTCTTCTTGATGTTTTTGTTGATTTTGTGATGGTTGCTTCAGCTCTTGCCCCTGTTGTACAGATATACTCTCTTCTTCATGATATACTATCTCCCGAGGCACGGTTAACATTGTGCAGCTATTTCCAGGCTGCTGCTAGGAAGAGATCAAAAAGACACATGGCAGAGATAGGTGAGTTTGTGACAAATAGCAATGAAGGTGTTTTAATGGATGCATTAACTGCCATCAGGTCTTTCTCCGCTTGTGACAGATCTTGTTATTGCAACAGCGGATTTTTAGAGAGATCTAGATAACTAGAACATCTGTTCGGTAAAAGGAGGGGTTAATGAGAGGATTTGTTTCACTTATACATAATCCTGAGGATTCAGGGCAAACGGCTTGCTTGATTCCTGTAAGATCGATAAGGTCCGTTGGACAGGTGTCACAACACAGCATTTAACAACACCATTTGTCGAGAAGGTGTATGAACACATTAAAGAGACTTTAATGTGAATATGCAATCATTGTTTGCCGTTGGCCCGAGTATAAGACTGCAATATCTGAAAGATAAAGAAGGATGGCGCAATTCCTACGAAAGATACTGTCAATTCAGGGTTTCTTGATCTGAACACTCCAAACAATCTTTGTTTGGCACTAATTTTTCAAATGATCTTCATGACCAAATGTCGATGACAGAGAGCAAAAGTTGCTGCCGCAGAGACAAGGAGGCAAATGGCAGAGCTCGAAATAGACAAATTTCCTCAGTTAAGGTGGACTGTATTAGTTTGATGTTTTCTTCTACAAACGTTGTAACCGTGCTGGTTACATGCTCTAGCTATTGGCTTAGAGAATGAGGATTGTCATATAATTTCTGGTGCTCACTTAAAAGCCACGATTCCAGAAAATAGCATTAGCAGAAGATGTAAACGCTGTTCCGCTTCATCCTTCTTCGACACCCACTTGTCTCCTTTCTATAGAATAGAACAGCTTAGCTTGGCCATTATTTCTTTTTCAGAAGAGAATCCAGCTCCAAGTATGGTGGTAGAGAAGGTTTGATAGATACTGCTGTGAAGACCTTACGAATGAGGTTTTGGTTGATGGTTGGTTTCACACAGGTGACATTGGGAAGCTCGAGATCCATCAGGTGTTTTGTTACCTTACCCATTTAACCGAAGAGTCCCAAGCCTTGATGATATCTCATTAAAGATAACTCATTGTGGAGTTTGTTACGCCGATGTTGTATGGACCCGGAATGAACATGGTGATTCAAAGTATCCATTGGTGCCAGGGCATGAAATTGTTGGAATTGTGAAAGAAGTTGGCATCAATGTAGTCCATTTTAAGGTTGGCGATCATGTTGGAGTGGGTACATATGTCAACTCCTGTAAGCGGTGTGAATATTGTAATGAAAGAATGGAAGTCAATTGTGCAAAAGGGTCTATTTTCACCTTTAATGGTATCGATGTAGATGGCACAGTGACGAAAGGAAGATATTCTAGTCACATTGTTGTTCACCAAAGGTACTGCTTTAAGATACCAGACAATCTACCACTGGCTTCAGCTGCACCTTTGCTCTATGCAGGAATTACTGTTTGCAGCCCTATGATTCGTCATCACATGAATCATGCAGGCAAGTCTCTTGGAGTAATTGCTAGGAGGTATTGGTCATATAGCAGTAAAATTTGGAAAGGCTTTTGGATTGAATGTAACAATTTTGAGCACATCTGCATCAAAGAAGGATGAAGCATTGAGCATTCTTGGAGTAGATTAATTTTTATTGTCATCTGATAAATAGCAGACAGAGGCCATTAATTTGGAGCGCCCAAGAATAGACATTGAAGATTTGAAATTGGAAGCTGTGGAATCTTTGAAGGACTTTTACTATGCTGCAGTAGGGTAACATCCAATATTCCACCATCAGACTCAGAGATCAGTATGCTCGAAGGTAGCAGTTGCAAATTATGGTATCATGGCTTATATTTCGCAATCCATCAAAAGGGTATCTTACAAAAGGTTTTATAAATAGCTATTTGTGTGTAGATATGTCTCATGAATTTAGGGCCTTGATAACCGCAGAAGACCAATCTCTTACATTATTGCAACAAGGTGAAATTGTTTGGAGCAAATTCAAGACACAACACTCATTCCAATACTGAAGTTATCTCAGCTCTCAGGTTCCTCAAAAATAGTTCAGATAACTGATTATGCCCCTAGTGGTATTGAACTGACAAGATCTTGATGCTGATTGCTTTCATTTCCAGATCATATATATCTCTTATCAAATAAGAGAAGTAGATGAGGACCAGGGACCATTAAAAATACAGTAGAATTTATTATGCATATTACAAGACTGTGTTTTTGAAATTACACAGCAGTTTCGTAGTGCGCTACGAAACTGTTGTAGGTGGTGATTTTAAACGCAGAGCTTCATACGAAAAGTTTTGGTTGGCACACCTGTCTACCAAGGAAGCCTCCAGTATATCAGGAGCATGGTGTTACCCTATTCTCTTGGGTTATTAAAGAATTAAAGTATCCACTGCTGTATACTCGGTGATGGGGGACCAGAACCGAAAATTTAGGGATATTTTCAACCAATACAGAACAGATCAAAGCCTTCGGTATTCAAAGCCAACATGGGACATTAATTTCCCATCTTATGCCATCTCATGCCATCTCAGCTGAACGAAGAGAAAGCCAGGTGTCAAAGCTGCAAGGAGGAATCTTCAACGAAGGAGATAGAATTAGAGTTATAATTAAATTAGAACTTTTTAGAACTTCAGTTAGTGCTGATGGTATTTAATAGGTTAGTTCAATAGCGGATAGGGGTAATTAATGGCAATCATCGAGCTCCCCTCATGCTGGAGGTGGAAGCTCTAAGCAGTTAGAAGTATGTGTCTATATAGAGGAGAATGATCTATGTAATAGGGGTTGGATATTTTATGAAAACAGAGCGCCATTTTGGCTTGTGTAAAGAACAGTTTGCAGTAATATAAGATATATGCCTTTCTTCTCAGGATTCATACAGCATTTCCATGTTCAAGATGTATTGTTTTACTTTTTCCTTCATGTCTTTTTTCAGTTGCTTAGAGGAGTAATCACTCAGAATTCACATATGTTGCTCTGACTTCCTGTACTCTTCTATGAACTGTGGTTTTATAAGAGTTATATTTTGAACATTTAAATGTCACATGCCCTGACTTCTCTGTAGAGTAAATATCATTGTTTACTGTAGCATGTTTGACTCCATAAGCCCAATGGATGTATTTGTATATTTGTCCAGCCAGCAAGTTCATTAAATCTATTGTACAAGAGTTAGCCCTCTTATCAACATTCAAAATCAATAACTTTTTCTTGAGAGAGCCCTCTCAGGCTAGGGAGGCTAATCCTTAGTCAAAAGCTTGGTCTGAAACAGTTACACGGAGTCTACTTGATCAGCAGCCCTTCAGTGCTTGATTTTGAGATAACATTTTAGTGCGTCTGCCGGGAGTCTGAAGATTATTCTTTCCCGAAATTATGAAGCTGAACTTCTGAAGGTAGCAGGAGCTCAGAGAAGGTTTTTGAGGCTGCAAATCTACCTTGGTGACTCCATTGTTGAAGAATTCGAAATTCATACATTCATGGTGATTCCACTGGAGTCATGAAGGACCCAGAAGCTACCATTCTTAGTTCAAGGTATGCATGCATAGATTTTTCAGGAATTCATGGTTTCCCAAATCATTTTCCCAAGGATGCATATTTTCTAAGGAATGGTCCAAAATTCAACGGTGAAGATTTGAGTTTAACCGTGAAGCATATATCAGATTTTTGTGAATTTGCACAGCTTCTTAGAGTTAAACATGAGGATGTTTGCATTATGTTATTCTATGATTCACTTCAAGGGAAATGCAAACAGTGGGTTGAAAGCTTTCCTGTCAAATCCATTAAGTCATTTCAAGACTTTTGGCTTATGTTTTTGGAGGAATGGATAGATAGGTCAGAGGAGGTGGTAAACTCTCCCTCAGTTGAAGGTTTCAAACAATGGAATAATGATCATAGTAAAGAAGAAACAAATGAATCTTTTTCTTTGTCCTTGTCCTCGTATCTAAAGTCATTTGACTGTAAAGCAGAGGATAAGATGAGATTTTTGGATGAAGTTGCTGAGGACATTGAGAAAGAAATTGAAGGTTTAGAAGGTCAGATTCAGGCATACAGTTTTCATAATCATGATCATTGTTTTCAGAAGTTATCTATGGCAGAACGCAAGGAGACAATGTTGGTTCCTTTCTCTTTCACGATTGAGGAACTGAACACTGTTGTTGAAGATCAGTTTGCACAACCAGAAAGTTACAAGAAAAATCAAGCTGATCATGTATTCTGGGATCCTATAGCTGATTACATGGAAGAGTTTTACACTCCAGTGTTTCAGTTTTCCTATAAAGATCAGAGACAATTCCAGTGGCAGCGGTCATCACTCTATCATATTGGCTCTGAACTCCGATGCAGTCAAAGAAGTCAAATATCAGATAAAACAGAGGATTGGCTACATTGGAAATTTCACATTGATTGAGCTGAAGGAAGTTGAATTGTTAGAGTAGGTAGGTAGGTAAATGCAAATAAGCTCAAGGTCAACTAAGCATTTTTTTTTTTTTTCAGTTGATGTAGTTTTCTTTTTCCTACAATGATCATCCAGCTAAAGTCCGAGGTGAAGGCCCAAGGAACTTAAAGAAGATATTTGTCAAATAAATTTTATAAGGCACTGGAACTGCAGGTTCTTAGTGTACCACAAGAGCACACTATCCCAAGTGGAGCCACTGTTATCACTGAAATTTTGTTGCCAAAATTGCTCAGACTAGCTTAAGGATAAAGTGTTTCCGCAGCGCATATATCCTTTTAGCAGTTTCGCAGCGCAACATGTTTAGGTGATTTCGTAGCGCATAATACATAATTTTGCACTAGCTGCGCTACGAAATTGGGGATTCGCTAATCTGAGACATCTTCGCTGGCGGGCTCGATCTTAGCTTCTTCTTCTTGATGTTTTTGTTGATTTTGTGATGGTTGCTTCAGCTCTTGCCCCTGTTGTAAAGATATACTCTCTTCTTCATGATATACTATCTCCCGAGGCACGGTTAACATTGTGCAGCTATTTCCAGGCTACTGCTAGGAAGAGATCAAAAAGACACATGGCAGAGACAGGTGAGTTTGTGACAAATAGCAATGAAGGTGTTTTAATGGATGCATTAACTGCCATCAGGTCTTTCTCCGCTTGTGACAGATCTTGTTATTGCAACAACGGATTTTTAGAGAGATCTAGATAACTGGAACATCTGTTCGGTAAAAGGAGGGGTTAATGAAAGGAGTTGTTTCACTTACACATAATCCTGTGGATTCAGGGCAAACGGCTTGCTTGATTCCTGTAAGCTCGATAAGGTCCGTTGGACAGGTGTCACAACACAGCATTTAACAACACCATTTGTCGAGAAGGTGTATGAACACATTAAAGAGACTTTAATGCGAATATGCAATCATTGTTTGCCGCTGGCCCGAGTATAAGACTGCAATATCTGAAAGATAAAGAAGGATGGCGCAATTCCTACGAAAGATACTGTCAATTCAGGGTTTCTTGATCTGAACACTCCAAACAATCTTTGTTTGGCACTAATTTTTCAAATGATCTTCATGACCAAATGTCGATGACAAAGAGCAAAAGTTGCTGCCGTAGAGACAAGGAGGCAAATGGCAGAGCTCGAAATAGACAAATTTCCTCAGTTAAGGTGGACTGTATTAGTTTGATGTTTTCTTCTACAAACGTTGTAACCGTGCTGGTTACATGCTCTAGCTATTGGCTTAGAGAATGAGGATTGTCATATAATTTCTGGTGCTCACTTAAAAGCCACGATTCCAGAAAATAGCATTAGCAGAAGATGTAAACGATGTTCCGCTTCATCCTTCTTCGACACCCACTTGTCTCCTTTCTATAGAATAGAATAGCTTAGCTTGGCCATTATTTCTTTTTCAGAAGACAATCCAGCTCCAAGTATGGTGGTAGAGAAGGTTTGATAGATACTGCTGTGAAGACCTTACGAATGAGGTTTTGGTTGATGGTTGGTTTCACACAGGTGACATTGGGAAGCTCGAGATCCATCAGGTGTTTTGTCACCTTACCAATTTAACCGAAGAGTCCCAGGCCTTGATGATATCTCATTAAAGATAACTCATTGTGGAGTTTGTTACGCCGATGTTGTATGGACCCGGAATGAACATGGTGATTCAAAGTATCCATTGGTGCCAGGGCATGAAATTGTTGGAATTGTGAAAGAAGTTGGCATCAATGTAGTCCATTTTAAGGTTGGCGATCATGTTGGAGTGGGTACATATGTCAACTCCTGTAAGCGGTGTGAATATTGTAATGAAAGAATGGAAGTCAATTGTGCAAAAGGGTCTATTTTCACCTTTAATGGTATCGATGTAGATGGCACAGTGACGAAAGGAAGATATTCTAGTCACATTGTTGTTCACCAAAGGTACTGCTTTAAGATACCAGACAATCTACCACTGGCTTCAGCTGCACCTTTGCTCTGTGCAGGAATTACTGTTTGCAGCCCTATGATTCGTCATCACATGAATCATGCAGGCAAGTCTCTTGGAGTAATTGCTAGGAGGTATTGGTCATATAGCAGTAAAATTTGGAAAGGCTTTTGGATTGAATGTAACAATTTTGAGCACATCTACATCAAAGAAGGATGAAGCATTGAGCATTCTTGGAGTAGATTAATTTTTATTGTCATCTGATAAACAGCAGACAGAGGCCATTAATTTGGAGCGCCTAAGAATAGACATTGAAGATTTGAAATTGGAAGCTGTGGAATCTTTGAAGGACTTTTACTATGCTGCAGTAGGGTAACATCCAATATTCCACCATCAGACTCAGAGATCAGTATGCTCGAAGGTAGCAGTTGCAAATTATGGTATCATGGCTTATATTTCGCAATCCATCAAAAGGGTATCTTACAAAAGGTTTTATAAATAGCTATTTGTGTGTAGATATGTCTCATGAATTTAGGGCCTTGATAATCGCAGAAGACCAATCTCTTACATTATTGCAACAAGGTGAAATTGTTTGGAGCAAATTCAAGACACAACACTCATTCCAATACTGAAGTTATCTCAGCTCTCAGGTTCCTAAAAAATAGTTCAGATAACTGATTATGCCCCTAGTGGTATTGAGCTGACAAGATCTTGATGCTGATTGCTTTCATTTCCAGATCATATATATCTCTTATCAAATAAGAGAAGTAGATGAGGACCAGGGACCATTAAAAATACAGTAGAATTTATTATGCATATTACAAGACTGTGTTTTTGAATTACACAGCAGTTTCGTAGCGCGCTACGAAACTGCTGTAGGTGGTGATTTTAAACGCAGAGCTGCATACAAAAAGTTTTGGTTGGCACACCTGTCTACCAAGGAAGCCTCCAGTATATCAGGAGCATGGTGTTACCCTATTCTCTTGGGTTATTAAAGAATTAAAGTATCCACTACTGTATACTCAGTGATGGGGGACCAGAACCGAAAATTTAGGGATATTTTCAGCCAATACAGAACAGATCAAAGCCTTCGGTATTCAAAGCCACCATGGGACATTAATTTCCCATCTTATGCCATCTCATGCCATCTCAGCTGAACGAAGAGAAAGCCAGGTGTCAAAGCTGCAAGGAGGAATCTTCAACGAAGGAGATAGAATTAGAGTTATAATTAAATTAGAACTTTTTAGAACTTCAGTCAGTGCTGATGGTATTTAATAGGTTAGTTCAATAGAGGATAGGGGTAATTAATGGCAATCATCGAGCTCCCCTCATGCTGGAGGTGGAAGCTCTAAGAAGTTTGAAGTATGTGTCTATATAGAGGAGAATGATCTATGTAATAGGGGTTGGATATTTTATGAAAACAGAGTGCTATTTTGGCTTGTGTAAAGAACAGTTTGCAGTAATATAAGATATATGCCTTTCTTCTCAGGATTCATACAGCATTTCCATGTTCAAGATGTATTGTTTTACTTTGTCCTTCATGTCTTTTTTCAGTTGCTTAGAGGAGTAATCACTCAGAATTCACATATGTTGCTATGACTTCCTGTACTCTTCTATGAACTGTGGTTTTATAAGAGTTATATTTTGAACATTTAAATGTCACATGCCCTGACTTCTATGTAGAGTAAATGTCATTGTTTACTGTAGCATGTTTGACTCCATAAGCCCAATGGATGTATTTGTATATTTGTCCAGCCAGCAAGTTCATTAAATCTATTGTACAAGAGTTAGCCCTCTTATCAACATTCAAAATCAATAAATTTTTCTTGAGAGAGCCCTCTCAGGCTAGGGAGGCTAATCCTTAGTCAAAAGCTTGGTCTGAAACAGTTACACAGAGTCTACCTGATCAGCAGCCCTTCAGTGCTTGATTTTGAGATAACAATGTGCAAAACATCTAACCAAACCAAACCTAGTAAGAGCTCATGTTGATCCCTGGTGACAGGCTACGAAGACTAGAACTAACACAGAACATTCTATTTGTTGGCACATTTTTTTATTAACTCCTGCAGGAATTTCACAACTTTTCTATCATGCAGCAGTTTCATGCAAGTCTCCAAGAACATGGTAAGGACAGAGGGATCAACCTCTATAGGTATGTTGGTTTCTTGCACTTTGTTCTGGCTTCCTAAGGTGGACGCCTCAATGAAGATCTTCTTGGATTCCATAAAATTTTCCTTAGCGCGCTCCAGATCAAAATCAACCTCCTTTTCTGGGCCCTTACAGACCCATCTGTCCTCTTCAAGTTGTTTTCCCTTATCATTGCAAGTCGTTATTCCACTCCTTGGCACTATATTCACATTCTGATCTTGCTCGCAAGGCTCAGCTCTCATCATTTGTAAGTTCTGCATAGTTTGTTGAGGTTGCACCTTCTTCTCCTGCATCTTAGCTATTAGCACTGAGCATTCTTCTATACTATAGTCAAACTGGCTGTAGTATTAACACGACGGGCATGTCTAATTCTGAAAATCCTTTGCATACTGCCCTGGCATTCCACAATTATAGCAAATAATCTTTCTGTGACCTCTACCAGGTCCTCCTCTACGAACTTGTCCTCTTCCTTGATAACCTCCACGTGCTCCTCTGGCACCCTAATTTGGAGGTCGAGACTCTGCTTGCATCCAGTACATATGCATTCTTTCTATCATCAGTTCATAGTTGTGACAGTGGCGCTCATCATGGCCCACAAATTTACAAAAGTTACAAAACAACTTTTGTGGTGTCTGAACGAAATTTTGGAGCAAATGAAAATTATCTGTTGTGTGTTTTCCAGCAACCTGACAAATAGCACACCACAGCACAACCCCCATGCTCGGCCCTGTTGGGGCTTCCGGCTTCAGGGGGATTGGTCCCCCTCCTATAATATAATTCATGAATATAGGACAGTTGTCTTTATCATGTCCATGGCTCTTACACTTCAGACGCCAGACTTTTGCATGCACCTCTAGTTTAGTCTCCTTATCTTTCTTCAAACTTTGCAATTCCAAGCAGGGGCTCTGTAACTAGGAGTGAATCTTTTGTACCCCCAATGTCGCATCCTGAATGGGCATCGCATGCAATCTCATCACGATTTCCAGGGATTTTTCCTGAGTTCCTATATTCTGTTGCAACAAGGCAATTCTCAGATGGGGTAGAAGTGATTTTATAAACCATTCGTGATGCTAACCATCTGTGAGTTGCATGTTAGCTTCTCGGATCACAGATTTCAACCTTTGATCTAATTCCCAAGGCGTCTCATAAACCCTCATCATGATTTCCTTAAATCCAACTATTGACTGTGAGTCAGACTTGGGTTTACTAAACTCCTTGTTTTATGCCGCCTTAGTGTTTGCTAGCGATACAAGAGGTTGATCATAACAAAAATTAATATACCAAGTCAGCGCAAATCCTGCAGAGCTGTAACCAACTGAGCCTTATTTATGTTGTCATCACTAATCTGTTGCGTTGTCCACACAACATTTGCAACAAACCAGAACTATTTTGTATCCTCATGCTCTATGCTTTTGAAAATTGGTAGCTTCATCATGTTCACCATGGCGGATGGTGGTGGTGGAGGTCAAGGTGTGGGCGAAGGTGTATGCAATGGAGGTGGAGGTGGAGATGGAATGGATGGGTGATGTATTTGAGGAAACCCCTAAGTGATTAATTGAACAGTGCTTCACAGAGGAGTTTGTTCCACCCCTTCGTCGTCACTCACAGGGGGTCCAATCAAAGGAATATACTCTGGTCTTGATCCTTCATGATTTCTAAAGATTCATCCACTTCGCATGGATCTGAACATCAAGGAAATGGCATAACCCATTTTTCACATAAGGCATCTTAATCCAGGTATTCAAATATCTTAAGTACTTACCTCGCAGTCCCTTGAAAAATATCTACTTCGATTCGATGTAGCTGAATGAGGTATCAGCTAAAAATTCTATAACAAATCCTCCTATAATTAGATCGAGCAAGTGATCAACATCCCACGCGATCTTATCTTCAAAAGCTTCCAATCTTCACACTAGCTCCGGAGTCTACACTATTGCACCATCAAGCTTCCACCTCCCTTAGTCATCTGCCAACTTAGCTAACCACTCATATAATTCGATCAGGAAGGTGTAGAAGAAAATTTCGTGTATTTCCATTTAAAAATATCTATCCAACCACTTCTCCTTTGACAGGTGCGGATTCCTATTTTCCTGTGCCGTGAATTCATGAACCTTTCGATACAAACACATTTCAATTTCCTTCTTGGTTAGATTCCAGTGATGTGACACATCACACATCTCCTTAAGCAAGTCCCAGTGATAGAACCATTTGTTGGCTTAGGAGGTCCTGACCCAAGTTCAGAGTTAGTTGCGTCAACCAATAAAACCCTACACTACTGGCCCTTTCGGCAACAACCTACGTAGCGTAGGCTTCAGTCCCACCCGAGGCACTATGGGGGGATTATGGAACCAAGTTTCTGCATCTAGAGATCAGTGTGATGTCTTTTAGCACCCTAGATCTTCCTTCGTGCAGATCTATAAGCCCTTAGGGCTTGATACTACAACTTTGTTTAAATGGCCTTCATACCTTCGTGAAGGTCCACGATCAGTCTTTGCTGACCCTTAACAGTCTATTCATTCACTTACGCACACTAGAAAACAACCCTAGATTAGAGCTCTCCCAAATCTACTTAAGTATTTAATAAATATAACAAATTTTATCAGAGTCTTCGTGAAAGTACTTAACATGCATTGCGTACATTTATTAATATGTATTCAAGTGAATCGCGCATCATTAGATCAATATTTCATAAACAAATTATCCATCCACAACATATATCATAAATAGAAGTAAACAGAAATAAACAAATATACACAGGAATTCTTCAATAATATTCTTTATTGATCTTCAGTTCAGGTTTACAGACTCAAAACTACCCTCACACTCAACTGCAGGGGTCCGCGCACTCAGCTGCAGACTCTACCTAGGCCTCTGCACACTCAGCTACAGAGCCTTTCTCTCCTATCCGACCCACTTCTCTGTGTTATCACTCTAAGACTCCATCTATTCTTACCCATAGACATCCTTAGACTCTCTAAGACACACCTATTTATAGCCTTTTACATACAATCCCATGGTTTGCGGGCCATGGGTGGGTCTCAAAACCGACTCAAACTTTACATAAATAAGGGGCTAAAACCCCTTTGACCCCTAACCATCTACACACTCCGCATCCACAAATCACAGAGACTTTACATCATTTACAAAAATTACATCAGAAATTGGGTTATCTTAACCCCAAAACTGACCCAGGGGACCCCATCCCAACATAGGAAAACAAAGAACTCTTTGCATTAATAGAAATGGAGTGAGTTACAACCAAAAAAAGGTGTTGATCTTGTAGAAGATCTCCCCCAAGTTGACTTGTACTTTCCTTTCCACAAGGTGCACCTCTAATCACCCTAATGCATAGAATGATATCTATCACATAATCAACATAAAGGTAGAATCACTCTCCAAAATCCAACCCCTTGCTTATGGATGATAGTAAATATATAAGAGAAGGAGGTAGTTCATGAATTCTTATCCTTTTACAAATATGGGTTTGAGATCCACTCTTGATGGGAGGATGAACTCAAGAGATAAGGGATGAAAAATCCAAAGTAGGATAGGATAGGATTTGAGACTTTTATCTGAGGTAAATGATTACAACAGATCCTAAAAGATTCTAGAAGAAGAGGCTTTAGGAATATCTCTCTTTTTCCAAAATTTCTAGAATCAATGCACCCCCAACATTGAGCAACCTGTTGGTAATCAACACAGAAGCAGAGTAGGGAAACTTGTTATTCAACGTTGTCCAGTAGCAGGCCAAGGAGTTTTGGTCCTTAAAATGATAGAAACAATGTGTTTTCAGACAGAAACTTGAGGATTAGAATGATTCATGCTTACGGATTTGTGAAAGTATGATGAAAAGGAGGTCAAAGGATCTTGATTGATCCAATTGAATTCCTATTGACCATATGTGACAAAATAGCCTATAATATATTGCCCCCTAAAGTGAAAATTCAAAAATGACAACTAATGGCTGAAGTGCTTTACCTTGTCACAAGTTGGGATCAAGAACAATTGGCAAGGTCAACTTCTGTTACAATACATTTACATCATGGTATCTTTGCTAAGGGAGGAACACCCATACTCAGCACATAAGATACCATTACATGTAAAATGATCAAAATACATGTCCACAGGTGAATGATGGTGGACCCATGACTGGATGATTGTCTGTATGATCATAGTCCAAGAGGATGAAACTAGATCCATGGACTATTGGGAATCACGATTGTTGTTAGACCAAAACCTGCAGGTGTTCATTGATGATCGAATCGCTAGAGATAAGGATCCACAAGAGACTTGTGGCGGTTAGTGCATGTCACAAAACACACGAGGAGAATTGGTTTATCCAATGTTCAAAAATCTCCCTCCCAATGCGAGTCGATTGTGTATCAAACTTGTGACATATGCTTTGATAACACTTGTTGGGAATCATGATTGTTATTAGACCAAAACATGTAGGTGTTAGTCAACGATTGCATCATCAGAGATAAGGATCCACAAGAGGCTATTAGCCCATGTTACGAAACACAAGGGGAGAATTGGTTTATCTAATGTCCAATAGGGTCTCCTATCTCATTCACGTGACTAAACAATGTACGAGTCTAACCATGTGAATCAATGAGTTATCGTCAAACATGGTAGACACCATATTATTACCGGCCAATGATGTAATTCGTTAACAGCTGCGAGAGAAACCATCGATGATGTTAATGGCTCTCAAGGTACTCTAGTAAAATACATATGGTGTGAATAAAGGAGTTGATGTCGAACACTACACAAAATCTTTCGGTCGAAGGAAAATGATGTAAACCTATTATTGATAGTGAGGAAACTTGCCATTGATGTATGCAAGCACTAAGGTACCAAGGGATGTTTCAAAGTCAACTTTTTGGATAATGAGTTGATGTCAATAGGAAGTGACCCATTGCAGGAGGTTCTTAATGTATCCCCCATCAATGACATGAAACAGGTTTAATGATTTGAGACAAAATGATCAGAATGATGTTGATACAGAACTGGATCAGGAAATGTAGGCATGGAATGAAGGCTTAAGACTATTGTGGAAGATATTAACTGAATGACTTATCTTGAACATAATGGTGACACTGAATGGGGTTGGAAGCATTGACTCAAAACCAAAAGTGGAGGCTTTGAAATGGTATGATAAACCAAAAGACAAGTAGATTTTCCAACCCAACAACCATGGAGAAGAAGTGGAAGAGTGTCGTGTTCAAAAGTGACTCACTGCCATTAACAAATGGAGTACCCTGTTTTACAAATTTCCCCAACCATACTGGTTAGTACCTCTTTATTTTTTAACAAGCTTGAGGAGGATACCATATGCTTGATCTATACGTTCATCCTTCAGATGAATCCCTCTACGAATATTTAACTAACCCATAGAATGAGTGGTTTGATCCCATCATGAACGATGATTCCATCATTGTTTGATGTTTTAACGAGTCCAGCGAAGGTATAACTCGACATATTTTTCATGTTTAGAGAGTTTGAAAAAGAGGCAGAAAAGAAAAATCTAGATGTTCATTTTCGTAGATAATCCCTTAGGTCCAAAAAGGCATAAAATAATACCCAAGAGAACCTCTTAGCCATGTTTAACTAAGGCATTCATTTTTCGTAGCTATTTTATCTCAGTCCGGAAAACAGTTAAACTTATACTAAGTAGACATTTTTTCATTTACTTTAATGAATTCGAAAAGACAAGTGCTTGGAAACCTTTTCATGTTTAGGGAGTCTAAAATAGCTTAAAGAGGACTCCTCTTGGAGGAATGAGTGGTATAAAGGGTAGCAACTAGTTCGAGTCATGATGGAACTTCTCAAAACACATAGAGGTCAAGAGTCATGTTAATAATACAACTAATCGTAGTGTTCCTCAAGAAAGGGTAAAACAACCAAGTGAAAGTGTATGATAGGCCAAGCAGATGGTGACAATGGAATGAGAAAACCAAGGCTCATTTGGAAAATACAGGCCGATAAAAATGGAAATCATGAGAGGTAAAGTGGGAATGGTTTCATTTTTGCACAAGCTTGAAACATGTGTAAACTATGCTTGAGAGTGGTTTCATTTTTACACAAGCTTGAAACAAATAAAAAATATGATTGAAATAAGTTGTCATGCCCCCATCATAATGACTCAATTCAAGGTACATGCCCCCCAAGCTTCATTTCAGTCAAAGGCAAATGGAATGAAGATACATTTATGAGATCAAGTAAAATACTCAATTGGGAATTTACGAGATCTAATCAAAGACTTGAATTAGAAGGGGATATGTTTCATTTTTTAACAAGCTTGACACAATAAAAGGAATTTTTCTCTTGACCTTGTTTCATTTTTTAAATAACTTGACACAAGAAAAAGGAATTTTTCTCCAGGGACCTTGTTTCATTTTTTTACGAGCTTGACACAAGACAAAGAAATCTACTCTAATGACCTTGTTTCATTTTTTAAGTTTCTTGACACAAGAAAAGGAACTCTTATCCAAAATCAAATCATGGCCTCCAAGAGACCATGGCTTCCAAGAGGTTCTCATCAAATGACAGAACAACACTCTAGATATCAAGGGATCTAATGGAAAGATCAGGCTCCAATGCCCCCAGTACATGATGTACTACATCACCTACTAGATCATTAGTAGACGTGGGCATGGAACGGGTTTCCACATAATTAACCTGTGGTGGGGAAGATACCACTTACATATAAGGACCATTTAGTAAAGTTGGTTGATTGGAAAAATTAGGACCAATGAATGAAAGTTTATCAATGGCCAAGATTCTTCCTTCATGCAGGAACATGTCACATGAAAAAGAGAAGAGACAAGAGCTCCCATGACATACACACAGTCACACCCAAGGAGTAAATTGAAATCCAAAGGGGCTTGGACTACCATCAAATTGATATAGAAAATATTTCCTTCCAAAGTAATAGGAAACTTAGGAAGTATCCCTAACGGTTGATTAGTTCCTCTCTTAAAGGCCAATAGATTATGGGTGATGGGCACAAGTTGTTGAGAACCTAAAGCTTGCCAAGCAGTTGAGGAAAAAATACTAACAGATGTGCCTTCATCTGTGATTGTGCTAGGTATGGCCACATTATAAGCCTGTACTATGGTTTTGAAGGGCATGTAAGGAGGAAGACGATATCCTTCCAGTTGAATCCAATCAAAGGAAGTGACCATACTACTTGGAGGGGGTGTCATGGGAATAGGAGAACTGCCTCCTTATGTTGTGGGAATGGGAGTATTGTCCCCCTGTACCATGGGAACGGTAGGATTCCCCCCCAGTTCATTGGAATCTGAAGAAAAAAGAAGAACCGGAGTGGTATGATACTTAATCTCTACAGGAAAGGTGCGATCAATGAAAGGTGGAATCGAGTCAACTATTTTCTTAACCAATGGTTGGTCAGGAACAGACTCTTTAGATTCATGTTCAAAGAGAGTGGTATTGATTGGGTTTAGATTCAAATCAATCATTTCATCAAGATTTTGATTGATCACCTCATCAACTAGTGGAGGATTGGGATAAATATTTCGATAACTAGTTTGAAGATGAGGCTAAGAAGCTGTAAAGTTTTCCAATTCTTTTGAGGCTTCATCCATATAAGGAAAAAGGTGAATATTATGATTCCCTTCACATATCTTACAAGGAAATTTAACTTTACCCTTTTTCCCATGGACCTTACTATCACTAGGTGATGGTTTATAACCAGCATGATCTCCAGAGTTTGATGACAAAGGCTGATATGAGCCTATAAACTACACTTCTAATATCTTGGTAATACCCAGACAATCTCTAAGAAGGTGGTCACCCTTACATAACTTGCAAGGGAATTTAACTTTTCAAGACTGATTGGAATGTTTCTTAACATCAGTTTCATCGGTAGCAATGGTTACTTGGTTTCCCCCTTGCTTATTTTTCTTCTTCTTAATCTTCCTTTTCTTATTCTTCTTATCCACCTGGTTACTAACCTAGAGACTTTCAGCAGACGAAGAGGAAGAAGTGGAAGAAGACCGAACAAGTGACAAAGGGAAAGGGTTAACTTTAGGATCAACTTGAGGTTGATATTGTATAGGTGGAGGAGAACTTCGTTGAGGGGAAGTTTGGACATTCGAAACCATAGTCGTCAAAAATAAAAAACCAATGGTAAATCTGGGAAGGGACAACATTGCCATATAAGCAGCACCAATATTTCTAAAAGGAGGAAAAGAAATATGACTCCCGTTAGAAGGGTTTCTTTGTGTTGGCTTGAGCGGGCCTGACCCAGGTTCAGAATTAATTATCTAAACAAAGCCCTACACTATTGGCCCTTTCGGCATCAGCCCGCGGAGCATGGACCGAAGTCTCACCCGAAGCAGTATGGGGGGATGTTGGAACCAAGTTTTTGCACCTTGAAATGGTTGTGATGTCGTTTGATTCCTTTTATTCCTGCCTTAGCAAATGTTACTTCTCCCTAGGGTTTGCAAGATGAGCCCTCTATTCTGTTCTTCTGTACCACCGCGAAAGGGTATAGTCGACCTTCACGTAGCCCTAACCTGCTGCACAAGTACTTTCGCACTGCTATGGCAGCATGTCGTGCAAATTCCCCAATTAGTCTAAATGATTTGCTTATCTCATCAAATACTTAAATTTAACACTACGTGAGCAAATATTCGTAATTGCATTCAATTATTCAATGTAATTTCATTCATTCATGCATCATATAAGCATAATAAAGGAAATTCATACATAAAATGTCCAACGACATCAACAGAACAAAGACACAGAAATTGCAGAATATCTCCTTTTATTAATATCTTCCAATTGTTACAACTTCTATCCGCCCTGTGCACACAGCTGCAGGGGTCCACGCACTCAGTTGGGGACTTCTACCCCAGGCCTTTGTGTACTCAGCTGTAGAGCCTCTACCTATGCTACGACCCAAGACTTAGACTTCTTGCTCCAAAGCTATGACTCTATTACATGGTGTTTCATTCTTTCTTTCCTTTTCTAAAACTACTTAGAGCTTAGCTCTTTTTATACAATCCCATGGTCTGCGGACCATGGGTAGATCTCTTACCTCCGACTTTACTTTAAAAAACTAAGGGCGGACTACCCTTTTTGACACATAACACCTTTGCACTCCGTGACCACAAAATGCGGAGTCTTTAGAATTATATTACAAAAATTGACTTAAACATGGGCTTTTAGCCCCAAAACTTCCCTTGGGAGATCTCGCTCCCAACAAGCCCCCAAAACAAACATCATGACTCACCCTCGAGTCACTCGATAGGCATGGAGATCTTTACACAAAGACCGCCCATCTCGACCCGGATGACAGCAATCTCAGTCGTGCACTGAGTTGTTGCCTACTTCACATCTTCAACTGTCTTCTCAGTCACTGCTCTTGAGCTCTCAGCCTGAAGCTATTGTTGCATCGCTTGCAGAGTCACAAGCTTGCCTTCGATGTTTCCCTTGACTACGTAAGTTTCTTCTATCCAAGGCTTTAGTCGCATCTTCAACAATGCTTCCTTATGCAGTGTTACGTCCACCTGTTCCTTAAGCTGCTTGGATTCCTGCAACTTGGCTAGCCTCTATGTCAGCGCAACAGTTTGCGCTATGACCTTAACTTTGTCATAGCATTTTTGTAGCTCACGTGCTTCTGTCTCTAGCCTCTAGATGTTTGGGTCCTCCTGCAAGCTGGTCAGGACCTCAAATGATTGCTCGAACAACTATGTCTAGTCTACTACTGCACTCTTGACCGCCATGACTTCTTTTGTGACAATGGCTACCCGTTGTTCCCTTACCTCTAGTGGTGTTGAAGGTTGGGCCCTCAACTAGAGCTATGTAATATGTAGGTTCAGCTCCAACTGAACCCGCGCCATCTCTATCTGAGTGTTGTGCACCCCTATGGCCAATTTGTGGATGCGGACCTCGACTGGCTCCTCCTCGGAATGGTCAACTATGGACCATTCTCATGACTTGCATGATCTTCTTGCTCTGGTTGGTTGCCTCGGCCTCAGCGGTGATGGCATCATTTCTTTGTAGGGCCATCTATTCATTGTTTATCCATTATTCAATGATCACCTGGAGGGTGAGGTGCTCATGGGCCCTTAGCTCTAGAAATACTCCATCCTGCAAGAGGTGGAGTTCCTTGTGCAGAAGTGTTGCCAAGTTCAGTCCAACTCCCTTCAAGGCACTGACAGTGAACCTGTCAGCCTCATTTTCTGTGGTCAGTGCTCCAACCAGTAGCACTATCGCATTGGAAGCCTTTGTGCACAACATATCAATAGCCTTTGACGTGCCGATAGCCAAGCTAGTAGATACCATACCAGCCTACAACGCATAGGTCTGCAACTCCTGCAACCCAGTCTGGATGGCCCCTAGTATGATCTGTTGCTACTTTTCAAATTGTTGCAGGGCCTCCGCGGTGACATCTCTAACTATGTCACAGTTGTCATCTAATTTTCCCCTCGTCAATGTGATAGGGTCTAGCGAGGTCTTGGTCTCTTTGGATTTCTTTCTGGACCCTCCCTTCTCCACCTCTCTCGGGCACTTAATGCGGGTGGATGTCTCCTGAGGGTCTACGGCATGCTGCTCTATGTCTTCCTCTTCAGTCTCAGGTGAAGGCGATCTCACGCCTTTGTTAGAGCCCCTTTCTATACTACCTGTCTATTTTCCTGCCTCCTTTCCTACCTGTTTCGCCTAGGCCTTCTCAATGTCCTCCTTTTTCCTCTTTTCGACCAACTACGCCATCTTCAGCTTGGCCTCCTCCTTCTTCTTCTATGCAGCGAACTTGCTTCCGCCCACCACCATGTCCATGGTAGTGCACCACTCCACCGACCATTTATCAAGCACCGCATCAATGGCATCATTTGCGGCCAGATATGGCAAATCATACCACTTTTGCATAGGGTCCTTCCATGCCCTGATTGACATTCGATGGAAATCAGCTTTAAACTCAGCATAGCTCTACAAGTTAGTGTATAATGTGAGCGAAAATCACGGCTTGTGATTGATGGCCATTCTGATATTCATTTTCTTCAAGATACAAAAGATCTTTTTGTCGCGAACTCACTCCACGTACTTGGGCACCCACAGTGAAGTGTAGTTCTGTACTTCAGGAAGGTTTGGCGTGACCGAGGGGAACTAGCTCTCCTCTTGTAGCTCCCACACTATTAGAACAATTGACATCAAGAACCATGCATAGTGGAATTTCTTGCTTTTCTCTTGCACTTCATGACACTTTGCCAGGAACTCTCCATGAAGGTAGTCCGACCAGTTAAACTAGATTCCCTCTGCATACTACTATGCGAGCACGACTACAAGTGTTGGCACCTCGTCGGTGCGACACTTCCACATCACCTTCACTGCAAGGATCTGTGTTGCTACCTTCATAGCGGGGTCGCAGATGCTGGAGATAGCGTACTGGCACAGCTTCTTCACCAGCATGAACTTCTCCTTCATTGATTCTGTGAGCACCTGCTTGCCACCCTTGTCGCCAAAGATCATAGCTGGATTTTTGCCTATATACAGCAGGTGCGTTATTCGATGGATTAACATATCTATGATGGGTATCGACTCCTTGATGACCAAAACTGTCACCGGGGTGTAGTTATAGTGCAGCACCCAGAGCAAGTTTAGCAATCTTGCCTTCTCTACCCCTTTGATCCACCTCCAAGGCTCCAAGGTAGTCATTCGCGTATTTTTGTCTATGATGCGGCACATCAGCTGCTCAGTCATGAGGTGCGGGAACTTCTCGTAGTCTGCCAAGTCCCAGTCTTCAAGCTTCAGTATCGGCACTCAGGCCAAGTGTGGACCGTCGAAAGTAATTTCATCCGGTAGTAGATGGGTTTGTAGGGGAGTCTTACTCTCATCAATGTCCTTTGGGACCTTGGACTTAGGCTTGTGCGAAGGGACATGCTCTGACAACCATGTAATAGGGTCTGCACCTTGGCTTTCAATCTCCTCTACTTCCACTCCCACATCCTCATCGTCCATTGGGATGTCTTCAATATCCTCCTCCTCTGATGTTGGTTTATAGCCTTGCCTTTCTCCTGTGCAGTGGGCTTTTGTCGGTTTCATCTTGGTGAGGCGTGCACCAGTATGGTAGGATGTTTTCCCTTATTTTCCTTCAAGGCTTCCTTGGTTGGGGTTGGCTTCACTCTCAGAGTTCTCAGCAATTTAGGGACATCCACCAATACTTCAGCTACTTCTGGAATAGCTACTTCGACCTCCATATCAATTTCCCTGACATTCTCCTTGGCTACCACTTCTTCGGTGTTCATAGCTTTTACGCATGTCGACATGACACTATCCACTAGTTCCTGTGTCTCCATTAACAATTGTTCAAATGCTAAACTCACTATCAGATTGAAAGAATTCACAGTTCATGTGCACCTGAGAGTGCAACAACTCAATTCTTAAAATTCCAAGTGTTCTTCACTGGACAGCCACTTTTAATTTATAGGGCATTTTGAATTCAAATCCTACCGCTTTCCCCCAAAATCGGTTCATTAATGGTTGATTGGTGACAGATTTTCAAGGATCTAAGCCATAAATTTCATCTTAAATATGGGTTGCCCACTCTATTTGGCCTCACTTTTGCTGTCTTATCATGAACAGTGACTGTAACGGTCACTTTCCAGCCAACCTGTGCGATTTCTCCCTGGGTAGCGTAGCTCCCTCTATGCTACCACAGACCCAGTGACACTTCCTTGCATCACACCATCTTCCAATCGTGTAGCTCCCCAACCTGGGCAGTGTAGTTTATAGTCTCGCACCTCCTTTCAGCTGCCTCGAGCACTGAGACTATGCTACCTTCATTTAGACACATGGTTGGACCGCTGGTGTATGGCTTCAAGCAACTTCCATTCACCTTTCTGGGGAAGGGTTCTCCATTCAATTTGACTAGTTGTACTGCTCCTCCATCGATAATCTCCTTAATAATGTAGGGCCCTAACCAATGCATCCTGAACTTCCCTCGAAATTTATCAAACTTACTATCATATAACAAAACTAGGTCATTTACCTTAAATGTGCACATCTTGATGTGTTGATCATGCCATGCCTTTTCACGCTACTTTTGGACCTGCTCGTGGAATCCTGCTAAAAATATTTCTTCCTCCAATTCATCGAGCTGTACGAGCCTCTCCTCTAGGGCTCCGTGATCAGTCATACTTGTGAGCACTGTTATGCATAGGCTAGGCACGATATACTCCATAGGCATTACCGCTTCCACACCATAGACAAGCCTAAAAGGGGTTTTTTCCAGTCAACTTCTTTCATGTCATTTGATAAGCCTACAGTATTGTAGGTATGCGTAGGTCCCAATCACTTCGGTGAGCATTTCAAACCTTGTTCAGTGTGTTTTCAAGCACTCTGTTGAACACTTCCACCATCCCGTTAGCCTGCAGGTGATAAGGCGTACTCTTCTGGTGATATGCCTAAAATTCCTTCGTCAGCACGCTGATCGTCTCATTCAGGAGGTGTGTACCATGATCACTCATCAAGATCTTCAAACAGCCAAATCACGTCAGTACATGCTCAAATAGGAACTTCGCAGCAGTTGCACCTGTGTAATCCTTCACCGGGTGCACTTCTACCCAACAAGTCAAATATTCCGTTGCGGTGATAATGTACCTTTCTCCCATCTTTTCTTATGGCTGAATGGGTCCTACAAAATCTATCGTTCACTTCTCGAAGGGTTGCAATGTCATTTGTGGATTCAAAGGCATCTCATCCCTCTGTGATGGTCTGCCAGTCCTTTGACACACATCGTATGCCTTGCAATATGCTTTTGATTCCTGATGAAGGGCTGGCCACCACAACCCTGCGCATAGAATCTTATGCGCAGTTTCTCTCCCTACGTAATGGCCTCCCATAGCACCCCCATAAGCATCTGCTAGGATGATTCCTCTTTCAAATTTAGGTACATACTGTCATAATATCTCATTAGTCCCCATATTCTACATATGCCCAGCAATGACAGAGGAATCTACCACATGCACCACTAATTCCTTCTTTTGTTGGACAGTGTATCCTTTCAGTGTAGTTCATGTTGTTAGGAAGTGTATTATATCCTCGAAATGACCATCAGCCATGCGCACTACAAATAGCTACGCGTCAGGCAATCCTTCTTCCAAGTTAGTAGGTTCCTCCCCTGTTTCAATGCGTGATAGATGGTCTAGTCCCGCGTTCAATCATCCAGGCTTCACAACCACCTAAAATCATACTCTTGGAAAAATAAGAGCTACCTGCAGATTCTACCCCCCAACACAGGCTTATTGACCAGGTACTTCAGCGTGGTGTTGGGCGTAGGATCCCCCAAGGCAAGTTTTGGGGCTTAAAGCCTAGATTTTGACCAAATCCAACGTAAAGACTCCGCGTTTGTGGGCGCGGAGCGCTAAGATTGTAAATGAGTCATAGGGTTGTTGCCCTCATTTTTGTAATGTAATGTCAGCTTTAGAAATCTACCCATGGTCCACAGACCATGGGATTGTATAAATCAAGAGAGGCTCTAAGTTGTAATGAAGTAAGTCAATAAGATCTAATGATGGAGAATTAAGTCTTATCTAAGTGTAAATTCAAGTCTTTGGGTCATAGAGTAGGAGAAGGCTCTGCAGCTGAGTGCACGGACTCCTGCAGCTGAGTGCACAGGGCTAGTCGAGTCTGTAACCTTTGTAGAAGTAATAAAGAGAATTTTTACATTATTTCTGTGTATCTTTTTCCTGTTTTGTGCATTGAATGTATTGGATATAAATTTCATTTATGTTGTCTCTATGATGCATGAACTTATATGAATGTGTTGATAAAGTGAATATAAGATAAATTATGTGTTTACATGAAGATAAATAACTGTTATAAGGAGATAAGTAAGATTCACGGTATAACTTGGGAAAGTAGTGCAAATCACTACTAGGGCAACGCGAAGTCACCTCAACCCCTAGTGATGGCTATGCGAAGGTGATTATAATAGATCGTGAAGGCCTCGTAGGTCAGGATAGTTCGCAAAGTGACCTGCGCGAAGGTATTTATAGTTTGACTAAACCGACCCCTCAGACATCTCAAGGATGCAGAAACTTGGTTCTAGCATCCCCCCATACTGCTTCGAGTGACACCTCAGTCCGCGCTCCACGGGTTGTTGCTGAAAGGGCCAATAGTACAGGGATTTGTTTGGCTAATTAACTCCGAACCTGGGTCAGGCCCCCTCAAGCCAAAAAATGGTTCTGTTGCCTGGACTGGAATCTGCATAGAGATGTCTGATTTCGTATCATTGGAATCCAACTAAGAAGGAAATTGAAGGCTAGTTGGACAAAATAATTCACGAGTTTGCGGCACAGGAGAACAGGAATCCGCAAGTGATGAAAGAAGAGTGGTTAGACTGCTACCTGTACATAGAGATCCAAAAAATCTTTTTCACATCTTTCCCTACTGAGCTGTACGAGTGGATCATGAAGCTAGAAAATATCCAAGGAAGGTGGAAGCTAGATAATCCTATTGTGTGGACCCCAAAGTTGGTGCAAAAATTGGAAGCATTGGAGGATAAGATCATACGCACTGTTAATCACTGGCTTGATCAGATTAGAGGAGGATTCATTACTGAGTTCACAGTAGATACTTTAGCCAGCTATAGCGAAGCGGAGTGACCCCTTCTCAAAAGACCGCAAGGTAAGTACGTAAAGTCTCTAAATACCTGGATTAAAATTATATTGTGTGAAAAAAGGGTTATGCAATTACCTTGATGTCAGGAGCTACACAAAGTGGAAAAACCTAGAAACAAACGAAGTAAGGGACTAGAGAATAGCCCTTTAATTTTACCTCCGCAAGGGGACACGGAAGAACTAACGAAGGTCTCGCTGTGAAGTGCGATAAGGAAAAGGATTTCGAGCATACCGTCCCCACCCACACCACCACCAGTTTCACCCCCTTCACCTCCATCTCCCCCCGTACCACCTCCACCTCCACTGCGAGTCAATATGGCAAGCATGATAAAGTTGCCTGTGTTCAAGGGAGTAGGAAATGAAGATCCGAACCAGTTTTGGTTCGTGATAAGGGCTATATGGGAAGTGCAGGGAGTTATGGATGATAATATAAGGAAAGCGACACTGGTCACCACTCTACAGGATCGCACGCTAACCTGGTATATTAAGAATTCTAATGACAATCTAAATGTGGGAATCGCGGATATCAAAATTGTGCTAAATAGAGAGTTTAGCAGGCCGAAGTCAGAAGCAAAGTTGATCATTGGATTCAAGGAGATCACAATGCTACTAGGTGAGACTCCTTGGGAGCTAGATCAAAGACTGAAGTGTATGATTCGTGAAGCTAATATGACTTTGACGGATGGACATCACAGCGAATGGTTTGTAGCATTGCTAATGCCGCATTTGAGGAACGCGTTGTCGCAATAGAGGTTAAAAACTCAAGTAGAGGCCTTGGAGATCGTGATGAGGCTGCATGAAACCCCAATGCAGGATCCTAACTTGGGAGTTCAGCAGATCCATGCGTAGTTGAAAAACTTATGCATTGTGATGCAGAGTCTGAAACAGGATAGGACAGCTCGACCAAAAGTGCACGAAGAGGTGTGGTGCATAAAATGCAAGGGTTAGGGTCATGATAAGGACCACTTCCCTATGTTCGTGAATTACCTCATGGAAGGAGGACTGATGCTGCTAAGGCTGGAAGCGCAACCAGGACCTAGCACGGCACCTGCTTTGTGGTGCACGATTTGTCAAATAGGATTAAATCATGCTACGACAACTACCATTTGTTACAGAAGTACATGCAGAATTCGCAATAATTTTTCTATAATTTTTGTAGATTGGTTGGGCATGATAAGTGCACTTGTAGAAGCTATGAGCTAATGATGGATAGAGCTCCCACCTACAAAGTTCAGACCGAAACACAGCCCCTAGACCAGAATGCAGGAGTGGCGCGAATAGGATTTCAGGGGCGCGGATGAGGCCGAGGTGGAGGAGGACCTAGATGAGGTCGTAAACAGCTGATATGCTACAATTGTGGATGACCAGGACATTATGCCCATGATTGTACGAACCCAATGCATCCATCATGTTTGTATTGTACCTTGTTCTATCATGAGATGGAAAATTGTCCTACGCTGATAGCTAGGATACGTAACAAGGGGGTGCTACCACCTCCCCTGACTCAGAACCTGCAGATGATGAGGTCTGAGCTACACGAGGAAGATCCAAATGTGAACAATGTGCTCCGAAGTGGAATCGCAATGGGAGATGATAAAGGAAAATAATCTGAAGATAATACTTGGGTTTGCAAGGCTCCGATGAAAGGAGCAGAGTTTGATTTGGAGCGTGCTAAGGAAACCTTCATGGAAGCTAAGAAGAGCTTCGATGATGCCTCCACTTCAAGAATAAAAGATAGACTGGAGCCGGAAATGGACCCATCTATGCTTACAATATTCCTAGAAACATGCATGAAGCTAATGCGCGACAGTAAGGTTGTAAAAGGATTGCAGGAACTCATTAACATATGTACCGGGACCACACTAGTAGAAACATACATAGTCTGGAAGATTGGAAAACACAAGACTAGGACAGGGAGAGAAATGAGGCTAACCACACAGATTGGAGAATATGAGATGGACCAAGTAATTCTGAACTTAGGATCGGATGTGAACGTTTTGTCGAACCAGACATGGGAGCGCATGGAGAGGCCTACGCTACAATGGTCTCCTATTCAGCTGAATGGAAAACCAACAAAATATAATACCCATGGGACGATTGCAAGGAATCACCATGGACATTGAGGGAGCGAGCTCACTAGCAGACTTTGAAGTGATAGAGATTGTTGATGACAGTAATCCCTACCCTGCGCTCTTAGGAATTGATTGGCCCATTGACATGAACGGGGTGATTAATCTGAATAAGTGCAAGATTATTTTTGAGAAGAAGTCTCTGCGTGTAGTTATGCCCTTGGACCCTGCGGAAGGATCACACTATATAGAGCCGGTGCGTGACTATGAAAGTGACGATGATTTGGACTGCATCTACAAAATAACTGTGTGAGAGAAAGATTGTGTAAATCCCATCGTGAATGGATGGATCTCATGGGAGCGTGAAAGCTCCTGTACGTCGGACTCTAATGAGGAGATAGAGCGATGGCAGAACTGGTTACACGAGGTAACCACGCTGAACTGTAATATGATGACAAGATCGCTACACTGCGTATCGACAGAAGTAAGGGAATTGCCTACTTATGATCGGTTAAGTGAGGTAGATACTTTCCTAGATAGGTTTGAAAGGGAGGTGTTGGAAAAGCAATGTTTCCAAGCCTTGAACTGGGTACTGCACACTACGGCCGCAAGGTGGTGGCATACGCACAAATGAAGCTTTGAAGACTGGTGCAAATGCAGGAGAATGATGCGCACATGGTTTGGGAAGCCTAAGACGCGACTAGCAGACAAGTATGATGGACAAGATGATCCGCACACACACCTAGCCAATTGGACAAAGGTCTATGGAGAAAAGCCACAACTTGAGTGGGTGCACCTGTTATGTCATACCCTAGATGTTATACCCAAGAATTGGTATATAGAGACGAAGCTCCACCATGGGACAAGTGAATGGGATATCCTGCACGAAGGGTTCATGATGACCTTCAGTTTTGAGGTTAGATGGTGGGACAACATTGATGAAGCGCTACAAGAGGTAGAGGCAACTATCTTGAGGATGCCATAGAAACAGGTAGAATTGATTCAGCCTGAATGGGCTACTCAGCTAAGTTGCTCGCTGGAATGTTATAATGTAAGCACTAAAGAAGAAGATGAAGATCCACAGAAAATTAACATTCCAGAAATAGAAGACCATCATGAGGTTCAAGGACCACAGATTGAGAACCCTGACATCACCGCATCGGTAAAAATGTAGCGGGTGAACATTGGTATGGAAGCTGAACCTAAGTTTGCAATGCTTGATGACTACTGGGATGACGTGACGGTGGATAAGGTCGCTGAGTTACTCCGGAGTACCAGGACTTATTCCCAACCAAGTTTACGAATTTAAAGGGAACTATCAGAGATTTAGGAATGATGAGGATCACGTTAAAACCCGACATAAAGCCAGTTAAGCAAAGGCCTTACTGCTTAAATAAAAAATACAAGGAGAAGGTCCGCGTAGAACTAGACAAAATGCTCACAGTAGGAATCGTTGATACGGTCAAAGAATCCGATTAGGTAAGTCCAATGGTGGTGCAGGAAAAGAAGTAGAAGGACAAGATAAGAATATGCGTGGATCTCAGAAAATTGAATGACGCTTGTGTGCACGATCCATTCCCAACTTCGTTCATAGATGAGGTGTTGGACAATGTCGATGGGCAGGAAGCATATTCTTTCACTGACGAGTTCTCAGGGTACCACCAGATCAAAATTGCACCAAGAAATAGGAGCAAGACAACCCTCGCGACTGAGTAGGGCTACTTTCAATACACTGTGATGCCATTTAGGTTGAAGAACGCGTATGCCATATTTTTGCGTGTGGTTGTTGCAGCATTTAAGGAATATATTCACAAGTTCTTGGAAGTTTATTTTGATGATTGGATTGTATTTGGGCTGGTTAAGCACCATGTAGCGAGCTTACACTTGATTTTGGATACTTGCCAAAGATACCAAATCACGCTTAACCTCAAGAATTGTACATTCCTCGTTCCTTTCGAGAACCTGTTGGGACATGTGGTTTGCAGATAGGGACTGATGGTAGGTCACGTGAAGATTGTGGTGATTCTGAATTTGGAAGCGCCGCGAAGTGTGAAATAGTTGCGCTCTACCCTGGGACATACAGGGTACTACAAGAAGTTCATCAAAAACTATGCCTAGATCACAACGCCAATGGAAAAGCTGCTGAAAAAGGATGTCACGTTCTGCTGGAATGATGATTGTAAGAAAAGCCTGGATGTATTGAAAGAAAATATGTTCATTGCGCCAATCCTGGTCTTCCCCAACTGGGACAAGGAGTTTCATGTCCATGTTGACACATCATGTAGAGCGCTAGGAGCAGTACTGACATAGGATGGTGGCGAGGGCTTGGACCACCCTATCGCATTCACGAGTCATAGATTGTCTAAAGCAGAAAAGAACTATTCCACCACTGAATGTGAGGGACTGGCTATGGTGTATGCACTCCAAAAATATTGACACTACTTGCTAGGGGGACACTTCAAAATGTATACAGATAATTCCGCGCTGAAATACATGGTCAATAAGCTTGTGTTGGGGGGGGCACATATGAAGATGACTCTTATTGTTCCAAGAATATGATTTTGAAGCTGTTGTGAAACCTGGACGATTGAACGTGGGACTGGATCACCTATTGTGCATTGAGAAAGGAGAGGAACCTACTAGTCTAGAGGAAGGATTACTTGACACACAATTCTTTGCTATGCACGTAGAGAATGGAAATTTTGAAGATATCATCCACTTTCTTATGACTGGAACTATGCCGAAAGAGTACTCTGTCCAACAGAAGGAGGAACTAGTGGTGCACGCGGAAGATTTCTCTGTCATTGTGGGGCACCTATATAAGATGGGCAATGATGAGATATTGTGAAGGTATGTACCTGAACTTGAAAGAATCCATATCCTCGTGGACACGCATGGGGGCACTGCGGGAGGACATTATCCAGGGAGAACAACCACGCAGAAGATTCTCTATGCAGGGTTGTGGTGGCCGACCCTTCATCAAGATTCAAAAGCACATTGCAAGGCCTATGATGCATGTCAAAGAACAGGTAAACTATCACAGAGGGATGAGATGCCTTTGGATCCGCAAATGACGTTGCAGCCCTTTGAAAAGTGGACAATTCACTTTGTAGCACCTATCAAACCTCAAGGAAAAACGAGCACGAGATATATTATCACTGTGACAGAGTACCTGACTCGTTAGGCAGAAGCGCATCCAGAAAAAGATTGCATGGCCGCCATGGCCGCGAAGTTTCTATTTGAACACGTACTAACATGATTTGGATGTCCGAAGATCTTGATGAGTGACTGTGGTACACATTTTATGAACAAGACGATCAGTGCGCTGACAGAAGAGTTTCAGGTGTATCATCAGAATAGTACACCGTATCACCCACAAGCCAACAGGATAGTAAAAGCATTTAACAAAGTCCTGGAGACTGCGTTGACCAAAGTATGAAACGCACACCAAAGTTATTGGGACTTGTGTGTACCTACAGTATTATGGGCTTATAGGACGACATGCAAGAAGCTAGCGGGGCAGACACCTTTTCGACTGGTCTATGGAGTAGAAGCCGTAATTCTAATGGAATACATCATCCCTAGTCTGCGCATAGCAATTCTCATAGGTATGATGGACCATGGAGCCGTGGAAGAAAGACTCACGCAGTTGGAGGAACACAAGGAAGAACGATTTCTGGTTCGCTTTCACCAATAGGTACAAAATCAGCTTGAAAAGTCATGGCACGATCAACATATTAAGTTGCGCACACTCAAGGTGAACGGTTTGGTGTTGCTGTATGATAGTAAGTTTGATGAATTCTCGAGAAAATTTAGAATGCATTGGATGGGACCGTATGTTATTAAGGAGGTCACAGATGAAGTTGTAGTGTGGTTGGTAAAGTTAAATGGAGAACCTTTCCCAGGAAGAGTGAATGGAAGTCGATTGAAGCCATACACGAGTGGCCCGGCTATCTAACTAGCCCACCGAACTACAATCTTAGCACTCCAGGTAAATAAAAGGAGGTGCGAGACTATAAACAGATGTAGGGAATGCAAGAGCAGATATAAGGAAGCAGTACAGCAGTCTCTGAACAATGCATCCAGGAGATATAGCAGGCAGCCGCTTAGTGCATTCTCAATCTTGCAACAGTTCAGACAGATTTGGGAGGTCTTTGCACGAAGATATATTCACCGAGAGAGTGACTCGAGGGCGACTCACGATGTTTGTGTTGGGGACCTGTTGGGCACAGGATCCCCCAAGGAAAATTTTGGGGCTTAAAGCCTAGATGTTGACCAAATCCGATGTAAAGACTCCGTGTTTATGGGCGTGGAGCGTGAAGATTGTAAATGAGTCATAGGGTTGTCCACCCTCATTTTTGTAATGTAATGTCGTCTTTAGAAATATACTCATAGTCCGCAGACCATGGTATTGTATAAATAGAGTGAGGCTCTAAGTTGTAATGAAGTCAATAAAATATAATGATGGAGAATTGAGTCTTATCTAAGTGTAAAGTCCAACCTTTGGGTCGTAGAGTAGGAGAAGGCTCTGCAGCTGAGTGCACAAGGCAAGTCAAGTCTGTAACCTTTGGAGAAGTAATAAAGAGAAGTTTTACATCATTTTTGTGTATCTTTTTCCTACTTTTTACATTGAATGTATTGGATATAAATTGCATTTCTATTGTCTATATGATGCGCGAACTTATATGAATGTGTTGATAAAGTGAATATAAGATAAAGTATCTGTTTACGTGAAGATAACTAAATATTATAAGAAGATAAGTAAGATCTGCAGTATAACTTTGGAAAGTAGTGCAGATCGCTGCTAGGGTAGCACGAAGTCACCTCAGCCCCCGGTGAGGGTTGCGCGAAGTGATTATAATGGATCGTGAAGGCCTCGCAGGTCACAATAGTGCACGAAGCAACCTACGTGAAGGTATTTACAGTTGGACTAAACCAACCCCTCAGACATCTCAAGGGTGCGGAAACTTGGTTTCAGCATCCCCCCATACAACTTCGGGTGAGACCTCAGTCTGCGCTCCGTGGGCTGTTGCCGAAAGGGCCAATAGTCAGGGATTTGTTTGGCTAATTAACTTCGAACCTAGGTTAGGCCCCCTCAACCCAACATGTGGAGTGATCCGTATACATCTTAAAATGGCCTCCCAGCAAGTAGTGCCTATACTTCTGGAGGGCATACACCATAGCTAGCCCTTCATGCTCGGTGGTGGAAGAATTCTTCTCTACTTTGGCTAAACGTGCATGCGGATCGTCCTGCCCATCAAACTTGTCTATTATTCGCATCTTCAGATTCCCAAAGCGAGTTCTCATCATTATCCTACATTCATGCCAATCATCAAAGCTTCCATTATGCGTACCCCACCATCTTGCGGGCGTAGCACATAGTGCCCAATCCAACACCTAGAAGCACTATTTTTCTAGTACCTCCATTTCAAATGCATCCAAAAATATATCTACCTCATTCAGACCATCATAAGTAGGCAGATTTCTTACCTTCGAGGACACACAGTGCAATGATTAGGTCATCATGTTGCAATTCAGTGTAGTTAATTCATATAACCGATTCTTCCAGCGTTCTGTTTCTTCATGAAATTCCAAAGTGTAGGAACTCTCATGATCCCATGTAATCTGTCTATCCACGGTGGGATTCACCCAATCTTGGTCTTGCTATTATCTTATAGATACAGTCTAGATCATCATCACTTTCATAATCGCGGACTGGTTTTGTATAGCATGATCCTTCAGCAGGATCGAGGGGTACTACTATGTGCAACGATTTCTTCTCAAAGATCATCTTTCACTTCTTCAGAATGATTACCACGTTCATATCAGTAGCCCAGTCAATTCCTAAGAGCATAGTATAGGGATTGTTGTCATCCACTATCTCTATTACTTCAAAGTCATCTAGCGCGCTCGCTCCCTCAATATCCACGGTCACCCCCCGCAGCCGCCCCATGGGGATGACCTTCTGTTGATTCACCATCCTTAGTTGAATCGGAGACCATTGCAGTGCAGGTCTCCCCATTCACTCCCAAGTCTACTTTGGTAGGAAATTCACGTTTGACCCCAGGTCCAAAATAACCTGATCCATTTCATATTCTCCTATCTGCGCGATCAGTCTCATCTTCTCTCCTGTCCTTGTTTTATTCTTTCCAATCTTTTGTACTATGCGCGGCTCACTCGGCACGATTCCAATGCATTTATTGATGAGCTCTTGTAACCCTTTCATAGCCTTACTATCGCGCAGTAACTTCATACTTGTTTCCAGGAAAGTTGTGAGCATAGAGGGGTCCATCTCCTTTTGAGGCTTATCCTTGCTTCCTGAGGTAGAGGCCTCAGCGAAGCTCTTCTTAGCTTCCATAAAGGTTTCACATGCGTGCTCCAAATCAAACTCAACTTCCTTTTCCAAAGCTTTGCGAACCCATGTACTGTCTTCTGGTTGTTTCCCCTTGTCATCTCCTATCACAATTCCACATTTAAGCACTATATTTACATTTGGATCCTCTTCACATGGCTCAAACCTCATCATCTACAGGCTCTGAGTCGGCAAAGGTGGTAGTGCCCCTTTGTCATGTATCCTAGCTATTAGCATAGGAAAATGTTCTATTTCATGATCAAACAACATGGAATACTTGCACGATGGATGCGTTGGATTAATGCAATCATGGGCATAGTGTCCTGGTCCTCCGCAATTGTAGGAAATCAACTGTCCTCGACCTCTACCAGGTCCTCCTCTACCTCGGCCTCTCCCGCGCCCCTGAAATCCTGTCCACGCCATCCCTGTGCTCTAGTCAATGGGCCATGTTTTTGCCTGAACCCTATGGGCAGGAGTTCTATCCATCATCAATTCATAGCTCCTACAAGTATGCTCATCATGTCCTACCGACCTACAAAATTTGCAGAACATTTGTTGCGGTGCCTGTACAAACTTTTGTAACAAGTGACAGTTATCCATGGCATGTTTTCCGGCTACCTGAAAAATAGTGCACCATAATGCAAGCCCTACACTAGGTCCAGCTTGAGCTTCTAGCCTTAAAGGCATCGATCCTCCTCCTACTAGTTTGCAAAGACTAGGCAGTGGTCTTTGTCATGACCCTGACTCTTGCATTTCAAGCACCATACATCCTCGCGCACCTCTGGTTGAATTGTCATGTCCTCCTTCAGACTTTGCATCTCAAGGCACAGATTCTTTAATAGCGTGTGGATCTACTGAACTCCTAGATTTGGATTTTGCATTGGAGTTTCATGTAGTCTCATGGCAATCTCCAAGGCCTCTGCCTGAGTTTTTATCTTTTGTTGTGACAATGCACTCCTTAAGTGTGGTAGTAGCAAAGTTACAAACCACTCGCGATGTTGTCCATCTGTCAAATTCATGTTGGCTTTGTAGATTGTACACTTCAGCCTTTGATCTAGTTCCCAAGACATCTCACCTCGTTGCATCGCGATATCTTTGAATCCCATAATCGACTGCACCTCATATTTGGGCCTACTAAATTATTTATTTAGTGTTGCCTGGATGTCTGCAACTCCAACATTCGGGTTATCATTAGAGTATTTAATATACCAGGTTAGCGCGCGATCTTGCAGAGCACTAACCAGTGTCGCCTTCTTTATATGATCATCTGTAACACCTTGAGCTTCCCATACAGCCCTCACAATGAACTAGAATTGGTCAGGGTCCTCATTTCCCAATCCTTTGAACTAAGGAAACTTCATTGTATTTGTCATACTAAACTGCGGTGGAGGTGGAGGTGATACGGGTGAAGTTGGAGGTGATGGTGGTGAAGTTGGAGGTGGTGTGGGCAGAGGTGGTATTCATGGGAATCCTTGTCTTATTAACTAAATAGCACTTCACGAAGAAACCTTTGCTATCTCTTCCTCGTCACCTCGCGGAGGTGAAATCAATGGACTATACTTCAGGCCCTTTTTTCCTTCGTTCCTGTAATTTTTTCCACTTCACGTAGTCCTGAACATCAAGGTAGCTGCATAACCCATTTTTCGCACAATAGCATTTTAATCCAGGTATTCAAAGATTTTATGTACTTACCTCGCGGTCCTTTGAAAAAGCATCGCTCCGCCTCGCTGTAGCTGACTGAGGTATCGACCGCGAATTCAGTCACAAATCCTCCTATGACGCGATCGAGCCAATGATCGATAGCGTGGGCGATCTTATCCTCCGATGCTTCCAACCTTCGTACTAGCTCTGGGATCCACACAATAGGACCATCAAGTTTCCACCTTCCTTGGCTATCTGCTAGCTTCACGATCCACTCATATAGCTCAATAGGGAAGGAGTAGAAAAATGTCTCTTGGATCTCTATATATAGGTATCTATCCAACCATTGTTCCTTTGTCAGTCACCAGTTTCTGTTCTCCTGCGCTGCGAATTCGTGGATCTTCCTATCCAACCAGTCTCCGATCTCCTTCTTATTTGGATTCCAGTAATACGACATCACACATATCTTATGCAAATTTTGGTCTCGACAATGGAACCATTTGTTGGCTTGAGGAACCCTGACCTAGATTCAGTGTTAATTAGCCAAACAAATCCCTACACTACTGGCCCTTTCAGCATCAACCCATGGAGCGTGGACTGAAGTCTCACCTGAAGTAGTATGGGGGGATGTTGGAACCAATTTTCTACACCCTGAGTTGCTTGTGATGTTGTTTGATTGCTTTTATCTTTGCCTTCGTGCATGTTACTTCTTTCTAGGGTTTGCAAGATGAGCCCTCTATTCCGTTCTTCCATACCACCGTGAAAGGGTACGATCGACCTTCGCATAGCCCTAACCTGCTTCTCATGTACTTTTGCGTTGCTATGGCAACATGCCATGTAGATTCCCCAATTAGTCTAAGTGATTTTCTTATCTCATCAAATACTTAAATTTAACACCGCGTGAGCAGATATTCTTAATTGCATTCAAGTATTCAATGTAGTTTCACTCATTCGCGCATCATATAAGCATAATAAAGGAAATTCATACATAAAATATCCAACTGCATCAATAGAACAATGTCACAGAAATTGCAGAATACCTCCTTTTATTAATATCTTCCAAGTGTTACAACTTCTATCTGCCCTGCGCACATAGTTGCAGGGGTTCATGCACTTAGCTGCAGACTTCTACCCTAGGCCTCTGCGCACTCAGCTACAGAGCCTCTACCTACGCTACAACCCAAGACTTGGACTTCTTGCTCGAAAGCTATGACTCTATTACTTCGTGTGTCATTCTTTTTTTCCTTTTCTAAAACTACTTAGATCTTAGCTCTTTCTATACAATCCCATGGTCCGCGGACCATGGGTAGATCTCTTACAGCCAACTTTACTTTACAAAACTAAGGGCATGTTACAGGGAAAAGTGTCTATTTAGAACTGCTCTATCCCACTAAGGTGTGACAGCTGCCTTAGAAACAAACAGAGAAAAACTACTTTTGTTTTTCCTTTATGAATTATAGATAGAGAGGAACAGAAAGACCAACCTCTGTCTTGCGCTAATCCTTCGATTCGATCCCTCTCTTCTTTGATAGTCCTCAGCTACCTGCTCCCTTGCTTGCCCAGCTTCACAAAGTACCTGTAAGATCACAGAAGCATAGCACTATACAAAGACATGGATCTATAATCATAAACAATCTAGGATCAGATGTAAATTGACCATACAAATGTAACAAGCATCAATGATACAAAAGCATGGAGGAAAACTCAAATAGCTTTTATTGATAAACAAGAAAAGATCCAGGAGGAGTTAAACTAGTTGTTCCAACCCAGCATCAACCTCCCAGCAAAGAAGCCCCTCTTCACCTCAAACAAAGCTTAGATCACCCAACAATCTGATGTTTGTCTTTAGAAACCAACAGCAATTCCTTACAATATGCAAAATTCCAGCCTCTGGATCTCTGGGATGAGGGATCCATATATAGATATCTATAAGGGGGATGAGTCAGCTTGTGATTTGATTAGTGTCTTCTCTCTGATAGTTCTTGCTTCCACTTGGAGACTGAGGGCCTCTTACTCATCCTTGGTCGAATTCAGTGAGGCAAGTGTCACAGGAGAAGATTCTGGAAGCTTCCATTGCCTCTCCACCTCGCGGAATGACACTGCCATTTGTCATTTCTCACCCATCGCACCCCACAGAAGGGACTTTTGAAATGCAATGCACCCTCACAGTGTATTTAGGTGAGATGCAACGCACCTAGCCAGTGGAGCAGCTGCAATGATCCTGTTTTGACCAATTCTGAGTAGTTTCTCATGGAGAACTTCTGGGAGAAGCTGTAATCTGTTGACCTTGTTCCTTTAAGGGTTAGAACAACACTTTTAGGGACTTAGGAGCCCTTGGTTTATGGACATTTCATGCTTGGGGTTGTAGGGCACAAAAATGTCTATAACAGTTGCCCCCTAAAGTATGAGGCCGTTAACCTTTTGGTGTCGGGTGAAATGTTTTATTATGAGGATCCGAAGTTCTTTCAATGCTGGGAGGAGACCTATAATAAGATACAATACAATACATTATCTTCATACAATTTTCATGATCTAGCTAAGGCGGGCATTCCCATGCTCAGCTTTATAAATTCATTTTCATGTACATAGGACAGGCAATCGTCTGAGTGTAGACTGATGATTCTGATAGAGCCATCATCCTTTTGAGTGGATGATTATCTGTGCAGCAATGATGTACATTTAATGTCTTTATTTCCCTGAATATATATGACAGCCCGGATGGATGAAACTAGATCCGGGATCTTCAATCTCGTCCGATCTTCACTCGAAGTACAAGTCGATCCATGTGAGAAATGTTCTGAAGTCGAGCATGGAAAGACATCGCTTGATTACCAGTCAATGATGTAAACTGTTAACAAGCGCGAGAGGAATCATCGATAATGATAATGACCCTCAAGGTACTGCAGTACAATTCACGTGGTGTGAATAAAGGACTTGGCGTCAAACACCACGCAAAATCTTCCGGTCGAAGGTCATTGATGTAAACCTGTTGCTGGAAGTGAGAAACTTGCCATTGAGGCATGCAAGCTTCAAAGTACTGAATGGGGTGTTCCTAGATCAACTTCTTGGATAATGAGCTGATGTCGACAAGAAGTGATCCGTCACAGGAGGGCCTTAATGAATCCCACATCAATGACACGGAACGGAGCAAATGATTTTAACGGAGGTGAAAACGATCTGGTGATATAAAGTTCAGGGTGGCGGTCATGAAAGAATGGAGTATAATGTATGGTAGTGGGTGAGACACAGGTGAATTCTCTGAATGACTTCTCTTGAACATATCGACGACACTGATGTGATGGATCGGTAGGATTAACCCCAAATGTGGATGGTATGGCGTGACCATGATGATGTGACCGGTGAATGAAACAACCCAACCCGACTCGGACATGGAGTGGAAGTGTCATGTTCAAGAGCGACTTGCTAGCAACAAAGTTTCTTTGAGTTTTATTCCCAATTTTCCCCAGTCATTGCTAACCAGTACCTCTTTATTTTTGTCAAGCTTGAGGAGGATAACATATGCTTGTTCTATAATTTTCCCTTTGGGCGAACCCATCGCTATGTTTTAACGAGCCTAGCGATAGTGAAACTCGTTCTCGTCTATAGACAAGTTTGTCGCTATTAATATTTTTAATGAGTTTAACGACAAAGATAACTCGGTCCTTTTCAATTTTAGAGAGTCTAAAAAGGAACGTAAAGGTAACTCCAAAATTCCTTTTTCTTCATCTAATCCCTTAAGTCCGAAAAATTATAAAACAATACAAAAGGGATGAATTTTCGATACTTTTAACGAGCCGAACAAAACAAGCGCTCGATATTTTTGTGTAATAATCCCTTAGGTCCAAAAAGATTAAAATCTAGAGGAGGGATAGCACTTCCTGTCCCTTTAACAAGCTGGAAAGGCCAATGGCTCGGCAATCTTTTCATATTTTACGAGTCAGTTGAAAAGAGCTTAAAGGAGACTCGTCTTTTGAGGAACGAGTGATAAAACGGGTAGCAGCTGATTCCAGGTAAGGTTTGGAATTTTCCAATCACGGTTAGTGAAATCACTCTTCGCAGTTGTTCCTCAAAATGGGTAAACAATCAAATGGAGGTGAATGATCGGCCAATGAAAAAGTGGAGGTGACGGTGCAAACACGACCAAGGCTTTAACGGCTGAAGTACTACATTCACGATGGTTATTTATCGGGGAATAGTTCATTTTTTAACGAGCTTAAATGCGGGGGGAAACATTTGCTCATGTATTATGTTTATTTTTTAACGAGCTTGAACTATGTGCTAAAACTGCTCGATTAATCCAGTCGTGTGATAAGAATGTCTCATATAAAACGGAAACTTTTAGAGTTTTTCCCCACATCCTTTCTTTATGCAAGTTAGGAAACGACCAACCCAAAAAACAGATAAATGATCGCTCTTTGCTTACACTCCAAAAGGTTTGCATGCCCCCAGGTATAAAACAGAGTTTCAAGGTTACCCCTTCTTTAGTCCGTTAAAACATTTTTTCTAATGAGAGAGGCGTACCTCTTACAGGTTACCAAAGATTGTTCTATTTACAGTGCAAACAAAACACTTCCTCGGCGATGTCTACCGAAATAGACAAAGGTGAGTGAAGGCAGCTACTCCACTCACATAAATTTGACAAGAGAATCTTGCTCTAGAATAACACCCTCTTCCAATCACGGACGGGGGTACAGACTAGTCATATTCTCTCGTGGAAACCTACCCTATACCCGAAGTTTTCCTACCGAAGCAGACCAGGGTGCATGCCCCTTGGGTTTCAGTCATGTCCCCCCGAATCACTCGCGCTCATCGGGAGGACGGACTGGAGATTGAGACATTTCTTGCGTGAAAGGACCATTCAGGGATGATATATGACTATTTGCTTTGTATGATCCGGGAAATGAAAGCTGGTCCACGAGCTTGACCACTCTTCCTTCGTGTGGAAAACACATTACTCTAAAGAGTGGGGAGGCAATTTCTCCCATGCAATAAATATAGTCTCGCCCAAGGAGTAGATTGTAATCCAAGGGTCCTTGAACTACCATTACGTTCATGTGAACGGTTTCCCTCTCCATGTTATGGGCACATCGGGAAGGATCCCTAACGGCCGACTGGTTCCTTTATCAAAGCCTGTTAGATTTCTCATCTCAGGCAAACGCGATGGTGAACCAAGCACTTTCCAAGCAGTTGAGGAAAGGATACTCACAGAAGCCCCCTCATCTATGATGGTACCAGCCATAATCATTCTATATATTTGAACAATAATTCGGAATGGTATACTAGCTGGTAAACGGGGTCTGCCTAGTTGATTCCAGTCGAAGGAGACAACTAGGTTGCTTGGAGGTGGGACCGAATAGACATCCGAGTACGACTCTGACGAACTTCCTTCCTGCGGTAAAGGAACGGGTAAATTGCCCCCATGTTCGTTGGAGTCTGTGCTTATGAAAAGAATTTGGACGGTGTCATCCTTGTTCTCTTCAGTGACTGTATCATCTGAAGATGGAACCTCTGAAGGAAAGACCGGGTCAACTTCCGCCTCGACCTTTTGACTTTCGTCTGGTATGGATTCAGATGGTTTATCTTCAATGATAGATGCTTCGGCCGACCACTTGAGCGGGCCAGCCGGATTTTCAACTAGTGACGGACTCGGCAAGAGTTTTTTATATCCAGGAGGAAGTCGAAATGGTGAAACCGGACGATCATCCAACACTCTTTTAGCTTCGTCTAAGAAGGGACAACGGTGGACGGCGTGATCGCCTTTGCATAGTTTACAAGGAAATCTATATTTTCCTTTTTGTCCTGGGGCTTCACTTTCACTAGTTGACGGTGTGTTTTCAACATGATCATCAGAGGTTGACGACACCGGGTTGTGCAAACGGGGAGACCAGTCCCTTAAGGTCCAAGGGATGCAAGGACAATCTATGTGATAGTGGTCTCCCTTGCAAATGACACATGGCAATTTAGGCCTAGTCGGTGCAGTGTGTGGATTTTCTCTAGACGACACTTGTTTGCCCCCATTCGCTTTTGGCTCCTTCTTCTTCTTCTCTTTCTTCTTCTTTTCCTTCTTCTCCTTAGGCACTTGACTTTTGGCTTTACCAGCCCCATCAAGCGAAGAGGAAGGAGGAGAGGAAGAATTAGAGGAAGTAGAAGGTTGGTGGGTAACTCTGGACTCGTCTATTTGCTGATTCGATTGTTCAGGAATTGCGGTGTTCTGAACGACAGAGGTTGAGAAGAGCCATACAGGCAAACCAATTGTCAGTCCTGGAAGCGACAATGTGGCCATATGGGGTGCACCAACATCTCCCCAAGAGGAGAAGGGACTAGGATTTCCTCCAAGGGGAATTCCTTGGTTAGTGGACTCCATTTTCTCAACCCAAGATCAACGTAGGAAAGGGGTAATGAATATTCCGTTTAAAATAAATTTTAGACGCTTTGACACAACTTGTTTTTTCAGTTTTTAAGAGTCGAGAAAAAACAAAAGATGACTCTAGTCTCCTTTGATTTTTAATGAGCCTGAAGTGACAAGTGCTCAGATGGACCTTTTCCATTAAGGAGTCTGAAAAGGAACGAAAGGCACTGCTCTGGAAATCTAGGTAGAGGGAGTACCAAACCAATCGCAAAACTGTAGAATACTTTTTACGGTACGGCAGTCAATCTTCCCGAATGCTGTGTTCAGTGCATTACGATCGATAGGGCGGCAGACACGGCTTCCTATGGATAAAGGATTAAGCCTATTGGGGTTTCCCAAAATATACTCGACGGTACGTGGGAGCACAAGTTCGTACTGGCACTTATCGTCTCAAAGTGGAGGAATCACCCAACCATCAGTGAGAACAAGAGTTACCAGGCTTTACGACGTCGGAATACGTCTCTAGCCCAGACTTCTAAATGTTGTGCATTAAGTTCCAAAGCATTGTTAGATTCATTGAATTTATTTTAAGTTGATCTTGTTTATGAAGTTTTCCTTTCGGGTTCACCACAAGATGTAGATGTAATTCCTAAAATGCAATCTAAGATGATAAACAAACTTTTTATCTCTTTTATGCAATGAAAATCCTAGCTACTAGGGAAAAGAAAGACAGAATCTTTTCACAAAGAGCAAAGAGCACACTCTAAATGCACTTTCCTAAATCAAGCCAATCAGACTGTCTATATGCAAATGCACATGCATGTATTTGTTTTTCGACTTCCTTAGTATATAGATGCTAAAAATAAATTTGATGCACAATTCTGAATTTCTTTTCAAGTGACAAATATCAACAAGCTTCTTTTCGAAATCAAAAAATGGAGACGATTACAACACTTTACGATTTTGAAATGAATACTTGTTCTTGGCACTAGAAAATTACAAATTCAGACCAAAAGCAATAGTAACAGGATAATCGACCATCAACAGCAATCAAACTTTTTCCTACGATCGAAATCAACACTTGCGACAGATTCAAATCAAAGGACGACAGTACGACTATGCTACTTTTGCAAAGGAGAATTGTAAATGACTCAACAAACACACAAAAACATCTACAGTTCTTTTGTACAAAGGAGGCGAAATAATAGCAAGGAAAATGGGTTTCAAACAGACATATACTGATCACAGGCAGCAAGATTATGGAATAGAACTGGAAAGAATGAATCACAGAAGCCACAGCTACACAGAGCTATCTGATCAGCGCACCTGTAACACAGAGAATCTGAAATGCAGCGCAGATTGTCCACTCGGGAAGTGCGCTAAAATTCAGAATCTCTGAACAGTACCTGCGCTGGGCCAGAAACGAGACTCTGTTCGGGTTCGGGGTCACAGTTTGCAATTCAGTTCTTAGGTTTTGGCCGAGTAAAAAGCAATCAGTAATGCAACAATCAGGGGTAGATCTAAGGAGGATCTAAGAGCTATCACAAGGGCAATCAAATAGTTTGTGAATCAGTGGTTTAAATCATAAATAGATCCAGTAGATGGATTGAAGTAGCAGTAATCTACTTTGCATTTGTTATGGCAAATGTAGTTCGAATGCTACTTGTAAGTTTATGAAACAAACAACAAAGAATGATAAACAAACAAACTAATTAGCTCCCCAGTGGAGTCACCATTTTGTTACAGGGAAAAGTGTCTATTTAGAACTGCTCTATCCCACTAAGGTGTGACAGCTGCCTTGGAAACAAACAGAGAAAAACTATTTTTGTTTTTCCTTTATGAATTATAGATAGAGAGGAATAGAAAGACCAACCTCTGTCTTGCGCTAATCCTTCGATTCGATCCCTCTCTTCTTTGATAGTCCTCAGCTACCTGCTCCCTTGCACGCCCAGCTTCACAAAGTACCTGTAAGATCACAGAAGCATATCACTATACAAAGACATGGATCTATAATCATAAACAATCTAGGATCAGATGTAAATTGACCATACAAATGTAACAAGCATCAATGATACAAAAGCATGGAGGAAAACTCAAATAGCTTTTATTGATAAACAAGAAAAGATCCAGGAGGAGTTACAACCAGTTGTTCCAACCCAGCATCAACCTCCCAGCAAAGAAGCCCCTCTTCACCTCAAACAAAGCTTAGATCACCCAACAATCTGATGTTTGTCTCTAGAAACCAACAGCAATTCCTTACAATATGAAAAATTCCAGCCTCTGGATCTCTGGGATGAGGGATCCATATATAGATATCTGTAAGGGGGATGAGTCAGCTTGTGATTCGATTAGTGTCTTTTCTCTGATAGTTCTTGCTTCCACTTGGAGACTGGGGGCCTCTTACTCATCCTTGGTCGAATTCAGTGAGGCAAGTGTCACAGGAGAAGATTCTGGAAGCTTCCATTGCCTCTCCACCTCGCGGAATGACACTGCCATTTGTCATTTCTCGCCCATCGCACCCCACAGAAGGGACTTTTGAAATGCAACGCACCCTCACAGTGTATTTAGGTGAGATGCAATGCACCTAGCCAGTGGAGCAGCTGCAATGATCCTGTTTTGACCAATTCTGAGTAGTTTCTCATGGAGAACTCCTAGGAGAAGCTGTAATCTATTGACCTTGTTCCTTTAGGGGTTAGAACAACACTTTTAGGGACTTCGGAGCCCTTGGTTTATGGACATTTCATGCTTGGAGTTGTAGGGCACAAAAATGTCTATAAAAGGGCAGACTACCCTTTTTGACACATAACAACTTCGTGCTCCGTGACCAAAAAATGCAGAGTCTTTAGAATTATATTACAAAAATTGACTTAAACATGGGATTTTAGCCCCAAAACTACCCTTGGGGGATCCCACTCCCAACACCTTGATTAGTAGACTCAGGAACTATTTCCATTAGTCTCAACGTAAGATCCACTAAGGAGTTGTTCCATTAGGAGGATGTTGTTATGTGGTTAATTAATTGATTTTAGAAATTAACAAAAAAAAAAAATCAAAGAGGGTAAACTAGACATAAAGGTTTACCAAGCAACTGTGAACTACAATATACACCTTGGAGAACCAAGGACTTAACGTACATGTAGGAAATCTCCTGAATTTTTTGCTATTGTATCACGGTACACAAGGCGTCTGACTTGGTTACTTATGGCAAGGATAGAAACCTATGGTGAACTTCCAAAATATACTCGATGTTACGTGGAAGTGCATTCCATAGTAGTGTCGTCTAATGTGTTACCATTCAATGAGAGCATTCCCATATACTTATCATGCATGGAGCATCATTCGATATACTTGGAGGTACGTGGAGAAGATACATGTAGGAAATCTCCCCAAATGTTGTGTTCAATGTATCACGGTACACAAGGCAACCAACTTGGTTACCTGTGGCGAGGATAACAACCTATGGTGAACTTCCAAATATACTTGATGGTATGTGGAAGAGCATTCCATAGTAGTATTATCTAATATGTAATCATTCGATGAGAGCGTTCCCATATACTTATCATGCATGGAGCACCATCCGATATACCTAGAGGTACATGGAGAACAACTTGATACACTTACATATGTGGAACGGGATATCCCCCTCATATTGTAAGACGGACAAAAAATGACAACTCCTACATTTAAAGACATCGGAACACATCTCTAGCCTAAACCTCTATTTGTGTGATTAAATTACAAATGCTCCTTAGGTTGATTCAATAAATTTTAATGTTTATCTTCAATTAAGTTTCAGTTTTGGGGCTCATCACGAATGTCACTTGAATGTCCTAAAATTAAAACTAGCATGAGGAAATGGAATCTTTCTCATTCAATGAAAATCTATCCAAGGAAGGGAAGAAACAAAGAGTATGCAAAAAACAATGTGAAAGATGGAACTCCCTTCTAAATGCAACTATTCCAATTTTGATGCACACACAAAACCCTAAATGCCAATGTAAAGATTTTTCTTTTCAAGTCACTTAAGTTTCTAAAATGAAGAAAACTAAAATGCAAAGTCTAATCACTGATTTAAAAAAGCTTTTCAGAATGATGACTAGAACACAAATTCTCTAAGCACTCAGTGATCCAACAAGATCAGTTTGCAAACAACCTAGTAAATATTTAAACAAATCCTTACCAAAAGTACTCAAATGAAAGCAAACCAAATGGAGGCTTCTGAGGGACCATAAGACACTCAAAAACTCGAGGAAGAGCAGTTGGAACAAGGTTGATTAGAGAGAAAAACAAGACAAAAGAAAACTTGTTCATGAATAGGGGTCAATGCAGATGTAAAGGATGAATTAGTGCAATGTCATGTAGGCAAAAACAAGGCTTAGCTAGAGTGCAATCCTATATCAGAAGACCATAGGGTGCATTGGTCTAGGGATGAAAAGTTCTGAAACAAGGATTGCAATTGAGACTCAATGAAAGGTCTTCCTGTCTATTCTTGGTTGAATAAGACAGTAGAGGTCTGAAGAAGAGGTAAGACAAGCACAATGGACAAAGAAACCTCCAATGGAATACACCGCTCCCAAGTGGAGTCGCCAATTTGTTATGCGAAATCTATGACTGTGGATAGAAGTATCTTCCCTAAGCCTAGTGGAATGACCTAGAACAATAGAAAGACAAAGGGGCTAATGTTTTCCTTAAAGTAAACAGATAACGGGATTAATCCTACCTGGAATCTGTTGTATGCTTCACTCCTTCCTTGGCTTGTATGCTCCAATCCTAGCTTTGATCGCTATAATTAGAACCTGCATAGTCAAACAACACAAGACAATAATCTAGGGAATCTATGTAGTGTCATATAATCACTTTATTCAATAGATCAACATGGTATTGAAATATATGAAACCATAACATCATATATAGGAAAACAAAGAACTCTTTTCATTAATAGAAATTGAGTGAATTACAACCAAAAATAGGTGTTTATCTTGTAGAAGAGATCCCCCAAGTCGACTTGTCCTTTCCTTGCCACAAAGTGCACCTTTAATCACTGTAATGCATGGAATGATATCTCTCACATCAACAACATAAGGGTAGAATCACTCTCCAAAAGCCAACCCCTTCCCTATGGATGGCAGTAAATATATAGGTGAAGGAGGTAATTCATGAATTCTCATCCTTTTACCAATATGGGCTTGAGATCCACTCTTGATAGGAGGATGAGATCAGGGGATAAGGGATGAAAACTCCAAGGTGAAGGAGATAGTTCATGAATTCTCATCCTTTTACCAATTTGGGCTTGAGATCCACTCTTGATAGGAGGATGAGATCAAGGGATAAGGGATGAAAACTCAAAGGTAGGATAGGATAGGATTCGACACTTTTATCTAAGGTAAATGGTTACAACATATTCTAGAAGCTTATGGAAGAAAAGGCTTTGAGATTCTTTCTCTTTTTCCTGAATTTCTAGAATTAACGCACCCCCAACACTGAGCAACCTGTTGGTGATCAGTTCAAGTGCATAGTAGGGAAACCTGGTAGTCAATGTTGTCCAGTAGGAGGCCAAAGAGCATTAGTCCTTAAAATGACAAAAACAAGGTGTTTTCAGGAAAAAACTCAGGTATTAGAATGAGTCATGCTTAGGGCTTTATGCAATGATGATGAAAAGGAGGTCAAAGGATGTTGATTGATCTACTTGAATGCCTATTGACCAAATGTGACAAAATAGCCTATAACATCCATGTTTTCCTCTTTTAATTATCCTACATTATTATTTTTGTGGGGATTTTTTATAGAGCTAACGAATCTACCTTGCTAACTCCAATTTTATGCATGGTAATTCAAAGATAGATACTTTCTGAAACAACCCAATCTAAAGAAATATTTGAATAAAAACACAACACAACATGCTTCAAAAAAGGAACAAAACAAGCAACAAAAGAACTATTGAACTATGAAAAGTAAGAAAACTTTCGGTAAAAATCAGATCATCAGAGTTTTGTCAACATGTTTCGAACCATCCAGTGTGGTTCATCATCAAGACAAGATGAAGAACAATATCTTGGAATCAAGTTAAATAGATGAAGAGAATTTTTTTAGCCATTATAATATAACGGTTAGATTTGACTAAATAAATAATATTTTAATATAAAGAAATAATTGTTAGAATATAATTAAGTATTGGGGGTCTTCATAGTGCGTTATATTAGATATCATTTTTGGGATTCAACTGCATTAAGTAAGTCATTCATCTATGACCATTTCCATGAGTAGTCGTAACTTACTAATTTCTCATGATTTTTGAATAGTCCACTTAGCACTCATTGCATCGGGTGATGCTCACAGGGGTGAAGAAGTGGGATTGAAACTAGTGAAATAAATCACATAGCATCAATCATCACTTTTGGGACTTGCACCCGGTAACCAGGACTTCCCAAGAAAGTCACCCATCCCAAATTGCCTCTGGCTCAAGCCCGCTTAACTGTGGAGTTTTCCCCACAATCAAGCCCACTTAGCTTGCTACCCCATTTTCAAAACCTTAGCAAGTATTGGTGTTAAGTGAACTATTCAAAAATCATGATAAATTAGTCAATTACAACTACTTCTCATGGAAATGGTCATAGATGAATGACTTACTTAATGTAGTTGAATCCCAAAACTGATATCTAATATAATGCACTACAAAAACCCCCAATACTTAATTTAAAAGAGTGAAGGGAACTCTACTTGAATGGTTCATGATGCACAATACTTGCTAAGGTTTTGCAAATGGGGTATCAAGCTAAGTGGACTTTATTGTGAGGAAAACTCCATAGTTAAGCGCGCTTGAGCCAGAGGCGATCTAGGATGGGTGATCTCCCGGCAAGTCCTAGTTACCGGGTGAAAGCCCCGAAAGTGATGATTGATGCTATGTGATTTATTTCACTAGTTTCAATCCCACTTCTTCACCCCTATGAGCATCACCCGATGCAATGAGTGCTAAGTGGACTATTCAAAAATCATGATAAATTAGTGAGTTATGACTACTTCTCATGGAAATGGTCATAGATGAATGACTTACTTAATGCAGTTGAATCCCAAAAATGATATCTAATAGAATATAATTGTTAATATTGAATTAAGGAAAATAATTAATCAAAAGGAAAATTTTAATGAAATGAATATCCAAAAATAATATTTAGGTCAAACCTAAATAACTAAAATACTAAAATAATTAATAAAATCAATATAATAATATAATTAAATAAAAATAATATAATAATATCATTAAATAAAAATAATATTTGGGTCAAACTTAAATAATCAAAACAATAAATTCTAAAAGTTAAAAATAAATAAAAATAATAAATGGTCAAACATAAATATATATATTTGGGTCCAACCTAAATAATCAAAACACTAAAATAAAAATAATATTTAGGTCAAACTTAAATAATCAAAACAATTAATTCTAAAAACTTAAAAATAATAAATGGTCAAACTTAACAAATAAATCATTATTATTATTATTATTTATTTATTTATTTAACTAAATAAATCAATCAATAATGAAAAAAATAATTAATCATTTATTATTACATAAGATAAAAATACAAATCACCCAGATGCGGGTGAAAGTACTGAAAGCATGGTAAGGCCACATGGCCAGCGAGAGCTGCCACGAGCCAGCCCGTGGAGGGACGAGGCACATCATGCCGGGGGAATAAATGAGGGAGCCCCTGCTCCAGTTCTTAATGAAAATTAATGCTGGCAGAAGGTGAGAGAAGAGCGCATTCATGGCGCTCAGGTTCCAAGAGAGGGCCATGGATTTTAAGGCAGGAGCAAAGATGTTGCAGCGACATTCTTGGCAAGACTAGTTTCAGGTGCAGACGAGCCGGAACATTCTCTGCCCTCTGGAGACTCTGGAGATTGGGAATTGGATCCGTGAAGCAGACATTCTGGGCAGTTTCTCTGTTCATATGGCGAGAACAAGAGAAAGACAACCATGTCGAAGAGGGTCTGGTCATGGGGCACCTTCTCGCCCTCCCGCAGCAGCAGAAGGGCATCACCACTGTTGTTGTTGCTACTGTTTTCGTAGAGTTGGAATTCCCCACCTACAAGTATCTCAGTTCATGGACACCTCCGACCCGAATAAGGGACCGCCGGGGCAGCCTGCGCTTTCGGCATTTGGCACAGCAGTATTTAAGCTGGGCAATCTTAATGCCCATATTTCAATCCTCTTTTCCAGAGACGCAGAGGAGGACCTCGATGGAGCAAGCAGCAGAGAATTACCCTCTGCAAATCCGTTGGACAAGGTCGAGGATCAAGCAGTTGATGCAAAAGGGAAGGCGCCCATCCAAACTCAGACGCAGGAGGCGTCGTCGTCCAGAGCGGGACCGCAAGAGGTCCAGGAAGACCCCCTCGAAGGCTTTGGGTACCCGGTCATGGAGATGGACCCGGAAGAATTGGAGCCAGAAGAATAGCACCATCATCCTCCCTCCTTTCAGGTCCTGTTTTGTACTCTTTTGTCTTGGTCGCTTGGTCATGTTTTGCGGTCCTCTGTCTTGGTCGCTCATTATGAATGGGTCTGGTAATCTTTATATAGGTCCTGCTCTGTTTTCAATTATGTCACCTAGTTTATTATGGAAGTCTGCTAATCTACAGGGTCGCCCCTGCGTGGATAGTGTTTTTGAGTCTCAGCCCCTGCGTGGGCGATGTCAAAGCTAAACAATGACTTTTTGATAAGGTTTTGGGGCATCCAGCGCACAATGCAAGCAACTGTCAGCTGCAATACCACAGTGCCATCGCTGGCCTTGGAAAACTTGTTTCACTGCATGTAATTTCTCTCTGTATATAATATAATTTCCTAGAGTAGTCTTACTGAGAAAAAAAAAAAGATAAAAATACAAATCAATAATAAAAATTAGGAAATTAGAAATACAAAAATAAATAAAAAATATTGTACTATTGACAATTTCATAACAAAAACAAAAAAAAAAATGGGTTGTTGGTGAAAAAATTAGAGCAATGAGGACCTAGTGTTCGACTTGAGTTTACCAACAAAGATGGTCATCGTATTCTAGCTTTTCACCGACATTTTCACTCCCTTTAGAAAAAGGAGTGTCGCACCCGAGGCGATTCGGAACCACAAAAATAAATAACGAGTCTAAATCAGTATTAGAAAACTATGATTTTCATGATATCTTTTACACCATTAACATCCAATTATCCTATGCAACTGCATAATAATTTTTGTGGGGAAAAATGCCTATGCAGGACGATCCTATCCACCTAAGGTGTGACAACGCCTTAGCAACAAACGAATACAGCTATCATGATTTCTTCCTTTATGAAATTTGAAAGAGAGGAGATCAGCAGACTTACCGTTGTCTTCTGGTTGTCCCTCGAACTAGATCCTCTTCTCTTTGTGTGTCCACAACTACTTGCCTCCTCGCTTGATCAAGAGAACAGCTACTTGAATCCCATGAGATCACAAGAGAACAGCTACATGTGACAAGAGAACAGCTACTTGCAACAAGAGAAGAACACAATACAAAGGCAAATATACATATTCATAAATGATTCAGGATTAGAAGTAAATCAAATATACTAATGCAATCATACAAAATACACCAGCATATAGGAAAGAATCAAGATAGCTTTATTGAAAGTAATAGGGTTCAGGAAGAGATACAACCCATAGGGCTCCAACCCAGCATCTCCTTCCCAGCAGAATGGAATTCCTTCTTCAGCTCCCTTCAAAGCATAACACACCCAATGTTTCTAGCCACAAACCAACAACAATTCTTTGCAAATACCAAATTCCAGCCCCCTCTGACCTCATGGAGAGAGATCTATATATAGGAGTTTTGGAGAAAGGATGAGTCAGCTTGAGGCTGGTATAAAACTGACTAGTGTTTTCTCCCACTTCAGTTCTTGAGTCCACTTGGAGGTTCTTGCTTCCACTTGGATATTTGGAACCTCTTACTCATCACCAGTCGAATTCCTTGATCCAAGTGTCATTTTGGAAGCTTCCTGGGCATTGACACCTTGAGAAATGAGCCTACCACTTGTCCAGTTACGCTCAGCGCAGGTAGCCTTTGTTGCAGTTGACATTCAACGCAGGTAGATAGTGGAGCAGTTGACATTCAGCGTAGATGCTCAGTGGAGCAGTTGACATGATCCAGAATTGCCTTGTTTTTGAGTGTTTTCAGGTGGAGAACTTCTGTGAATTGCTGTGGTTTGCTGGCCTTGTTCCTCTAGGGGTAGGAACAACATGTTTAGGGACTTTGGATCCCTTGATTATTGACATTTCATGCTCAGCGATGCAAGGCACAAAAATGTCTATAACAGTTGCCCCCTAAAGTATGAGGCCGTTTATCGGGTGAAATGCTTTATCCAGGAGGGTCCGAAGTTCATCCATCTGCTGGGAGGAGACCTGTAATAAAATACCATACAATACATTATGATTCATACTGTTTTCATGATCTAGCTGAGGCGGGCATTCCCATGCTCAACTTTATAAATTCATTTTTGTACATAGAACAGAGGATCGTCTGATGGTAGACTGATAATTTTGGTGAAATTATCATCCTTTGAGTAGGATGATCATCTGCTGCAATGATGTACATGTCAAATGTCTTTATCTTTCCTGAATATATATCGCAGCCTGGATGGATGAAACTAGATCCGGGGTCTTCAAACTCGTTCGATCTTCACTCTAAGTACAAGTCGATCCATGCGAGAATTGCGCTGAAGTCGAACATGGAAAGACATCGCTTGATTACCGGTCAATGATGTAAACCGTTAACAAGCGCGAGAGGAATCACCGATAATGATAATGACCCTCAAGGTGCTGCAGTACAATTCACGTGGTGTGAATAAAGGACTTGGCGTCGAACACCACGCAAAATCTTCTGGTCGAAGGTCATTGATGTATACCTGTCGCCGGAAGTGAGAAACTTGCCATTGAGGCATGCAAGCTTCAAAGTACTCAAAGGGGTTGTTCCTAGATCAACTCCTTGGATAATGAGCTGATGTCGACAAGGAGCGATCCGTCAAAGGAGGGCCTTAATGAATCCCACATCAGTGACACGGAACGGAGCTAATGATTTTAATGGAGGTGAAAACAATCTGTGACATATGATTCAGGGTGGCGGTCATGAATGGATGAAGGATAATGTATGGCAGTGGATGGGACCCGGTTGACTCTTTCTGAATGACTTCTCTTGAACATATGGCGACACTGATGCGATGGATCGGTAGCATTACCCCAAGTATGGATGGTATGGCAAGACCATGGCGATGTGACCGGTGAATGAAACAACCCAACCCGATTGTGGTACGGAGGAAAAATGTCATGTTCAAGAGCGACCTGCTACCATCAAAGTTTTCTTGATTTTTCCCAATTTTTCCCCAGTCATTGCTGACCAGTACCTCTTTATTTTTGTCAAGCTTGAGGAGGATAACATATGCTTGTTCTATAACCTGCCCTTCGGGCAAGCCCATCGCTATGTTTTAACGAGCTTAGCGATAGTGAAACTCGTTCTCGTCTAAAGACAAGTTTGTCGCTAATTAATAATTTTAACGAGTCTAACGACAAGGATAACTCGGTTCTTTTCATTTTTAGAGAGTCTGAAAAGGTACATAAAGTTAACTCCAAAATTCCTTTTTCGTCATCTAATCCCTTAAGTCCGAAAAAGTATAAAACAATACAAAAGGGATGAGTTTTCGATATCTTTAACGAGCCAAACAAAACAAGCGCTCGATCTTTTTGTGCAATAATCCCTCAGGTCCAAAAAGATTAAAATCTAGAGGAGGGATAGCTCTTCCTTTCCTTTAACGAGCTGGAAGGCCAAAACTCGGCAATCTTTTCATATTTTACGAGTCAGTTGAAAAGAGCTTAAAGAAGACTCGTCTTTTGAGGAACGAGTGATAAACAGGGATAGCAACTGATTCCAGGTACAGGTTGGAATTTTCCAATCACGGCAGTGTCACAAGGATGGCTAGGTGAAATCACTCTTCGCAGCTGTTCCTCAAAATGGGTAAACAATCATATGGAGGTGAACGATCGGCCAAATGAAAAGTGGAGGTGGCAGGTGCAAACACGACCAAGGCTTTAACGGCTGATAAATTACATTCGCAGTGGTTATTTACCGGGATAGGTTCATTTTTTAGATAAAAATGAGCTTAAACTCTGGAGGAAACATTGCTCACTGCTTATATTTATTTTTTAACGAGCATGAAGACCGCGTTAAAACTGCTCGGACCTTGCGTTTATTTTTTAACGAGCATGAACTTTATGCTAAAACTGCTCGATGATAAGTTTGCATGCCCCCAGCATAATAACGCAAATCGAGGGGTATGCCCCCCAAGCTTCATTTCATTCAACTCTGTGGTTGGAATGAAGGTTTACCTTTGAGATTTGAAAAGGGGATTTGTTTCATTTTTTAATGAGATTGACACAGTAAAAGAACTATCCTCATGACTCCCTGTTTCATTTTTTAACAAGGTTGACACAAGATAAGAACCGTCCTCGGCGTCCAAATCCATTAGATGTAGAAGGTTTCATATTCCACTGTGGCCACTTCCACTAGATTACTCGGAGGCGGTAGGGCAAAAGTACCCATTAAGGCAGGGTCTTTTAGGAGACCTACTCCGATATTTTGGAGCGAATGATTCCTTCCATGGATCATTGGAATGCTTCCCATAACTTGCGAACTGTTGGGGATAAAAGTTTGTTGGTCAACGATTGTAATTCCTCCTTGGAAGGGAAATGCAATCTTCCTAAAATAGGTCGACACAACAGCTGCCGTGGCATATATCCATGGTCTTCCTAGTAGGATGTTGTAATCAAGATTCCCATCGATGACTTCAACATCTATTTCTACCGTTTTTCCCTCTAGTTCAACTTTCAAGTTATTTAGTATACCATATGGGGTATATGTCCTTCCGTCGAATGCTTTTAACGTCGTCGCAGACCTCGACAAGGTTGGAGATCCTAAAGTTTTCCAGCAACTCATCGAAATAATACATGTAGATGCCCCCTCATCAATAATTGTTCGATGAACAGTTTTGTTGAGGGATTTCACTTGAATAAGGAAAGCTAGTTGAGCTGGTAACTGAGGGTCATATCCTTTATGATCAAAGGCCACAAGATTGGAATCCATTGGGTCAATTCCACCTATTGCTGATAATAAAGCTTGCTCTTGGGAGAAGCAATTTTGCGGTACCTCAAGTGTCGACATAACGGACGGCGATTGGGCCAGGTCCTCTATCTGTGTTATTTTCGCACAAGGATTAAATGTCGATTTGTGTACTGCTCCCTTTTGCGAATTTATCATTGGCTCAGGGACGATGGGTGGCACAACTTCGTTCAAAGTTGTTGTCGAACTACTAGGTTGTTCATTAGCCTTGTTGTTCGATAGCTTTGGATTCCAGTAATCCTTATTCCTCGTCAAAGCATCATTTTGCTGCTTTGATACAGATAACATAAGCACTTGGGATCGGGAAGCATTTTGATTAGCAACCAGTTCGGTTCTCGGGCTTGGAAACGGATCAGTCAACACAGCTGAGGTTTTCGAACTCTTAAAGAATCTTTTAAGCTCAGCTTTGTATGGACAATCTGTTGTCCAATGATCCTCATCGCATATATGACACCCCGTAGGGGGTTTCCTTTTTCTTCTTGCCCCCTGGTTGCTTCAGTCGTTTGCCTTTGTCGTCCGACACAACACTTACTTCCGAGGCAAGAAGTTCCTCATTTGCATTTTGACCGGAAATCATACGGGCCTTTTTAGATATAGCCTTTGTCGATTTCATGTCTGTTGCGCCAATCACGCCATCGTCGGCATGAGAGTCACTATTTGATTTAGGAGGAGGAGGAATTGAAAATTCCGGTCTAGGGGCGTCAGGTATTTTATCATAGAGCGTGCCGGACTGAGTATATACTAAGTCTAGATATTGTGCACGAGCAATAACTTGCTCCTCCGTTACGACTCCCCCCTTGGCCACATCTTCCGTTATGGCAGGAAGTAACGACTTTATAAACCATTCAGCTAACAGCTGATCTGGAACGTAAGTCTTTACCATCCTGCGACGACGACGCCACTCATGTATATGATCGGATATATGTGTGGCCGTCGTCTACTTGAAGTTGGTTAAGATTTCCGTTCCAGTTTCATACCTTATCGGTAATTGAAAATGGGTTAAGAAAGTCGTGGCTAGGGAACTGAAATCGTCGAAAGAGGCTCTAGGTAATTCAATATACCATTTAGCCGCTGGACCCGTCAATGTCCTCTGAAAAAGGCGAAGCCTTATCAAATCATCGTTCAGGGTGTTCGACGAACACCACAGATGAAAAGTCATGACGTGATTCGATGGGTCTTCACTTGGATTTCCATTGAATTTAGGAATGTCTGATGGAAGTTTATGCAGAATCGCTGGCCACCAAGGGGCATAAGCAATTGGATCATTCGTCAGCCGGTTTAGATCTAGTAATTCTAGAGTTGCTACAAAGGGCAACTGTTGATTCAGGTTAGGCGGAGCATACCCAGGATAAGATGGAATCACCTGAGCAGTGGGTCTTTGCATACCAGCATAATGTATTTGATGCTGGCAACTTTGACAAGTTTGATGGGCATAACCGTTATTATACAGTTGCCCATTACTTACAAAGACTTGTTGCTCGGGTCCTTGATATGATTGTTGGAATTGCGGTTGTTGAGTTTGAACCAGCTCCGGTTGTTGGACCATTTGCTGTCGTCCAATACTGGATGATTGACCAAGATGAGGAGTCATAGTACTTGTTTGAGCCTGAGTCGCTCCAGATAAGGAGGCACTAACCGGAGGTTGTGATTGAGTTGTCGAGACAAGAGGCTGTTGTATGGCAACCTGAGAAACTTGGGGTTGACATACAACAGGTAGCGCTTGTACTTGCGACGCAATCAACATACCAGGTATAGTGGCAACATTCGACACAGGGTGGACTGGTTGCATTGAATATGCAACCCTTGGTTGCTGAGGCAGTATTGGTAACCATCCGCTGGATGTAATTCTAGTTTGACCTGAACTTTGTTGTAAACTCCCATATGGTTGTTCTTCGGGGGGGAACAATGAAAAGGCATACTACCCTCCATATGGTGGCAATCCAGTGCTTAAAGGGTAGATTGGCCTTTGAAGACACATTGGATCAAGTTGTTGAGTTTCAACATAAGAAATACCAGATGATAATCCGGATGAAGAAATAGGAACTAACCATGTCGTCGAAACAGTCTCTGATTGGACTCCAGCTTGTTGTTGACAATTTGCCGGGACAGATGGTATACCAGCGAACATCGTTGGAGTAGCAGCAGGAGGCTCTGCCGCTGCTGTGTCGGATGACACAGTCCTGGATGTCGACGGTTGTTCAGACATATTTAGTCTATCCAAAAGATTTCCTAGCGATTCTACAAGAACTTTGTGATGAAAGTAGACTAACTTAGAAGATCAACGCAGGAATAAAGGGTGATTGTTCCATTTAAAATAAATTGTTAACGACGCTTTAGACACAACTTACTTTTTCAATTTTAAAGAGTCAAGAAAAAGCTAAAGATGACTCTAGTCTCCTTCGATGTTTTAACGAGCCCGAAGTGACAAATGCTCGGATGGACTTTTTCTGTTATAGAGTCTGAAAAAGGCCAAAAGAAACTGCTCTGGAGATCTAGGCAGAGGGTGTGCCAAACTTTTCGCAAAACCACAGAATACTTTTTACGGTACGGGTGGTCGATCTTCGTGAATGCTGTGTTCACTGCATTGCGATCAGTAGGGCGGCCGACACAGCTTCCTAAGGATAAAGGATATATGCCTATAGGGGTCTCCCAATATATACGCGACGGTACGTGGGAGCACAAATCCGTACTAGTGCTATCGTCCCTCAGGAGGAATCACCCACCTTCCACGAGATCGACAGTCACTAGGCTTAACGACGCCGGAACACGTCTCTAGCCTAGACCTCTATGTTGTGCGTTATGTTGCAAAGCGTTGTTAGGTTCATTCAGTTTATTTTAAGTTGATCTTTTTAAAGTTTGTCTTTCAGGATCACAACGAGATGTATGGTACAAATTCCTAAATGCAGTCTAAGATGATAAGCAAGCTTTATAATCTTTCAACTTTGAAAATCCTAGCTACTAAGGGAAAAGAGAGCGACTATCTTTTCTCAAAGAGCAATCAGCACACTCTAATGCACTTTCCCTAAATCCAACATGCAAACTTATCAAATGCAAAATGCACAATGCATGTGTTTGTTTTCAACTTTCTTAGTATAAATGCCTACAAAGAAAGCTTTTTGCACAACTTTGAATTTTCTTTTACAATAATCAAAATAAACAAGTTCACTTTCTTCGAAATCAACAAGGGTAGAAGAGATTACAATCACTTTGCGATTTTCGAAATAAAGACTCATTTTGATACTTTGAAAAGAAAAAATTCAAACCAATAAGCAAAAGTAAAACTATAATCAATCTGAACAAACAGCCAATGAACTCTCTTCTAAGATCACTCTCAATCAGATCTAAATCAAAGGCTACAGAAAGACTACTTCACTCATGCAAAGGAAGACTGTAAATGAAGCCACAAACACATAAAAACATTCACAATCTTTTGTACAAAAATTGGGGCGGAATTCAGGCAAAGAAAAGGGTTATCAGACTAGCACCTATGCTGGTTAAAGGCTGCAAAAACAGAGATCAAAACAGGGCAAAAGAGGACAAAGAACCCCAGCTGCACAAGGCCACACTGGTTCAGCGCAGGTCCAACACTGTCAGTTTGACATTCAACGTAGGTAGCCCCTTCGGGACCTGCGTTGAAATGCAGACTGCCTTCCCAGTGCCTGCGCTGAAAGAGAAACTCTCGTTTCCCTTGGTTTCTGGGTCACAAAATGCTCAAAAATCAATTGTTTCAGGCCAAATCAGAAACACAAGCAAGGTATAAATAGAGGGATGCCTTGATAGGGTACTAAAGACTATCACAAGGATCAATCAAATCATTTGTGGATCTAGTTTAAATCATAGACAAGTCCAACATATTGGATCAAAGCAGCAACTTTTACTTTGCATCCGGGAAAGATGCAGTTCAAGAGTTGTTGTCAAGTCTATGAAGTAAACAAATGATGGAAACACAAATGAAATGAATAAACCAGTTCTTCCCCAGTGGAGTCGCCAATTTGTTGTAGGGAAAAATGCCTATGCAGGACGATCCTATCCACCTAAGGTGTGACAGCGCCTTAGCAACAAACGAATACAGCTATCATGATTTCTTCCTTTATGAAATATGAAAGAGAGGAGATCGGCAGACTTACCGTTGTCTTCCGGTTGTCCCTTGAACTAGATCCTCTTCTCTTTGTGTGTCCACAGCTACTTGCCTCCTCGCTTGATCAAGAGAACAGCTACTTGAATCCCACGAGATCACAAGAGAACAGCTACCTGTGACAAGAGAACAGCTACTTGCAACAAGAGAAGAACACAATACAAAGGCAAATATACATATTCATAAATGATTCAGGATTAGAAGTAAATCAAATATACTAATGCAATCATACAAAATACACCAGCATATATGAAAGAATCAAGATAGCTTTATTGAAAGTAACAGGGTTCAGGAAGAGATACAACCCATAGGGCTCCAACCCGGCATCTCCTTCCCAGCAGAATGGAATTCCTTCTTCAGCTCCCTTCAAAGCATAACACACCCAATGTTTCTAGCCACAAACCAACAGCAATTCTTTGCAAATACCAAATTCCAGCCCCCTCTGACCTCATGGAGAGAGATCTATATATAGGAGTTTTGGAGAAAGGATGAGTCAGCTTGAGGCTGGTATAAAACTGACTAGTGTCCTCTCCCACTTCAGTTCTTGAGTCCACTTGGAGGTTCTTGCTTCCACTTGGAGATTTGGAACCTCTTACTCATCACCAGTTGAATTCCCTGATCCAAGTGTCATTTTGGAAGCTTCCTGGGCATTAACACCTTGAGAAATGAGCCTGCCACTTGTCCAGTTATGCTCAGCGCAGGTAGCCTTTGTTGCAGTTGACATTCAACGCAGGTAGACAGTGGAGCAGTTGACATTCAGCGCAGATGCTCAGTGGAGCAGTTGACATGATCCAGAATTGCCTTGTTTTTGAGTGTTTTCAGGTGGAGAACTTTTGTGAATTGCTGTGGTTTGCTGGCCTTGTTCCTCTAGGGGTAGGAACAACATGTTTAGGGACTTTGGATCCCTTGATTATTGACATTTCATGCTCAGCGATGCAAGGCACAAAAATGTCTATAACAATAATCGAGACATGCATTCATAAAAGATACACAAAGACACCATAAAAGAGTTAAATTATAAAAAGGGGCCATACAATCATTGAGTTAAGCGACACAAAATTTCCAAAAAATCCTTTCTTTATTAATATTGCCAGCCATTACATCAAGGATCAAATGAATCTGTGCAACCTTCTCAGATCAAATACTACACTGGATTCTACAATGCATGAATCAGAACTTATGCGCAGATGTAGAATTATACATGCAAGTATTATCAGGAATGAATAACATATGGATCACAGCTTCTATCTATGGAAAGATTGCCTGATTTGTTCCTCTATATCTCCTTTTATAAGCTTGCTCACTTGATTTGGTCCTCATGGAGGTTGCTTGATATCGCCTTTGATTTGGTCATCTTTGATGAAATCTTGGTGCCGTTTTCCTTTTTCCTATTGATCCTTTCAAAATTAGCCTAGCTTTCACGTTTCTATGGGCACGCTTTCCTATTTTTCTTACTGCCCAGGTCCCAATATTTGATTTTCTACCGCATTCAGGTTTCATTGACCTCTTCTAATGGCTTTATCCATTTGTCCTCCACAACTATTCTATGAACTTGTTTACCATATTTCTCCAAAAAAACGAAGGAACCAACATGGGTTCTACAATTACTGTTGGGTGCAGGAATTGCACTTAAGCAAACTCCTCAACACTTAATTGTCAACCCGGGGGATTCGTAAACTTATAGATGAAGCACAGGAAATGCCAGAGATGGTATGAACCTTTCTGATGTAAATTACTACTTTCTTAAATGGGAACTTGCGGAATCGAATTGGAAGAGTAAAAGACAACTAAATCATCAAAGTAATCTAGTGCTGGAACAAGAAAGAATGCATTTTCAAAGGAATAAAAATAGAAAAACAATCACTCCAACTGATCAATATTTAATCACTGAGTATATGCTTATATTCCTCTTTAGTATAAACGCTTTATCAGTCCCATAAAGTGAGCCCTTAAACCTACTTTCTTAAAGGTTTCCTTCTTGCACTATTCAGTCCTACACTTATCGCAATCTACTTGCACTAGTGCAGGCACAAAGATTTATGCAAGAGGTATAAGTTGTGTCTTACCAAAGATTTTTGACTTCATTCAAGGGCTCGAACCTCAAGGGTTCTGAGCACTCAGATCCTGTGACAAGAAACCAGTTCTTGCACCTGAGCAAAGTTCCTTGCACTTAGTTATCAATTTTAGAAATAAGTGTTAACTATTGCAAATGAAACTTAATTGCATAAATAACTTGCACATGTAAAAATAAATGTTTCCAATCTTAACTGCATGTAAAATGAAAGTAAATAACCATAAATGGAAACAACCACTAAAGAATTAACCTGCCATCTGCATATACATTACTTAGAAGAACGGAAAAGAAACATTGCATGAAAGAGACTAGAAATACTTGCTGCAACACACCAACATGCACTGGTGCAGGTTCATTTCTCCTGCTTTGACCAGGTGAGGAAAACCAATCAAAATGAATTGCATGAAAATAAATTGCGGGAAAGGGAAAAGTATTAATCACACCAACGTGCACTGGTGCAGGTTCATTTCTCATGCTTCGACCAAGTGGGGAAAACCAACTGAAATAAATTGCGTGGAAGGAAATTACAGGAAAGTAAATCTAACTAATTCACACAACGGATCCACTCACACTTTCACAGGAATATATGTGCATGGAAATAGAATTCAATTAAATCACACTTTAATAATAAGAGCACATAAATAAATACAAAATCGAAAATAGGGTAAATGAGCTGGGTTGGCTAGGCCATAGCCAGCCAACTCATTTCCCTTCTAAGAAATGATGCTACTCAATAATTCAAATTAGACTCATTGGCTTAAAAGAACAGATAAGATTTGAAAGGCATGAGGCGGATCTCCTTCTTTCTATTAATTCGGAAAGGCAAAGTACATCGTGGAATACAGAGTCCAACCCAGATTTGGGTGATAACAAAATATACAATATGTTTGGAACACAATGTTGTTATCTCCTCTATCTATCGTCCTCCTAATTATATCTACATTCTATGATTTATAGACCGTCGGCCCAAGGCCGTAACTACTAAACTTAGTACAGGAAATTCAGTCAATCGTTTACATAACAAAATGTTGATTTTAGCCTCTCGGCTTTTAAATATAGACAATTGAACTCGTTGGCCGTGGGCTAAATCTTCAGCTTCCGTTCAAGCAATCTACAACTTCAGTCTTGTCCTTGGCTACCTTTGGCTAATCTGGTCTTTGTGGCCAACGATGCAAAAAACATGGCAGTGGTTAGGGAAGTCCGGATCTACTGTGCAGATTCATTGTGCTATCAATAGTGCGAGATTCAATCCTACACATAAATCAGTAGTCACGTTAAGTGGCTTTATTTACCAAGTATTTATCGAAGATAACGATAAGTTACAAAAGTGCATTAAAAGTAAGAAATCTAAATTAAATAATTAATTAAATGCTTATTTGAAATAAAATATGAAAAATAAAGTACATGTAAAATATATCACCATGCTTGGACTAGTGCAGGATGAGGGTATGTGAAAAGGGTAAAACATAGGTAAATAGTTGTGGTTTATAAAGGAAAAAAGGACAAGAATGGGGAAAATTTAGGGGACTAACATCCTCCCATCCCTAAGTTGTTGTGTGTCCTCACACAACTTTTTACCTGCTTCAAAAAAACCTCAAAAATTTGAGTGCTTCACTTCAATCCTGTACTGTAATATTGATGTCAGCCTACACTGTCTTGGACTTCTTCTCTTTGATCTTCAATTTCTTTGTCACCTTCTTGAGATGCTTAAAACACTGCGAAGCTCGATACTTCCACACCCTGACTTCTCTTTTCTGCCTCTTGACCTCCGCGGTCAATTCTTCCTTACTATGCTGCTTATCATCCTGTTCTTTAACCATAAGCTCTTCTAAATTCCGAACTTGGTGTTCCAGCTCGGCTATACGACTACTAAAATGAGAGACTTGTGTCTCTAACTCGTCAGGTGGAGGCATTTCAGTACCCTGTGCTTCCTTCTCTTTAACTGTTGTGGCAGGGGATTTAGTACCCTATCGAAATGGGGACTGCGCCATATCAGCATCCGACCCTTCAACTGAATCCTTGCTTGCACTCGATTCTTCTTTCTTCTTCTGAGGTTTCCGGATAAAATTAGCTAGCAAGGCATCATCTTCAATTTCTTCAAATTCTGTTCCTTTGGAGTGGACCACCGCGTCTGCAAGGACTGACAAATTATGCCCTTCAGAGGCACTTGTATGCACTGGAGAGGTAGTCTGAGGGGAGGGGTTCTTCTCAATGGAGGCATTGGTCGCCTTCTTCTTCGGAGATGGGGCTTCCTCTTCCATTGTCTCTATGGTTTTTTTTTTGTACCAGTGCCAGAAGAACCTCCCACGTTGTATTTAACTGGACCCTTGCTTGTACTTGGACTAGTAGGGTCCTCTGTCCTTTTCTCAGTGGGCCTCTTCTTGTGTAACTGCTCTAGTAATGCTGCCCAGGTCATGCCCTCCAACTCCTTCTTGACCAAGATCTTGATTAACCTGTGATGGTATAATTTTCGGTTGGCCTGGTCTTCTCGTCCAGTTTGCATGCCCTTGGCCATCCTCTCTAAACTCCTGAGCAAGAAGTGGGGGAAATTGATTTTCCGCCGGAAGTGTCGGCCCACTTTGAAATGTAGCAATATTCTGAAATGGTAAACAAATGTGAAGGAATAACGTCCCTCGCAGGTCAAAAACTTCTACAAAATATAAAGGAGATCTCGCCATTGATCCAGCAGGGCACTGCAAGGGATGCCCTTCTTCCAATTCACCTGCATTTCCTTGTCAATGACAAATCGGCGCCACCGCTTTTTCTCTAACTTCTGATTCTTGAACCATTGCTCACCAATGTTCTCTAACCCTGTGGCCTCTGTGATGAATTCTTCTGTGACCTCGAACCTCAAGGGGCCAATTTTGACTCAGTCATCCTTAAAACTCTTGGAAAATTGCAGGGCCACCTCCCTGTCGTGCCCATCAAACCTCTATAAAAACTGAAGAAACCCTAATTCCTGCAATAGTGCAAGACTATTGCAGTATTCAGCAGTTTTCTCTACTTTCCTGAGGGATGATGGCTCACTTCTAACAGGCGGCATCGTTGCTTAACAGCTATGAACAATCCAAATCTCTTCTGCATGAAACAAACGAGGAAGACAGATTCTTATGGATAAGGGCCCAACCATCCACCGCCCTTTTCCAACTCACCATCCAATCATTTAAATTATCACTTAATACATCCCTTAAATCGCCATGGACGTGTAGCATCTTTTGAAAGGTGTGTCGGACTGATTAGGGGTACTTTGCAGCGGTGATTTAATGGCTGGGTAAGGTAATGATTTCAAATGGAGGACATAAAGGATCATTTCGCAAGGGGTGTAATCATAGCCAAGAAATGGTTACATAATCCACATCATCTTCATAATTCATTAAAAATACCTTTAGCATTCATTAAAATGATCACGATTTCTAACCATAAACACTTTGTACTTAAATAATTTTCTCCCTAATTAATACATGATAACATAAAGTACTTAACAATCGAATGAAAAGACTTCTTTTAAATTTTCATAATAACCACTTCTTTATGATGCACACTATATTGCATGGAAAAAAACAAAATGCATTATATCTCTAACAGGGTGCATGCTTGCACTGATCTGCTTGCACCGCCTATACTGCGCTACTCTACTTGCACTATTGTATATTGTAACGTGCTTGCACTGGTGCAAGCAGAAAATCTACTGAAGAAGAAAAAACAGGAAATTTTGGTAGAACATAGGCTGGACTTTAACATGACTTTCCCAATCATATGGAAGGTTTGCTTTTCCATTTCTTTGATGTTTCTGAGCACATCCTTTTGCTCTTTCTGCACTAGATCCTGCAATAAGATCATGGGGGAACAAGGAAGTGGGAAAGGGGAAAAAAATTCAGAATGGGAAGGAAGTTTATGACAGGGATTCCAGGAATAGTACCATCAAGAGGGCATAAACAGAAGTGGGATAGGGAAAAAAATTCAAGGGATAAAAGTGGGATTTACGAAACAGATAGGGTGAATTTGGAAGAATATGGGAAGGTAATCATTCTGGGGTTGAAGAAGAAAACTGATGGGGAATTACGAAAATGGGATATGAAGAAAGGTAGAAAATTTTCTGGAAATTCTACCTGCACTGGTGCAAAAAAAATAAATACTGTGAGGATTAAGTGTTATTTGAATAAAAATATCCACGCTAGTTACCTCAAACTTGTGTAAGGGCTGGTTCTGTTGAACCTACTTCTTCTTGGTGGCAGCTAGCACATCTAAAGATCAAGCAACATTCTCCTTTTATTAGAAATTTTTTATCTTCCCGCCAGCAAGTTGGTTTTCAGGTTGATCCTTCTGCAATCATGTCAACAAACTGATTTTCAAAATTACAGAAAAAGATTTTTTTTCTTTACTATTTTATATATATTACATTTTTTTTCTTTTTAGAAGAAGAAGAGCTCATTTTTTCAACAGGTTGGTATTACCATCCATCACTACCATCCAAAATTTTTGTTGGACTTGCTGTGTAAAATCCTTCTTGGCAAGTGGCTGAAAATATTTCTTTAATCTATGTCCATTCACAAAGAACACTAAGCTTTGTCCATCAATAGCTTTAATCTCTACCACTCCATTCTCAAATGCTCGAACCACCTCATAAGGTCCCATCCAGCGTGTATGGAATTTTCCTTTGAAATATTTAAATCTATAATCATAAAGGAGTACCCAATCACCTGGGTGAAACTGCGTTTTCTGAATAGACTTATCATGCCACCTTTTGCGTTGCTGTTGAATCAATATGTTCTGTTGAACAACATCCCTTCGAAATTCATCCAGCTCACTCAATTGAAGGAGACATTGTTGTTGTGCTTCAGAGAGATCTAGCCCCAACTGAACTACAGTTTTGAAGGTTTTGATCTGGAATTCGATTGGCAACAGGACTTGTTTGCCATATACTAGCTCATATGGTGTATGTCCCATGCTATTTCTCCAAGTGGTTCAGTATGCCCACAAAGCTTCCAGTAATCTTTTAGCCCAATCCTTCCAATGCATATTCACTATTTTTGTGAGGATGGACTCGATGACTTTGTTCATGGATTCCACCTAGCCATTTTCTTGTGGGTGATATGGCATAGATTTCCTATGCCGGATCTTATATTGCTCCATCACACCCTGCACCAGATTAGAAATAAACTGCGGACCATTGTCAGAAACATTCTCTCTAGGCACACTAAATCTAGTAAAATTTTAGTAAAAAGGAAATCAACAACAACCCTTTCTATAGTGTAGGTTTTAACCTTGTACAGAAATTACCTGCATACGAATTCTAAAACACAGAAAATAAACAATGCGAGAGCATAACACATAAAACACATACACACAGAGATTTTCCCTTGGATCCCAAAACTGGGACTACCAGCTTGATTTTTGTTATTATGTTCCTTTCAATGTTACAATACATATTTATACATGATGAAGCATCCAATACCATGGACTGAAAACCATTGCGTCCAAAACCATGGACCGAAAACCATCACATCCAAAACCATGTGCGAAAATCATGCACAAAACCATAGGTAGGTCCACCCAACCTAATATAGGGTCCAAAAAAAAATTTCCCGGGGCGCTACCCTGGACACCAGAAACGGGGGCTACGGGTCCCCCTCAAACCCCCCCGCTGCGCAATCGACGCAACGAAGGGGGCGCTCTGCCCCCCCTCTAACCCCCCGGTTCACTATGGGGGCTAGCCGTAGAAAGAATGACACAACCCAACATTCTCCGACTTGTTGTTTTCTTTCCATAGGGGGCCACAAGAGAGCTTAGTCATTTATCCAACCCTATAATGCCCATTGTTTCTCTACACCAAGAGAACTTCTCAAAGCTCACAGATTTTGTCAATGCATTTGCAGTATTCTTCAAAGTGTCCACCTTTACCAGAAACACCTTTTTGTCTTCTATCATATCCCACACAAAGTGATACTAAACATCAATGTGCTTTGTCTTTGAATGGTAAGCAGGGTTCTTTGCCAAGAAAATTGCACATTGGCTATCACAGTATATCCTTATAGCTCCCTGTACTAACCTGGTGCCACTACAGATTGTTTCTTACTCATCCAACTGACTGCACCTCCAAATAGGTTAAACACATACCCACTTATAGATATTCTCTAATCTAGATCTCCAGCCCAGTCTGCATCAACAAAGCTACGGATATCCAAAACTCTATCCAATCCTAGTCTTCCTTGGTAGCACAAACCATAATCACTAGTGCCACGCAAATACCTGAAAACTGCTTCACTGTTGTCCAATGCTCCTTCCCTGGTTTTGACATAAACCTGCTCAATACTCCCACTGCATGTGCAATGTCTGGTCTAGTACAGACCATCGCATACATCAGGCTACCGACTGCACTTGCATATGGAACACGAGACATATCGTCTTCCTCTTCTTGTGTCTTGGGACACTGTTCAACAGATAACTTTACACCTACAAGAATAGGAACGTTCATTGGTTTACTATCCTACATATTAAACCTCTGCAATATTGTCTCGACATACTTCCTTTGGTTTAACCAGAGCTTCCTCTTTGCATGATCTCTTTTAATTTCCATGCCCAAAATATAGTTTGCAGCACCAAGATCTTTCATGTCGAATCTAGAGGACAATTGGGTCTTCAAATCCTCGATAATTTCTTAGTCATTTCCAACCAGCAACATATCATCCACATACAAGACCAGATAAATAACACGGTCACAATTTAATTTAAAATACACATGGTGATCTACTTTACTTCTGGTGAAGCCAAGTCCCCGTATAAATGTATCAAATTTCTGATACCACATCCTTGGTGACTGTTTTAACCCATACAGAGACTTCTTTAACTTGCATACCAGTTCTTTCTTACCCTTCAACACAAAGCCTTCAAGTTTCTTCATGTAGATCTCCTCTTCCAGATCCCCATGAAGAAATGTTGTCTTCACATCCATCTATTCTACCTTAAAATCAAAAGCAGTAGCAACATATAAAAATAATCTAATAGAAGTTACCTTGGCAACAGGAGAAAAAATATCACCAAAATCAATTCCTGGCACTTGGGAATAACCTTTTTCTACCAACCAAGCTTTGTATTTCCCCACCTTTCCTTCTGCATTTGTCTTCTTCTTGAACACCCATTTCCTACCAATGGGTTTCCTTCCAGCCAGCAACTCCACCACAGATCCCAAGCCTTGTTTTTGTGCAAAGATGCAATTTCATCAACCATGGCCTCTTTCCATAGTTTTCCCTCCTCTGAATCTACTGCTTCCTTCATAGTTTTAGGATAAAGCAAAACTTGAACAGAAAGAATATGGACTATACCTTTCTGGCTACCTTCTTTATCGAACTAATCTTCTCACATCCGAAGTTTGTGGCTCTTCATCTTCTAATTCCTCCTCTGTTGTAGAGTCTGATTCTTCCTCCTTTAGCTCAAACTCTATCTTCTCAGGTTCCTTTGGTTGGACTTCATGTTTAATAACATCCTTCACCTCTCTGAACACCACATCTCGGTTGTACACAACCTTCCTTGTTACTAGGTTCCAAAGCTTATAACCCTTTAAACCATCCTTGTACCCAATAAAGACACGCTTTTCAGATTTACTATCCAACTTGGTTCGTTTCTCCTTTGGAACATGTACAGATGCATCACATCCAAATACCCTCAAATGTGAAAGAGAGAGTTTCTTACCAGTCCATACCTCTTATGGATTCTTATCCTCCAACGTTGATGAAGGTGATCTATTGACCAGGTAACATGTTTTCTCCACTGCCTCTACCCAAAATTCTTGTCCTAACCCAGCACCACTGAGCATGCTTCTTGCCCTTTCCATCAACGTCTTGTTCATTCTTTCTGCAACTCCATTTTTCTGAGGTGTATATGGAGTAGTCTTCTACCATGCTATACCACACTTCTTACAGAATTCTTCAAATTCCTTACTGCAAAATTCTCCACCGTTCTCAGCACCTTTATCTTCTTCTCTGTTTGGTTTTCCACCAAAGCCTTAAGTTCTTTAAACCTATCAAAGATTTCAAATTTCTTCTTAAGGAAATATATCCATGTATTCCTTCAAAATTCATCTATAAAGGATACATAGTACATAGACTTACCTAGTGATGGAACCTTCACAGGTCCAAACATATCACTGTGCACAAGCTCTAATATTTGTTTCGCCCTCTTACCACCAGAGGGGAAACTCACCCAATTCTGCTTCCCATATACACAATTTTCACAGAAATCAAAATCTAGAGAGCTATTACTCATACCTTCTACCATATCTTTACCATGAAGTATTCGAAGGCCCTTCTCTCCAATATGTCCAAGCTTTTGATGCCACAGCATGGTCTTCTCTCCAGAGACCACTAGATTTTCTGCTCCACTTTTAGGAACCACTGAATTCTTGCACCCATCAACAACAGTGCTACCTTGAAGCTTATGCATAGTTCCAATTCGAACTCCCCACATCAATACCAGTGCCCCCTGAACCATCTTGCAGGTATCCTTCTCAAACACTATTTTTACAACTGCATCATCCAACTTGCTTATAGAAATCAGATTTCTGGCTAATGCAGGAATATGCAGAACACCCGGAAGTGTTATAACCCTTCCACCTTGCAACTTCAACTTTACTTTCCCATGACCAATGATTATATCCTTCCTTTCATCCCCCAAGAAGACATCACCACCATCATATTTCTCATACTCGCAGAACCACTCTCTATGGGGAGTGAAGTGAAAGGATGCACCTGAGTCAATCAACCATGCCTCGTGATCTACATGTGTACTTGAAGAAGCCAAGTACACATCCCCACCTTCATCTGAGGTGGTTTTCGCCTCTGCAAAAGGAGCATCATCAAATCCCTTTCCTTTATAAGGAGCTTTAGATTTATAATCCCTTTTGTAGTTCCCTTCCTTTCCGCATTTCCAGCACACCACCTTTACAGGTTTTCCTGGAGATTTAGATCTCCCTCTAGATTTAGACCTCCCACTCGATGACTTATTTTTGTTTCTGTTCTGGGGCCGTCCTCGTAAAAACAAGGCATCACCATTCTAGCTCTCCATATTTTTCCGTCTCATTTCCTCTATCAGCAAGGATGAGGCTATTTCATCAAACTGCAAGGCAGTTGCATTGCTACCTATTGCAATAACCAAACTATCCCACAAATCTGGTAGAGAACACAAAAAACTGATGCACTTATCTTCATCTGAAATTTTAATATCAACAGATGATAACTGACTTACCACAGTATTAAATGCATTCAGATGCTCTGTCACCAAGTCTCCATCTTTCATCCTCAGGTTATACAACTTTTTCCGTAGGAACAGTTTATTCAGCAGAGACTTAGATTGGTATAAAGTCCCTAACTTTTCCTAGAAATCCTTCGTCGTAGCTTCCCCTAATACATTCAGCAATACCGAATTTGAAACACATAATCGTATTGTGATCTTTGCCTTCTGATCCAACTTCTTCCATTCTTCATCGGACACTCCCGTTGGTTTAGTACCTGGATCTACCGCGATCCACTGATCTTTATCCACCAACAGATCCTCCATCTTGAGTTTCCATAACTCAAAACTCTGACCATTAAATTATCGATCTCTATCTTTCCACTGCTCGCCAACTTCTTTCACCACTAGAATCGATCCCACAAATCTCCCACTGAACAGGGTCTACCACAGGCCCAAGCAAAACCCCTTAGCAAAAAAGGCGTCCCCTTGAAGCCAAAAAAGCTCTGATACCAAATCTAGGTTTTAACCCCGTACAGAAAATAACCTGCATATGAATTCTAAAACACAGAAAATAAACAATGCGAGAGCATAACACATAAAACACATACACACAAAGATTTTCCCCTGGATCCCAAAACCAAGACTACCATCTTGATTTTTTTTATTACGTTCATTTCAATGTAACAATACATATTTATACATGTTGAAGCATCCAATACCATGAACCGAAAACCATCGCGTCCAAAACCATAGACCGAAAACCATCACATCCAAAACCATGTGCGAAAATCATGCACAAAACCATAGGTAGGTCTACCCAACCTAATATAGGGTCCAAAAAAAAATCCCAGGGCACTTCCTCGAACAAGGGGGGTTGTCACCCTTCCGCTGCGTAATCGGTGCAATGAAGGGGGGGCTCCGCCCCCCCCCCTCTAACCCCCCGGTTCACTATGCGGGCTAGTCGTGGAAAGAATAACACAACCCAACATGTAGCAAAGGAAACAGCTTTATATTCTACCCATTTTGTAACAAAATATGTACAAACCAAAATATGCTTTTTACTTAATGAAGTTGGATTTATTGGCCCTATAAAATCAATAGCCCATTTTTCAAAAGGCTCAATCATAACTTGGGGGCATAAAGGCATCTCATTGGTTTGATTAGGCTGGCCCATTCGCTGACAACTATCACACCATCTGACATACTATTTGGCATCCTTAAACAAGGAAGGCCAAAAGTAGCCAGTGTGCAATACCTTATATGCAGTCCGCTTATCAGCGAAGTGGCCTCCACAAGGTTCATCATGGGAATATTTTAAAATGTCAAACACTTCTTCCTCTCTTACAATTTACGGATAATCACATGTGGACCTGTGTAAAAGAGATCTTCTTAAACCCAGGAGTATGCAGCACTTTTCTGAATAATATTTTGCTTTTCACGAGCAGACAAGTAGGGTGGTTTCCTTCTAGTGACTAAATAGTTAGCAATGTCAGCAAACCATGGGGAGTCTGTTGACATAGAAAAAGGATGTTCATCAGGAAAATCATCATTAACAGGAGTTACTTCACCAGGATTATTCAATCTTGAAATAAAATCTGCTACCACATTAGATTTTCCTGGTCTATCAACAATAGTAATATTAAATTCCTGCAACAATAACAACCACCTAGTCACTCTACCGCTAGTCAATGGTTTATTCATCAAATATTTAATTGTGGAATGGTCAGTATGTACAAAGACTTCATACCCTATAATATAGTGCCTGAAATTGTTAATTGCAAAAATCACAGCTAAAAACTCTTTCTCTGTAACTGTATAATTTAATTCAGTGGGAGACAAATTCTTACTAATAAAATAGATGGCATAGGATTGCTTGTTTTCCTCTTGTCCTAAAGTTGCGCCAATAGCCAAATCTGAAGCATCAGAGGAAATGTGAAAAGGTAGGGACCAGTTTGGACCTCTCAAAACTGGTGCCTGTACTAACTTTTCCTTCAATGTTTCAAAGGACTGTTGGCAAGCTGTGGACCAAGAAAACTCACTATCCTTAGCTAGAAGTCGAAAAAGAGGGGTAGCTATCCTAGAAAAAATTTCAATGAATCTCCTATAGTAACCAGCATGTCCTAAAAAACCTCTTACTTCCCTTTGAGTCTTGGGTGCAGGAAGACGCAAAATGATCTCAATCTTAGTTGGGTCAACCTAGATACCTTTATCAGAAATAAGATGGCCAAGCACCACTCCTGCCTTGCACATTAACTTGCATTTCTTGTCACTCAAGGCAAGATGGGCTTCTTGGCAGCGAAGAAGTACTTTTTCCATATTTTTGAGAGCCTCCTGAAAAGAGTCACCAAACATAGAAAAGTCATCCATATAAATTTCTACACATTCTAGATCAACAAAAATAGCCAGGACTGCCCTTTGAAAGGTAGTCGGGGCATTACATAAACCAAAGGGGAGCACTCTATAAGCAAATGTTCCCCAAGGGCATGTAAAAGTAGTTTTTTCCTAATCTTTGGGTGCAATCTGTATCTGGTTGTAACCACTAAAGCCATCCAAAAAGGAAAAGTATTTCTTTCCTGCAAGGGTATCAAGCACCTGGTCAATAAAAGGAAGAGGAAAGTAATCTTTGAGAGTGGATTTGTTTAATTCTCGATAGTCAATACAAATACGCCATCTCCCATCTTTCTTAGGAACCAACACTAATGGAGAGACCCACTGGCTGTCAGAAATAGGATAGATGAAACCGGCATCTAAAAGTTTTTGTAATTCTTCCTTCACAACATCTTTCAGAGCTGGATTCATATGCCTTTGGGGTTGTCAGATAGGTCGGGCTCCTTCCTGAATGTAAATATGATGTGTATAGGTTTCAGGAGGAATGCCTTTCATATCCTCATAACCCCATGCAAAGGCACCAAGATGGTTCTGCAACAAGTTTACAAGCTGCTCTTGCTGAGATGAGTCTAGATCTGAACTAATATGCAAGGATTTACCAGGGCTAATCTCAACAAGAGTAGTATCAGGCTCAAGAACACTCAAGGGAGTGGTCAAAGGTAGCAGTATAGAAGAATGAGAATCATAATTTTCTTGAAAAACTAGATTGAAAATCTGGCTCAAAATTAGGCATAGTGTCTAGATTATTCAAGAAATAGTGAATCTCACCTTCTTGTGAAGACCCAATATAATGATGTATAAGAGAAATGGATTGAGTCTCCTCATCACTACTTTGATCCAACCATAAGGTATCTTGGAGTTCCTTAATGGATCTGGTAGGAGGATATAAGGTAACTTTCTTCCTAGAATCTCCATGATAAATATATATGTCACCGGAATAACATCCAATATATGCATCAGTTCTAGCAAGCCATGGTCGACCCAAGATCAAGGGATGTCCTCCTATTGGGTTCTTTGGCTGAAGCACAATGAAATCAGTAGGATATTCCCAAGAATCTAATGCAATGATCACATCATCCAATACTCCTTCTGGCTTGATTTTAGATCTATCCACCAATTCAATCACAGTGGGAGTAGGACGAAGATGAGATAACTGAAGTTGATCCATGGTTTGTTTAGTCATGACATTAATGGCTGCCCCCAGGTCTATAATAACATTAGAGACAAGGACATCACCAATCTGAACTGAGACAACAAGGTTTCTGGGATCAGTATATTTCTCCATAGACACACATCCCGTCATCAACTCTGCTGCCCTACCAACAAATTGAATGGTTTGGGGTTCTAATCTCTTCCTCCCTGGTTTCTTGAGACAGAGTTCCTTAATGATCTTAGTACAAATGGGGATCTCTTTAATGGCCTGAAGCAAAGGTACCTTAATAAAAAGGTTCCTGAGTTCAGAAACCAAGCTAGTCTCAGAAATAGGCTCACTTCTTTCCACAACTAGCCTTTCTGGAAAGGGAGGCTAGTTGGAAGAGGATGGTAAGGATTCAGAAGGTAAGGGAATGGGCTGCTTGGTGACAACTTCCGTAGAATGGTTAGGAGTCTCCTCCTCTCCTTTCTCTTCAACAATCACCATAGGTTGCTTCTGGTTTTCCAAAGTTACAGTCCTCCCCAATCTCAATTGGATATCATGAACCCCAACTGGAATAGACTGGTACCCGAATGGTAAAGGTGGGTTCATTACATGGATCATTTGCACCGCTTTATTATTATTAGGATTGGGTATAGGTTGAGTAGGCAACTGAGGAGGTCGAAACGGTGGGGGTAAAGGCAAAGGTGGAGTAGACTGACTCTGAGGTAAAGATGGTTGAGGCATTGGATAAGGTGCATATGTAGGTGGATATGACTACATAGGTGGCTGGTAGGAATACTGAGGATGATTTGGCCCTCTCCAACCTTGTTGCCATGGTGGAGAAGGTTTTCCATGTTGATATTGATTCCCATACTACCACTACTGAGAATGATTAGTGTTAGGATAAGAATATGCATGTGCATTATAACCAAAATAGTGTGGAGAGAATTCAGGAGCCATACCTGCACTTACCTGAGGCCAATTCCTCCTTGCTCCCATGGCATATAAGTATTCAGCTTCAGGCTGTCCCCCTTTGATTACAACTTTAAGTCCTAGTATAGAGGGACACTTTTCCATGGTATGGTCTTCTGCACAAATAGCACACTTATTAGTTTCCTTCAAATTAAGAGGACACTCTTTAGGAGGATGCTTATCTCTACATTTAGGACAGAAAATACATAATGACTCTTGTTCTTTTATAAGTTTTTGCTGAAATTTCAAAGAGTCTAACTGTTTGCTAACAGTATTCATTATATCAATCTTCATATTTTCCATTTTATTTTCTAGTCCAATAATCATAGCATCAGTAGATTCGGTTTTTTTGTTTCTACTCCAAATTCCTCTACCGGATCTATATAGATTCCTTGAAAATTTCCTGCGCAAATCACAGATCTGATCCAAAGTTTTCTGTGAAATATCACCTTGTCCTAACAAGTTAATATTATTTCTAGCATCATCAGTAAGTCCACGCAAGAACAAAGTTCTAATAGTACTAGAATCAAACTTAAGCTTTGACCTTTGTAAAATATACAAAAATATTTCTAAGTAATCCTCAAGAGTTTCATCATCATTCTGCACAATTGTAAAGATTTCATCTTGCATGTCCCAAGTTTTGCAATATTCTTGATATTTTGACAAAAACACTCTCTTCATCTGATCCCAAGAAGTTATGGTGTTCCCTCCTAACCCCATAAACCAGCGCAAAGCTGAGTCTTTGAGAGTAGCAAGAAACAATCTCAACTTCTAAGCTTCAGTTGAATAGTCATAACTTCTACACAAAATATCAAACTCGAATAAAAAAGAGTCAGGATCTTCATGAACTTTACCATGGAAATGAGGGAGAGTCGATGGTGGAATATTCTTCATCTATGCAATAGTATCGGGATCCACAATTGGAAACTCAAAAGTGGATTGTTCCTCATTTACCTGGTTTTCACCAATTCCTTCTGCATGATCTTCATGATTTGCCATTGTTTCCCCTTCACGCAAACCACTCTCAACAGGCTGAGAAGATTGACTACTAGTAGTCTCCTCCTTCCCCTCTTTGGGTTGAACCACACCTAAGCTGTTGTCACCAGAGTCCAGGTGGATTGTTCTTGCATGATGGGTTTGAATTTTGGACTTCCTGCTTGCAGAAGAAGACCCAATATGAAAATTCTTTTCAGATTTATCAGTATTTCCTTGGCCCTTAGTGGGCTTCGGACCCCTACCTCTTCTAAGAATTCATCTCAAAAGAAGAATAACAAAGCAACTTCTAATAAAATGTTGCAAAGAATACTCAACACCAGTAAAATTCCTTCAAAAAACTTTCCCAAACAATAGAAGCACACTGTAGAAAAAGATAAAAGAAAACTTACCCCTATTGCATCAAACAGAAAATTCTTACCAAATCAAATCGCCTCCCTAGCAACGGCGCCAAAATGTTGGGTGCAGGAATTGCACTTAAGCAAACTCCTCAACACTTAATTGTCAACCCGGGGGATCCGTAAACTTAGAGACGAAGCACAGGAAATGCTAGAGATGGTATGAACCTTTCTGATGTAAATTCCTACTTTCTTAAATGGGAACTTGCAGAATCGAATTGGAAAGAGTAAAAGACAACTGAATCATCAAAGTAATCTAGTGTTGGAACAAGAAAGAATGCATACCAAAGGAATCAAAATAAAAAGACAATCACTCCAACTGATCAATATTTAATCACTGAGTATATGCTTATATTCCTCTTTAGTAGAAACACTTTAGCAGTCTCGTAAAGTGGGCCCTTAAACCTGCTTTCTTAAAGGTTTCCTTCTTGCACTAGTCAGTCCTGCACTTATCACAATCTACTTGCACTAGTGTAGGCACAAAGATTTATGCAAGAGGTATAAGTTGTGTCTTACCAAATATTCTTGACTTCATGCAAGGGCTCAAACCTCAAGGGTTCTGAGCACTCAGATCCTGTGACAAGAAACCAGTTCTTGCACCTGAGCAGAGTTCCTTGCACTTAGTTATCGATTCTAGAAATAAGCGTTAACTATTGCAAATGAAACTTAATTGCAGAAATAACTTGCACATGTAAAAATAAATGTTTCCAATCTTAACTGCATGTAAAATGAAAGTAAATAACCATAACTGGAAACAACCACTAAAGAATTAACCTGCCATCTGCATATACATTACTTAGAAGAATGGAAAAGAAACATTGCATGAAAGAGACTAGAAATACTTGCTGCAACACACCAATGTGCATTGGTGCAGGTTCATTTCTCCTGCTTTGACCAGGCGAGGAAAACCAATCAAAAGGAATTGCATGAAAATAAATTGCAGGAAAGGGAAAAGGATTAATCACACCAACATGCACTGGTGCAGGTTCATTTCTCCTGCTTGGACTAGGTGGGGAAAACCAATTGAAATAAATTGCATGAAAGGAAATTGCAGGAAAGTAAATATAGCTAATTCACACAACGGATCCACCCACACTTTGACAAGAATATATGTGCATGGAAATATAATTCAATTAAATCACACTTTAATAATAATAACACATAAATAAATACGAAATTGAAAATAGGGTAAACGAGCTGGGTTGGTTGGGCCCTAGCTAGCCAGCTCGTTTCCCTTCTAAGAAACGATGTTACTCAGTAATTCAGATCAGACTCATTGGCTTAAAAGAATAGATAAGATTTGAAAGGCATGAGGCAAAGCTCCTTCTTTCTATTAATTTGCAAAGGCAAAGTACATCATGGAATACAGAGTCCAGCCCAGATTTGGGCGATAACAAAATATACAATATGTTTGGAACACAGTGTTGTTATCTCCTCTATCTGTCATCCTCCTAATTCTATCTACATTCTATGATTTATAGACCGTTGGCCCAAGGCCGTAACTACTAAACTTAGTACAAGCCATTCGGTCAACTGTTTACATAACAAAATGTAGATTTTAGCCTCTCGGCTTTTAAATATAGACAATTGAACTCACTGGCCGTGGGCCAAATCTTCCTCTTCCGTTCAAGCAATCTACAACTTCAGTCTTGTCCTTGGCTGCCTTTGGCTGATCTGGTCTTTGTGGCCAATGTTGCACAAAACGTGGTGATGGTTAGGGGATTCTGGATCTGCTGTGCAGATTCGCTACACTGGCAATAATGCGAGATCCTATCTTGCACTTAAATTAGCAGTCACGTTAAGTGGCTTTATTTACCAAGTATTTATCGGAGATAAGGATAAGTTACAAAAGTGCATTAAAAGTAAGAAATCTGAATTAAATAATTAATTAAATGCTAAATTGAAATAAAATATGAAAAATAAATTACATGTGCAATATATCACCATGCTTGGACTAGTGCAGGATGAGGGTATGTGAAAAGGGTAAAACATAGGTAAATAGTTGTGGTTTATAAAGGAAAAAAGGACAAGAATGGGGAAAATTTAGGGGACTAACAATTACCTTCTAATTTCTTAGTAGATAAATGATAAATTGTGCATTTAATTATCAACTTGGTATTTGTTTGAAACTTGCAAATTGTCATGCAATGTATATGCTAATACAAATTGTTAAGTGCTAATGAAGTTGTGATGTTTAAATACTTGATCAATTACAGAGGTTGGGTGTTAGTGATCTTTTATTAATTCACCAAATAAATTAAAATACACACATATCTAATAGGAATTGAAAGTCTCATACATTTGCTAGAAAAGATCCAGGATCTTGTTGGAATTGAAATTCTAACTATTGTTGTGAAATTAAAATACACTTTCAAGAGAGTGGTAGATTGTGTCGGTTCCCTACTTTCAACCACCCATGTTGATCATTCAAAAACACGACACACGAGGAGAGAAAATGGTGGTTTGTGTTGGTTCTCTGCTCTCAACCACCTATGGGGATCATTCAGAAAAAACACTATATAGAGGATATCTAATCTATTTTTCAAAAAAGGAAAGAAATTCATGAAAGTAAACACCCTTCCAAGAAATTAAACACACTTGTAGGAAATTAAGCAATCTGGTAACTCAATGAAGATGCCCACTCAACCCTTTTTTCTATAATTGAAACATGTGTGCTGCAAATAACTATAAAATATTGAAATATTGTTAAGCTAGAAATAATACATCTTCAAACCAATAAATTATTAAATTGTAGAAATGGAACTAATAAACAAATGCTATTGAATATAATGATCGGTTGACTCATTCAAACGAACTGTAACAGAATCAAAATAATCCTATGCTATAGTACAGGAAATACCTAACTAAAGAGGGAGACCTACCTCCTTAGGTGAGGCATTGGCTAAAATTCCAACAAAATTCTTATGCTATTAGTGCATCACAAAGATAAATCAAATCAAATAGGAAAAACAATTTTATATTGATAACAAAATGCAATTACGATTCTCCAAAAATCTCCTTGTCTCACTCTAGCAGAGTGGAGTATTATACATTATTAAACTCTAATAATGAGCTTGGAGGTTGAGAAAAGCCATGAGACTACCTAATTCTCAGGCTTCCTCTCCTTCTTACAACAATATGGGTAAAAGACAGGTCATGGAATGACTATTAAATCATTGGCCACCTCAACCAATGGAAGTTAGTTAAAATTGTTGAGGTCAATTATCATTTGTTAACCTCTCCTTTGTCGTTTTCCCCTGTTGGGTGGTGGCAAGTTGTCGACTCATATTTTCATCATCTAATGATGATAGGTAGGGATTGGTGGTTTACTGATATTACTTTATTCTCAATGTTATAATTATTTGTGCACAAAGGTGTTATAGCCAAATGGAAGGAGTGGTTCAATCATCATCGTCAGAGGTGTTGTAGCCACTATTGAGAGAGGTGTTGCAATAACTGCCATCGATGACGTTGCAATCACATGGAGGAGGTTTTGTAGTAGCTACTGTCAATGACTCGATGTGTTGCAGCCATGAAGACATGTTTTTGTAACACAAATGTGTTATAACAACTAAGAGGTCTTGCAACAACTAAACTACCTTGGTAGCCTTTTTCGACACCTCTATAGATACTTGCATAAGTCCGTTTGGAGCATTCCTCATTATTTCTCGTAAGTGATCATAAAAAGGTCGATTTATTCCTCAACATTCTAATATGAGAATAAAAAATGACATAATTGAAGGAACATTGTACGCAAAAGAAATTGTAGGATAATGTGCACATAGGAAAAAGGGTGGTCAAAAGGGGGTGAATGGGTGAAGAAAATATACCATTTTATATCCCCATCAAGACCATAACACCAAAATTTTCCAAAACTTTTTAAGATATAATAAAAATCAAAACACTATTTTGGAATTGAATGATTGTGAAGGTAATAAGGTTTGGGGATTCTCAAATCTGACTAAGTTGGGAGTCGATCATTTCAAAGAATTTTTCAAGGAGTTGGACCAAGCAAATATGAGGGAAATCATCAAATTAGTTTCATTTTTCCCAAGACTTATTGATGATGGAGAGAATGAATCCTTCTAGAGATTAGTTTCCAAGGAGGAACTCTTGAGAAATCACTATTTCATTTAAGAAATCTAAGAGTCTTGATCTAGATGGTTGGACTATTGATTCCTTTTCTAATTAAATTAATGTCATAGGTAATGACATTTTATGCATTTTTGAGTAGTATTGACCATTGGAAAGGATGTCAACAAGTTATAAATCTAATTTTATTGTTTTGATTCCCAATTTTGACTGTCTAATGTCATTTCATGAAATTATGCCAATATCAGTATGTAACTTCTTGTATAAAATCATTGCAAATGTGATAGTTTTTATGATAAAATTAGTTCTACCAAAGATCATTTCCTTTGATAAATTTGGTTTATATAAGGTAGGATTATTCATGACGCCATCAACATGGCTTATGAATGCTTGTCTACTATTAAACGTTCCCAGTATTTTACAACTACCATAAAACTCAATCTATCTAAGGGCTATGATAGAGTTTCATGGATTTACCTCAATTTACTTCTTTTGTATGTGGGGTTTCGATTGCCTTTGGTTAAATTATATTGTGTTTTGTAGACTTAGAAAAAATTGTTATTCTTATTAATGGATTAGGCCTATATTTCTTTAAACCTTCTCAAGGAATTTGGTATGGTTTCCCACTTTCACAATACTTATTTGTATTGGTGGGAGAATAGCTCATTATTGTGATTTTGGAGGCAAGGTTGTAGGGTGTGAGTATTGGAAGAACATTGCAAATTACCAACCTATTGTTCATGGACATTTAAGCCTCTTCTCAAATTTCAAGTGTAAACAGTATAGGGATATTCTAGAATTATTTTATATGTTGCAACAAGCATGGTAGTCAATATAAACAAGTCAAAGATTTTTCTCTGGGCTATATAGGAGCAAGTAAGGAACAATATGATTAACATTTTCTCCTTGCCCACTTCTAATATGTATGAAAACTTTAAGTATCTAGAGTATGTTTTAAATCCAAATAAATACGGGGCTTCATAATTGAAGCAATTAATGTTAAAAAATGGTGCAATTGATGTATTTCTAGAGGTGGTCACCTATTTCTCATCAAGTCTATTATAAATGTTATCCCAATATACTATAACCTTCTAGCACATATACCCAAGGGAATCCTAAAAAAAACCAAGAAAATTTGTTACCATAACTTTGGAAGGGTAGAATTGAATGTTTGGGCTCACATCTAGTTAACTAAAAGGTAGTTGATACTACTAAAAGCCAAGGTGGAAGGTGATTAAAGAATATATTTCTTTTTGGCAAGGATTTAGTAGAAAATTTGCTTTGGATCTTTATGATATGATATAGTGTATGGAAAAGAATTTTAATTGGAAAATATATTGCCCCTAGCACTATCTTGTACTAGATCTGAAGGAGACAAAAGAATATCCATAATGTCTCAAATCAGTTGAAAGCTTTGGCACTCATATTTGCATAGTTTTGGCTTAGATGGGTTTGGGAGCATAGGTGATTAGGTGCTCAGAATTATGCTCAAAAATCAAAGTTGTCTTAATTGTGTGGAACTTGAACGAATTCGTAGTGCTCATCATCCTGAATCTGACGCAACTCGTTTCATGTGAAACGGGTACCATATGCGCCCAGAAACATGATCTATTCGTTTTCCCAATTTGGTGCATGAGCTGACAGGGATATTGACTGGGCATAAGTATAGCCCAATCAGAAAAAATAATATTCCTCGGAATATTCTATTAAATATCCTCATAATATTCCTTTCAGGTGGTGAATCGGAAGGTGACAAGTGTCAGAATTTCATTGGTCTGCGTGTTTTGGGTTTGGACCAATAAAGAGGTGACACATGGCTATGTTAGAGGCCACCACGTGTCCTCCTAATGTTCGATCAAAATTTTATTGGCAAGACAGGTCGGAGTTTGGGCTCAACCCCATGACCTCCCACACAACAGACCAAAGGACTAACCACTCCACCTACGCATTGTTTCTTAACTATATCGTAGGTGGGTCGGTGATTAAGGAATCGGCCCCCAGCATACCGAGTTGCGATGCGATATCGAAATCACAGATCGCACATTGGAGAGTCTCGTATATATATATATATATATATACCTCTAACTCCGTCGATTGTGATATGTTCCGGATGCGATATAGATTATACTGCAGTTGATTGTTCCATCGGGTCTGCCGCTTATCACAATCGCACATCGCCCATGACCACGTTCACAAATCATAAGACCCACCGATTCTCATCGATTGCGATTTGTGATGGATTTGTCAGAACCTTTGCCTTAACCACCGGACCTGACCACCTTACATGTGACCACTCGGCCTTAACCGTGAGATAGGCAGGGAAGTTGATGGGACCACCAATTTCGTTAGAACTACCAGAATTAACTCTAGATAATGAATTTAACTGACAGTTAGCTAGATTTGGAGGAGGAAATTGTCAAAAGACTAGCAGAAGTCATAACTAAGGCAGTTTTCGACCAAATGAGGAGAAAAAAGAGGCTATATAGCCATTTTTTAGTATTCTTGACTCATTGGAGTAGGTTTCAGAAGCATTTGAGCATTGTAAACACATATTTCTACATTTTTGAGCACAAAAGAGAGGCCCAAGCCATTGGTAGTTGGACCAAGGAGAGGTATCCCAAGAGGGGTGAACTCCTTTATCATGTTCCTGTTGTAATGTGTTTTTTATGATGTTCTGTACATGTTTATGTTGTTGTCCAGTCCTTTATTTATGTTAAATTGCTCATAAAATTAACATAAAATCTCATCATTTCACTTGCAAAAATTCATGAATCCTTAAGCACAATGAAAGAATTTTGTTTCTAATCTGAGGAGGATCTTAGCACAACAATATAATATTCTAAATTAGATCATTTTGGTATTATAGCACTAGGTTAGTTTTGTGAATGAAGGATTTAACTGTTTGCAAGTTTATGTCATGCTTACAAGGTTAAAACTCAAAAGAGGAGAAGGGAAACTTGTTGGAATCCCTGAAGTTGGGTCAAGGGGAAGGTGAGAAAGTTTTCCACAATCTCCAACACTGATTCAGCCTCGAGTTGTAGTTGAGACTCCAGAGATCAAGTCTCATGAATGAGAACCTAAAAACATGAAAGAATATGAGAATACCTTCAAAAAGGATTTTTTTGATATGATAGAGATGGTAAAGGTCCTCTATGAACAGAGGAATACCAGGTTGCAAGGGGAAAGTTCCAAACCTCCCAAAGGAGAAGACTCTTCAGGAGGAGGTAATGGATATAAACCTCCACTCTCTGCACCATATTCTTCATCTTCTTCTTCACAAGAATATTCACCCTCTTCCACTAACACAACCCTTACTCATACTCATCATCATACTTCAAAAGGAACTGGTAAATCACCCTTTTTAAAACTTGATGTTAAATTTGAGATGCTCATGTATAATGGTGAAGTGAATGCGGAGAAGCTTGATAATTAGATTCGTCAGTTGGAGGTCTATTGCAGGATTCAAAACCTTCAAGAGTATGACATAAAGATTCAGTTAGCTTCCTTGAGAATGGAGGGTGCAACACTGGTATGGTGGGAATCAAAGACCCAAGCAGAGATTAAAAAACATGATAAGATCTCAATTTCTTGGAATGATTTCATAGTTGCGATCAAAATACAATTCTACCCTCTAGCTTATATGTAGAAATCCATCATGAATTAGCATAACTTTAGACAACTTAAAGGTCAAAATGTGCAAGATTACACCCAAGGATTCAAAAAAGGGTCTTTGATGTTAGGTGTAGATTTGAAATCACAGGACACATTGTTGAAGTACATAGGGGGTTTACACAGTTACCTTAGGCATACTATCTTAATGTTTAATCCTAATAATCTAGATGATGTGCATTAGGTGTGTGAAAACCCCTCATCTTGAGGAAAGAGGGAAAAACACCCCAGAAGAAGGTAGTAAAAAGCCATTTAAGAGTAAAGGAAAGGAAAAGGCTTTCAAATGGAAGGAAAAGAAAAATGTGTCTATCAAAAAAGAAGGAGAGAAAGTTACATGCAAACATAGTTCTGGAGAGGGTCATGATGAAGCTCATTGTTGGAAGCTTCATCCTGAAATGAGACCAAAGAGAAACAACAACAAGGGAAAATAAAAGACAACTGCAACCACTCAACAAGATTTGGGATCCAATTCAGGTGATGAAACTAAAATCACAACCATGGGGTTAAAAGGAAAAGAATCCATTGCTAGCACTAGTTCTTCAAACTCACAAAATGAAACTCCAAATGAAAAGAGAATAATAGAACTTTTTCACATAAGGGTGATCTCAAAACACAACAAGATTGATACCTGTTTTGATAGTGGCTCTCAAGCCAATCTTATCTCTAAAAACATTGTCCAAAGTTTAAACTTGGAAACCATTACACATCATAGACCATATCACTTGGATGGGTGTGTGACAATGCGCAATTGCAGGGTACTAGAAAGTGTAAACTGAAATTTTCCATTACTGCAAATTTCATAGATGAAGTGGAGCTTGATGTTGTCTCATTAGATATTTGTGGCATAGTTTTGGGCAGCCCGTACCTTTATGACAAAAAAGATATCTTCCATAGACATGAAAAAAAATATCATTTATTCAAAGATGGAGTAGAGTATATTGTGTGAGCTCATCGCAAGAAACTAAATATTTCATTAGTTAATGCAGGGCAAATGAAAATACTAGTGAATTCAAGTAAGAATTCAGTGCTTCTTATGATCAAACCCAATGTTCATATTGATTATGAAGTGTTTGATGCTTGTAATTCAAACTTTAAAACTGATTTGGTTGATGTAGTTAACCATGATGATGAGGTGTTTCATAAAGCAAAAGGATTTCCTTCCAAGAGGAGAATCCAACATGAAATACCATTGCAACAAAAGTGTCTTCTTCCTAACATTGACATGCACAGGATGTTAAGAATGGAAAGTGAAAAAATAACAAAACAAATCCAAGGATTGTTGAACAAAAGGATCATCCAACCTTCTCCTTTACCATGTGGTGCACCCCTTGTTTTGATGCCCAAGAAGAATGGTAAGCATTTCATTGAATGGGATTCAAGAAGTGGTTTTCATCAAAGTAGAGTTGTTGAAGGAGACATATGGAAGACGACATTCAAAACCAAGCAAGGTTTGTTTGAATGGATTGTTATGATTTTTGGTATTTTCCATGCTCCTACTACTTTCATGCATATGAATCAAGATGTATTGCAGCCATTTCTAGACATGATAGTCTACTTGGATGAATTTTCATTTTTAGAAAATTTCATTATGAACATGTCATGTATGAGAAATAAATACTTGATGTCTTATGTCAAGAGCATTTGTTATTAAAGATGTCAAATTATATGTTGGATAAAACTTCTTTGATGAACTTGGGCCATGATATTGGAGAAGATGAGTTGAAGTTAGACTTCTCCAAGATTGATGCCATAATGGATTGGTTAATGCTCAAGATAGTCATTTGGATAAGAGGTTTTTTGGGAGCAGCCCAATGTTGGAGGAAATATTTTCTTGATTTTTCTTCAATTGTAGATCATTTTCATTCTTTGGAAGTTGTGCAAAAGGTATTCCGGTGGGCAGGCAAACAACAAGAGGCATTTGATGCTTTAAGATAGAATATCAGTTCAACCTTTATACTTGTTCTTCTAAACATGAAAAAGTCATTTTAGTTTCAGGTTGATGAATGTGACTATGCCATGAGCGTAGTCTTTATTTAATGTGGTAAGCTCATTTATTTTCATTTAGAATTTTTCAATGGTGAAGTGTTTAAGTTACAGCGACAAAGACACTTCCATTGGGTGGGTTTTCTTCTACTATTCAACTTGGTCAAAAGGTATAAGAAAGGTATAAGAGACAAGTTTCTTGATGTATTTTCTAGGCCTATAGTTTGTGTAACTACTTTCCTCACGCATCATGTTGTTTTACATGAAAGTTATGTTCAAAAAAATACATACTTTCAAGATGTATATTCATGCTTGAGTCAAAGGAATCAAGTAGAGGAATTTGTTTACCATTTTCATCATAATGTATCATCTTGGTAAGAAGGATGTTGCTATTGTGTTGTAGCAGCTATAACCACCCTCCATAATTTTTCCTTCGCTTGTTTTGGAGCCTCCCTACCAACCTTTCACAACACTTTGTCTTGCTTCATCAAGTACTCAAGCTTCAATGTTTTCCTCGCACAAAGACAGGCTGTCGATCACAATTGATCCATTCCCCTCACAGGTTGTTCACCCAAACTTGGTCCAGTTGCGGGTTGAGCAGCTTCCGCTTGAAAATTAAGCATTTCTAGAGGGAACCCATCCTTCCCTCCAGAAATTGCGCAATCTTCTCTGGCAGCCTGCTGGGCTCCAGGATTGCACAATCCTGCCAGCCAACACTCCCAGCAGGATTTGCCCAAATTCCCCAAGCAGGGCTATTCAGCCCAGGATTTACGCAAATCTAGGCAGCAGTCAGCTGCTCTACGGAGAAATTGTGTAATCCTCCTGCGCAGTCATCCCAACTCCCAGCCAGGAATGCGCATTTTTCCCGAACAGTTGAGCAACAACATGCATGAACAATTTGGTTGGCCAGTTCCATCCGGGACCGAGGAAACTTGACTTGCATGCATGACTTTCTCTTCCCAGAATAGCAAGAGGAAACATGCAAAAGGCATCCCATGATTCAGGGAGCTATTTTAGCAACCGGGGGTTACATGCAAAGTTGTTTTAGAAGTTTCCCTCCAAGTGTCACGTTTTCCTAGATTTGTGGCATGTGCGTCATGAGACCAAACTTATTTATTTGATGCATCAGAGCTCATTATTGTAGTTGGATTGGTCTGGTTTCCTTAATGATATATGTTGTTTAACTTACGTATTTGTGTATGAACTGATTCGTATGCAATTATAAGAATCTTGTTGGTTTAACCATCACTTTGGATTGTCGACTGCTCTACTTTCCAGCTTGTGATGCATCTTTTCTTGTGTGTTCCCTTCCTAGTTGAGTACTGATACAGGTTGTCAAGGGGCGCACTCATCCCACCCCGTTTTTGTTAGAACCTCTCATTCACCTCCCTTGACTCACTGCAGTGGTCACACCCTTTCTACTGAGAGAGTTATCTTACTTGCCTCTATGCGACATCGTGGTCAAGGCATTACCTTACGACCCACTGTTGGGACTCCTACACCAAACAATTTGAAGTCTAAATGGGGCTTCTTACCGGGGAGATCCCCTTGACATGTTGGTGGGTCTAGCAATGTCAACATTTTTGGCGCTAGAAGGAGAGCCTAATGACAAGTTGTGTCCTCTCATCCAGTTTTTAACATTTGCACATCTTTCATGGAGTCTTGCACTCTTCGTCCCCCACAGTGTTTTTAAAATCGTGAAGATGTCTCCATCACGAGGAAGATTTTCAATCTCTTGTCCACTCACACGTATGATGGTGAAGGTGAAGTGGCCTAGCTTGAGAACTTACATAACTTTCTTTCCATGCTTCATGAGGAAGATGATTTTTCTGACGAACAAGTTGGTTTGTTGCTTGCATACACACTTTGTGAATCTCCATTTCATTGGTTGCTCAGCATACCGGCTAACACTATGCACTCATTTGTGCACTTATGTGATCTTATTGAAGACACATTCTATCATTTTTATCCAGGCCATCTTGAACGGAAACGATTATAGTAATGGAGGGCTCCACATGAATCAGTTATTGATTTTTGGCAACGCTTCCGTGACATGCAGTTTCAAGCTCTGAGGATCCAGATGAAATTTGCTTATCTTTGGGACCAGTTCGAGTATTTCCTTAAGAAATCTACCTGTCCCATGAGAAAGCTTGAAATAAAGCCTCGCTCAAAATTATTCATTGATGGAGCTACGCAATCTCTAGTGGATGTGGACACTCTCTTAACTGAATGCCTGCCTTCCTCTCATTCAATAGCCCCACCACTGCCAAGTGATGCTAAAGAGCATTCTCACATGCCTGTTCATCTTTCACATTCTCCCAACATCACTTCACTCAATTTTTTCACAGATTTGGTTGTGATTCCTTCTATTTATCATATGCATTCTTGTCTATGACCTCTGGCTTCGCACTCGGGTGTTCCTCTGAATGATGTTGTCTTGTGTTTGTCCATTCTGGACTCTTCACTTGTTGTGAATGAGGAGCAACCCATTGGTGGAGTTGGTGTTGCACAACCAACATGCATTGTCATTCTTGAAGAGCATGAGTGGGAGCTTGATCATCAAAACTCGGTGAAGGATGACTCCCTTCCATCTACCCCTCCGTTGGATTTATATGATCATGAGGATGCCGAAGAATTCATTGATTTTTCTGATCGTGGTGGTTGTGATCCATTTACTTCCATTTTTTATCATGATCATGACTCTACCACAGTTGATCTTTCGAAGCCACCTGTTTATGATGATCTATGTGATGATGAAATTGAAACACCCAAGATCGCCGAGGCACTTCAACCCGAGCTAATGGTTATGTCTGGTCCTCTCTCTCTTTGGGTTAGTCTCACTTCCGATCATGAAATTGTTCAATCACCCAAGGCTCCTCAACACTCATCTGTATTCATTGAAGATCCATCTCACACATAGATCACATTTCCTCCACTCGAACTGCACGATCCCATTGCTCATGCATTGGAGGATTCTTACATTGCAAGAACTCATTCGCGATGCAAGTTATCTTTGTTTCTTTCATTTTCTTGCATGTCACAGTCAAGAGTGTGCTTGTGCTTCAAAGTTACACGTAGTGTCACACAGCACCACGATAAGTCCACAGACTACTCATCATGCACATGCACTCACTTATGTCCCATGGACACTTTGAAAAACGAAGTGTGGTTGTCTTCATTGTTATATATTTCTTACTTACGGGTTCGCACAACCGGGTTGCTTGCAGACCAAGCCTTCACGAACATGGGTTTACCAATGTGTCAATGGCTACATTGGAAGTATCACTTCACGTGATTAGTTCCATGCACCGTTTGTGTAGGAGTAGGAGTAGTGTCTTCTTTCAGTTTTTTTTTGGCATGCTTGTCTGCTTACATGCTTTGTTTTCTGGTTTGTTTGCTTGCTTGTTTTCTTATTTTCTTTTCTTTCACTTTCTCTTCTGCTTTTGCTTTGATTTGATATTTGTTAGTTCACTTGTTTCATTCATAGATTAGTTTTGCATGAAACCATGTATGACTCTTGAAGCAAGCTAGTTGAAGTACAAGAGGGCTTGTATAGCTATCACTACTTGGTTATCTGTCATCTTGCCTCTGTATTATGAGCTTATTACTCTTAGTCCATGATACATTGAAGGAAAATACATACTATTCGAAGTGAACCTTGGTAAAAACACAATGCTTTCATGCTAACTAGTGTCACCTTCTCTAATCAGTTTTTTTTGGGTTAACCCTTGTCAGCTCAGTCAAGTAGATTAAGGTGAGGAGGAAAACCTTAACAAGCACGTCAGAGATACAATAAACTACTTCTCTACTAGAACAACCTCTTCTACCCTCCATAAGTCGAGATCCCTCTTCTGCCTCTGAAATGAATAAGTGTTATGCACAATGGAAAATAAAAAAATGAAAAGTCAAAAAATTCAAAATGAAAAATGAATAAGGCGAAAGAAGAGAAAGGCTTCCTACGTAGGGAGGTGATGCAAGTAACTTCGTTGGGGTACTGACCAGGCTCGCTGGGAGTGGAGCCATGCTTGTGTTCCTATGTTACTCCACCAAGGTACTATCCGGGAGCAACACCAGAGATGAAACTAAGACTCTGATGACCATACTTCTTGTGCACCTATATACCCCTCATCCCCAATCGAAACAACTTTGTTGCCTTGGCTTGGAATGAATTTCAATCGACCAAGGGTTTGGCAGATGTTACATCTTACAATCAAGCTAGTGTGAAGCCAAGATGAGCCGAGAGCTAAACAATACTTCCGAAGGTGTTAGAATTTCTTTTCACGAACAACGTCCATTCAGAGAGATGGAGTTCTACCAGTGTTTCGCCAAGTGTTGTAGCGATTACAACCACCCTCCAAAAGTTTTCCTTAGCCTATTTTGGAGCCTCCATACCAACCTTTCATTGCACTTTGTCTTGCTTCATCAAGTACTCAAGCTTTAGTGTTTTCCTCGCACAAAGACATCCTGTTGATCACATTTGATCCATTCCCCTCACAGGCTGTTCACATGGACTTGGTCCAGCTGCAGGCTGAGCAGCTTGCCCTTGAAATTTTCACATTTTTGGAGGGTAACCAGCCTTCCCTCCAAAAATTGTGTAATCCCTCTCTGGCAGCCAGCTGGGCTCCAGGATTGCACTATCCTTCCAGCCAACACTCCCAACAGGATTTGTGCAAATTTCCCCAGTATGACTATTCAGCCCAAGATTTGTGCAAATCTGGGCAGCAGTCAGCTACTCTGCCTAGAAATTGTGCAATCCTCCTGGGCAGTCATCCCAACTCCCAGCCAGGAATGCGCATTTTCCCCGAACAGTTGAGCAACTGCATACATGAACGATCTGGTTGACCAATTCCATCCAGGACAAAGGAAACTTGACTTACATGCATGCATGACTTTCTCTTCCCAGAATAGCAAGAGGCAACATGTAAAAGGCATCCCATGATTTAGGGAGCTATTTTTAGCAGTCAGCGATTACATGCAAAGCTGTTTTAGAAGTTTCCCTCCAAGTGTCGCTTTTTCCTATATTTGTGGCATGTGCGTCATGAGATGAAACTTATTTATTCGATGCATCAGAGCTCATTCATTCACATCAATCTTGGAGCTCTGACATCCCACAACACATTTAGGACTCTTTGACACATCTAGCTCAGCTATTCATGGGTAAGTGGCCTCAACTTGTCTTTTTCAGCATTTCTGTCGCTTTTTGTGTATTCACTTTTGTGAGTGATGTTTGCTTGATTTCATTGAATGCTTGTTTTCGTTTACATGTAGACTAGCTTGTCCTAGCTCTATTTCAGTTTTCATTACTATCTCACTACTGTCGCATGCATGAAACTGTTTTGCATGGACGTTCATCGAACCGGTGAACTGTCTCACCCACATGCATGTAGATTTGTTTGTTGAATCTCTCATTCATGTTTGCATGCACTGTCAATCACTTCTACTATTACTTAGTGTCACCATGCATTCACTGTCTTGTTTGCTTTCAGTTTCCCGTCGACAAGGCAGGTCAACCTTGGCCCGAGCTCTGCCTTCACCAAGGTTGCATTACACAATCTGGGGAAGGAAGGCTCACCTTCCTCTCCATAAATGCGCATTCCTACCCAGCACTGGCCTCCAAGACTATTTTTCACATTTCTGGAGGACATTGGCTACTTAGCCCAAGAAATCGCGCAAATTTGTCTCTGGGCCAGCAGTCCTTCCCAGCGAGAATTGCACATTGCGCAATCCCAGCAGCCAGTTGCTTGAATGGATTGCGCATTTTGTAGATCCAGCAGCTAGTCCTACCTCCCAGAAAACCTAGACTTCCTTTTCCACAATTCTAGCGGCCAATCACCCAGTCTCCAAGTAAATTTTGCGCTATCTTTCTCATCAATTTCAAGGTATGTGACGTGTCCTTCCCGGATTTTCTTTTTTTCCACTAACATATTTCTTTCCATGCATGCTGCTTGTTTCCAAATCTTTTAGGTGTTCATCTGTCTCAATTAATTCCAAGAGAACAGGATCACACAACACAGATGGAGTTGTAACTGGAGCAGTAGTTGAGCAAGTGTCCTCTAGTCTGTCGATCTATGAAGATACGAAGTTGTATCTAGACAAGGACATCAAACTGAAGTGGCAAGAGGTTAATGAAACATTTGCAGGCACTTTTGGGGAAGACCTCAAACACCATCAGGTGTACGTGAACATTCAAAAGTTTGGCTTGTACCAGATTGCATGTAGATACCCCACATTCCCATGCATGGACATGATTCACTAGATCATCTCTCACACTAATCCCGAGACAATGACCTTGAGCAGTGTCAGTGGGATGAAGCTTGTAACCTTTTGGGAACAATATTATGATGAGATGTATCATATGTCAAAGCTCATGACTGTCATGAGTCCTCCATTCATCTTGCCCAACAGCAAAGCTAACTCCAAAGACATTCTGAAGGATTGGGTAAAGGAGCCATCTCATTTCAGGATGACACCCAACCAAATCTACATGACAAAGATATTGAGGAATGTGTACCAATACTTGGTCATATTCGCATGTCAACTGAGTGTCCAAGCAAGCACTGAAACCTTTCCTTAGATTTGGGTGATCTCATTGGACCAACTAGCTAGAGAAGGAAGACCATGCAACTGGTCCAGCATACTGGCTCATCAGCTAAAGGAACAAGTCACAAAGGCTTGATAGTCATCCGAGGGTATGCATGTAGAGATTTACATGTATGCATACATCCTAGATGGAGTCTGTGCCCGACATGAGTTCTCAGGCTTGGAGTGGACATGGTCACTGGCGGAGACTATTGTGAACACATATTTCAAGTTATTTTCCGAATGTAGCTGTTAGCTTTGCTACAAATTTGAACAGTTGAGGGTCAAATACAGCGTTGCCATGTTGCAGTATGCTTAAAGGGTGCTTGCAGCAGTTGTTCTCCTCCTTCTCTTTCGGGTTTCTTCATACCACATAACCCTGCCTTCTCTGTTTCTCTTTCCCCGAAACCTCTTTGTTCCACGTGTTCTCCTCATACTCTCTTAGCTCCTGCTTGATCCCTTAAACCCTGTTATCCCTGTTTTACCCCGCTCATATTTACTTACCTCCGCGCTATCTTTATTTATTCTAAAACCTCGCATAAACCTGTTTGCTTTAACTCCTGGGCGCTAAGATCACACTACCTTGTAGCCCCTGTTCCTTAGTCCCCGGGTGCTTAACTCATGTAATCGTGCCTATATAACCTTTCTTCGTTTGCTAAATCTCCATCGTTGATCGTCTCGATCCAACGATCCACGTCGCCCCAGCCCGCGCGTTAAACTCTGCACTCTTTCCTTATCATCTCACCATCCATCGCCAAATCAACGGTGGATGATTCCCCCCGATCGTGTGACTTACAGGAGCGTTAACCCGCGGGGGTGGTGGTTTCCCACTGCCACGCGGCGTAAATCTGTTGGATCGCATGCCCTCGTATGTAAACCGCCTTCTCCTGAAAATCGGTGCGGGGAAACCGCTTTCCGTCGCCGTACCTGTCCCCGACCATTAACCTTTGTGTACCTTCTGCTTGCGATCGCCGTCGGATCTGCCCGACTGCGATCCGAAGGCCCATATTCATTCACCCGCAATTACTCCCAATAGCTCCTCCTAATGCGATCTCCACTATTGATTTAGCTGATCCAACGGCTGCTAACGCCTCTGTGTCTTACATCGCCTCCCGCTTGTTTTCAATACAATTTTTGTGTTTGTGGCTATCTTGTGCGCTTGAAGGAGAAATGAAGCCATGATCCAGCACTCTCTGCATTAAAACCTGAGCTACCATATTCAAAGAACAGCACAGCAAAGGACAAATAGGATGACCTTGAGCAGTAAAGAGCATTTATCAGGCATGGAATTTCATCCATTGTTCACTCTACCTATTCAGGAAGGACTGCAGAGCACCAGAAAGATCAAATTCGTCCATTAAAGTAGTCAAACTATAGCAGATACCCATATATGATTATTAATGCGGTTGGTGGTCCATTAAGACACCTCCACGCATAGCCTAGCAAATATTTTTTGTATTCAACCTCCATATATACTCAGAAACAGAATGTAAGAGGTTGATGAGTGTTATTTTGTTGTAAGCTTCAACTTCTGGAGACTGTAACTACTATGATACCTACAGCATCTGGTCTTCATTTTCAGCTAATACAAGCTTCTTTTGCTGTTGAATTCTCACATTCCACTTCTTCTTCTTGTTCCAGGTTGTGCCTATCATGTATTTATTCATGTGCTATTGATGTTTAGCATTAGAGGGGCTGTCATCCTGCCTCTATGTTTGAATTTAGCATGTATCATTGAATTTATATGCAAGTTTCTGCTGTTTTAATGCTAGAGAGTTGTCATCCTGTATGTGAAATAGGAGATAGATCTACAGATCTTTTAACTGGTTGCAGCTGGCCATCACAGGGTCCTATGCATATGCTGGTGTGATCAGTCTTCTCCATCTTCACATTTTCCTTAAACTATGAGTAATTGGTGGTTAAAAGCCTTGTAGTCTAGGGGTTTTCACCCATGTCTGGGGTTAAGCGTAGTAGAAGTGGTTATCTGGCTTGAATATGCAGCATTTCTTTCATTCATCCACCATTTCTCCAACATTTTTGTTGAGTTTGTAATGTTCTCGAGCATCTCTGATATACAACCTAGGAGAGTTTCTTAGGGTGATAACATTAATTGGCGTCGTTGCCAAGGAGAGGAGAATTGAAGCTCAGCTTCCCTGGGTGAACGACACAATTCCAAGCTTTGATGATAGACAAGGTTTGGATACAGATTTTGGTTGTAATCATCTATCTGGCGACTCCACTGGTGGAAGACCAAGCTTTGGCGACTCCACATCAAAGTTCTGGCTCAGCTGTGAGGTATGATCGAAGACATCTTTAGAAATCATCGCTGAACTATTGCCTGATCCTAAGAAGATCGTTCAGTAGAAGAAATTATCGCAGTAAGGAGCATCAGAATCAGGTAAGCCTTGGAATTTTTATGTATCTCTGCTAGTGTAGAAATACCTTCAGATATTCATACAACTCCTTGTTATGCATTTCCCTTTCGAACCTCAGTATAAAAATTATCCATGTTGTTCATCACATTCCTCTGTCGTTGTCATTCTTTTCATCGATCCATTCCACTCAGTTTACCAGTATCCTTCCACTTACCTCAGTCATGGCAGGCCAGCAAGCCCTCACAAAGATAGAAAAAATAGTTGTTGCTAGGTATGGACCCTTGGTCTTACCTATCCCATTACATGCCATGCCTGTAGGAGATTATCAAGAATTTATGCCTAAGTTAATTGGTGCAAAAGGAGTATCAGCAGAAGAGCACCTCGAATCTTTTTATTGTTATGCTGATAATCTAGATATTAATGAAGGGGATGTATGGATGAGGGTTTTTGTGCAAAGCCTAGATGGGGAAGCTAGGAAATGGTTTAGAAATTTATCCCTTAGGTATATTGCAGACATTGAGGCCCTAGATGATGTATTTTTAAATCACTGGGGGAATAATAAAGATCTTCTCTTTTATCATACTGAATTTGGAAACTTGCAGAGAGAAGATGGTGAGCTACTATATAATTTCAACATCAAATTAAATCTTATGTACAACAGAATGCCAACTGAAGTAAGACCCACGCCTGCTTCTGCCATGATAACTTATGCTAATTCTTTCGATTCTCAATTCTGCCTGCTGTTAAGAGAAAGAGGATCTGCTTCTTTGGCTGATATGCAACCTGTAGCCTTTGAAGTAGAAGCAAATATCATTGTTGCAGAGAGACTTGAAGGTGAGGCTAAGAGGAGAAGTCAGGAAGGTGAATCTTCATCATCCTATGAGCCTGAGATCGATGAATTAAAAAGGATGATAGATTTTTTGGCCTCTGAAGTTTCCAAACTATAGGCTGAGCAGTATTCTGAAGAAACAGTTATTCCTTGTGACTTTTCTCTTCCAAAGCCAAATCCATATAGAGAAACACATGAGAATTTGCAGATTTTGCAAAGAAATAAAGCTACAAGTGAAGATAAAGGGGGGAAGACCCTTTTAAAAAATATAGTCATGGAAGAAGAGTTGTTTGAAGAAGAGGAGGAGGTCCATGGTTTGGAAGGTGCTCCTTTCCTAACCAGAGCTGCCTATGAAGAAGCAATATCCAAAGGCACTGCTCAGCAATTTGTTGTAGCTGCAGAACAACAAGCTGACCAGCAATGGCAGCCAGCAGTAGATCCCTTCACCCTCGAAGAATCTGAGCTTGAAGCCAGCCCATCTTCACATGGCTATGCAGATCTGCCAATTTTCCAGCTTGTTTTTTGCCCAGCACAGTGATCAAAAAGGGAGTAGAAAGCTCCCCATCATCTTTTGTTTTTCTGTCTGCTCAAAAGAGAATCCCTCACATTTTCCACTTAAACACTGAGGCAGAACATAATTCAATGCTCAAGGCTGAAGCTGATCATCTCAGTCTTGATATTTTGAAACCTGCTCAGATGGCCTCCACACAGATTGAAAAGGCAGCTTATCAGGTAACAGAAGAAGAGGATGCATAGTCTTGGAATTCCTACTTGGATGTGGACTGTTTTGAGCAATATATAGAAGCATAAAATGTCTCTGTGTCCCCTGCACAAGAATACAATGGTACATCTTTCATATTAGTTGTGGAGACTACAAAAGACACAGACAAGTACACAGTAGCCATGGCTATTCATCATGTGTACAAAGGCTCCTGTAAACAGCATCCAAGGAGGAGAATACATAGAGGGGAAATGAAATTTGATCAAAATCTACCTCTTAAGCTCAAATGTCCTAAATTGTTTGAGGTAGATGATCAAATCAATCCTGTTTTGCAGCTCTATGATGAAGGGGCAGAGAGCAGGAGAAACAATTTTGGTAGCCCAACAAATGGGCAATTTGTTTTGTTCAAGGCTTTCAAGCCTTAGTGATTGTAATCATGTTCTCTTACAGGTTTCTATTGTAGGCGACTCCATGCCCAATGGATACTAGGAAAATGTTCTTAAAGCTGAGTTTTGTATCAAGGCATTGGTCTGCAGGTTCTTGAGAATTCACAGGGAGGATCTCATCCCTAGAAGGAGCCAGTGTTAGCTCTGCTACAAATTTGAACAGTTGAGGGTCAAAGACAACTTTGTCGTGTTCCAATATGCTTAAAGGGTGCTTGTAGCAGTTGTGCTCCTCCTTCTCTTTCGGGTTTCTTCATACCACATAGCCCTGCCTTCTCTGTTTCTCTTTCCCCGAAACCTCTTTGTTTCCCGTGTTCTCCTCATACTCTCTTAGCTCCTGCTTGATCCCTTAAACCCTATTATCCCTGTTTTACCCTGCTCATATTTCCTTACCCCCACGTTATCTTTATTTATTCTAAAACCTCGCATAAACCTGTTTGCTTTAACTCCCGGGCGCCAAGATCATACTGCCTTGTAGCCCCTGTTCCTTAGTCCCCGGGCGCTTAACTCATGTAATCACGCCCATATAACCTTTCGTCGTTTGCTAAATCTCCACCATTGATCATCCCGATCCAACAGTCCACATCGCCCCAGCCCGCGCATTAAACTTCGCACTCTTTCCTTGTCATCTCACCGTCCATCACCAGATCAATGGTGGACGCTTCCTCCCGATCGCATGACTTGCGTGAGTGTTAACCCATGGGGGCGGCGGTTTCCCGCTGCCACGCCACGTAAATCTATTGGATCGCATGCCCTCGTACGTAAACCGCCTTCTCCCGAAAAGCAATGCGGGGAAACTGCTATCTGCCTCCATATCTGTCCCCGGCCATTAACCTTTGTGTACCTTCCGCTTGCGGTCACCGTCGGATCTACCCAACTACGATCCGACAGCCCATATTCATTCACCCGCGATTACTCCCGATAGCTCCTCCTGATGTGATCTCCATCGTTGATTTAGCTGATCCAACGACTGCTAACGCCTTTATGTCTTACATTGCCTCCCGCTTGTTTTCAATACAATTTTTGTGTTTGTGGCTATCATGTGCACCCGAAGGAGAAATGAAGCCATGATCCAGCACTCTCTGCATTAAAACCTGAGCTATCATATTCAAAGAACAACACAGAAAAGGACAAACAGGACGACCTCGAGCAGTGAAGAGCATTTATCAGGCATGGAATTTCATCCATTGTTCACTATACCTGTTTAGGAAGGACTGTAGAGCACCAGAAAGATCAAATTCGTCCATTAAAGTAGTCAAACTGCAACACAGACCCATATCTGATTATTAATGCGGTTGGTGGTCCATTAAGACACCTCCACGCATAGCCTAGCATAGATTTTTTGTATTCAACCTCCATATATACTCAGAAATAGAATGTAAGAGGTTGATGAGCATTATTTTTTTGTAAGCTTCAACTTCTAGAGACTGTAACTACTATGATACCTACAGCGTCTAGTCTTCATTTTCAGCTAATACAAGCTTCTTTTGTTGTTGATTTCTCACTTTCCACTTCTTCTTCTTGTTCCAGGTTGTGCCTGTCAAGTATTTATTCATGTGCTGTTGATGTTTAGCATTAGAGGGGCTGTCATCCCACCTCTGTGTTTGAATTTAGCATGTATCATTGAATTTATATGCAGGTTTCTATTGTTTTAATGCCAGAGAGTTGTCATCGTGTCTTTGCATTAGGAGATAGATTTACAGATCTTTTAACTGGTTGCAGCTGGCCATCACAGGGTCCTGTGCATCTGTTGGTGTGATCAGTCTTCTCCATCTTCACATTTTCCTTAAACTGTGAGTAATTGGTGGTTAAAATCCTTGTAGTTTGGGGGTGTTCACCCATGTTTGGGGTTAAGCATAGTAGAAGTGGTTATCTGGCTTGAATATGCAGCATTTCTTTCATTCATCCACCATTTTTCCAACATTTTTTTTGAGTTTGTAATGTTCCCGAGCATCTCTAATATACAACCTAGGAGAGTTTCTTGGGGTGATAACAGTAGCTTCAGAGGAGTGATCATACAATTGTCTGACCATTTTATCACCCCAGTATACAGGATGATATTCAAACAGGATCCACCCTGCATGTCAAAGGAAGCAATGGAGGCGTTGTTAGGAATTGTATATTGGTATGCCTCACCGTCCGACACTTTCATCACAATGTTCAGTGCGGAGAAGCCTCCACATGTTCTGCCAAAGTTTTCCTTGGAAGTACTTGTCATGTAGGAATTAGCATAGCACATCTCGATAGGATTGACAGCTAGACTGCAGTGAAAGAAGAAGGCGCCTTGGCCCACTCTTCTATTGCGGATTGGGTTTTATGAAATCTGTAGTATCAAGCAAGCGGATGTCGAATCAGAATAGATGAAGAAGTACCCATTTGACCTCCGAAGCTTCAACCCATATGACCCACATTGCATTGTGAAGGATCACTTCATGAGAGTTCAGTTCAACTGGATCCATGGGGCATTTCATTGGGCCGAGGAAGACTCATGGAGGTATTACTACAATTCCTCCAGACCCAATGAATAGGCCAGCTTCGTCACAAAGTGGTTAGCAAAGCAGCATGAAGCAACATCATGGAGAGCACCAGCAGTAGCAGAGCCAGCAGAGCTAAGCATACATGTGTGCGACAGAGGGAAGAGGAAGATTGTCGACCACATGAAGGAAGAGCAAAGCTACAATTTTTGAGTAGATCCACTTGTATAACAAGAAGCTATGGCTATTCAGTCAAAGAGGCAGCAGCGCGACAAGCGCATCATGTGAAGCTAGAGGGATAAGAAGAGAATGGAAGAAGCAAAGAAGGAGTTACATGAGCTGAGGGAGAAATTATAGAAATAAAAAGAGCTACACCAGCAGGAGAAGGAAGTGAAACAACAACAGATACAGCAAGGGGCACATCATGTGCAAACAGACGAAGCAGCGCCCGTACAAGTAGTTGATTCATCTGAACAGCTGGCATCAAGTGAATAGGGTGAACCATCACAGGGGCAAGACTTTGCTCATGAGATAGAACAGGCACTTGAACAGTTGGATGCAGACATGGAGTAGCAGGAGTTGGAACAGGACACCGACCTCATGCCTCACCATAAAGAGGTCGACTCACCCGCTTCAATGCATCCAGATGATGAGCAAGTCTCGAATGACCAAGGAGGCACTGAGATCCTTGGTGGTCAGCCAAAAGCAGAGGTGCACAACATCTCCTTTGACGAATCTCATCACAGAGTTGTGCAGTCTCACAGAGTATCGACTCCGGAGGACCAAATATCTCCTGTACAAGTTGAAGAACGAGTGATCATGACTGATGTACACAAGCATCCAGTTGCTTTGGCCAATGCAACTAGAGTATATGCTGAAGCAACTAGCTCAAGTGTTTGTTTCCTCATAGCTGAGAATGATCAAATGGCAAAGGAACTAAAGGTGGCCAAGCAAGGAGGAGACTTGGTGACAATGTCTGCCCGAGCTAAACTAAATAAGGCAATACTAGATGAAGTATTGTCCCTTGACACGGTTATGCGAGCATTGTACTCCAAGTTTGGTACCGTGCACCAAGCAGTCATCCATCTCCATGGATGGCAGTAGCGATGTGTGATAAGAGCATGCATCTTGAAGAACATACACGCTTCTATTGATAACATGCAAGCATGGATGATGAAGTACAAGGGAGCCCCGCTTCACTTGCCAAAGATGATGAGGGCTAATGTGGTTGAGTTGAAGGCATGTATCCAGAGTCAGATCCGGAACTACAAAGACCTACTGCAACTCATCACTAGCATATAGGCTTCCCATGCATGAGTATTCAAGAGCATGAATGTTATAGTGCACCCACATGCGATCCCATCACTTGGGACTCTCACCCAGGCGAAGACAAAGAAGCAAGTCCGACAAGAGCTTGACTCGTACTTCGATGAGTTGATGCGCACCGCCACCAACCCAGAGTTGCCTATCAATGCAAACATCATATGCAAGTATGTTACTAGTTTGGCGACATTGAGTACAATGATGTGCATGCTTTCAGACGAGTTGGATAGAGGGGCCCGAGCAGTGTACCGAGATTCTATGGAGGCAAGGTTCAGGTTTCAGACGGATGTCACAGCGGAACACACGGACACTATCAAGGACTACCAATCTTGGCATCAATATATTATTGTCGATCGGCATGAGGATGTCGAGCAGTTGGACTTCTATAGTTGTCTAAGTCAGAATGATGTCTAGTTTGGCTTTTTCAAGCCATTGTTCACATGGGTACATGTGCATTGTAATGTTGAGTCATGTCAAGTGTAAGTCAAGTCTCAATAGTGGATGTAACAGTCATAGAGTAGGTGAAGAGTCATGAGGGTAGTCAAATGGTCACAAAGGGGAATGTCAAGGGTTACCCCACCCTTTGCTATAAATAGTCCCTCATAACTCATTGTAGAGGCTTTTGGTCAGCCAAGCTTCTATTAAGACTACCTTGAAGAAAGCTTGGACAATATTGTAACGCACCTTGGCTTCTCCACTGCACGGAGCTAGTACATCTCTTTGGAGGAGCAAGCAGATGTGGCTGTAACATTTAACTGATGAGGCTAGCAGGTGTACATGGATATATTGTATGATTGGGACTTACACTTCTTTATATAATAAGAGCTAGCACATTTTCATTCATATGTTTTTATTGTAGTTGGACTGTTCTGGTTGTCTTAATGATATATGTTGTTTAACTTATGCATTTGTGTATGAGCTGATTTGTATGCAATTATAAGAATTTTGTTGCAAATGTGTTGTTGGTTTAACCATCACTTTGGATTGTCGACTACTTTGCTTTCCAGCTTGTGATGCATCTTTGCTCGTGTGTTCCCTTCCCAACTGAGTATTGATATATGTTTTCAAGGGGCGCACTCATCCCACCCCCTTTGTGTTAGAACCTATCATGCACCTTCCTTGACTCACTATAGTGGTCACACCCTTGCTACTGATAGAGTTATCTTACTTTCCTCTGTGCGACATCATGGTCAAGGCATTACCTTACGACCCACTACTGGGACTCCTACACCAAACGGTCTAAGGTCTAATTTGGACTTCTTATCGGGGAGATCCCCTTGACATGTTGGCAAGTCCAACACCGTCAACATATTGATAGTAACATGGACAAAGCCAAAGAGTTCATTGAACGACTCCAAATGGTACATCAAACAATGCAAGATCAGATTGAAAATGGAAAAGGCAAGTATAAAGAAAGGCACGACAAGCATCGTGTAGGTCAAAAGTTCCAAGTTAGTGATAAATGGATCGAGGTTGGAAGGGTGAGGGACCTATACCCTAACCTGTTGGAAAATTGAAAGTGATATTTTGGGATCCAAAAGGCTTCAAGTGGGGAAGAGTGATCAAATGCTCAAAATTATGCTCAAAAATCAAAGTTGTCAAAATGGTGTTGAACTTGAATGACCGTGTATTTCTCGTTATCCTAAATCCAGTGCAGCTCGTTTCACATGAAACAAACACCATATGCACCCAGAAACACGATCTGTTCATTTTCCCAAACAAGAAAATTTTGTGCAGGAGTTGATAGGGATGCTGACTAGGCATCCATACAGCCTAGTCAACAAAAAGAATATTCCATGGAATATCCATATAATATTCCTTGTAGGTGGTGAATGAGAAGGTGACAAGTGTCAGAATTTCATTGGTCTACGTGTTTTGGGTTTGGACTAGTTAGGAGGTGACACATGGCTAATCCGGACGTCGCCACGTGTCCTCCTAATGGTCGATCAAAATTTTATTGGCAAGGCAAGTCAGAGGCCAAGATCGATCCTGCGACCTCCCACACAACAGACCAAAGGAAAAATCAAGAAAGTAAGTTCCATCCTTTCCTAGAATGTTCATTTACAAGGGAAATCTAGAACGAGATTGAGCTACATATTTCCAAAGGGAATTTTTGGGACATGTCTCACCAAGAATAGTCTTTTTGGGAATACTTTATTAGAGGTGAATTAAAACAACTCAGAGTTCTCTCTCTTTTGGTAACTTGGGGTATATGGCTAACAAGAAATGCCAATATATTTTAGGACAATCAATTTCCTTCCTTAAGAGTTACACAACAAGTTCTTTCCTTTCTCCCATCCTATAAGTCTTTTCCCAAGGTGAAGGTGAAACACATGATAAATGAAGTTGTTATTAACAAGGATGTGGCTTGGAGATTTTTTGACAATGTCTATTAGGGACCTAAGCACATCTATAGTTTCGATTTCACCATATATCTCTCAAACTCCCATTACTTCACTAATAAAGGTAACATTATCCAAGAAAACCAATAACCAAGGTGAATTTAATTCCCTTTTATTATTTAAAAATGCATTATGGAAAGGAAGCTTACTAAGTTATATTTTTTTGGCAACTCAGTTATGAATTTTAACTCAAGTTCTCATTAAGGCTAGGCCTTACTTTCTTAGTGTCTACCCTGGTTGGAACTTAAGTGGGATTGAAGCTAAAGGTCTTTGAGGTGGTATGGATACAATGTGGTACCCAAGGGTTGCAAATTTTTCCGAGTTTAAAACTGAAGCACAGATTCTTATTTCGTGATAGTTTAGAGGCTCTTCCTTTTGGGTCCATATTGTGAATTGCTATGGTCCTTTTTTATTCGAGACAGGTCTTCTGAAATATCTTGGATGATTGTGGCATTTTAAGAGTGAATTCTCTTATTTTCGCTGGATATTTAAATCTCTCTATTTGGTAGCGAGGTATAGGGGGGCCATATTAGGATGGATCCTTTGGCAGGTTTCTTCAATGAGCTCTTTTCCCATAATAAGCTTGTGGATATTGCTCCTAGTCCTAGAAAACCTACTTGGAGCAATGATAAGGTTGGAAGGGAAGGAATTGCTAAGAGACTAGACTTTTTTTTGGTTAAGGAAGATTTGTTGGACTGTTTGGGGAACACTAGGGCTTAGGCCCATACTTTAGGCATTTCATACCACCTTCCTATCTTCTTCCAATGGAAAGATGAATTTTATTACAAAAATACCCCTTTCAATTTTAATCATGATTGGTCATTGGAGGATGAGTTTTTGTCTTTGATTAGATCTAACTAGATGAAGCCGTTGGATTTATTTTTTATTCACAAATGGATAAGATTGTTTTTAAACTTTAGGAGTTGAAATAGACTATTAAAATATGGGAAAGGAATAAGAAGAAAAAGAACCAGATTGAGTTGGAGGAAATTGAATTAAAAATGGAATCCTTAGACAACCCAACTCGTCATGATTTGTAGAAATTTTGATGGAAATCACAATTGCTCAAGATTTCAAACTGAAAACCAAGAGACACAATTCTATTCTATTATTCTGCGGAATCTAAATGACAACTTAGAACAACATGCATAGACATGCAACAAGAAAAACCACTAGTACATGGTGATTTCTGGGGGAACCCAACTAGGAAAAACCTCTCAAGCATCTTTACATTAATAAGATGAATAGAGAAGCTATTGCAATTGCTTGCTCCATCTCTGAGCACAACCTGCAAAACAATAACTATTATCACTACTCATTGAGGACCTCTAGCCAACCCTTAGCCACTTGATGCCTCCTCTAGCCTCCTATTTCCTTGCACAATTATTTGCAAATTCTAGCTCCTAAACAATAGGAAAGGCCCCTATTTCCTTGCACAATTCCCAAGGAATTGATCTCCTGACTACATGCAACAACTATACACTCAATTAGTACATAATTGATGTTACACTATCCTTTGTATCCTCCACTCCAAATGATAAAAGCGAATTCCTTACATGCATTAGCTATTTTGGGTTGATTGATCAGTTAACTGATAGATTTATGAGTTAGGCTACCATCCCACTACTCAACTGACCTTCAACTAACTCTATCAATAGTTAGAGGTCAATTAACTGAATATAACTGAAAATAACTAGGTTAGATTGCTAAAATTTAATAATAAACACATGCATGACTGAAATCCAAGCCCATAACTCGAATTTATTGATCTAACTGAGTGAAAAGGGCCATGCCACACTAGTTAACTACCTCCAAGTTGTCCTCCTAATGCGGAAATTTGATTTACTCAATTTGACTAAGGGACAAGTAAAAATTGAGCCTTTTCTTGCTACAATTTCTAACACTCCCTCTTAGCAAGGAAAGGGCTCTACACAACCCAATCCAACTCCCGTGGAATGTATTGTAGCACTACCTCTCAATGTTGTTGTTTCTACTACAACAACTACAACTAAGAAACATCTAGAACATACTGAATCACCTGTGCGTCTGCAACTATCTATTGGGAAAATTGCACTAATGTTGATCTTGCACTATGCCTCTTGCACTGGTGTCAACACTCCTTTGTGCTCCTCAGCATATAAATACACTAGCTAAAATTGATCCTTCTTCTACTGAACATTGTGGGTCCCTGTAGCAAGGTTATGATCCATGAGAAGGACACCTCAATGGACCCTGCCCAAACCTATGTAACTTTGGGACTAGGGCTCTACATCGCCCCACCTCACTCCTCGAGGTATAGCTGCAATTTATCCCTCTACCCACTTGGATCCAACTCTCCTTCTACTAGAGGTATCTGGTTATTCCTCATCATCATCATCCTGTCGATCAACCCAACTGCCAACTGGATGAGGCTCCATATTAAGAGGTCTATCCTGCTCCCTCTCAACCACCACATCTCTAATCTTTGCCTTGCTCCTCAAGGTTGCACATGCATCTTCCTCTAATGTGTAGAGGCTCTCGATCCTGACACCAATTTTCTTGATCTGACCTGAAGCAAAATACTTGAGGTAGGCATTGCCATTTCTGAAGACTACCCCATACCCTTTGTCTTCAATCTTTAATATGTTCATCAAGCCAACTTTTCTGGAATCACTGCTATTTTTGAATAGCTCAGTGAGGGTATTCCATATAGAAAAGGGATTCTCCTTGACATGTAATTTTGAAGCTATGTGGTCTCTCACACCCTCCAGGATGATCGTCCTAGCTCTAGCAACATCCTTCTTCCACTGGGTCAACTATAGTGCATACGACTCTGGAGGTTTTGCAATACCATATTTAATATATTCTAACACGCCATTATCATCAAGCACTGCTTCCATTTGATCCTTCCAAGCTATGAAATTTGAGCTACCCTCTAAGGCATACTCCAATCTCAGTTTGTTGAAAGAAATTCTCCTGAATCTGAAGAAAAATTGCTGCACTGGAGCTACAAATTCGAAATTCCTAGGAAACAAGTTTGAAAGACTAGTTCTAATGTGATTTCAAGGCTCTGATACCATGTAGAAATTTTTATAGAAATTGCAATTTCTCAAGATTTCAAACCAAAAACCAAGAGACACAATTATACTCTCCTATTGTGTGGAATGTAAATCAGAATTTAGAACAACATGCATCAACATGCAACAATCAAAACCACTAGTACACAATGATTTTTAGGGGAACCCAACTAGGAAAAACCCCTCAAGCCTCTTTACATTAATTAGGTGAATATAGAAACTATTACAATTACTTGCTCAAACTCTGAGCACAACCTGCAAAAGAATAATTGTTCTCATTACTAATTGAGGACCTTCGGCCAACCCTTAGCCACTTTATGCCTCTCCAACCTCCTATTTCCTTGAACAATTCTTAGCAAATTCCAACTCCTAAACAAAAGGAAAGGTACCTATTTCCTTGTACAATTCCAAAGGAATTAATCTCCTAACTGCATGCAAAAAATATACACTCAATTAGTACACAACTGATGTTACACTAGCCTTTATCTCCTCCACTCCAGCTAAGAAAATCGAATTCCTTGCATGCACTAGCTATTTTGGGTTGATTGATAAGTTAACTGACAAATCTCTGAGTTAGACTGATGTCCCACTTCTCAACTGACCTTCAACTGACTCTATCAATAGTTAGAGGTCAATTAACTGAATACAACTGAAAATGACTGGACTAGATTGCTAAAATCTAGCAATTAACACATGCATGGCTGAACTCCAAGCCCCTAACTCGAATTTGTTGAGCTAACTGAGTGACAAAAGCCATGTCACACTAGTTAACTGCCTCCAAGTTGTCCTACTAATGTGGAAATTCGATTTACTCAATTTGACTAAGGGACAAGTCAAAATTGAGCCTTTTTCTTGCTACAATTTCTAACATGATTACTTCTCAGTGGAGACCAAAAAGGAATTTTTGGAATTGGAAAATAGAAAGAGATATATTTTGACATTACAAAAGGAGGAATGGCACTTGAAAAGCAGAGAGATTTGGATAAAGGTTGGGGATAACAATACCAAGTTTTTTTTTATCATTTTGCTACACAACATATAAGGGATAATTCTATTTGAGATCTACAAGATGCATAAGGAAATCTCATATACTCTTGGGAAGATTTGCTATCATAGGTAGTAAGATTTTTCAGGGGATTATATATTGCTACAGAAGAAGTGGACATTGATAATCAATTGAAAGGCTTAGACTCATACCTGGCTATCTTCTCGCTTAAAGATGTTGAATATATTGGGAGGACGATTACTATTACCAAAGTGGAAAAGGTCCTTAGGACTTTTTCCAGGGACAAAAGGTCTAGGACCATATCACTGGATGGTTGAGAGTTTTCTTCATTTCTTTGATCTCATGGGGGGGCTTACAAAAGTTGGGGAAAGAATCCAAATACTCTAAAAATATCTCTGGGATTTTGAATCCAACATTTATAGTTCCCATTCCAAAATATACAAAACCTTAATCCTTTAAGGATTACAGGCCCATATTCTTATGTATTCTTGTTTACAAATTGATTTCAAAGATTATAGCTTGTCAATCGAGAGAAAAATTATCTTCCTACATCTCTAGGGAACAATTTGGTTTTCTCAAGATGAGGCAAATTCACAACGCTATCACGGTGGCTCAAGAGTGCTTAGACTCAGTAAAAGCTAGACATCAAAATTCCCTCATCTTGAAATGAGACCTTATGAAGGCATATCCCTGTGCTGATTGGGGGTTTATTCATATGGTGTTGCATAAGATTGGTCTCACTTTTGGAGTGGTTTAGTGGATTATGGCATATGTATCTTCTGTTCAATTAGCAGTATTAATAAATGGAGTTCCTTCCAAGTTTTTTATGGTAGCAAAGGGGTTAAGAGAGGGGTGTTCCTTGTCTCCGTGGTTTTTTATAATTGTAATTCAAGGTTTAAACCTACTTATAAAGTTGGAGAAGATGAGGGACCAAATTACTAACGTTTGGGTATCTAGGAACTTGTCAATCTCTCATCTACCTTTTGTAGATTATGTCCTTCGTTTTGGAAAAGGTGCTCTCATGGAGTGGAGAAATTATTACAAAGTAACCTATTCCTTTAGTTGTGCTACTAGTTTATATATGAGTAAGGAAAAATATTTTTTCATTCATTTTGAGGTTGATGCTAGAATTTTAATGGAAATTTCTGATCTTTTTGTTGTCCATGTTTATCCATTAGCTCAAGGGTTTACTTACTTTGGGTTTTTCCTTAAACCCAATAATTATGTTATGCAAGATTGGAGGTGGTTAATTGGAAAATTTGAAAGGAAGTTGAATATGTGGACCTCTAAATGGCTAACTAGGGGAGAGAGACTCATTCTAGTCAAGATCGTGGTTCAAAACATTCATGTGTATTGGATGCATATTGCTATGGTGCCAAAATCCATTATAAAGCAGATTAATTCATTAATAGCCAATTTCATATGGGCACGCAGTTAGGATAGGAAAAAAAATCACTTGGTAAAGTTAAAGGATCTGACACAACCTAAAATGGAAGTAGAATGGGGACTTAATAAATTAGAGTGGTTATGTTGGGCTCTTGGAGTTAAAACACTCTAGAGGGAAATTTGTGGAGAAGGTTATGGAAGGACTTGGTTAAAGATATATACCTTTCAAATATTATGGTTCATGTTTGGATCAAATTGAACATATCTACATCCAAAGATGTGTCTTTCATTTGGTGTTCTCTTTTGAAAATTAAACATTGGCTAATTGGAAACAGATATTGGAAAATTTGCAGTGGAACTAAGGTAACGATTGTAGAGGATGTATTGGTTGTGCATGTAACTCATATCTTCCATAATAGTTAATGAGATTCCTCCACCAAAAAGGGATCTATTATCTGAATCAAATTAAGAAATATGTTCATCTTCTCAGTTTAGGCACGCTTTGGTTTTCCCCTAAAGACTTGGTCTTAGAAGGGGAATGGGCAACACTTTGGAATTTATATATTAATGACCTTTATTAGCTAGGGGTAAGTCTTTCACAGGAAGAGGACTTGTTACATTGGAATGGGAATGCAAAGGATGGGAAGGTTATAGTGAGGGAGGCTTATATGCATATTTCAAATTCCTTGGTGGTCACAAACCAGTTATGGTGGTATAATAAACTTTGGAAGTGGAAGCTCCCCATGAAATTGAAAGTATTTGGTTGGTTATGCTTGAAAAATAAAGTTCTCACATGGGATAACCTATGGAAAAGGGGTTTTCAAGGACCTGGGAGATGCCCCATGTGCAAAATAGAGGAAGAAACAATTACACATTTGATGTTATAGTGTTCCTTTGCTATTGGGATTTGGTTGACAGTTCAAAATTTATTAAACATTTCTTTAGCATGGAAGTTGGCAAATTTATAGGATTGCATAAGGAATGCAAAGATACCAACCCAAATTATGTCTCCCTTTTGTTTTATATTATGTGGGGAATTTGGAAAATGACGAACTTGGTCATTTTTGAAGATATGCCCCCAAATATAATGAGAACAAGCCTACATATTGTGGGTTATTTTGGAGAGAGAGGGGTCCTATAGATAAAAGTATAAGAAAAAGAATTATTTCTCTACCACATAACCATCTACAATTTCCTACTGGGTACTTTGACGGGGCAACACAGTCAAACAAATGTGGCGGCCTGATCTTCTTGGAGATAACTCACCATTTTAAACTATATTGTGGTGGAGGAAGAGGCACAAATTTGAAAGTTGAGCTAATTTCATTGTTAAGACTATGGGGGTGGCTTCTCTAAATGTGTTTGGGGATTCAAAGATTGTGGTAGAATGGGAAAATGAGTAGGGTGCTTTAAATGCCTCCTCATTGGAACATTGGAAGGATAGGGTCCATGTTCTTATTAATTCCTTCTGTTTTATTTCCTTTATACATATCTACAGGGAGATCAATCATGTGGAGGATGATCTCTCTGAGAAGGGCTTGGACATATAACCAGGAATTATTTACATTGAAGAATATGAAGAAGATGCACTAGTAATTGTTGGGAGATTTCCTATTTTCTAATATTAAGGGGAAAATGTTTTTTGTTTGTTGTTTTATATTTTGTAGTTTGTGTACAGTGGAATATGGTGGTTATTTTTTGAAAGCCTTGCTAAATTTGCAACTATGATCCATAAGTGATAAAATTTTAAATAATCAAGTTTACTCTGTATACATAGCTCTAAATGTTTTGTTGATTCTCTCTCGAAGAAGACATTATAAATTTTTATTCAAGTTTTTTTGGAAAACCAACTAATCCTTATGACTAACTATAATATAATATTTTCCAAATAAAATAAATTTAATTCTTTAACTCTATACTAATATAAATTAATAATGTAATTGTTGCATCTAACTCATAGTAGCCATAGGTTTGGAAAAATTTGAGTCAGAAGTTCAAATTTAAAATAAAAAAATAATAATAATAACAAAGAAAAATAATGCATAAGTGAAATAAAGGAATTCAAAAAAAGGGAAGGATAAGGAGGAGACGCAACCGTCTTTTGGACGTGAATAACTGTCGATATATGCAAATATAGAGAATAGGAAGTGGGAGGGTAACTTCCTGGAGAGGGGCAAGCACGGCAGTTTTTATGGTTGGAGAGTTAGTTGGGGACTGGGATTGACTAGGACCTCGTCTCTCGTCTCATTCTCTTTGCTTTTGATTGGGAGGAGCTTGCCTCTTCTTGGACCTTCACATACCTTTTGCACAATGAAAATGGATGGAGTTTTTGATTGACTGAGTATTGGATTTAACAAATGTGTTGTTGTCTGAGCAATTGGATTCTTCGGCTTCAGATACCCGATGGGTGTATCTGCGTTTCCCTCTGAAAATCCGCCAATGGTGGCCTCTATTATGGACAGCATGGCAGTAAATCCTCTTCAGTTCAGGCCAGGAGGAGGAGGTGGGGGGAGCGTCCCGCAGGCGTTTAATCCGAATGATAGGCAAGATAGGTATTGGAGCAACATGGGGTTGGAGCAGCAACCCCATTCCAATGGAGTTCAAGCAGGGAGGGAGGCACTGGGTTTGGGATTGGCCATGGGTATGGGTATGGGTATGGGAGGAGGGATGGGCATGGCTGCCATGTCTGCAACCATGGGAATGGGGATGGGAATGGTTCAGCAGCATGAACACCAGGGCTCTGTCAACTATGGATTACGAACTCAGGGCGGTGATAAGAGAGATTTGATGGGGTGGTCAATGATTGGCGAAGGAGTGGGTGGTGTTGTGGGGGTTGAGAGCTTGGCAATCAGAAATGACCATCATTCCTTCTTCAACACATCTCTGGCGCCGCAGCAGCCAACTCTGTTGAATGTGAATTCAGAGGCAACGGAAGAAAAGGGTGTGAAGAATGAGAACAATGGAGTGACTGATGGGAATGCAAATCTGGTCTCGAGGTCGGAGGGGCGATGGGATTTTGAAGGGGATGGGGATCAGATGCAGCCACAGAGCACCTGTGATCAAAATACAGAGCAATATGCTGATCCCCAACAGCAGATTAAGGATAACAAAACAGAGCATGCAGATGGAGCTCAGGAGAAATTGGGGGGAGGAAGAGTAATGTCCTTAGAGGACTCAGAAGGACAGTCGTTGGATGAAAAATGGACTGCTTGGGAGGAGGAAAAGCATGGATTGCTTTATCAGGGTGTTTATTTTTACAGAGAATGCCAGAGGAATATGGCTGCAGAAAAGGGGTGCACAGTGCTGGATGGATGTTGTGAGTTTACCCCTGCAGGTTCTGAGGAAGAAGGTAAACCCAATTCTCTCCTCTGTGCTGCCTGCAATTGCCACAGGAACTTCCACCGCCGTGTTCTTTGCGACAGAGATGGCTTCCAAATCGAGAGCAGAGGTCAAGAACAAGAAGGGGTTAGAGCAACCCAGGACTGTATCGCTGCCATCAAGAACGTGGCGAATCAAGTAACGCTGAGCGTTAATCAGACAATGGGGCAACTTATTCAGCAGGATGTCAAGGCCGGAGACCAATTTCCTGAGCATCAGTTTGATCAGAGTTTCAACCCTGCTTCATTTCTGAAATGTTTGGATAATCTCAGAAAGGCTGCCAAATCAATGCTTGTTACTGCAGATTGCCTGACTACTCTACAGAGCAAAGCAGTATCTTCATCTGCAGCAGCAGGCGTGGCGCCCCCAATCAAAGATGGGGGCAATTCTGACTGTTCTTCTTCACTTCTGAATCAATTCAGGAATGGGAAACAACATCACCAGCATCTTCTGACAGGGGGTGTTAATAACAGAGGGGCATCGGCATCCCCACTTCAACTCCCTGATTCCACATTTAGCGAAAGGAAGGAGAAGAGAAAGAGGACAAGATTCAGCACAGAGCAAATCACCAAACTGAATGATTTTGCAATGGAGGTTGGCTGGACATTGGCTGGATTGTCTAAGGAGGACATTGACGCAGTGTGTGAAAATGTTGGAATCGAACCTACCACTCTCAAATACTGGCTCTATAATACACGCCAGAAGTCCAAGAGAAGGCATCAAGAAGATGAAATCTCTCAATCCATATCTTGACATCCACAGCAAAGCAACACCAGTAGTAACAACATTTTCAGAGCATGCAAACCACCAAAGTCCACAATTGCTGGGTTGGTTCCCATTTACATCCACTCGCGACAAAACAAATAAGAATGTATCTTCGTAACCCTAATTTTGAAGCTCGCTCTATATTTTGTTTTGTGTCTTATATTTGTCTCAATTTGTTCTTCTTCTTCTTCTTCGGCTAAAGAACTCATCTACTCACTCCCTCTCTCTCTCAAGTGAGTGAGTGAGTTGTTTTTTTTGTTCAGTGCATTCAACATTGCTACTGCGGTTGCTTCTTCTTTTCGACCAATAGAATTGATGCAAATCTGCTTCTATAACTCTCAAACTCATTCAAATCTGCCTCTGCAACTCTCATAATCCCTTTGCAATTCTGCCGCCCTGGGCTCAGGTTCTTTCCCATAAATTTGATGCACACTTGTTACTGTAGCCCTGCCATGCTTTTTAGTTGATATTACTTTTTAAACGCTTAATATTTGCAAATACAGGTTGAGTTAATACTTTTGTTAAAAAAAAAGCTAGACCTTGAACTTACCCCTTCGTAGTACTTAAAACACACTTATAATTCGTCTTTAAAAAACTAAGCTTTTAGAACTTATTCACTTATCATCTTTATTAAAAAAACTAACTTATCTAAACTTATCCATTCATAGTCCTTAAAAAGATATCCACAACTGGTCTTTAACCAAGTAAGATTTCGCTTTTACTGAACTTACTCACAACTAGTTTTTAAGAAAATAATCTTTCAATCTTATTTACATTTAGGAAAGAAAAACTTTTGATCAAACAAAAACAACTTAAACTTATACTACAAAACCATAAAATGTAAATTATCCTATTACGCCAATTTTATTTTTAAAATTACTTAATTTTAAATTGGTGTAAAATCATTTTTATATAAATAAATAATTTAATTATTTTTACATAAATTAATAAATAATTAGCTTTTCCAAAATTCCTGTGTAGAACATCGTTATTTTTATACTTTTATGTTTTTTGCTTTTTTTTTAATTTGAATTGTTAGATATAGGAGACAATGTGTACGTACATTCTTCGAAGAAGAAACGGTGGTTTCCATTGAAAAAATGTTGGTGAAAGTGGAATATATATTTTGTAACTTATATGAATAAGTTGAATAAGGAAGAGGGGTAGGTATTCTAAAATATATTTTAAATAATGTTATTATAATCGAATAAATTATGAAGAAGAGGAATTTTAATAAAATTTAACATATTTGTAGTAAATTAAATATCTATATATATATGTGGAGGTAATTTAGTAAATGTTTAATTTATATATTAATAATAAGCTAAATAGATTAGGAAGGATAATTTATTTAGCTTGCAGGTTAGTTTAATTAATAGAGTTTTCATTGTTAAAATAGTTTTGCTATTAAGAGGGCATATGTTCAATTCTCTCAACACTCTGGGGTTTTGGGGACACTTTCGGGGTCAGGTTTTGTGGTAGTGAATATAGTAGTAGTGGTTGAGTTGACAACTAGTGAATATAGTGGTGATAATGGGAGAGGTCACATGTTCAATTCTTTCGACACTCTCGAGGTGAGGTCAGGTTTCTCTCGAGGGTAGTAGTGGTTGAGTTGACAAGTAGTGAATATAATGGTGATAGTGGTCAAAAAATAAAAATAAAAAATATGACCTATATTAATTGTAAATTAATGTTGATATAGTGTATACATTAATAGAACATTTAATTCCAATAAACTTTAACACTTTCTTTTAGTAACCCATTATAATCTTTACTCAAAACAACATCTTACATGTCAAAACAATATTTAATTTATGAAACAACAATAAATTAGATAAATTTAAATGTTTATATTTCATATGTCAGTTGGAATCAAATATTTCACTATTTGGGAATGTGCTTATCTTTTTCCAAAAGAAAAGTGTGCACATGAATAAATGATTAGTGAAAGTGATATTAAAGTGAAGTTCATTTTGATATATGTTAAAATGGTTGTTGTTGACTAAATTTTAGGTATATTTAGGATAATTACATATGTGCATATTTCAAAGACGTAGTTATTGTTAATAGTAGAAGGCATATTATAAAGAAATTCAGTGCATTGTTTGATGAAATTTGTACAACAATCCTATCATAGGGTTTTGCTAATGTATATGATACCATTTAAGAATGATGTGGTTTTTAAGATAAATAATCCTATCGTAGGGTTTTGCTCATGTATATGATACCATTTAAGAATGATGTGGTTTTTAAGATAAATTGAATTAGAATAAGAAATTCAAAATCTCACCATAGTGAAATGGTGAGTTTGCAAGAATAGTAAAGTTATAACATAGAATTAGATTATTTGAGTAGTTGTTGTTAGTAGTACCAGGCATAGTGGTTGGGTGCATGGAAGATAATAAACTTATAAAGAAGTTCAATGCATTGGTTGATGATGTTTGTACAACAAACCTATTATAGAGTTTTGTTGATGTATATGATATCATTTATCTAAATCTTATGATACCATTTATGTAAATTTTATTGAAATTTTAAGATAAATTGAAAATCTTATTGTAGTGAAATGGTAAGTTGGTAAGTACAATAAAGTTATTACATAAAATTAGATAATTGGGATGGTGTGAAGGTGTAAAAGATGAAATCAATTAAAATACACAAAAGAATAAGTTAGAGTGAAAAAGAAATAAAGATTTGGAGATATGACTTTTAATCATTTATTTATTCATGGTTATAATGCTTTGAATGGCCTGAAGTTTTTAAAAGATAAAATCAATTAAAATACACATAAAAGAATAAGTAAGAATACAAAAGAAATAAAGATTTGGAGATATGACCTTTAATTATTTATTTACTCATCGGAAGAACCATAGATCTATGGATTTAAATTTGTGATATCTTAGAAGGAAATACACTCTTAACCATTAGGTCGTCTTATGAAGAAGCAATTGAGAAATATGCGTGAAGGTACAACTAGAGATTGAGTTTATTTAAAAGAAATGAACTAATCGTGATTGTTAACCAAAGGTTATGTACAAAGAGAATATGACTATGAAGAAACAAATGTGTTAAATGCCACATGTAAAGGAGTTTCACTTAGAAAATTTCTGGTTGTGATTTGTTTAACATTTTTTTGTATCCCGGAGGAACCTACTAATCCACCTGACACAAATAGTAGTAACCTCTGGGGGTCTACGACCTGTCCTCCTCTGGGTCACAATCAAGGGGATTTGAACCTTGGATCTCTCAGTTTTCACATTACTTTGATCACCAATTGAGCTTCCCCCTCGAGACAATTTTTTTTAAGGGGTACATAGTACAACACATTTCAGGATAACCCATATATATCTAGATGACGGGTGGGGAGGTTATCATTAAACCCTCCCAACCACCACTTGAGTACACTCAATTGTGATTTAGGTGGATATTGGTGGCCACCCACCTATTCCATTTGGATCCCCACCATTGTTTCTTTTAGTTTCCTTAATTGTAGCACAATTTACTATTTTTGGTAGTTTTTTGGGTCCTGAACTTCTAAAGCTATTTTGAGGCTCTAAAAGACATTTTTTTAGGAAAATGAGCAAACTAATAACATGTTGCAAAAAATTGCAATCGAAATCTGTAGCCCTCACATAGATATTTCTAGCAAGGTATCATATGTGTCAAATGAAGATTGTATGCCAAAGTTATAACCTCGGGAAGTTGATGTATCGATTTACCCCAACGAGACCCATAACATTTAGCGCTTCATCTCCTAGGGTTAGGTTTTTGATGTTTAGGGTTTTCCATTGTTTCTCAATAATAAATAGGCCTTCGAGCCTCATTTTAACACATTTCAAAAGGCATGTAGTCACCATATCTCTTTTTAGAGAAAAGCTACCATCACCTGAGCTAGTTTATTTCCATTATGCATGTAAACAATTTTTAGTACTTTGTTGTTAATGAATTGAACTTCTGTTTTCATTATATATTTTTGTTTTTGTTGATATCTATATTTCATTTCCTTCCTTCATAAATTGGATTAGTGGTAGTGGAGCGGTTTATTCTTTCTTTGCTTTTCTGTGCATGTCCCCAACGAGGTCGGGGTATAAGGAGTTAGGGCTCGAACTGGTTGAACCTTTGCAAGATAGGCCTTGCCAACCTCAATAACCTCCAATGGAATACGAAAAAAAAGATGAGGGAGTAGGAGATCCTTTCAAGATATTTCTCGAAGAAGCCCTTGAGTGACAAAAAACGCAATGATGGATAACTTTTCCTAGATCCTTCGTGGATGCCCACCGATCACCCATCTTCATCCAATAGTCACTTCAGAGGCACCGCCCCTTCAAGGTACACGTAAACCTAGATATCCCTATATTCGAAAGTCAAATAGATCCAGATGTTGTAGATAAATAGTTGAATCTTTTGGAATGTTACCTTTCAGTCCATCGTTTCTCAGATAGGGAGAAGATTACTTTTGCACTATTTAAGGTTTCTCCTAATGTGAAGGGCTCGTGGGAAACTTACTATGAGAAAAGGTCCAAGGAACCCTCTCTATTTATAATTGGCCCCTCTTGGAACTCTTTTTAAGATGTTGTCAAGGAACAATATTACCCTATGGGGAGCTATGAGGAAAAATACATATAATGGACCACACTATGACAATAAAGGGACCAAGATGTGTATAAGCTCACAAATATTGTTCATACATTATGCACAAAGTTGGGGATCAAAAGACTTTTATCAACATCTAGTGCTCAAGTACCATGATTGTATGCACAAATACATTTAGGAAGAAACTGAGTTCCTAGACATGTCCTCACTTGGTGCATCATACCGATATGGTGCCAAGATTGAATAAAAAATAAAACAAAAGAAGCACAAATTTGGATTTGTGAATCGGAAGCAAGGAAAGAGTGCCCCCAAGCAAAAAAAAGAAGGATAAATCCAGGGTAGGGTGACCCAAGACAACCCTCCAAAACCGCAAGCAAAGAACAACACTATTAAGACCAAGAAGGACACAGAAAAGTGGTGTGAGTTCCATAAGAGCCCACTCACAACACAAGTGAGTGTCAAGGAAAGCAGTCTTTGGTGGCCAAATTGAAGGCTTCAGATTCATATGCATGTTTCGACTTTGAGTTAAAACCTGACAAGGGGATTGACAAAGGGAAGCAGATTATTAATGCGGAGCCCATCACCACCATTGCCACCACCAATATCTAGAAGATTGAGAAGAAGATCCAGAGGAGGGGGAGTGTATTTTCCACTCACAGATGTGAGTGAAGGGTTATCCATTATAGTTCATTGTCGATAGCAAGAGCCAAAAGAAACCCATGTAGAAGTTGTGAAGCATTTGGGCCTATCGACCACACCACACCCACAACCGTACACCATCAGGTGGCTTTACCAAGGATTAGATCTCTATGTCAACCAACGGTGCATCCTTCCCTATAGCATCAAGCCCTTCATGGATGAGGTACTGTGTGATGTTGCTCCACTTGAAGTTTGTGATGTATTATTAGGTCAACCATACCTGTGGAAGCGTCATGCTATGTATGATTCTAGGCCTCACATTGTTATTATTGCTTTGGGCAATAAGTTATACAGAATACCAAAGGTAGCCTTGCCTACTCCCATCTCTTTGATCTCTACTAACCAATGTAGTAAGATCATCTCCTAGATTGAGATTTTTTTTTCTTTTTGATTCGATCTCAAAATAAGGGGAAGATCATGGCCATATCCATGGCCCCTAGGAAGGGTTCCTCCATGCAGAAAAAGTAGGTGGATAAGGTCATGGAAGAATATAGGGACATCTTCTTCTCACCTATAGGGGTACCTTGCACTATCAAGTCAAGCATTTGACTGACTTAACTCCCAGAACACCCCTACCCAATGGGATGATATATCATCACTCCATTATATAAAATGAAGTGATTAAGCGATAGATCCAGGAGTTGCTGCAAAAAGGGCATATCTGACCAAGTTCCTCACCCTATGGCAACCTGATTGTAGTTGTATAGAAGAAGGATGGGACCTGGAGGCTTTGCATTGATTATCGGGCACTAAAAAAATCATTGTCAGGAACAGGTATCCAATCCCACAGATTGATGACCTTCTGGACTGGCTCAAGGGAGCCAAGTATTTCAGCAAGGTCGATATGAAGTCTAGCTATCACGAAGTTCCAATAGAGACCAAATATGTATGGAAGACCGCCTTCAAGTCCAAGGAAGGCCTTTTTCAATGGTTGTTCATACCCTTCAGGTTAAAAATGCCTTTGATACTTTTATGAGGCCGATGGATGACATATTTTTGTCCTTCACCAACTTGTTCATGGTTGTTTATCTCGACAACATCCTCATCTTCAACAAGAGTTGGGAAGAACACTTGCAACACATTCGACATGTCATTCAAATCTTGCGGCAGCACAAACTGTGTGGTAAATTGGAGAAATGTACCTTTGGCATGAGCCAGGTCCAATATCTAGGTTACATCATAGATGAGCAAGGACTGCACATGGATTTAGTTAAGATCCATGTCATTCGGGATTGGCTAGACCCAACCACTCTAACAGAGTTTCACAACTTTTTGGGCCTTGCAAATTTTTATCAGAGGTTCGTGTTGGGATTCTCTGATATCACTTGGCCTTTGAGTCATATTACCAAGGGTGGAGCAAAAGCAAAGTTTTCTTGGTATGAATCCAAACAAAAGGCGTTCATTGAGTTGGAGCACTTCCTCTACTCTACACCTATACTCACATTGCCAGACATGTAGTAAGCATTTGAAAATGTGACAAATATCTCCGACTATGCTATTGGTGTAGTCCTTACTTAGCACAACATCTAGTGGCCTATCATAATGAGACACTTTCCGATACAATTCAGAAGTACCCCACCTATGATAAAGAGATGTATTTTATCATGTAGGCTTGTTGGCAATGGAAACATTACATTATGGGAAATGAGATAGTCATCCACACCGACCACCGACCTCTTTAGTTTATACAAACATAAGGGAAGTTGTAAAACGATCGCCATCAGAAGTGGTCTACATATCTTCAAAAATTCCACTTGAACATTAAATAAAAATAAGGCAACACCAATCATGTTGCAGATTGCCTCAGTCGGCCCCTAGTTGTAGCATTGACTACTGTTCTCAACTCTTGTGGCCACGAGATATCTGAATGGTCGCAATTGTACAAAAATGATCTAGAGTTTTCCCCAACATACCATATGCTAGTGGATAGCAAGGAAGTTCCTAATTTCCACCTCTATGACACATTATTATGCTACTTGGGCCATCTTTGTGTGCCTTCAAACAAGTGCACCAAGATGATTTGGGAGGCGTAATAAAATCGGGTCACACGACACTTTGGTGTGGAGAAAACTATGGCCATACTACATAAGTAATTTTATTAGCCAAAACTCTAACAAGATGTTGGAAAATATATCAAATCCTACATTGTTGTGTCATTGCCAATCCAACCATCAAGAAGAAAGGCATGTAAACTCCTCTCCCTACTCCCAGCTAGCCCTAGAAATCCATATCCATGGACTATCTATCTGGCCTCCCTACTACCAAGCATGACAATGACTATGTATTTGTGGTCATAGATAGATTTTCTAAGATGGCTATATTAGTGGCTTGCAAGAACAGTATCACAATATAGGACACTACCAAACTCTTCTTTGAAAGAGTGTGGGTAAATTTTTGGATCCCATGGACCATTATATCAGATCGGGATAGCAAGTTCCTAAGAACATTTTTATCGAGCCTCTAGACACTATTGGACACCAAGTTCACCAAGTCGATTACATTCCATCCCCAGACTAATGGCTAGATAGAGGTCATCAGCAGTATGATAATGCACATACTCCACATGTACAACTCCAAGCATCCACGAACCTGGGATGAGAGCATTCCCTATGTGCAACAAAACTCTAACAAATATATCCATAGCTCGACTAGTCACAATCCCTTTCACGTGGGCCTAGGATTTCAACCATTGTGTCTGATTGATGTCACCATGCCTCATGCAACTACACAAATAAAATCCACACATGTATAGTTTGAAGTTGATAAAGCAACCAGGTTTATTGAATGCATCCAACACATCCTCCAATAGATTCACGACATCTTGGAGAAGTCTAATGCCAAGTAAAAGCAATGATATGATTGACATCGGGTGCCACACAAGTTTCAGGTGGGCAATAAAGTTTGGTTGCATTTGCAGAAAGATTGCCTTACCAGATCCCATGAAAAGCTCAAACCACTCTTATATGGGCCTTACAACATCACCAAGGCTATGGGAAACAATGATTTTGAGCTCAACATTCCCCCATGCCTTGGCCTACACCCAATTTTCAATGTGGACTACCTTCGGCCATACTTTCCACCATTACTAGACACATCAGACATTACATAACAACTCACACCAACAGAGCTAAACATAGAATGCATGGAACAAGCCACAACTAATTGGATCATGTACACATAGATCAAGAACACTCACTAACAAAAGATCTAACTGTATTAGGCTGACAAAGCTGGCCAACTCCTGCACCAAGGCAAGTGGCTTACTAGGGACCAAGTTTAGCTAAAGTTTCCCCATCACATGGAGACACTCAACGCAATGGGAACCATTGCTTCCTAAGGAGGGAGGACTGATCAAGGTGGATATTGGTAGCCACCCACCTATTCCACTTGGAGCCCCACCATTATTTCTTTCATTTTCCATAATTGTAGCACAATTTACTATTTTTGGCATTTGTTTGGGTCCTTAACTTCTAGAGCCATTTTAAGGCCCTAAATGATTTTTTTTTGGAAAATGGGCAAACCCATAGCTTGTGGCAAGGGTTTGTAGTCAAAAGTTGTATTCCTCAGGTAGATATTTCTAACAAGGTATCGTACATGTCAAACAAAGATCATATTCCAAAGTTATGCCCTGGGAAGTTGATGTACCAATTTATCCCAATGGGACCCACAACCTTTGGGCACTTCATCTCCTAGGGTTAGGTTTTTGTATGTTTAGGGTTTTCCATTATTTCTCAATAGTAAATAATCCTTTGAGCCTCATTATAATTCAATTTAGAAGGCATGTAGCTGCCACATATCTTCTAAGAGATATGTTACCATCGCTTAAGCTAGTTTATTTCCATTTTGCATGTAAACAATTTTCAGTACTTTGTTATTAATCATTTGGAGTTCTATTTTTGTTGTATCTCTATGTTTTTGTTCATATCTATATTTTATTTTGTTCCTTCATATCTGGATCAAATTGTGATTTGTTTAATGTAAGAAAAAAGAAAAGAAAAGAAAATTGGAATGAAAATAAACCATTTTTTAAAAAGAGAAGTTAGAGATGGTAAAGAAGATTTTAGGCATTTTCATCAAAGGTTTGGTTGGTTGGTATAGCAGGAGTAAAAAAGTGAAAAATTTAACATAAAAAAGTCTTGGGTGATTTTTGAAAAGTAGATACCCTTAATTAGTAGTTGTTTAATTAAAATATATATGAAATGAGTCTCTATGATATAGATGATTAATAATAATACAATGCTCCTATTAAGAAAAAAATGTTGAATTAATTATGTTGATTGATAACATTTATAGCAAAAATCATGCACATACGAGTTTTTTTCCTTGGGAAAAAAATTGTAAATTTCATTTGAGTGGAAAGAAAAATACATTTTTTAGATTCCTTGGGAATTCAAAGAAAGGCTTTAATTCTCATCTAATTAATACAAAAAAACAACCCTAGTTAATGGATAATCATAGACTATCTTGAGGAAAAGATTTACCAGTGTATACAATCTCCTATCAACATATAACAACACATTCTTAAAAAAAGAAAGAATGTATTTAATGCAAATAAATGCTCTCAAATTAAATAGATATATCAATGAAAATAAATCTATACATTATTACATATAAATAATTTGTTTATATAATTATAAAAAAATTATATTAAAAATTTGAGTAAATGTGCTTGAGAACTTCAAAGTAATTATTGAAAATGAAAATAAATAAATTTTCATTAAGGGGAAACGTTATATTCCCTTACTAAGGTTTAAATACCCCTAGAGACATTATTTCCCTCGACCACATAATGCACTAGCAAAAGTGAACCATTTATTATGGTAGAGGTTAGTGTAAGTATTCAATGGTTTTTACAAACTATGTACCCTTAAGTAGTAGTTTTTTACTTAAAGGATAGATGTCACGAGTCTGTAAGATATATATTATTAATGGTAACTAATTAACTAATTGTTGAATTGATTGTGTTAATTGGAAGTATCCATAATAGAACATTGAGAAATATTTTATTAATCACACACTTATTTTTTCCTTGGAAAAAAAGAATGTATTTTCTATTTGAGTTGAAAGAAAGATACAATTTGGAACTATAATAGAACTCTAGGCAAGATTTTATCATTCACATACAAGTTTAATTTTTCCTTGGAAAAGTTGTATTTTCTCTTTGAGTGGAAAGAAAGATACATTTTGCATCTATAAGGGTACTCTAAGCAAGATTTTATCGAGTACATAGTTTATTTTTTCCTTGGAAATTAAAAGAAAGATGCAATTTGCAGATGCTTTGCAAATTCAAATATATATTTTAATTTTCATCTAATTAATACAAAAAAATTTAGTCATATTTAATGGACTAGCATATCCTATCTTCATGCCAAAATTTACCATTTATGTAATCTCCCGCAATCTCCTATTAACAGATGACAACAACTTGTATTAAATAAAAGGGAGTATGCAATCTCCTATTAACATATGACAACAAATTATATTAAATAAAAGAGAGTGTTTAAATTTAGTGACTATTCTCAAGTTATATAGATATATCATTGAAAAATAGAGTAATACATTTTTTCTTAGGTTAGAACCTCTTATGAATATGTTCTCATAGGAATATTAATAAAAAATGTAGTTGACTTATATTTAGAAATAGCTAGACTCATGCTAGATATTTATAAATATTTTGATCCTCATCCTAAACTAAGGAGTCATTAAATGAAAATACTAAAATGGTGTTCCTAAAGAGTAATAAAATCCTTAATTTTGATCAAGTTCCTTGTACCTCCAATCAACTATCATGGTTAGATCAAGAGATCAAGCCTAATTCTTTAATATGGAAGAAAAGTTTGAAACAAATAAGAAAGGAGGCATTATTAGAAGATCAGGTCCAATTCTTAAATTAGGAAAAAAAATGTGTGAATTAGGATGAGAATAGAGGCTATATTTAATAGTTAAGGTAGTAAATAATTTGAAAGAGAAAAAATCCTTGAATTAGAAATTGGTAATTAAATGAGAATGAGAATAAATAGAGTTTACACAAGAAAAATGTGGCTCAATTGCAAAAGTGAGCTTGATTTAAATATTGAACTCCCATTTCATTAAATTTAGACTAGTTTTAGTCCAAAATATCATAAATTTATTACAAATATTAGTTTCCAATACATAACATAATAGTTTCAAATAGTAGAGATGTTAGTTTCTAACATTTGAGATATGGGTTTCCAATACCAAAGATGTCAATTTTCAATAACTAATATATCATTTTCCAATATAATTTTTGGTAACATTCAATTGGAGTTTGTAATTCTTCATAACATGAAAGTATTAATAAGTATGAGAAAATATGAAAAAGGGCTTGTGCTCCTCTTGCTCCTAAATATTATTTGTGAGAAAGGGCCATTGATCCTTCTCTTGATCACTCAAATTATAAATGTGTGAGAAAGGGTATATTCTCTCTTTTTTACTCATTAGAATTATAGAAGTGTGTGAAGGGGCCAATGTTCTTGCTCTTTCACCTCATCACTCTAATTACAAAATTATGAGAAAGGGGTGGTGATCCTCTTCCCCACTAAAATTAATTCATCCACAAGAACTATTTTTTGGAATCAAATTGATCTCTATGCATTTTCCAAACTCTTGATAGTTGGGGTTGTTGACGGTGTTGGAAATCCACCAACATATAGGGGGCCTCGCAAATGTGAAGTCCTAATTAGACCTCACATGTTTGGAGTAGGAGCCCCATCCAAAGTATCAACCTAACCACCATAAATAAAGATTTTCCTTTGTTTGAATGGATAACATAAGAGATTACACACATAACCTTTGAACAAACAAGTCAGTTAACATTGTGAAAAAACAATTGCAATGTGTAAAAAGGAAATAAGAGTAAGTCTCTAGAAGGAAAGAAATAGTACCATCTTAAGAGAACAACACAAGAGCAAGGCCGTCTGCCCACGGCCGCGCCACCACCGGGTTTGCGTGCAGGCCCTCCGCCCACAGCCGCGCCACCACCGGGTTTGCGTGCAGGCCCTCTGCCCACAGCCGCGCCACCACCGGGTCAGCGTGCAGGCCGTCCGCCCATGGTTGTGCCACCACCGGGCGATGGGCGATTCTCAGAATCGTCCCACAGCCCGCCCGCCGCCTGGTGGTGGCGCGACCGTGGGCGGAGGGCTTGCGTGAATCGCCCCACAGCCCGCCCGCTGCCCGGTGATGGCGTGGCCATGGACGGAGGGCCTGCATGCAGCCCCTTGGCCCACGGTCGTGCCACCACAGGGGTGGCAGACATTTTTATTTATCTTTTTAAACCATTGTTTTGTTTTTAAATATGATTTTTTTTAAATAAAAAAATTAAAGATGTTTAAAAAAAATATTTTTTTTTTTTAAAATAAAAAAAATTGTTTAAAAAAAAATAAAAAAATTATAAATTTTTTTTTTAAATAAAAAAAACAAAATTTTGTTTTAAAAAAAAAAAATTAAGCTTTTTTTTTTTTGTTTGTTTTTAAATAAAAAATGATGGTTTAGTTAAAAAAAATATTATTTTTTTTTTTAAAATTGAAAACACATATTTTTTTATAAGTTTAAAATGTTTTTTATTTTTTATTTTTTATTTTTAATTTGAAAAGACATATATTTTTAAAATTTTCATATATATATATATATATATTTTAATTTGAGTTTATTTTCGTTTTTTTAGTTTTTTTTTAAATGTTTTTAATATTAATTTTTCTAGTTTTAATTTTTTTTTGGTTAATTTTCTATTTTTTTTTAATCTAGTTTGTTTTTAATTTTTTTTTCCATTGTTATTGTTAATTTTTTTATTTTATTTTTATTCTTTCTATTTTTACTATATATATATATATATATATATATAATTTTGTTTTTTTTTTTTCCAAATTCTTTTATGGTTTATGAGATTTTTTATTTTTTTTGTTTGTCTTTTCTTATATATACTTTTATATTTGTTTTTTCTAAGTAATCAACATTTAAAAAAAGAAAAATAAAGCAACTTGAAAATTAATCATAATTTTAAAAAAATGGACATAATAAATTTTAATGTGTGACACATAAGTCCTCTAAAAAAAAGGTATGCATCAACACGTTGCATCTACACGTTTCAAAATCAACATGAAAATCACTAATATTTAAAAACAAATATTTATATTTGATACATAAAAAAAATTAAAATGTCAAAAATATGCTCCCAACAAAAAGAAATGTATTCTGCATAACCACTTTTGAAAATCGGGTCACGTTTTTACTACCCCTATGGAACGGGTAATCGTATCAGTTATTTAAAGTGCCAAAAGCTATGCTATAAAAAAAATATGTTGGTTCTACATCACCCCTTTTCAAAATCGGGTCAATTTTTTGTTATCTCTACGAAATGGGTAACAGTATTAGTTCCCATTTCAAAGTTTACATTGTTGTCCCTTCATAGTATTTTCCAATATCCTTGGTTGTGTAAGATGGTGAGGCATCCTTCTCAATATCTATAGGAGATGTTTGTTTCTTAATGGTCACATTCTTGGCTCATTGAGACTCAGTTCTTTCCTTTGTGATTATTCATTGCTACCCTCCTTATGGGAATATTAGAGTTGTCTTGCTGGGATACCTTTATGGGTGTCCATCTAAAACAAGGTGGATACAATATCTCTTGCATCTTCTTCCTTTTAGCAAAGGCTTATTTATCCTCTTCTCCTTGGCTTTCTTTTCTTTTATACTACGATTTTTTTCATACTTATACATGTATTATCTCTAGTCTTATTATTCTTTCTTGAGTCTACTAATATTGTTACAAGGCTTGAGTTAGCTTATAAGGCCAAAATTTCCTCCTTTTTCATGGTGACAAAATTTTCCTAGTAAGATTAGCATGCTTTTTTTTATAGTGCATAAAAACAATCTTTTAGCTAGCCCATGATGGGCTAAGGTATCCACTCTTCCTTCTTTCACTTTACAACTCAATTCTTTGAGATATTGTAATAGGTAGTGGTGGAGGCTCAAGTTTTTCTCATTTTGATGATAGTAGAAGTTTCTTAATCACTATAGCATCATGAAATGGCATGTATGGACCATATATATATATATATATATATATATATATATATATATATATATATATATATTCATGTTACATATTCATTCTATGTAAGTATACTTTCTCTTTTCACACCATTCTTGTTTTCTTCTAGCTTTTGATAGACCTTGAAAAAAAAATCCTTGTTATCAAATTAGGTGTTGAAGGCCCGAAAATCGGGTCTACAACAAGGGGGATAACCACCTGGTCTGGACCTTGAAAGTAGCTCCTTTTCCATTTGGAATAGTGGCTCTGACTGGGGGTGATGGGACCAATTTCCCAATCTGTTTATGATGGTACACTAACGGGATGATGTTTTTCTTTTTTAAGGTTTATGGGGTGAATGATTATTCTAAATCTAATCTATCTATTAACTAACATATGCAATTTTATTCTAATGAAGGAAAACATCTAACTTTAAACTATCCTGGGAGTAATGCTTCGCTTATGCGATCTAAAGTAATTTCCAACAACAATTGGTAATAAAAATCATTCAATCACTACGAGAAAGGAATCCATTAAAAATGATTGTTTCGTATAAGAAATTAGCCGAAACAATTATGAGAAACATATCGCATAAGAGTTATTCATATACTCAGCATAAAAAGAATAGTTATCACTGTACAGAAGTGCAATAATGACAACTGAACATTCAGACTTTCATATATCAATAACTGAAAATAATTTATCACTTGGCACATAAGCAAAAAGTATTAGGAGATAAAAATACCATTGGTAATAGGTTGTACTCTTGAGCTTCAACAATGTAGATTTGTCTTCAAATAACTCAACATCCACTAAGAGTACAAAAGTGCATTTCAGTAGCAGACATCAAACTCGTATAAAAATAAATCTCGTTCCATTCATTTTATCAAAACCTCCTCTGTGGGGGGCAAACTGCATGTTCTGAAGAATTGTTTTTGATAAAACTCTGGACCTCTCTCTAAATGCATGAGAGGAGTTTAAATACTACTCTAATGAAAACTAAAAATAAATATTACAAAAATAGATGAGGAGGTTTAAACCACCTTCTTCATTTCAAGCAAAAATGAACTAAAAATAAAACTAAATTGTATCTATGATAAACTATGCATCTGTTCTTTTAAGTTGCAAATATCCAGCATTGGCTTCAAGAGCGTCGGTTGGCCAACCTCAGCTTTTAATTGACCTACAAATACGGAATTGACGAGCATTGGCACTATCTTCTCGACGGAGGCTATGAGACAGTTTAGTGTCATCTCTTGGCTAGGTGGCTTTACCAGGTACTGCTAGTATGTGTGCCAGTTTAACATATTTACCTGTTTAATTGACTCAGCCTTTTCCTCTGCTGTTTGTTTCCACTTTGTTTGAAGATATTGTGCCTTCGAGAGGAATCCTGGAGTGGTCTTTGATATCAAATTTGCCTTGTGCAGATTTTCATTGATGCACTCAATGACGTTGTTTGTTGCTGTCGCTGCTTCCTCCATCACTTGTTCTGCTTCTTTAAGTTAGGAATCCCATTTTGCGAATAACATTCCTTTATGAGATTCATCGATTCTGGGCAATTCTGCTCTTTTTCCTTCATCTGATTTTTGCTAGCTCAAAAATTCAGAAACCTTCTTTAAAATTAAATCATAATCAAGTCATAAGTCTACGACTTGATTTGTAATGTTATCGCTCTTTTCGCAATGGGAATTCCATTGCAAGATCTTCTGGTAGAGTGTTTCTTCCTGTTGCAAGAGTTGGGCATTAAGAGCGAGTGCTTCTGTGATAAATTCTTCAATCTTAGGATCATCCTTATGCAGTCCTATCATGGTCTGTAACTATTCTTATTTATTGGCCAGACTGTTTTGATAATTCAATTGCATTTGCTGGAAGTCCTGTTGGAGTTTTGTTAGTTGTATCTCTGCTTCTCGACTAACGCTGGCTTGCTGTAGTTGCTATTCCAAAAATAGAATCTTATCCTCCTTTTATTTTAATAGCATTTGAACTTCAGTTGCCTTATCAATTTTTGCAGAAGCATATGATCCTGCGATTTGAGAGAATATAGTTAGGTTTTCCAATGGGTCTGTAGTTGGGTCTTTCCATAGAACATCCAAAGGTTCAGCCTCTGGAGAAAGCACGACATCTATTTTTCTTTTCTTCCTTTGCCTCCTAATGACAACCTTATGTTGCAGGCTATAAAATACATCCATAGGAGGAATCTCCTCTATTTTCAGTACAATTTCGGATGATGGAGCAACAGGAATATGCTTTGCCTCTTGAGTATTGGTAGCCCCTTCCACCACCATTTCTGTGGTTGGTTGTTTCTCCTAGGTTTTTCAATGGCTTTGTGCTCTATTCCTTAGTGTTGATTAGCTCATTAAAATTCTCCCATTCCTTTTCTAGATCCACTACAAGTGGATTTGTTGGCTTTGGAAGGGAAGAGGGAGTTTTAGTTTGTTCTGGGGACAAAACTTGCTGGTCAGGCTTCTCTGTAGATTGAGTTGTATCTTTAACTAGCCCTTCACTTCTGTTGTGTTCACTTTTGGACTGATCATCAAATTTTTCGGCCAATTCTTTTTCAGAATTTGATTTAGACTTCTCTTCTTCTAAACTTCCACTTATGCTAATACTGGGAGTGGGCTCCCTGATTGGTTCAATACGCAATTTGTCCAATGGGACCTTTTTTAACCTCAGTTCTCTGTAATTTTTAAAATTTTGAATTTTTTCTTGATCAAACTAAATTTGTGCCATATGTAAGATCTCTCTGAAAGTGTGCTTCTGCATAAAGACATCGTCAAAGTAATCTTCTTCATTGGTAAACAATTTTATTTTGATAGTTGTAGTAAAATTCTTTACAACATCAAAGGGATTGTACTGCCTCCCTTGGAACTTTGGTAGCTGTAAACATAGCATATTATCAACCTCTTTAAAAGCATGACCTAAATCAAATAATGCAAAAGCTCCACAGACTACAGGGAATTGAGGCCAAATGGCCTTTTTAGAATCTTTGAGCACTTTGCTCATTCCCCCAACACCACAGGTCTAGTAAGCTATCTCTCTGGCCATTAGTTTGTCGGGGACATACAAAGGTAGTATGTGAGGCGAGGCAATGCTGCCAAATACCCTGATGTATGTGAATAATTCCTCCGCCAACCACCTTCCCATAGGGAGAATGTCAACTTCAGCTTCTGGGGAGAAGCTTGGGGCGTCTTTGTTGTAAAGCATTCTATGAATAGGGAGCATCACTCCATGACAAATTTTGTAGAAATGTGGGATGAAATTGGATTCCCACAGTTATTTGTGATAAACCTGAATAGGAAGAGGGTTTTGTACTGTCCATTTCCACCCCATGATAGGAAAATCGAAGACAAAACAAATGGCGTCCATGACGTAGGCACTTAAAAAGAATGGAGGGTAAACCCTCTGAGCAAAACTTCTTTTAGTTTGATATCCTAAAATAGCAAAGGCCAAATTATCTGATAAAATCTGGGTCCAATCCATTATGGTGGCATTAGTGTCCGCATCCAATAAAGGAAACCATTCTGATGAAAACTTGTTGATATCTGGCTTCCCAAATAGTCTACATAACATTGCAGCAACGAAACAATAAGGAGAACAGAGAGATCCAGTGGCATACATACCGTTTTTGTCCTTCTTTAGTGGTTCCTCCTTGGTAGACCAACTTTTTGTGCAGTTCGCCAAATCTTCATTCTCTTTGGTGTATTTTTTTACAAATTGCTTGTTGTAGGAAGCTTGAGGTTCTGGCAATTGGTACATGCGTCTCAAATTGCTTGGGGTAAATGACCCCATGACTAGTTGATTGGCTGTCTTGAACTCTCTATCAGATATATCTACATGATCTATGACCCATTTAACCATATTAGTGTAGGGAAGTATCTTCGGCCTCACCGCAATCCGATGTAGAAACAAGCATGCAAGCTCAGTTAGGGACGCTTCGGAGGAGCCGCATCCATATGCTATAAATGTAACCTTCATAATTCTCAGGTTTTCCTCTTCTAATAGTTGGTACATGGCTTCCAAGGTAGATATCCATGCTTCTCTAGTACAAGTGGTGTTTGTAAATAACGGAGTAATTTCTGACTTTTCAGATGTAGGAGCCTTGCCTTTCTATCCCATTACACTATGTGTGCTGCTCTACGTACTGCTCTTGAAAATCGCAAGCAGAGAACAAAGATACGATAAGGATGATAGTGAATAACGAACAAAAATAAGGTGATGGGAAAGCTTTTAATTCTTTAAATCATATCAAAGATATCACCTTACGTGAGATGGTCCTTTTACCTTGATTCAAATCGTTTTTAATAAATAACCATCAATGGATCGTTAAGCTAAAATTTAATGGTCATAAATTTTGCATCGAACGACGGAAAGTACTGTCATTGAACTCTGAACCCTTAGATTTGTGATGAGGTGATTTTGCGATTTGCTTCACAATATCGCAGATCACGATATCATAAAACCTATTATTCATTAACAACCATTCTTTTGTTGGGCGGCTGCAATATGCGATTTGTGAGAAGCTTATCACATTTCGCAATATTTGGGCGTTTTACATTAAGTGGCGCTACGGAATTTGAAATCTGCGATATGCGATGAGGTGGTAAGGCATAAGATCTCACATTCTCGCAGATCGCACTTTCAAGGAGTTCTTTATATAAGAGATGCCCACCCTGACCTTTTTTGCGATGTGATACTATTGTTTGAAAAGCGGGTTCTGTGAAAGGTTTACCTATTATTTAAGACTTTCCGCTTTCAAAGATTTTCTTGGGTTTTACGTCCATATAGAGCTTAGGTATGGAAAAGGTAAATTTACTTGTTTTAGCAAGTTTCACTTTGATATCTTGTTTTATTTTAAACAAAAAACATTATTAAGTGCTAAGTTTTGATTTTTTAGAAGGGTCCCCATTTATTAATGTTATTGCTAACACTAATAAAAAGGGGGGTTGTTGATGGTCACAACAGTAGGATGTCTCTAATCCCTATTGAAAATCCTTTTACTAACCATTTTTACTTAGAGACTAAATAGGTTGTACATTTAATTATCAATTAGAAATTCATATAATGCTTGTGAACTATCATGAAATATATGTAGGCTATATTATTTCTTGCAATGATTTGTGTAACGACCCTGGTTAAAAATCCATGTAATAAAGCTAATAAAGGAAAAATAATAACCAAGGTCATGGGACACATATTCTAAGATGAATGTTGGGAAAAAACATAGTGATGGGGATCACTTGTGATTAATAAATGGCTATGGATATTGGTAAAGGCAGTGGAAAAGGCAAAGAGGCATTTATTGACATTTTATTTATGATAATAATGGAAAATAGGAAAAAAGGAAGATGAAAGGTCATATGTTGCATGCGAGGAGGAGAATGAAGGAAAATAATGGAAAATTAAGAAAATAGAGGCCTCAATGATAAAAAGGCTCCTGAGGATAAATTCATGGCATTTTGTTAGTTCAATCTTTTGTCAATTTTAGCTTGGAGCTCTCTTTTCTATTATCTTTCTCATACTCTTGGACACATAAAATTTTCTTGGAGCACCCTTGGAGGAGTGTTGCATACTTGGGATTTGGAGAAAGGAGCAAAGAAAAAGAAAGAAAGTGGAATAGGACATCAGGATCAACAACTACAATGGGTTTTGCTTGCAAATACCAAGTTGCATGTATGATTTCCTTGCTAGTTTTGGCATGCATGGTGTTAGCACCCTATAATTGAACATCTAGGCTGAGAAAAATGTTTACAGGGGTAACCACAAACCACTTACAATCTAGAATATAACCCTTCTAGCTTTAGAGAGGGATCTCTCTATAGATTTTTTAAGTCAATTAATTGGCTGAGTATTTTAGATCTTAGGATAGTTTTTAAGAGCAAAAGGAATAGAATTTTGTTTTAATGTTTTGATGGCAGGTGTGAGGAAAGTCCATTGTACATGGAGTCACTTTTAGTTGATGTTTCTAGTGAATAGGTAAAATAATGAAAGTTTCTTGTAGCAAGAGCAAGATAGGCAATCCTTCTGATGTTTTTAATCAGGTTCATTATAGGAGAGTGAGCAGCAAAATGGTGGACAAATAACACATAAAACATCTAAATAAAGGATGAATTTTGCATCTCATTTAAGAGGAAAAACATTTATCATTTAGAAAACTAAAACAGTGTGTTGTAATAGCGAATTCTAAGATAATGCTTTGTTTATCTAAACAAGAAGATATATATTCATGGAATAATAATTTCAGCAAGAAAACTTACATCATACAGAAACAGATCATCATAATGACTAACACCATAATTCCTTCAACAAGTCACTTTGACCTTCTTCTATTCACTAAAAATCCTTGAAAAATACAAAATACAAGTTGCTAGATTCACACACAGACCAACCAAACCATTGTGTCATGTTTGATTCTACTTAAATACATTTAGTTACATGAAAACTTAAAGGACCAGATACAATGTATGTGCTATCGACTAAAAGATCAAGATAAACTACATCATGGAAACATCATTGACTTAATGCTTGATAAACTTTATCAACATCAAGTTTCAAAAGTTAGTCTAATCCACATCCCTACACCTATCCTGATCCCTAACATCATTCTAGTGATGAATTGCACAACAGTGTGTAGTAGAATTCCAACTTAGCATGGTTACGGGTTGTACTGGATGAAACCAAGTTGATTGGCATGTTGGAGATGATGCCATGCTGGTGTAGGACCCACTAGATGCTCCTTTCCATGCGTGCATACCCCATAAAGGACTAGTCACCACTTGCACAACAATTGCACAACAAACTTCAAATTCTAAGTCTACTTGTCATTTCCCACTCCAGAAACATTGCAATGTCCAACAATTCATCACAAAAACCTTATAACTCCGAGCATGCATCAAAATTTTTAAAAATTTCACAGTTTTCAAAAAGAATATGACCTCTTGTGATGCAAAATGAGCCCTCAGCTACACATATGTTTACCTTTAGTAAAAATGTAATAGAGTACATGATCAAAAATGAGAAATTTCAGTCAAGAAGAATAATTACCTCCTCTTCATGTTGGATGATGGTTTATCCTTGCTAGATGATGGTTTGGTCTCTTTACTGGAGCTTCTTTTGATTTCCTCGGATGGTTGTACTAATGTAGGCAGGTCAGTAGGTGGTTATTTTGACTATTTGACCTTCTTGAGTTGTCTCCTAGCCTTTGCCAGTGTCTACTTCATCACCCTCAATCTTCTCTTCAAAATCATATTTCTTATGTAATAGTTTTTTATTTGTATGCGAAGTGGAAGAGTCCATTTCATGAATACTTTGGCTCTATCGATTGCATCCAAAGCTTCTGTAACCCGAACATCAACTTCTGAGATGGTATCATTGATGGCCCTCTTGTAGATTTCATTATTCTTTGTTATCTGATCAACTTGTCTTTGGCATACCTGAATATCCCCAAATAGCCTTTGATACTCCTTCCATTAATCAAACTCTGGCTTCTCCATTGTTTGAAAGGTTTCTTACATCTTCTCTTTCCATTTAGTTGTTGACCTTGTCATAGGCTTCCTTAGATGCACACTGGGTTCTCTCACTGTTATAGACATTTTTGGGCACTGCAACCCCAAGCATAAAATGTCCATAAACCAAGGGCTCCTAAGTCCATAAAAGTGTTGTTCTAACCCCTAAAGGAACAAGGTCAACTGATTACAGCTTCTCCTAGAAGTTCTCCATGAAGAACTACTCAGAACTGGTCAAAACAGGATCATTTCACCTGCTCCATAGGCAAAGTGCGTTTCATCTCACCTAAGTACACTCTGTGGGTGCGTTGCATTTCAAAAATCCCTTCTATGGGGTGCGATGGGTGAGAAGTGACAAATGGCAGTGTCAATCCGCGAGGTGGAGAGGCATGGAATCTTCCAGAAACTTCTCCTGTGACACTTGCCTCTCTGAATTCAACCAAGGATGAGTAAGAGATCATCAATCTCCAAGTGGAAGCAAGAACTATCAGAGGGAAGACACTAATCAAATCACAAGCTGAATCATCTCCCTTACAGATATCTATATATGGATCCGTCATCCCAGAGATCCAGGGGCTGGAATTTTGCATCTTGTAAGGAATTGTTGTTGGTTTCTTGAGGAAACATCATAGTGTTGGGTGATCTAAGCTTTGCATGAGGTGAAGAAGGGATTACTTGCTGAGAGGATGATGCTGGGTCGGAACAACTGGTTGTAACTCTCTTGGCTCTTTCTTGATTATCAATAAAGCTATTCGAGTTTTGCTCCATACTCTTGTGTCGTTCATGTTTTATGCATTTGTATGGTCAATTTACATCTGATCTTAGATTTTTTATGATAATAGATCCATGTTCTTGTATAGTGTTATGCTACTTTGATTATACAGGTACTCTGTGAAGCTAGGTGTACAAGGAAGCAAGTAGCAAAGGACTATCAGAAGAGAGAGGAATCGAACTAGGAGTCAAGCGCAAGACAGAGGTTGGTCTCCTTTATTCTTCTCTCATCTATCTTTCATAAAGGAAAATGAAAATAGTTTTACTTTGTTTGTTTCTAAGGTAGCTACCACACCTTAGTGGGATTAGCAGTTCTGCATAGACACTTTTCCCTGTAACAAAATGGCGACTCTGCTGGGGAGCGACTAGTTTGTTTGTTTACTTTATAAACTTACAGACAGAGCCTAAAGTTGAGCCAGGTAGCTTTCAAACTGCATTTGCTATGCAAATGAAAAGTAGATAAATGCCGCTTCAGTCAATCTCTGGGTTTTTTTTATGAATTAAACAACTGATTTACAAACTCTCTAATTTCCCTTGTGGTGGCTCTAGTAACCTCCTTAGATATACTCCTGTTGTTGATTTACTGATTACCACTTGCTCGGCCAAAATCCTTGAACTGAACTGCAAACTGTGACCCAGAACCCAAGCAAAGTCTCGTCTCTTGCCCAATGCAGTCTCTGTTCTGTGAATCTGAAATTCAACGCACTTCCCGAGTGTAGTAGGTGCGCTGCATTTCAAATTCATTGTGTTACAGGTGCGCTGATCAGACTAGGCATTGTTCCTGAATTTTGGTTTATGTGTTGATTCTTTTCAGTTCTATTCATGAATTTTTCCGCCTGTAGTCAGTATACCTCTGTTTGAAACCCCTTTCCTTGCTGATATTCCGCCTCCATTGTGCAAAGAACTGTAAGTGTTTTTGTGTATTTGTTGAGTCATTTTCAGTTCTCCTTTGCAAAAAAGTAACGTAATTGTATTGTCGTTTCTTGATTTGAAAGTGTCGCAAGTGTCGTTTTCAGTCATAGAAGAGAGTCTCATTGCTCTTGATAGTCGATTACCCTGTTACTGTTGTATTTGATCTGAATTAGTAGTCTTCCTAGTGTCGAAAGAAAGTCTTCATTTTGAATTTGAAAAGAAACTTGTTAGTAATTGTCGCTTGAACGTAATTCAGATTTTCACATTAGCTTTCTTTTTATCATTCACATATTAAGAAGGCTGAAAACAAATACATGCATGTGCATTTGCATTTAGACTGTTTGATTGGTTTGATTTAGGACAGTGCATAAAGTGTGTGCTCTTTGCTCTTTGTTGAAAGAATTCTATCTTTCTTTCCTTAGTAGCTAGGATTTTCATTGCACAAAGAAGATAAAAGACTGTTTATCATCTTAGATTGTATTTTAGGAATTGTACATCTACATCACACGGTGAACTTGAAAGGAAAATTTCTTAAGCAAGATCAACTATAAAATAAATTTAATGAATATAACAACGCTTTGGAACCTAACGCACAACATCTAGAAGTCTAGGCTAGAGACGTATTCCGGCGTCGTAAAGCCTGGTAACTGTTGTTCTCACTGTTGGTTGGGTGATTCCTCCACTTTGAGACGATAAGTGCCAGTACGGACTTGTGCTCCCACGTATCATCGAGTATATTTTGGGAGACAACAATAGGCTTAATCCTTTATCCATAGGAAGCCGTGTCTGCCTCCCTATCGATCGCAATGCACTGAACACAACATTCGGGAAGATTGACTGCCGTACCGTAAAAAGTATTCTGCAGTTTTGCGATTGGTTTGGTAATCCCTCTGCCTAGATTTCCAGAGCAGTCCCTTTCGTTCCTTTTCAAAATCCTTAACGGAAAAGGTCCATCTGAGCACTTGTCACTTCAGGCTCATTAAAAATCGAAGGCGACTAGAGTCATCTTTTGTTTTTTCTCAACTCTTTAAAATTGAAAAAACAAGTTGTGTCAAAGCGTCTAAAATTTATTTTAAATGGAATAATCATCACCTTTCCTACGTTGGTCTTAGGTTGAGAGAATGGAGTCCACCAACCAAGGAATTCCTCTTGGAGGAAATCCTAGTCCCTTCTCCTCTTGGGGAGATGTTGGTGCACCCCATATGGCCACATTGTCGCTTCCAGGATTGACAATCGGCTTGCCCGTATGGCTCTTCTCAACCTCTGTCGTTCAGAACACCGCAATTCCTGAACAATCGAGTCAGCAACTAGACGATTCCAGAGTTACCCCCCAACCCTCTACTTCCTCCAATTCTTCCTCTCCTCCTTCCTCTTCGCTTGATGGGGCTGGTAAGGCCAAAAATCAAGTATCTAAGAAGAAGAAGGAAAAGAAGAAGAAAGAGAAGAAGAAGAAGGAGTCAAAAGCGAAAGGGGGTAACCAAGCGTCGTCTAGCAAAAATCCACACACTGCACCGACCATGCCTAAATCTCCATGTGTCATTTGCAAAGGAGACCACGATCATAGAGATTGTCCTTGCATCCCTCGGATCTTAAGGGACTGGTCTCCTCGTTTGCACAACCCAGTGTCGTCAACCTCTGATGATCATGTTGAAAACACACCGTCGACTAGTGAAAGTGAAGCCCCAGGACAAAAAGGAAAATATAGATTTCCCTGTAAACTGTGCGAAGGCGATCATTCCGTTCACCGTTGTCCCTTCTTAGACAAGGTTAAAAGAGTTTTGGACGATCGTCTGGTTTCACTGTTATGACTTCTTCTTGGATATAAAAGACTCTTGCCGAGTCCGTCACTAGTTGAAAATCCGGCTGACCCACCCAGGTGGTCGGCCGAAGCATCTATCATTGAAGACGAACCATCTGAACCCATACCAGACGAAAGTCAAAAGGTTGAGACGGCAGCTGACCCGGTCTTGCCTTCAGAGGTTTCATCTTCAGATGATACAGTCACTGAAGAGAACAAGGATGACACCGTCCAAATTCTTTTGTAAGCATAGACTCCGATGAACATGGGGGCAATTTACCCATTCCTTTACCGCAGGAAGGAAGTTTGTCAGAGTCGTACTTGGCCGTCTATTCGGCCCCACCTCCAAGCAACCTAGTTGTTTCCTTTGACTGGAATCAACTAGGCAGACCCCGTTTACCAGCTAGTGTAATATTTTGAATCATTACTCAAATATATAGAATGGTTATGGCCAGTACCCTCATAGATGAAGGGGCTTCTGTGAGTATCCTTTCCTTGACTGCTTGGAAAGCGCTTGGTTCGCCATCGCTTTTGCCTGAGATGAGAAATCTAACTGGCTTTGACAAAGGAACCAGTCGACCATTAGGGATCCTTCCCAATGTGCCATAACATTGAGAGGGAAAACCATTCATATGAACGTAATGGTAGTCCAAGGACCCCTGGATTATAATCTACTCCTAGTTTGAAACTACTTGTAAATGGTTTGCAAGGTATTCAATTCAGATATATACATGTTTAAAATATGTCCATGTCTTGCAGAAAAGAAACAAATGAAATTTTCAGCTGTTCATGACCCATTTAAGTATAGTAGATTTATTTCCGTTTACTATTTAACACACTAAAATGAATTTTTTCTGCAAAATAAATCAGCCACAGAGGCAAAATAAGTTGATGAAGCATTTCACCCCTCCTGGGCTACGTCTGCTGGGTCCAAGGCTCCCAAATGGGCCTGTCCTTGTTTTAATTAAATGCTCAAATTGAATATACAGCTGAATAGAAGCATGTACAGGTGGAATAGATGGTAAAAATGGATTCAACACACTTGAATCCTTCAGGATTGACTACTGGTTCACCTCCAATGGATACCTGTAACCCTATACAGTTCTCGCAATACTGGGCCCTGATGGCTCCTAGAACTTCCAGGGCTCCAAAACCTCTGCAAATGACCTCATATGGCTATAATACCTATGCCAATGGCTTCAGAAGGTCGAAAATACCCAAAATAAAAAAAAACATCGTCCAAAACCACCTTTCCTAGCCAAAGTTATGGCCATTTACTCCCCACTGCCAATTGCCCTTGAAAAACTCTAGTTAACTTTAGTTGGAGCTAGTTAGGCCCGCCAAATATGGCGGGTCCGCCCCAAATTTGGTGCTCCTGCCAAATTTCCGCCAACTTAACTGCAGTTATAATAAATACATGTGAACAGTTGGTGGTTTTACCTCGGATTTTGTGCCGACGGTTTAGGGTTAAGCCCACGGTTTTGGGCATGAGGTCACGTGGTATGGGGCTGGCCCACTTAGGGCCCCACCCAAACCAAATTTAAACTTTATAAAATGTTTATGCCACCCATATAACACATGTAACCCTGGTGGTGCGTTGGTAAAGCATTTGGTTGGTGTGGAGGAGGTCATGTGTTCAAAACTTGCCAATGCTAAATTTTTTTACAATGCGCCCATAGGATATGATGACGTCATCCTAAGCCATGTTGCAGCCTCCGGGCTTGCCACGTGGCAACCTGTGATTGGCTGTCCAAAAGGAATATTCCTTGGAATATTCCAACGAATATTCTATGGAATATTCTTTTTTTAATATTTTTTTTTTGAAAAATATTCAAAAATTAAGGGTTATTGGGCAATTTTGTTTTTGGCATAACTTTCTCATACAGCGACCGTTTTTCGAACTATTTGCGGTGCCAGAATCAGGAAGATGAGCACTGTCCAGTCATTCAACTTTGAACTAGTTCTGATCATTTTAAATTTTGATCATTTTATGACACTTAGGACATGAGCACCTGATCACGCCTCCCCATTGGGAAGCTTTTGGACCCCAAAAGCCTTCAACTACCTGTTAAAGAGGTGAGATTACAGCTCCCTCACTCTATCCACCTGCATCCACTTTTCCTTGTTCAGTTTGCTGCCTTTGAAACCAACCCGAACATAATCTACATTGCCCCTCCTTGAAGTGTGTGTCCTTCTGTCAAGGATTGTATCTTCTTTCAGCTCATCTAAGAATTCTGGCGAGAAATCTTCTATAGATGGCAGCTGAATAACACTTTCATGATCAGCAATCAAAGGAGGTTCATACAAACGTAAGTTCTCCACATTGACAACAGAATACATTTGCATGTAGGAAGACAAATCTAATTGAAAAGCATTATTTCCAACCTTCTTGAGGATTTTGAATGGACCATAACGAATAGGCTTCAGCTTTTTACCTTCTCCTTGCATCCTTTCCTTACTAATGTACAACCATACCTCATCCCCTTCTTGAAACTTGTGATCGACTCTATGCTTGTCGTGTCTTTCCTTGTACTTGCCTTGACTCTTCTCAAGATGTTTTTGAATTTGCTGATGTATTTACTGAATTCTTTCAATGAATGAATGAGCTTTGTCAATATCACTATATCCCTCAATGGCGACATCTTTCTCAAGAATGAAATCAAGAGGTGATTTTGGCAAGTAACCAAAACAAGCTTCAAATGGTGAGGTGTTTGTGGAAGAGTGCTTGGCACGATTGTAAGCATGCTGTATGTAGTGAAAATGTTCATCCCAAAGCTTGGGATGCTTGCTGCAATAACCTCTCAAGAGGTGCACAATGGTTCTATTCACAACTTCTGTTTGTCCATCTGTTTGCGGATGGAAAGTAGTACTTTTCTTCAAATTTGTGTCCATCATCTCCCATAGGTTGGATTAAAAATTCCCCACAAATTTGGAATCCCTGTCACTAATAATGAAAGTAGGAAAACCAAAGTGAATCCATACATGATGAAAAAATAATTCAGCAGTTTGTTCAGCAGTTATAGTTTTCTTACAAGGCATAAGTATACACATTTTGCTGAAACGATCAACTACTACATATAAATAATCATGCTACTTTCTAGATTTTGGCAAACCTCCTACAAAATCCATAGAGATGCTCTCCCATGGTCTAGAAGGTACCGCCAAAGGAGTATACAAGCCAAGCTTCCTATTACTAGGCTTGCTTGTAGCACATAATGAACAACCTCTTATGAATCTTGAAACAAAATCTACCATGGGAGGCCAATAGCAATACCTCTGTAGATGTGCAACTGTTTTGCTTACCCCAAAATGGCCAGCAATAAGAGAAGAATGAGCTTCTCTTATGACATTTATTCTCTCCCCCTGTGGTATACACAACTTTCCCAAATGAAACAACAAATTGTTATGCATGTGATAGTCATTTTCCTCGACATGATTCCCTTTACTCAAGTTAGCATACACATCTTTAAAGTCATCATCAGAAGCATATTGTTCTATGTAACTATCATGTACCATGGAGTCATTCTTAAGTAAAATAACAGCACCAATAATAGGCCTTGAAAGCATATCAGCAACCTTATTCAAAGTAACTTTCTTGTACCTTATTACCAAATGGAACTGTTGCAAGAAGCCCATCCATCTGAAGTGTTGTGACTATTGTAACTTGCTTTGTGATTGCAAGTACTGTAAGGGCTGATGGTCGGTATGTATAATAATTTCTTTGCCCATAAAATAGTGTTTCCACTTTTTGACGCTTTGCACCAATGCATACAACTCCTTATCATATGTAGGATAATTTACAACAGCACCATTAAAAGTTTTAGAATGAAAAGCAATAGGCTTACCATGTTGTAGAAGAACTGCACCCATGGCATAATCACTAGCATCAGTTTGTATCTCAAATGGCTGTCTCAAATCCGGTAATGTAAGGACTGGAGCTGAACTAATCTTCTCTTTCAAAGATTCGAAAGCTTTTTGCTGCTCGCCTCCCCATTGGAAAGCATGCGTCACACTTGTCACTGCATGCATAGGAGCTGCTATAGAAGAGAAGTTAGAGATGAACTTCCTCCAATATTGAGCTGCACCCAAAAAACTTCTTACCTCTGTTATGGATTTGGGAGTAGGCCACTTCATAATAGCCTCAATCTTAGCAGGATCAATTCTCAAAGCACCTCCTCCTACTATGTGTCCAAAATAAACCAAAGAAGTCTTTCCAAATTCACACTTTGACATTTTAAGAAATAACTGATTCTTCTTCAAAACATCAAGTACTTTCTAACATGCATGACATGATCTTCTCTAGACTTGTTGAAAACTAAGATGTCATCTAAGTAGATAATAACAAAATCATCAAGAGAAGGACGCAAGACATCATCCATTACCCGCATGAAAGTTGCAGGTGCATTGCACAAACCAAACGACATCACAAGCCACTCAAAGAGTCCTTGTTTGGTTTTAAAGGCTGTCTTCCAAATGTCACTTTCTTCAATTCTTACTTGATGATATCCACTGCGCAAGTCTAGCTTAGTGAAATATCGAGCATCTTTCAGCTGGTCTAGCAAATCATCTATCCTTGGGAGTGGGTAACGATTCTTTACCGTTATCTTGTTCAAGGCCCTGAAATCAACACACATACGCCAAGTGCCATCTTTCTTTGGAATCAATACAATCGATGACCCACATGGCGAAGTACTTGGCCTTATGAAACCCTTGTCCAACAAGTCCTTGATTTTCTTCTTTATTTCAGCATTCTCCATAATAGACATGAGGTACATGCCTATGTTTGGGAGAGGACAATCTGGATGCAAATGGATTTCATGCTGAATCTCCCTCTTAGGAGGCAAACCTGTTGGCTCCTGAAACATCTCATGATATGCATCAACTACATCATATAGATCTGATTTAAGTTTTGGATCACAATTGATTCTTGAGTATGACATGGAAATCAAGCCCACCAAGCTTATCAAAGGACAAGGGTTAGCCAAATTGATGGTTGAGTCTAACTTTAATGCATTGGATATGAACTTTTGAGCTGCATTAGATGATCAAGAGGAATAGGTGACTCCACAATTAGATGAGGCTTTTATGACCTCAACCCAGTATTCAGACCTCATTTTTGTTTCATTCAATTTAATTTCTAATCCTGGTTTAACTAAGACAAAGGCTAGATTTTTGAAATTAAAAGAAGTGAAATTTTGCATCATAGATAATGTTTTATATTGGAAAGATGCTGAAGGTATTTACTAAAGTATCTATTCAAAGATGACACAGAAAGAACAATGCAGGAATTCCGTGAAGGTGATTGCAGTGGACATCTATACTGGAAAACCACTGCTAACAAGATCCTTAGAGCTAGTTTTTACTGGCCTACCCTCTTCCCTGATGTTCATAAGAAGGTAACATCTTGCCACAAGTGCTAAATACTTTAGGGAAAAAGAAAAATATTTCCTTTGCCTTTAAAATCCATTTCTGTTGAAAGTCCTTTTCAGCAATGGGGATTGGATTTCATTGGAGAAATCCATCCACTATCCTCTTCCCAACACAAATTTATCCTCATAACTACTAATTAATTCACCAAATGGATTGAGGAAACGCTACTGATGCTGTTATTATCAAATTTTAGTAAACCAATATCTTGTCTAGATTTGGTTTCCCTAACAAGCTCGATACAGATAATGCTGTAACTTTTAAATCCAAGAAAATGATAGACTTCTGCAATAAATATCATATTACTTTGGGAAATTCAAATGCTTATTACTCATAGGGTAATGGGTTGGCTGAATCTTCAAATAAGAGTCTGGTCAACAATATTAAAAAAGCTATTAGAAGATAACAAAAGTCATGGCACAACAAGTTAATAAATGCACTTTGGGTTGATAGACTCACAACAAAGAAATCAATTGGCATGTCACCATACCAATTTCTTATGGGATGGATGTTGTTTTTCCATATTCTTTGGGAGTTCCGGTTATGAAGATAATTCAAGAATTGTAGGTTGAGTCAAATGACATCCAGAGGAGGATCGATCATAATATTCAATTGCAACAGCCCAAGGAAGAAGTCTACAATAAAGCTCAGGTCATCCAGGAGAATACCAAAAATATTTTTGATAGAAGAACAAAAGAAGATGATTTCACTTTGGGTGATACAGTTTTCAAATGGGATTCTAGAAGAGAGGACAAAGGAAAGCATGGAAAATTTGACAATCTGTGGATAGGATCTTATATCATTGATGCTTTCAGAGGACATAATACATTTTTTTCTCAAACATCTAGATGGAACAGAAATGCCTAGTGGACCTGTGAATGGTGGAATGTTGAAGCACTATTTCTCTTAGAAATACAAGTTTTATAGCATCAAATCATTGTAAATATCATTGTTTTTATTTTGATTGGGTGACCTATTGAAAGAAGTTGAAGCCCGCAAAGAATGCCCTAAGATTCAATTGATATGTTACCATAGGTACTTCAATAAAAGAAATCAGGTGTAGATATTGCTGAAATGGAACACTCAAGGCTAGTGATCAAATGTTCTTGGCACCTCACAGGGAGAGTGCCATCCCCAGCTGGAGCAACTGCTAGGGTCCTATAATTTATAGGATCTCAAGGTGATTAATTATTTCATCTCAGAAATATCTTATTGTAAATAATTGTCAATCTGCAAATGATTTCCAAATAAAAGAAAAAAATAGAATAAAAAATGAAAAGAGGGTATAAAAAAAGAAGAAGAGGAAACAAAAACATTGAAAAAGAATGAAAGATAGAACCCCGACAAAAGAAAGAAAAAATAATAAAGAAAATAATACTGAAAGTGTTGCAAATCCAAATTCCACTACTGATAGTTAGTTCTCTTATCATTGATAAATAAAGGTTGTGTGCAGCTTATTTAAAATTCCATAATGAATAGTTATTTGTTTAATCATACAATATAATCATGGTTAAAGATGTTTAAATTTCTGTAAATTAGACTAGAGAATAAAGATTTGCCAAACAGTTTAATCTTGGTAAATTAGTAGTTAGGTAGAAAATGACATTGATTCAATTGTTTAATCTGAATCAATAGGAGAAATGAGTGATAGGATTTAGGTCGACTTTCATTTTTCATAAAAGAAAATAATATGGGTTTGCTAGTTTAAATGCACCCCCTTTAGAAAAATAAAATGTTAGCTTAGTTAAAGGGTAGGTAGAAATAGTTGATTTTATAAATATGCTTATGTGCCCTTTACCCTAAATTTTAGTGACATTGTAAAAAGAAAAAAGGCACGATGTGGATAAAGTATTTGACATATTTTATATCACAAATACTATCCTAAGTTCAAAAGAAAAAAAACAAAAAGCGCATATGGACAAGTTGGTTTTGTCGTATACAGTTAAAGGAGGATGCACTCAAAACTTCGGGATTCACCAATCTCCACGATCAACAGCTCATATATTTTTCTCTCCCCCTCTCCATCCTACCTTTACCACTGGGGGGGGTCAGAAAAGGTAATATTCCACGTCGGGCCCCATCCTTACATGGCACCTTCTCCTTATTTCACACCCCCTAGCCAATACCGCTTATTGCCTCATGACCCCTCGGAAAACCATCCTCTCCTCATCTGCTTTACCAGGTCCCTACCCTGACACCTCCACCACTCATGTCGCGCCACGTGTTATAGTCATTGCCCAATTAAATAAGTTCCCGTCAGAATTACCGTTGGGAATTTAATGTGTTTTCCTAGGTAGCCGTTCAAGCTTTAATGGTCTCGTTCCACCTCCAACAGAACTTCCCATCTTTACTTAACATCCCTAAATAGCCTTCACTTGTCTCTTTCATTGCTTATTATCCATAACTCCCAGGTTCTGCTAAGCGACCATTTTCAAAGCATTGTTGAACCATATCGGATTTGTCAGCACTTTGACTCCATTTTCCCCTGACAACTCATTTACCTCAAATTGTTCCCAATAATTTTTCATTTCAATTACTGTTATCTTTCATTGATCTAAACATTCCTCCTAAGAGAAAAAACCAGGAGGAACTTTTTAATCCATTAATCCATCCATCCATAGACTTATATCACATTCATTTAGCTGATAGGGATTATAGGATTAGTGAAACACAGTGCGACTATGAATCTTTAAAGCTCTACTGTTGGCTGGAGGACAAACATGCTGACAAAATAGAGGAATCCCTTGAATTCACTAGAAAATGCCAAGCATGTTATGTTCCCAACCAAAGAGCTATTATCACCCCATCTGGTGATATCTTGTTCACCATTACTACCCAATCCGTAAACCAGATGATGCTAGTGCCCCTTGTGGAAAATGGTGCCCCATTCTCCTTAGACGCCCTCACCCAACTCTATCAGAAGCTTGATTTTTCTATCAGGGCCAAGATTTTTGAGATCTTCTTACCTGAAAATGCCCAATTACCAAAGACGAATCCTCCATACCCTTCCTCAATCTTCCCTGATGAAGCTAAACAAATTATAACCATAATTTCATATGTTTTGGGTCATTATTTTGATCAATCGGTAGATGAACCCAGTCTAGGCTTCCTTTCTGTTTTTTCCATAGACAGAAAACCATCCATTTTGTTTAATTTTCGTCAATTCTTGGCTGATAACATCCATGCGAAGTTTCTGAAATTTCCAACAGAGCATGTGTTTAATTACACTTAAATTTTAATTTATATGTTTCTTTATTACCAAGCACACAGGTTCAGTTTTGCTATGCAAAAGCTAAATGATGAGGGAAACCAACAACCTATGATATTTTGGACTTCATTAGTCATGAAAGAACATCAAGAATTCTCATACAAATAGTTTATTGAAGAGTTTGTTCACCCAGCAATGAACATCCTAAAAAACTCAGTACAACCCAGAATCAGTGAAGACATCAAAAGGGTTTTGCATTTGACAGATCAGGCCAAGACTGGAGATTGGTATTTATACCAAAACTATACAAAAATCAGAGTTTATGGATGCGAGTTAGCACCATACAAACTCCCAAAATACCTCCCCATGAGGATTTTTTCCCTGGAATACATCAGAAAAATGTTAAATTAAGATGATATTCACTTTGTGGTGGCAAAGAAGAAGTCTCAGTTTCACATAAAGACACAGGTGGGCCCATTCATATGCAATACCAGGACAACAGGAGAAGAAGCGATCAAAATTCTTAAGGAGATGAAATTTAGTTTGAGTTTCACAGGGTCTTATGACCCTTGGGGTATCATTTCCAAGTTGAGAGTAGAAAACAAAACTACTCTCGATATCCATACCTCAAGGCCCGAGATATAAAATTATGTAAATCAGTTAAAGTGCATTGAGAATACTTTGCAGGAAGCTGAAGAACAACTGTTTTCTACATCAAATTTACAGACTCCCACTCCTCAGGAGAAAAAAATTAAAAGACACAGAGAGGAGGGATCATCATCAACAATAGGTAGTGAGGCCAAGGAGTTTAGGATCAGTTACAGGAAAAGGGAAAAAGTGACTCCTAGGATAGATGTAGAAAAGCAGAAGAGCATGTTGCCATCATAATTGGAGACTCACCACCTTCAAGCAACAAGTTTGTTACATCTTCTACTAGACCTTCAATTTCACATGGTCAAAAGGAAACATATCTATCTTCTCAATATGTCCAAGGAAAAAAGGAAAAGAGTGTTTTTTACAGGTACTGAGAAATCAAAATTAAGAATTAGATTCTTAATAACAATACCTATAATCAGTTTTGGAAGCAGACTTCCAGCTCAAAAAGCATATTACTATCAGTTTTTGATACAGAGCAAGAAAAGATGCAGATGGCCTTCCTTGAGGCCCAAATTCCACATCCAAAAACATCAACATATTACAAGAGTACTACATTTGAGTTTAGCACCAAATATATCCATCCCATTGATCAAATGGAGATGCATAAGAAGATTGGTGAGATGATTTCTTCTACATTAACTAATACTTCCATGTCATTGTCTAAGTTGTAGGTTTCATATGTCAACATTCAGTCCCAGTTGAAAATGGAAAAGTATCCTCCTTAGAAAAGGATAATGGGATCAAATATTTGGAAGATTTGGTAGTCAAGATAGGGTCTAATCCTAAAGATATAAATGTTGTAGAGGAGATTTTCAAGAAGAAAAATTTGGATATTGTAGCATTAGGAAATCAGCTGAAGCTGCTAGCCATAGAGGATCCCTTGACTAAAGACATTGAAGAAAATGAGACACAGAAGGCCGACATGATGAAGCTAATCATATAGCAGAATATACAAATCAGATAGATGGAGGCACAAATGGAAAAATTGATCAACGAGAAGGAATAGAGTCAGAAGGTGGCCAGAGTCCCCCTGGATGCCATACCCATCACTTAGTTCCCAACAATAGAAAAAACAACTACAACTACTTCTTCCACTCAATATAAAAGTGCTGAACAAGTGATGAAAACATTGGAGAATATGTCAATCCAGTCAGAAGAGATCAAGGCATTGTAGGGGCAGCTCAAATATATGTAAGAACAGAAAGCCAGAACTGAAGCCTCTCATATGGTTGAAGTGAAAAAATCACAAAGATTATTGGAGAGATTACAGAAGGTGGAAAATGGTACATCAATTGGTAAGACCTTGTCCCAAGCCAAGGAAACCATTTGGATGGGTATTCTAGACTCTATGAATGATATTTGGCCATGTATCCAAATCATTTTTGAATAGAAATAATTGATAGAGAAGGCCACAAAAACCATTTTTCAGGTAAGGGAAAAGCTGGTAAATATGTCTAGAGAAGCCTCCAATATCATCAGATACCTGAATTCGAAGACTAAATATGAACTTGAATAATTAGGAATTAGTGACAGGACTACTACCATCTTGGAAGTCAAGAAATCTTTGACTAAAAGAAACCTCATTGATCAATTGGAAGAAAGGTGTGAGACACTAGAGCTGGGAGTGAACAAATTTTGCAACAGAATTGAAGCATTAATCCAGAAAGAGTTGCCTAGCATATATGTGATTAATGATAAATTGATCACTCAAGAAGATTATGTTCTAAAGATGAAGGAAGTGGCTAGAAGTAGTGTCAAGTTTAGTGGCATAAAAGGCAGTATGGCAGAAAAAGAATTCTTAGAGACTATGGAAATGACTTCTATATCCAGAATGAAGTAATACATGTTTTCACATTAAAGCCAACTTTTGCGAAGTATATTGAGGTTGATGAGATTTACTGAAGGGTAATTAAATAAACCATTCTAGATGAGAAAAGGTGGGAGGAATTATGTGATTTACTATATTAAAAGGTAATTCGGATGCAGTAAAAGCAACAATGAGCACAACAACGAGCACATCAACGCAACACAATTTTGAGGCTAATTCATCATTCGAATCCACCAAAACAGAGCCACCTCTTCATGCCACTGTCTACCTCACCCATATTTCTACTAAAGATCAATTTTATTGTTTAGAATTATGCTAATAATACACAATCAGTTGAGACAACGATTTTGTAATAATTTTGTAATTATTTGTATAAATACTTCACAGTTTGAAGTATTAAGGGTTGATTTTTTAATATAATTTCCTCTGCAAAATTGTAATTTCCCAGTTGTTAGACGCATCAATAATACAAGGACATTTTCTCAGGATTCATGTGGTGTACCAAATGGTGATGTTTTTTCTTCAGTTTATGTGTTTGATCATTGTTTCTTCTCTATTATTTTTTAAATCTTAATTACATAACAAAAACTGTGATGAATAGGATATGTTTCATAGAGCACCCTATTCTGGTTGTTAGTAATTTACATGTTTTCTGCTGAAGTCAAATTAAGGAATTATTCATTTCTCCTTAGTTTCTACTGAACCTTACATTTTTGTTGTTCCATAATCCATTTAATATTCTGAAAGATCCAACTAGTGCAACCTAGCTTGCCCTGTGAAACTCCTTTAAAATTTGATGCAGATCCAGTTAAATATTTAGACTCCATAGCCCAATGGAATTATAACAATTAAATCAACCAAACAATCAAATCAAAACAATCAGTACAATAATAACTAGCCTAAAATTTACATAAAACAAAGCTAAATTTTACAGAGAGATCCCTCTCTAAAGCTGGTAGGGCTAGATCCCAACTTCCAAAGTGGTTTTGATGCTGTCCTATGTGTTTACTCCCTCAACCTCAAAAATACAGAATGAAAACAGTGCTAATGATCATTTGAAACCAAGATTCAATGGGATCCACATATTCATGGTTCTCTCCAACTTATTAAAAAATTTTGCATCTATTTCCTTGTCATGTTATGTCGGTCTTCCACAACTTGATGACCGTTCTCTTGATGTCATAAAGGATCTGGTAAGAGGAAAGAGAGAAAATCCTCAATCTTGGACTCAAATATCTGCTCGCCACTAATGATTTCTTCTCCTTCAGATTAGAAAGGATGATTAATGGAAATTCTAGGGTTTTTTTTTCTCGATATTGTTCATGAGCTTTAAAAATAGTTTTAGAACAAGTTCCAATTATATATTGTTCCTCTGATAATGTCTGGATTGGATCTTCTTCCCGGGGTAAATACTATGTGGTAATAGGGTAAGTCCCTGAATTCACTCCTATCCATAATTTGAAATATATTTTATTACATTCAATAGGGAAGTAAGTGGCAAGGGAAGGTGCTTTGACTTGCTGTGAAACTTTCTTGTTTGGATCAAGGTTAGGTTGCATAGGTTGCTGGGACCCTACAGGAGGATTACTTGGTAGTACATTGGGTGGGAATTACAATTATTATTTCTTATTCAATTGAGTTTGCATGGGGAACTTCCCTAGAAAGGAGGCTCTAAACCATCCTTGATGCCATGGGAATATTTGACTCGACGGAGAGGGCCACTATGGCCATAGGGTAGGGTATTGAATCGGAGGAGGACTAGAAGTTTTCCATGGAACTGTAGGATTATGAATTTTCTAAGGGACCTAATAAGGATTATAAATTTTAGTCCCAATATTAAAAAAAGATGAAAGGTTTAGAGCTATACTTGATGATCGATTTATCTCCCCACTTGATTCCTTGAATACTTCCAATCCTAACAGTGATGGATAATGATTTTTTAAGTGATACCCCTCATAAATACGAAAAACTTTAAGACTATGAATTGAAATTTGAAAAATCAAATTGATGATCCATTTGTCCCACCTACATTTTATCTTCATGGGAAACACTATATATGGGAAGGCTTGGAATGTCCTAATCAGTACAAGAAACCTTAGGTGAAGCCTGGTCCCTTCATTTCCCCATATCACATTAATGTACATAACCAAAATATTGAATCTAACATCATTAAAAGTGTTGTTTCTTCAAGGGAAACCTTTCGTCTTCTATCATCTACATGTCATGACCCTTTGTACATTGATCCCCTTGATCAAGGTACTTTACCAACAAGTTCTTCAGATAATCTTGATCTTCAGTTTGCTGGTCCAAATTATGATAAGGTACAAGTTCATCACATTCCACAGGGAGAGGAGTAGAAAGGTGAATATACTTGTGATCTCTCTTCCTTGTTTAAAAGTCCTCTATGTCAATATGTAGTTCCTTCATTCTTGGCTGACCTAGAATATTGTGAAATCATAAATCAGTCAAATGAAATCAAAGCTCTTAACTAGGAGAAACCCTTGGACAATCATCATTTTAATGAACATGATCCCATTGATGAATTCCCAGGTACATCAGTTAATCCTTTGATTTCTTAAGAATATATTCTTATTGAAACTTCTTCTTCAACTTACTATCCCTTGTGTCCTAGTACTTGTAATGAATTAACCTATGATGAAAATGTGCCATGCTCTTCAAATATACAATCCGATGAGATGAATTTTGAATCCATACAATGTAGTGAGGTCATCCATGATGAATAAGAAAGCAATGAAATCATAGACCATCCATCCATTACCTTGCAATTTCCAATCTTGCATAATGATAATTCTTTAGTTTAGGTTGCTCATAAGATCTCTCTGATCTACACTTCATTAGATATGTAATTAGAAGAATCTTATGACTTGAGTAATTTGTTTCTTTAAGATGAAAAATATGATCAAACTTGTGATGTAGATGGTTTCCATATAGGTAATAGTGATCTTGTTTAAATAACTGATAGTAGTTTTCCACATGCAACTCCCAATCCGACTTAGCTCTCGAAATATAATTATTCAATATTTGAAAGTTTTGGGACTTGCCTGGGAGTCAAGGAACTTCCACTCTCATTAATGGTTATGTCATGATCTCACTATCTTGATGGGGTCCCCGAACTATGTCAAATATGGACTTTCTTGCATGATTATTTTCTCTACGTTGTTTCACTGGATGCAAACTTGTTCTTGAAATATTTTTAGGTTTTTCCAAGACAATTTTCATAATTTTTAGGATCCGACTTATCAAATAGAGGATTCTATTTTAGTTAGTTCGTCTTCTTGTAAACCTGTTGCATTGAATTTAGGATTGGAATATATATATTTCATGGATGCATAGAGCTATGAAGCCTATTATCAAGATAAAGATCATCATTGGCTGAAGAATTCATATATGTTAAGTGCTTTTGTGAACAATCAACTCCTAACATTTATTGTGAATGTTATGAAGCTAATAATTTTCATTCTATCAATCCTTTTGAGAAACATTCAATGTTTGAATCATTTAGTGTACCAAAACCCCCATGGTGATATGGATACTATATTTGATTTGACATATCCTTCTTACATTTTGTCAGCATGTTATTCTAATTGGTTCCCTAGATTTAAAAGGCCAACAATTGAGTTTAATTCCCCAATCTCTCATATTACTTGCCTAGTATGAAATTGGACACAAACATAACTAATTGAGAATTAACAATATTGTATGTCAAGCCACTAATATGATCATAACACTAGGACTAACAAATGTCATTCAAATAATTGTTTTCCCAATAGTATATCTGATGATAGTTGTTTTACATCAATTGGTCTTATTGATCTTTAAGATTTATCACTTCACTCTTCAGATGCTTGTAAAACAATTAAGGCACTTCAACCTTTGTTGATGGATATGTTAGGTCCTAACAATTTTGACAAGGTTTTTGAACAAGATTAGGTTGTCTTTTCTTTGTAAGATTATTCCCATGATTCAAATGCGTTAACTAAAAATTCATCTTTCGAAGAGTTTTAGGGTTTTCAAAAGGATTTGTTGGCACAAAAATGGCAGCAAGGTTGAGACCCCGGGTTCGGGCACAAGGGGCCAACATGGCTCTGATGTAGTTTAGAGAAACGCTGACATTTTCACCTTACCCAAAGAGCATAAGGAGTCTCACCCAAGGCATGCTGCAATTGAACTTAGATGAGGGTGGAATTAGGCACCAAGGGAGTCATGGAAAACATAAGATACCACAACATAGTAATTCATAATCTACACTAACCCAATCACAACAATCCACTCATACCATCTTAGGAAACCATATGAATAGATGCATTCATTCAAAATTTTAAAGAGTTAATAAGGAGCATAAGAACATAATGTGGGTTTGAACTGTCTCTTCCATTAATATAACATAACATACAATAATACAAAGAGGCTCAAGGCATGATCATCAATAAAAGGAATGCCATAACCAACACAAACAGACTCAGACATGGCCGAGGAGTTGTTCACACTTGTCCTCAACCCAGGAAAGCTCCAACGATCCCTGGTTCACTCAAATGACCAACAAAAAACTTTCTTCATCCTTACTTCTTCTTTTTATCCTCTGCCTTGTGCTCGGAATGCTAGTTCTTCCTATCTTCCACTCATCTATCTTCATCCTTAGCTGCCTTTGTTCCCCCCAGACTGGGCTGCTCCTAATCCTCTCTAAAAACTTTTCACAACTGTTGGTTCACTTCCAGTTCCTGTTCCACTCCCTTATTTCCTCTCCGCAACCCTAACGGTCATCCACACCACTTGTCCCTGACTCCTTTTTCTGCAAAAACTAAAAATGAAGGCCCCTACAGGCCCCGACCACAGTCCATTGACTCGTCCTCGAGTCAATCTTCCCTTGTTGTTGTCTGTGTTTTCACTATCGGCGTTATTGATGTTTCTATTGTTGCCACCGTTAATGGTTTTGCTGACGCTACTGTTGCTTCCTACTGTTTTAATGCTTCTTCCTATGGCACTACTGCTACTTCCTGCTTTATTGATGCTTCTTCCTATGGCACTACTGCTACTTCTTGTTGGCCTTCTTTTCCAAACGAAGATCCCAACTCTAACACCGCAACAATTGTCTCCTGGCAGAATCGGGTATATTCATCAAGGGCTGCTTGCTAACGTCTGGTAATTGCATCAACCTATTTGAGGAACTCGACTATCATGCTCGAAGTTAGTTGTTCTGGTCGACTTCCTAGTAGAGAACCCCACTGCTCCTCCATTTCATCACAAAGTTCTCTCAGTGCATTGACATGATTGTCGACTGGTGGATGGAGGTCCCATATCATATTTTTAGTCTTCACCAACTCATCTTCAATGTGTAGAACCCAGGCCTCCAGAGAGGCTATATCTGCTTCGGTCTAGTTCCTTTAGTCTTTGTCCTTGCAATTTCAGATGTCGCTAAGGAGCTATTGAATTCACTGCTGAAGTGGGTATACTGGTTGGTTTTTTGTGGTCAAGCTACTAGACTAGTCATGGACTTGGTCCATTAGAATATACCCCTCATTTAGAGCATAAAAAATAGAGGCTTTCAGAGTGGCAGTGGCAGTGAGCTTTTGTTCAATCTCATCAATGTAGGCGGTGGAGAGATCAGGTAGAGACTTCCTCACAGCATCGAGGCTCTTCTTGAGTTCTCTGTTGGTGGAAATAAACCCGGTGCACGCATATTAAATGTGGTCACAACATTCAACCAAAGTGCATGCAAAAAAAGTCCTCTGGGGCTTTGATGACCATATCGACAATAGCAGGCCAAAGCGTTTGAAGCCGTGATGTTATATGATCAACTGGTGTCTACAGTTGTTGATTTCTTTGGTGAATATGGTAACTCTCGACTATGAGGGCGATGATTTGATGCTTTTGCTATTCTTGATCAGCAATAAGGTCATTATGAATCTTTTCTGCTTGTTGCATGACCTGCCATATGAACCCAAACAATTGTGTGGATGACCATGTCTAAAGACTATCTTGTTGCATTGTGGATGGGTGTGGGAATCTTCTTTGCAATGATTGTCCACTAGCAACAAACTTATAAGAGTGACCTTGGGGAGAGGTGGCTTTCTGGGAGGGTTCTACAAACTGGGGTGTTGTAGGGATAAAAACTAGGTTTGGGACAATAGGAAAACTTAAAGAGAAGGGAGCCCAAAAGGGGTAAATAGTTGTATCTAGTGGTTGTGATGCAATGAGCATTATGCTCAACAGTGGGCCCAACCCTGACAATAGTGATAGCATGGATGTGGTGGTGCTTTCTCCATCGGGAAGGGCCATCACAAACTGAACAACCAAGTCGACCTCCATGTCTTTGGTGCTTTTCTGTGCTCAAAAGGGAATGGGATTAGACAATATTGTGGAAGTTGATGTTGTGTGCGGGGATGGGTCCCACAAGCTGGGTGAAATGGTGGAAGTGGAAGGTGGGATTTATTCTATAATTGGAGAGGCCAAAGCGGTTTGGGATCCCTTGCTTGTGAGGTTGAATATGGGCACGACTGGATTGATATTTTGCTTCTTTGCTGCAGCTTGAGATTTGGTTCTTTTTGGTTGCCTGGGATTGGGAATTGTCAGCTTGGATTGCAAATGTGGTCCTATATGCGGGATAGAAACAACAAGGGGTGTAATAACTAGAGGTTTTTGCTGTGAAAATCCTTGCAACTCAACAAAATTAGGAACCTCACTTGATGAGTCGATTAAGTCCGCAATGGTCTGATTGAGAGATCTCATTTGCTTCTTCATTTGGGTGAACATTGGCTACAAATATTGCTCTACTATTTGCTTCCCAGTGTCTAGTCTTGCCTCACCTATCAGTGGCTATGCTACCATCCCCCCAAACAAGTATGTGTATCTTCCTTCACTAATCATGCATTCAACTCCTAGCCATGACCCGAATTTCGCATGGAATGATTTAACTGATAGCATGAACTTGTGTGCCCACATCTTGGAAGTAAGTGGGTGGACACAATGCAGTATGAGAAAAGTATTTCCATGAGTGATCTTGAACCAGATTGACGTTGAATACTCATCGAGAAGTGCCCTAGGAATCCTTTCAATGACCCTTATTATTGCAAGCATCTTAACATACCACGCATTGAAAGAGGCTTCATTGATTTATTTTCTATTTAGGTCCCCTGACATCTGCCATGGTGTATACCAGAGAGCTAAGGGATGGTCTTCTGAAATTTGAGCCAAGTCTTTCCCATCCGGGGGGCACCACTTCCGCATTTCTAGATTCATTATCAGATAGCAAAAAATAAAATTGGTGCTTCTTTTGTACACATCCTCATAGGTCTCGAACAACTCATCCAATAAAAAAGCACACCAATTTAGTTATGTGCCCTCTGCACAGTGCTCTGCAACTGAAATGGTGTCCAGTATGCATAAATTCCTTGAAAAGTGACGCATCATCTTCCCTGCGATTATGTAATAGGAAAATTTAATATGATCATTGTTGATGAGGTCGATCTTTGCTCATGTACCACCCTGCTTGGTGCTATATTTTCCATAGTAGTAATTATAACCTTCTTTGCTCTTTTGGAGTTGTCTAGTATGTCATCGAGACTGCATCTCCAGTGGACAATAAACCTGTGAGCCATTGAATATCATCTACATGAACTAGGTATTCTTTGCCCAACCAAAGCGACCCACCATGCATTCTGATAATTAAAAGTTTCATGCACTGCATCATGGCCAGTGTCATGCCAAACATGGGAAAACTTCTCAAATTGATTAGCGTTGAATTTTGAATTCTCATGAATGTCACCTTAGCCTTGGTCGTTGTTTTTCCATCTTCCTTTGTGATCGTCTCTGTGTACAATTCCCGCTTCAGTGTCGGGAATTGAAAGGAATCTAGCAAGTCATTTTCCACGAGTGTGGCCTTGCCATATTGACCATAGAGATACTATATGATAGAAATTCTATCATCCAACCCGTCTTCAGGAACTGAAATAATTGGATTTGTCATCTTATAATGTCGCTGATAAATTGAAATCACTCGAGGTTGATAACAAATTCTTGGGCGACAACACTTAGACTCGGATTGTGACTCATATGACTCTAACACCTGAAATTCAAACTCTAAGAACTTCAACATATCCATGAAAAATAAGTAGACCATCTTCGATACGACATTTCTGATGAGAATTGCTAACTAATTACTATGAAAACTTTCCCTATGCAAAATCGAAAGTGTTAATCTATCGTCGACTGATCTAAACCTGACGTGGTTGATGTACTTCTCAAAAAGACAAGGTGGAGAATATGGGTAATAATGTTGGCGTAATGAAAGGCGTTCAGGAGTTAATTTTTCCTGTAATGGGAAAGATTCTATAGAAGTCTGGCATGACGACAGTATTATTGCGTAATTATTACGAAAAAGACTCCTAGTATGTGTGACTGACTCTCCTAAACCACAATAAGCTGTCATGTGGTGACATGGAAGCCACAAATGAACTTGACATCTTGGGTTTTTTTATTGAAAATAAACTGACTGACGAATTGATTGAATGAACTTATTCTAAAGCGACTAATTATTTCTACTGACTTTTCCTAATCCTACCTACGGTCTCTTTGCAGAGACCTAATCAATTTTGAAATTGAATTTTCTTTGGTGGAATGGTTTCAGGCATGCACCATTCACCCAACCTAGTAGTATTATTCCATCGAGTTGCATGACCTTCACCACTCCAGATTCCCTGATCTCCACAACTATGAACGAACCTAGCTAGTGCATCTATAGATTGCCCGAAAACTTATAGAACTTTCTATCATATAAAAAAACCTATCCTTTGACCGTGAAGGATTTCTTCTTGATGTTTCTATCATTCCATGCCTTCTATATTATTTTCTCTACTGACTAGTGAAATTCTACTAGAAACATGGCCTCATCCAGATCCAATAACTCCTCCAATCACTTCTATAGTGACACTTCTTCTGTCATCCTTGTGGCCTGGGTGATGAATATGCCTGGGATTGAGAACTCCACTTTCACAACAAATTCCCATCCATATACCAACAGGAATGGAATTTGCTTGTGTAACCTCTTTACTGTTGTGTAGTATGCCCATAGTGTGGTTGATACCCTTTCATCTCAATCATCCCAATTTGTCGAGCATACGTTTGTTAAGCCCTTTTCTAGTATGTTGTTGAATGCTTTGAATTTTTTGTTAGCCTGTGGATGATATGGGTTTCTATTGAGATGTTGTATAAGGAATTTTTTCAACAGAGAAGCAACCATTTCATTAATGAAGTGAGTTCCTTGATCGCTTGTCAGGGTTCTTGGGTACCCAAACCTTGAGATGATATTTTCAAAAATAAATCTTGTGGTTGTGTTTGTTGTACAGTCTTTCACTGATGTTGCTTCAGCCAATCTTGTGAGATACTTTGTCGCAATGATGATATACCTAGCCTGAGTGTGACATGCCAATAGATTTATCGGATTGATAAAATCAACTTCCCACTTTTCAAATATCTACAATGCGCGTATGGTTGTAGTGGGAGATCATCATGATGTGATTTTTTTCCAACTCTCTGGCACACATCACATCCTTTAGCATACTCTTTAGTGTCCTTATATATTATTGGCCACCATAGCCTTGCGTGCAAAACCTTTCGTGCAATTTATTTCCCCCCTACATGGCCACCCACAACTCCTGAGTGGCATTCCCATAAGACATTTTGATGCACATGCTGGAGGACACATCGCCAAAACACCTGATCAAATCCCAACTTGTACATATGTCCTGCAATAAGATGATATTCGGCTTCTCGCACAACCATGTATCTTATTTGCATTGCCGTGTACTCTTCCAGGCATTTTCCTGTGGCCAGGAATGTTGCAATCTCTTCTAAGTAATCAGGTATTTCCTCCACATGTTATTCAAATCAACATGTTTTTTTCCATTATGAAAATCATTTGAATTAATAGGACGATTATAACTCTTTTTTTTGTCCTTTAGATTACACTTCTTGCGTGAGGAACTTGCATGGCAAGAAGAAATTAGCTTCATTTATTCAACTTGTTCATCTCTCTTTGGAGATGTTTTTGATTTCAAGTCCTCCTTATTCCTAAAGAACCAAACGAGTACCATATTTGGATGAAAATCCCAACATCTTGCCTCTTCATGTCCTCTCTTATGGAAAAAGTAACGTGATACCCATGAGCTATCGCTAGAATACCATTCTTCATTAAGCCTTCATATCTAGGCCTCTCCTTTGCCTCAAATGGATTTTTAATGCCTTGATGGTTCACTCCAAGGCCTCCTCCCTTGTAACCCATCTTGGTCAAGAGCTTGGATCCAATGACTTTACTATGTTTTTCAAAGGTTGCAAATGAATTTGCCTCAACACTTTCATGTAAAGAAGAAGCATGTAAATTCTTACCATTTGCCTCATCTTTTGATTAACATACAAAGATGTTTTCTAACTCTCTTTTGATTCTGGATCTGTCCTCTTGGACTCTTTGGCTCTCTTCTTTCGGCGCCTTGAATTTGGGTTCTAATAGAACCTCATCCTCCACATTGTTACACAACATTTTGTCATTATCCCTGTACTCCCCATTCCTTGATCTTGGAGGACCTCTACATTGAACCCAGTATGCTTTGTCTTCATGAAGAAACTCCCATTGTGTCCCTCTTCATGAGAAGATCATTTCCCTTTTGCACCATTTCCCCTGAAACTTCTGTTTTGATCAATTTACAAGACCGATGCTAACGGACTTTGTCTCCCCCACTTCGATGTGCATAGATTAGCCCTACTCCACGAGCCGAATGGAGCAAGTGAGCTGTGTTTCAATTGCGTTGGTCCTGTTATAGAAATTATTTTAAATTAGAGCCGAAGCTTCCAGTTCTAGAGGCTTCGTAACGGAAGTTTCGTAAATGGTTTGGCCGGATGGGGTCAAGGCTGACAATTTGGGCTCCTTTACCCTATAATGATGGAACTACCTCAAGGGATAAGTCCTTCTCCCATGAGAAGAGGATCCACGTCCCATCCATATTTACTATATAAACCTCCCTTCTTCCCAAGCACAAACTAGTGTTATAGAGTCACAGTTTATAGTTTTGGCTCAGTGTGAATGTTATAGTCATAGTTGATAGTTTTGGCAGAGTTATTATTGAGTGTTGATAATATTTTGGAGTAGAGAAGCAAGCTATTACTAGTTGTAGCTACCTAGTTGTGTGAGGTAGAAGTGTGATTTGGTTTGGAGTGAAGCCCAAAGGGAGGAGCCTTTAAACTATTGTTGTTTGAATCCATCATGGAATGCTAGCAGAAGTGTGTGGGAACTTGGTCTTGTCAAAGGAAGACTACAACGTCAAGACGAATGGTTGTAATCTCTCTTTGATATTAATATATGCAACTATCGATTGATTTCCTACATGTTTTTTAATAGTACATATCCATGTCTTAATGCTTCTTGACTCGTTAAGTAGTTTGAATTGCAATTTGTATATTATTATGTTTGCGTGCTGTTATTGTTTACCTGTTTCAAGAAGTTGAAGAAGGAAGCGACAGATTGTTGGAGAGAGCAAGCGAAAACTTCATCAAACAGGATAAGCAACCAAGAGGTAGGCCCTCTTGATTGATTCTAACATAATGAAATCATCCATAGAATGTATCTGTTGTGGCTAGACCCATTATCGAGCTAGAGGAATTTGTTCGTGTCCGCACTTATAATTTTACTTCACCACAGAGTGGTGAATCCACTTGGCCATCTGCCAGTTGCGTGGCATAGGAGTATCAACCTCAGTCAACTGATACTGGAACAGTGGCATTCGTTCCAGGAAAAAGGTCACAAGTATTGATCTGAAGCCAAATTGCTTCAGATTCCCTGCCTTGGCCTTGGACAACTGGTGCTTGATGTTCATCTTCATGGCCTCTGCCCAGTTGAAGATCGTAGGAGCTGTGCAGTCAATGGCATAAAGTAACTTCGACTTCTTAGTCTCATGTTCTGAATGGGACCTCGCCACTCTTTTGATAGTCAACAGAATAATCCTCAGTGTCAAATCCCGCACACTAGAAATATCTATCTTCCCACTCTTGGATTTCAGGGCCTCAGGGCAGTGTTCGACAAGCAGGGAAGATATGCTTACCCCGACCGGACATGACCCATACAATTTCACTAACTCACCTCTGCGAGACAGTCCAGTGATGAAGTATATATCTGAAGTTGTCAACTCCAGCTTATGGTCCCCAAAGACAAAATCTCATGATTAGTGTCCCAAAGTCTTATCAAGTATCGAAGCAACTCGGGCTGGGCCCACATCCCTAGTGTAAGGAAGAATTTGAGGAGCTCGCAAGCCCTCAAAGCCTCCAGGCAATTTGGATCATTCATTGCCTGGGTGTCAACATCTTCATGTTCCCTTTCCTTCCAATCCACCATTTTCGGCAATTTCTCTCCTGCAAAAGCCATTAATTTGAGTCAATAATCATCCTTGGCACATAAAATTCAAGTTTAAACGATCAGTTTTTGAGGAAAAATGGTTTTTCCCTATCCACGACACTAGCACGCTTGTTTTAAAAACATTTGCCCTGATCGGCACAGATGGTTGTGCAAATCACCCTCGGCTTGTGATTCCGTGCCCAGAAATCGCGCTGACTGAGGGCAAATTTTTTTCTCAAAAACCTCCCTAAAAATCCAAAAAAATGGCTAAAAACATAAATGAATGGCATGAAAATGGAGCTCAGGGCTTCGGCTGTTACCTGGAACTGACGACTCGTCGATTGACCTCCCAGATCTCCCACAATTTTCTCTGGAACAAGTAGGGCAAAAGAGGGTTAAAAGTATTCACTGCAAAGGTAAAATGGTAAATGGTAAACATATATTTACTTTTCCCATTTTTATTCATTTTTTCATGAAAATATCAGGTTTTGTAAATATTTTTGACCTATTTTACCTCAAGGACTCGATAATACACTTTGCCTTACTTGTGCAGCAACAAGTGATGGATGTTCGACGTTGACGTTGAGTCACGTTTTAGCTCTTTTCTTGACTCATTAAACTCATATGAAAATATTTCCGAGTATTTTTTCCATTTTTGACTCGTTAAAGAGAATAAAATTAGGGGGTCGACTTTCAACTCTTTTTCGACCCTTTAAAAGCGAAAGGATGGTAGAGCCCTTGTCATTTCAAACTCGTTAACGAATCTGAAATGTCGTGCACCCAGTATAAGTTTACGCCTTTTTCGTGCTGGGATGCACTATTTACGAAAATGGTTTTCCTTGACTGAAATGGTCAAGTGGTTCTCTCAAGTATTGTTTTCTACCTTCTCGAGCTTGACAGACACAAATGTACGAAAAGGGACCATGTGGAGTTTTCTTTTACGTGTCTTTTTCAAACTCTCTAAACATGAAAGAGATACCGAGTTACACCTTTGTCGGGTTCGTTAAACTATTAAATGACATTAGATTCATCACCATGACAAACATGAGATTCTCCTTCCTAGGGCTCGTTAAACTTACTAGGTCAGATTCGTCCGAAGGATGAACTTACAATGCAAGCATATGCTATCCCCTTCAAGCTTGCGATTAAAAACTAATTGGGGTACTTGCCAGAAATGGTGGGGGGAAATTTGGAAATCTATTAATCGTGTCGGCAGCTCACTCTTGAACATGACACTCTTTGATTCATGTTGGGTTGGGACATCCTCCTTTGCATTGTTGACCTTCCTGGGTTTGGGCCATTCATTTTTGCCTTCCATTTGATCTCTACCATGTCATCATGACCTATGATCCTATGGATCCAAAAGCTGCCAAACTCCCTGTTGTGTCGCCGATATGTTCAAGAGTTGTCCTTCTAAAGTTACAGTTACCATAGATTCTCTGTATCCTCAAAACTCATTTTACATCCTCTCATCTCGTGTCGATGATGTGGAATTCATTATGGCCCTCCTTCGACATGGTCGCTTTTCATCAACTTCAACTAATTATCCAGGAAGTTGACTGAGATACTCCCTTCCAATACCTTAGAGCTTGCATTCCCTAATGGAAAGTTCTTCGCACTCAATGAAAAGTTCACATCATTGGCTTTCGATCAAGTGATTTCACGGGTGTTCAACCTCAATCCCTGTATTCACATTCAGTGAATTGTGATGATAGTACCTTGAGGACCATTTTCATTATTGGTGGCTTCTCTCATGCTTGTTAACAATTTACATCATTGGCTGGTAATCAAGAGATTTTCTAGCATGTTTAACGTCAACACATCTATTCGCATGCTAGGATCTGTACTTTGATCGGGTCATGTTGGAGTGCAAGACCCTGGACTCAAATCACACACACCCAGGTTGCGAAATGGTGTGACATGGTTTATGATGGTATGCATGTCTCTTTCAGATGGTTGGATGTGACCAGACCATGAGTTATCATATGTGATCCTTCTCATTATTAGATGGCTGTGACCATACCTTGGTTTCATTATGATCCTCTTTGACGGATGGCTATGCCCATACCTGCATCCATTTACATGATCATTCTCTAGATGGTTGCGTCCATGCCACGATTCATGTATCATTTGACAGAGATCTCAGTTTATGTATATGTATCTATACTTGCTTGTAGGTTTTCTGACGGCAGACTAATTCCCTGCACTGATTTATAAAGCATTTCATCCCTCACTCCAACTCAGCCTTCACGCTTTAGGGGGCATCTGTTACACTGCAGTTTGTCACTGTCCCTGTACTCCCCGTTCCTTGATCCTGGAGGACCTCTACAGTGAACCTCGTATGCTTTGTCTTCATGAAGAAACTCCCATTGTGTCCCTCTTCATGAGCAGATCATTTCCCTTTTACACAATTTCCCATGAAACCTCTGTTTTGCCTAGTTTACAAGACCGACGCTAATGGCCTTTGTCTGCCCCATTTTGATGTGCAGATAATAGCACTGCTCCATGCACCGATTGGAGCAACTGAGCTGTGTTTCAGTTGCGCCAGTCCTATTATGGAAAGTTTTTTAAATTAGAGCCGAAGCCTCCAACTCTAGAAGCTCCGTAGCGGAAGTTTAGTAAATGGTTTGGCCGGATGGGGTCGAGGATGATAATTTGGGCTCCTTTCCCCTATAATGATGGAACTACCTCAAGGTATAAGTCCTTCTCCCATGAGAAGAGGATCCATCTTCCATCCATATTTCTTATATAAACCTCCCTTCTTCCCAAGCACAAACTAGTTATAGAGTCACAGTTGATAGTTTTGGCTGAGTGTGAATGTTTTAGTCACATTTGATAATTTTTGCAGAGTTATTATTGAGTGTTGATACTATTTTGGAGTAGAAAAGCAATCTGTTACTAGTTGTAGATTACTAGTTGTGTTAGGTAGAAGTGTGATTTGGTTTGGAGTGAAGCCCAAAGGGAAGAGCCTTTAAACTATTGTTGTTTGAATCCATCATGGAATACTAGCAGAAGTGTGTGGGAACCTGGTCTTATCAAAGGAAGACTACAACATCAAGATGAATGGTTGTAATCTCTCTTCGATATTAATATATGCAACTATCGATTGATTTCCTACATGTTTTGTAATATTACATATCCATGTCTTAATGCTTCTTGACTAGTTATGTAGGTTGAATTGCAATTTGTCTATTATTATGTTTGCGTGTTGTTGTTGTTTACTTGTTTGAGGAACTTGAAGAAGGAAGCGAGAGATAGCTGAAGTGAGCAAGCGAAGACTTCATCAAACCGGATAAGAGACGAAGAGGTAGGCCGTCTTGATTGATTCTAACCTAAGGAAATATTCCATAGAAAGTATTTGTTGTGGCTAGACCCATTATCAGGCTAGAGGAATTCGTTTGTGTCCGCACTTATAATTTTACTTCACCACACACATCATGTGGACAAAAGATACAAACTTGTCCATCTACCTTCTTTGATGGACTTTATACACTAGCATCTTGCATAAGAGTTGTAGAAAAACATGAATATTGTGGAGAATAGGGTGGTTTATCACCATTCCTATTACATTCTTCCCTTAGAGAACATTCTCCTCTTGGAGATCTAGAGCTTCCACCTTGAAATTTGGTATTCCTCTCTTCATAGAGAATTTTCAGCATTTTTTCCATGTCTAAGAAATCCTTTCTAAAACCCTTCACATCCTCTAACATTCTTGTAGGCTATCCTCCTTGGGACATGCTTTGCTTGAAACTTCTATTGCAACTTGAGGTAGAATTGGTGGTAGAGATTGTATTAATCTACCTCTCCTTCCAAAACCTTCTCCTCACTTGAGCTTCAAAACTTATTCACTTGCAAACAACATTCAATTCCTCCTTGCACAAAGAAAACTTGTGCCTCTGTACCAACTTGATCTGAATGTGGAATATTAGTTTTATATGCTAATATCCTCATAAGAATACAAAAATGTTCTTAAGGTTTGTGTTCCAAAATAACAAGTAAGAACATAAGTTTTTATGTGTGTTTTCTTATGTTAATTTCATGAAAAACTTTAAACATGAAATCAAAACACTGAATGGAAGCATGCATCAATCAGTAATACACCAACCATTGTTAAAGGAGTTCACCCCTCCTGGGCTACATCTCCTTGGATCAGCTCTAATGGCATGACCCCTTCTCATTATGCTCAATGTTTAGAAAAATAAGAGTACATAAAGTGTTGAGAAGTGGAATGGTTAGTTTCTCCTTCAAATAAAAAACTTATGTAAGAGTTATCACTCCATATACATGTAAACCTACAGTCAAACATGTAAAATTTTAGCAAATAAAGGTATCTTGCACCAAGACCCCATACTCAACTTAAAGAGCATCAACAATACCACAATCCACTTGAAGTACATAAACAAGTCTCTCCTCCAAAACACATAGAGAAAAGAGGAATAAAAGATACAACACTGATGTAATAGTTGTTGCAGAAATCACATGGAGGCTGGAAAAACCTTGCAAGGTCCATCTTCAAACTCCTCCATAAACTTAATCAACACTCTGGTTGCCCATGGCACACATAGACTTAAATCTGCAAAAAACCTATCTAGAAGTGCTCCTTTGATTCTGAAAACTACTCCAATGAGTCTAGAATGTCCAAAAATGGCTACCTAGCATATTTCTTAATCCAATTTGTGTGATGCGGGTAAATTCTAAGTGTGGACACAAACAATTCCTCTAGCCTGAGAGAGTGGGTCTAGTCACAAATAAACAATCTATGGAATATTTTCTTAGGATAGAATCAATTAAGAGGGCCTACCTCTTAGAACGTTATTCCACTTGGTGATGAACCTACTTCATCGTTCTAGCTATCTTTCATTTCCTTCCTTTGCACACCTAAAACAAGCAAACAAAATCAAACAAAAAACATAATAACATACAATATTATATTCAGCCTACTTAATAGGTCAAGGAACATTAATCCATAAATATGTAAAATGAAACTTCATGTAGGAAATCAATCGATATTTTCATTTATATAAATAAAAAAGAGATTACAATCGGTGCCTTGACGTTGCTAGTCTCCTCTGACGTATCCAGGTTCCCACACTTCTGCTAGCACTTCATGGACAACCCCAAAAATATAGGTTTTAAGGCCTCTTTCCCTCTAGTCTCAAATCACACCAAAGCACACTATTCTCCCTCAAACATACACTAAAAAACTTCAAACTATAGATGTCTTGCTAATTATTCTAACTCCAAACTAAAAGCTAGCTTTTTCTTGGGAAAAAGAGAGGTTTTTATAGCTTCGATGGATGGGAGATGGTTCCTCTTCTCATGGGAGAAGGAATTATCTCTTGGATCAGTTCCATCCTAATATGGGAAAGGATCCCAAACTAACATTCTCAACTCCATCCGGCCTAACTATTTACTAGACTTCTGTTACGAAGATTCTAGAGGTGGAAGCTTCGACTGCATATTTAAAAAAATTTCCAAAAGAGGATCGGCATTACTGAGAAAGGGTTCAGTCGATCTGATTAGTGCTAGGAATAGTTGTATTCCCTGCATATCAGCGCGTGGAGGACACAGGTCATTAGCACTGGTATTGTAACTTGGGGTAAACAAAATATTTTTGGGAAATGATGCATAAGGAAATTGTTCTGCTCATGAAGAGGGACACAATGGGAGTTTCTTCATGACAGGAAAACATCTTTTGTACACTGTAGAGGTCCTCTAGGATCATGGATGGGGAGTACAGGGATGGTGACAAAATGTTGTGTAACATATGCCCCCTAAAGCATGAAGGCTAAACTAGAGTGAGTGAAATGATTTACAAGTGCGTGTGGGGAACTAGAGTCCGTCATCGGAGAACCTGCAAGCAAGCATAGATACATATAAATCACTGAAAATTTTGAATAATAATACATGAATTGTGGTATGGATGCAACCATCCAGAGAATGATCATGTAAATGGATCCAAGGCATAGGCGTAGCTATCCAGCAAGAAGGATCATAAAGAAACCAAGGTATGGTCGCAACCATCCAATAATAAGAAGGATCACATAGAACAACTCATGGTATGGTCACAACGATCCATCTGAAAGAGACATGTATATCAACATGACCATGTCATATCACCTCGCAACCTAGACTTGTAATCTAAGCCTAGGGTCTTGCGCTCCAAACAACCTAATCAAAGTACAAATCCTGACATGCAAATGGATGTGTTGAAGTTGAACATGCTAAGAAGTCACTTGATTACTGGTCAGCGATGTGAACCGTTAACAAGTGCAAGAGAAACCACCGATAATGACAAGGGTTGTCAAGGTACTGGCAGCATAGTTCATGGAATGTGAATAAAGGAACTAATGTTCAACACCCATGAAATCACCTGATTGAAATCCAATGGTGTGAACTTTTTGTTGAGTGTGAAGAACTTGCCATTAGGGCATGCAAGCTCTAAGCAGGGAAAATTTTAAGAACCCCCCCTAAATTTATAAATATAATAAATGGGGGCTCTCACTAGGCATGGCGAATATTTTACTCAATTATAAAATCTTGTAAGATCTTGGCGAGTCTTTCACTAAATAATAAAACTTTGTAAAGTCCTAGTGAATCTTAGCATAGGCTACATGCTGGTTTAATTCCCCCATTTAAATAGGTTACATTCCAGGTGAATACCATGGGTCAATACCATGTGCCATTTTGGTGAATACCATGGGTCAATACCATGTGCCATTTTTGTTTTTATTAATTCTAATATTAGGGTTAATAATGGTTTTTTGCATGGTATTAATAACAATCTAGTCCATGGTATTTGTCCCATAGTATTTTGGCCATAGGTTTCACCTAAATATAACCCATTTTTTGAGTGTTCGTAAATATAAGGTGACTTATGGAGTAAATATAAAAAAAATGTTTTATTTGTTTACCATACCTCTCGTTTATTTATATTTTTATTAATTTACCATACCTCTTTTACAAATATGGTATTTGGCCCATAGGATTCACTTAAATAAAACCTCTTTCTTGAGCATACCTTTTGAGTAAGTATAAAAAGACGTTTTATTTATTTACCATACCTCCACTTTACTTATATTTTTATTTGTTTACACCCTTCTTTACTTATATTTTTATTTGTTTACACCCTTACATGTATATAAGGTGACTTATGGAGTAAATATAAAAAACGTTTTATTTATTTACCATACCTCCACTTTACTTATATTTTTATTTGTTTACACCCTTACATGTATATAAGGTGACTTATGGAGTAAATATAAAAAATGTTTTATTTATTTACCATACCTCTCATTTATTTATATTTTTATTAATTTATCATACCTCTTTTATAAATATGGTATTTGGCGATTCACTTAAATAAAACCTATTCTTGAAAATGGGCGAATGGATTCACTTAAATAAAACCTATTCTTGAAAATGGGCGAATGGAAGGTTGTAAGTCCTAATTTCAAGGGCTAAATTTACCTTTTTTACCCTCTCCCTTAAAATAAGGTGGGCTATTTGAGGTGATTTGTAAAAATGTACTATGATACAAAATATTCGCCCATTAAAAATTTAAAACCCCTTAATTTCGCCAAAGGGCGAACATTCGCCCCTAAAATTATCCTTGGCTCTAAGGTACTGGAAGGGTGTCTCTCGGCCAACTTCCTAGATAATGAGCTGAAGTTGACAGGAAGTTACCATGTTGAAGGAGGGCCATGATGTATCCCACATCATCGACACGAGAAAAAGGGATGTAAATGATTTCATATGGTCCAGAGAATTAGGAGTAAGTGTAATTGCAGAGGGACTAACTCTTGAACATATCAGCAACACAATTCTAGAGTTTGGCAGCTTTCAGATCCATGGGATCAGTGGTCACGACAACGTGGCAGAGATCAAATGGAAGGAATAAGTGAATGGCCCAACCTAGGAAGGTCAATGATGAAAGGAGGATACCCCAACTGAACACAAAACAGTTAGTGTCATGTTCAAGAGTGAGCTGTCGACACAACTGATAGAATTTTCAAATTTTCCCCAACAATATCTGGTAGGTACCCCAATTATTTTTTCTCCTGTTGCCAAGGTAACTTCTATTAGATTAATTTTATCTGTTGTTGTTGCTTTTGATTTTGAGGTAGAATAGATGGATGTGAAGACAACATTTCTTCACGGGGATCTAGAAGAGGAGATCTACATGAAGCAACCTAAAGGCTTTGTGGTGAAGGGCAAGAAAGAACTGGTATGCAAGTTAAAGAAGTCTCTGTATTGGTTAAAACAATCATCAAGGATTTGGTATCAGAAGTCTGATGCATTTATACGGGGACTTGGATTCACTAGAAGCAAAGTAGATCACTGTGTGTATTTTAAATTAATTGGTGTTATTTATCTGGTCTTGTATGTGGATGATATGTTGTTGGTTGGAAATGACAAAGAAATTATCCAGGATTTGAAGACCCAATTGTCCTCCAAATTCAACATGAAAGATCTTGGTGCTGCAAACTGTATTTTGGGCATGGAAATTAAAAGAGATCGGGCAAAGAGGAAGCTCTAATTAAACCAGAGGAAGTATGTTGAGAAAATATTGCAGAGGTTTAATATGCAAGATAGTAAACCGATGAAGGTTCCTATTCCTGTAGGTGTAAAGTTATCTGCTAAACAGTGTCCTAAGACACAAGAAGAGGAAGAGGATATGTCCCGTGTTCCATATGCAAGTGCAGTTGGTAACCTGATGTATGCCATGGTTTGTACTAGACTAGACATTGCACATGCAGTGGGAGTATTGAGAAGGTTTATGTCAAAACCAAGGAAGGAGATTGGACAACAGTGAAGCGGGTTTCAGATATTTGTGTGGCACTAGTGATTATGGTTTGTGCTACCAAGGAAGACTAGGATTGGACAGAGTTTTTGATATCTGTGGCTTTGTTGATGCGGACTAGGTTGGAGATCTGGATCAAAGAATATCTACAAATGGGTATGTGTTTAACCTATTTGGAGGTGCATTCAGTTGGATGAGTAAGAAACAATCTGTAGTGGCATTGTCAACTACAGAGGCAGAATACATGGCAGCCACTCATGAAAGCAAGGAAGCAGTTTGGTTGTAGAGATTGTGTTCAAGTATGGGGTTAGTATAGGGAGCTATAAGGATAGACTGTGACAAAAAAAGTGCAATTTTATTGGAAAAGAACCCTACTTACCATTCAAAGACAAAGCAGTTTGATGTTCAGTATCACTTTGTGAGGGATATGATAAAAGACAAAAAGGTGTTGCTAGTAAAGGTGGACACTTTGAAGAATACTGCAGATGCATTGACAAAATCAGTGAGCTTTGAGAAGTTATATTGGTGTAGAGAAACAATGGGAATTGTAGGGCTGGATAAATGACTAAGCTCTCTTGTGGCCCCTTATGGAAAGAAAACAAAAAGTGAGAGAATGTTGGGTTTTGTTATTCTTTTCACGAGTAGCCCATGTAGTGAACTTGGGGGTCAGAGGGGGGGTGGAGCCCCCCCTTCGTTGCGCCGATCGTGCAGCGGGGGGAACACAGGGGGGTTTGAGGGGAGCAGGTAGCCCCCCTCTACCGGGTCTGGGGCAGCACCCCAGGAATTTTTTTTTTTGGACCCTATATTAGGTTGGGCAGACCTACCTATGGTTTTGTGCATGATTTTTGCACATGGTTTTGGACGCGATGGTTTTCGGTCCATGGTTTTGGACGCGATGGTTTTCGGTCCATGGTATTGGATGCTTCGGCATTTATAAATATGTATTGTAACATTGAAATGAGCATAATGAAAAATCAAGCTGGTAGTCCTCGTTTTGGGATTCAAGGGAAAATCTCTATGTATATGTGTTATTCTCTTGCATTGTTTATTTTCCGTGTTTTAGAATTTGTATGCAGGTAATTTCTGTATGGGGTTAAAACCTACATGAAGGGGATAACATGCTCTTGCACTATAAGTTCATCCTTCAGACGAATCTGAACTAGTAAGTTTAATGAGCCATAGGAAGGAGAAGCTCATGTTTGTCATGGCGACAAATCCAATGTCATTTAATGTTTTAACAAGTCCGACAAAGGTGTAACTCAATATCTTTTTCATGTTTAGAGAATTTGAAAAAGACACAAAAAAGAAAACTCCACATGGTCCCTTTTCATACAATTGTATCTCTCAAGCCCTAAAAGGTAGAAAACGATACTTGAGAGAACCACTTGACCATTTCAGTCAAGGAGTACCTTTTTTTGTAAATACTTTATCCCAACCCAAAAAATGGGTAAACGTATACTAGGTAAACGAAGTTTCGCATCCTTTAACAGGTTCAAAATGACAAGAGCTCGACAATCTTTTCGTGTCTAAAAAATCAGAAAAGAGCTGAAAGTAGACCTCCCAATTTTATTTTCTTTAATGAGTCAAAAGGGAAAATACTCAGTGATCTTTTCATTTGAGTTTTACGAGTCAAGAAAAGGGCTTAAACAAGACTTGAGTATCATCGTCAACAATCTGTCACTTGTCGCTACACAAGAAAGGTAAATGTATTATGTAGTTCTGAGGAAAAATAGGTCAAAAATGCTTTTAAAACCCTAATATTTTCATAAAAATGTAAAAAAAGGGAAAAAGTAATTTTTTTTACCATTTACCATTTTACCTTTGTGTGAAGATATTTTTACCCTTTTGTGCCCTAATTTTTCTGGAGCAGATTGCAGGAGATCTAGGAGGTCATTCGCCGAGCCGTCAGATGTTGGTAAGAGCCAAGATCTTAAGCTCAATTTTCATACTCTTTTTGCTTGTTTTTATCCATATTTTGGTTTTCATGGGGAGCTTCTGGAAAAAAAATTTCGCCCTCAGTCGACGCGATTTCTAGGCACGGAATCGCAACGATCAAGGGTTGCTAAAACTGCCAACCGCACCGTCAACACCACTGTTTTAAAACAGTAGCATTGGAACCATGAGAAAAAAATTTACCTATTTTTTGCTCAATTTCACTGCCTGAATCCAAATTTCTCTGTCAAGAGATGATCATTTACTCGATTAACTAGTTTTTGCAGGAAGAAAATTGTCAAAAATGGTGGATTGGAAAGAACGAGAACATGAGGATATCGATACTCAAGCAATAGCTGATCCAAAATGCTTAGAGGCTTTGAGGAACTGTGGGCTCCTAAATTTGTTTCTCACACCAGGGATGTGGGTTCAACCTGAGTTGCTATGGTACCTGATTAGTCTCTGGGAAATAAATCAAGAAATTTTTATCATCAGTGACCAAGAGCTGGAGTCGGAGACTTCAGATATTTATTTCATCATAGGACTGTCCCAGAGAGGGGAACCAGTCAACCTATATGGGTCGAGGCTGATTAAGGCAAGTGTGTCCATGTTACTTGCCAAAAATTGCCCAGAAGCTCTCAAATCCAAGAGTGGCAAGATCGAGATCGTGACTATTTGGGATCTTGTGTTAAGAGTGTTACTGTTGACCATCAACAGAGTGGTTGGGTCCCAAGTGCCGCATGAGACTAACAATTCAAATTTCCTGTATGCTATCGAGTGTACATCGCCCACTATTTTTAACTGGGTGGAATCTATGAAAATCAACATGAAGAGCCAGCTATCAAAAGCTAAGGTGCAAAACCTGAAGCAATTTTGCTTTGGGTCTGTGCTAGTGACCTTCTTCCTGAAGTAGGTTCCCTTGTTCCAATACCAACTGACTTAGGTGGATCTGTTGATGCCAAGATACCCATGGATGGTCTGTTGGAGCGAGTTGATGCCTAGGGTTACAGGGGGCCAACAGATGTCTTACAAGCCCACCTTCTTCTCATGGCTATGATGACAATTGATCATAGTTGATGATTGGCCTTACAGTGGTACCAACTTCCATGGAGATCCAGATATGCTGCTCCCAGAAGGAGAGGATTTTGATGATGGAGGTAAAAACAGGGAATTTTTTAGTGTTTTGATGTTTTTACTATTTTTGAAATATATGTGTTCATGACACTTCGATTTTATGAATGTAGATGTTGGACTAGAATGCCTTACCGGGATGTCCCCGATTGGCAGGCGTGTCACTCAACAGTTTGATGTTGCTCCTTATCAGGAGGGGAGTGACAACAACGAGGAGATTACACGAAATCTTAAGGGTTTGACCCATGGGATCCTAGAGTATGCTCGGATGGGTGATGTCCCACGCCATTACCAGAGGCATATGGTGGGGGTGTCAGATTAGATTTGCCGATTGCTGACTCACGTAGTCTAAGCAGTTACATGCTATCAAGAGCATTATGCTGTTTAGTGCATAGGTCTAGCATTCCATATTTTTTTAGGTCTGTGTGCCACCGACGTATTTCGAACACACATATTATTGTTTGAGGCTTTGATGTATGACAAAAAATATTGACACACATATATATATGCTATATTTTCCTGCTTATTATGATACAAATGATTTGTTTCTTATTTTTACATGTTTTGCAAATGCCTATCCAACACATGATTGGCTAATGCATCTATCAATGTATTCATATGTCTAGGAATATTATGATATGTAATGTAATAAAAATTTCTCTCCAATAGACGAATACATAGATACATTCTCAATATATGAGGGTCTCTGATGGAATATTGTTCGTTGAGTTGAAGAATGATAAGCTGTGAATCAAGGTTGACAACCAAATGTCAGATGCCAAGAGCGATAGCTTCTAACAACAATTTGATAACTACGCTATACTCAGCGATGTTATTAGTTGTCTAACCTAGACAAATACCTTGAAGATCAATCAACTCACCATGGGGGTCGTAAATGGCCCATGCTGCGGATGATAGGTTTTGGGTACTTCGGCAAGCACCATCAGTGAAATTGATGTGAGGAGACACTGACAATTGCAAAGTAGGAAACAACACTTAGTAAGCAAGAAAGGTGCTTGCAACATAACACACCAAACTAGACTGCACAAAATTGAATGATACACTTATTGTACAAAAGTAACCATGCAAGATTCCCAAAGCATAGTACTTTTTTAGAGAGTCCACGCTCAGACTCGGGTAATCAACCAACACAGATGACCACCAAAGTTTTACCATTGACATGATGAGTAAGCATCGACTCAGCCAAATAATAGAGTATAACTCATATAAGGCTTTTCCCCCATGCCCCCTAGGTGAGGGAGGGTTACGAGTCAGATGAAAACCCCATTGTAATAAGGGGCAATTGGTAAAAACTCGGGGAGGGAGAAAAATCTTGAATCCATGAAGAGATAAAGGTGCTCTTAGTTGAAAGATCTTGACAATGTCAGGAGAAACTAACATGTCAATAGGAAACAGAGAAGAGAACCTCTCAAGACACATAGGCATGACCGTCGAGCCAGAACTAAGCCATGGGGATTGAGAAAACACATCGAGAGATGAAATCGAAACAAAAATATCAGAGGAAACTGAAGGTGGGGCTGAAACAATTTCCACATAATTGATTTCAGATGGGCTTAGCGGCATAACCTCACCCCATGTGTCAACAAGATCCAATGAGGGTATGACCCAAGGATTATATTTGACCAAGATCAGGTTGACAAAGGAAACATGAGGAGGTGGGAGTGGAAAGATACCCATCAGAGAAGGACATTTAAAGAGTCATGCCCCCACAGTCTCATAAGGAGCACTAGCGTGCTTGACATACAAAACATTGCCATCTGAAGAGGAAGAGGCAAATAAAGTCAGTTGGTCAATTATGACTATGTTCCCTTGATGGGGAAAACTAATCACATGGAATAAGGAGGAGGCTACAACGTACATGGCATGGGTCCAACTCCATCTGAGTAGAAGATTATAGTTGAGATTAGTGTCAACGATCTCTACCTCGACATGCACTGTCTTGACCTCCAAAGTAATGGCAAGGTTGTATAAAACACCGAATGGTTGTGAATCACCCCCATCATAAGCTTCCAAAGTGTTAGGGAATTGGTTCAGAGTAGGAGAACCAATTGCCTTCCAACAAGAAACAAACATGATGTAGGTGGAATCACCTTTATCAATGATGGTTCTGTGAATGGTTTTCTCATTGATGTTGACCTGAATGAGAAAGGGAATCTGATGAGGAAGAGATGGAACATGGTTTTCTAGATCAAAACATAGAACACTGGAATCAGTAGGATCAATACCCCCAATAGTCGACAATAATGATTTCCAATGAGATGGGCTACTTTGAAGTACCTTGAGGACAGACATAGCTAATGGCGCCTAAGCCAAATCCTCAACAATATTATAGTGCTCAGTGGCACGAGCATTGGGATTGTATGAGGACATTCACAGCACACCTCGAGAAGGTGGTTGAAAGGCGGAATCAGGGTTAGGTCACATTTTTTGAAGAGGACCAGAAATTGACGAGGTAGAAGAAGAAGGGGTAGCTTCTTTTTCTTTCCTTGCTGTTGGGGTACGAGTTTGATAATATTTTTATCTAGTAGCTACATTAGTGGGATTACTCATCATGATCACTTGTGAACCTGAGGAAGCAGACAATTGTTGTTGGTCTACCATTTGGGTTTGTTGGGACGGAAATGGCTCTTTTAGGACAACTGGGGTCCCTTTGAGCAAAAGAGTAACTTCGGATAGTCTGGGACAATCCTTAGTATAGTGGTCCTCCTCAAAAATGAGGCATAAATACTTAGGCTTCTGTTGGTAAGCATCACCAGCAGACGACTTAGGAGGACCTTGTTTTGAGGCATCAGCTATACCTTTTCCTTTGCCTTTCTTCTTACCTTTAGAAGATTTTTCCGCTACAATAGATTGAACAATGTGGACCTCTGAGGTTTTACCACGGCCAGGTGGATTCTGAGAGGGACTATTGGAAGCAGTGTTTGAGGCCAACTTCTGTTTGGAAGAAGATTTTGCAAGGGCCTAGGACACTGAACCAATTAATCCATCAGCATGAGGTGTAGCCTGTGACTTTGATTCCATTGGATCGGATGATGGCCTCAGAGCATCGAGTAATAACCCATACAAAGTGCTAGACTGAGAGTGAACAAGATCTAAGTACTGGGCATGAGCAATGGCTTGCTCCTCTGTGAAACACCCACCCATAGCGATATCATGAGCAATTGGGGCGACGAATGATTTGGTGAACAATTTAGTCAGTAACTGATCAACAATCTCTAATTTGATTAGGGGATGCCTAGTAGTAATTTTCTTGAGCGATGTAAGCAAATAGGTGTCGGTTTCATAGTGACCTGGAAATTGGAAATGCGTGAGGAAAGCCATGGCTAAATATTTTAAGGCATAATAAGTACATCGAGGGAGCTCGATGTACCACTTGGCTGCAACATTTGTGAGATTTCGTTGAAAAATACAGAGAAGAATAGAATCATCAACATAAGAATTTGAAGAGCACCAGAGGTGATATGTCATCACATGGGCTGGAGGATCTTCTTTTTCTTTCCCATCGAACTTCAGACAATTGCTTGAGATCTTGGATGGGACTGGAGACCAGTAGGGCGAATGAAGAATTGGATCATTCGTGAGTCAAGACACATATGGAAACTCTAGTGTAGCCAAGAACGAAAATTGAGTATTGAAAGGCATTGAAGGTCGATAAGCGGGTCCAACTAGAGGAGCCCATCTTTGACCTTGTCCTTGCAAAGGTTGACTCTATTGATATGTATATAAGGGTTGCTGCTACCTAGGTTGACATTGCTACTACGAGGGCTGACCTTGCAGCTCTAGAGGTTGGCTCTAAGAAGACATAGGTTGGGAGGGTTGCTGAACATACTGCATTTGTGGTTGTGTGGTTTGTTGCAACTGTTGCGAGGGTTGTCCCTGCGGCTGTTGCAGTGGACCCTGCTACTGCATCATCGAACCTTGTTGTTGCATGGATGGCCCTTGCTGCAACGAAGGTTACCCTTGTTGCTGCAAAGGTTATTCTTGTTGCTGCAAGGGTATTGGACAGTTCCTAGATTGAAACCTTGAAAATTTATTAACTGTATCTAGCCATAGCCACCGGGAACAGTGGTCAGACAAGGCTAAATGTACTTCCTAGGCTAAAGGACCTAAGGTGGACTTACCATTCCTTGGGAATCATATGGAACATGAGTGTGGTACTGAACTTGAGCCTCATAAGGCTGTTGATATTGGAAATTGCTTGACCCAGACGGACCAATAGGATTTTGGACCTATTGGTACTGGACATTGCTTGATCCAGTAGGACCAGTAGGCTTTTGAATAACACCAGAAGAAGGCTAGTTCACCCCAACCATGTGAGAATGAAAGCTACTCACATTAGTTCTGTGCGACACCATAGAGACATTCAGATTTTTCCCCCCAGGTGGTGGCACACCTTGTGCACTTACTGGAGGTACCAAAGGACTGACAGAGGTAGGACGCGAGACCGTCAATTGCACCGGAAGGGTGACTTGGATCAATGAGACAAGAGGGTTCAAAATGGTGGGTTGTGCCGGGATTGAAGTACTACAGAAATCAGCGTCTGTTGGGGGGTCAGATTTTGAATGAACGGACCAGTGCTAGGCATAGCACCAGACGCCAAAATAAGATTATGATAAAGCGAAGAGGAACTAGATGTACCTAAGACCAAATTTGTTAAAGTCACATAATTAAGAGGTAAGTTCCAAAAAACACTGATGGGAATGCTTCCCATGTAGGGGAAACCTTCAGGAGGAAACTGATCTTCTTCCTCTTTGATAGTGTGTGGAGTGGAAACCTCCGAGTGACCCATAGAGGAGACTGTAAATTCTCCTTTGAGTTCCATGAGTGGAAACAAGCGATGATGAATGACCGAATATGTTCCATGAGATAATTCCAAAGGAATACTTGGCTGATCGTACAGATTGTACGGACACTGTGGTGATATCACAACAGGGTCAAACAAAGGATTTAGAGGATAAACAACCAGTCCAAGCTGACCATTAGGGGTTGGTTGACTCTCGGGAGTCTGGATAGGGTTATACGAAGATTCCTAGCCAATATGAGAAAGTGACCTAGTATCTAAGGGAGGTGGAGGATGATATGACACAGGTTGAATGCTCAGAACGATTCCAAGTTCAACACCTTGGTCGTCAAGTGATTGCGGTAATTTAGGAAATGGCTCCTTAGAAAATCTTTTAGACAGAGGAGGGGAAGAGGAACTAGGTGGACCGGATGGTTCAGCCACGATGGCTTTGCCTCAAATAACAAGAATAGAGAGATAAATTCCAAGGCTTTAAAGATACTTTAAAAGGAATACTCATGATTTGGTCTAGAAAAGACTAAGAGGGATGTTATGAGATCATGTGCAGCAATTTTTTAAGGCACATAAACAAACTGGTGCTCTTTCATGTTTTAAGAGTCGAGAAAGAAGCAAAGGTGACTCTATCACTTTCGATTTGAAGCGAGCTCAAAATCACAAGTGCTCGGGTGATATTTTAAGCTTAAAGAGTAAAAAATATCAAATGACTACTCAGAACAATCTAGGTAAAAAAGGATTACCAGGTAACTGAGAACTACAGAATACCTCCCAGCGAACCGAGAAATATGGGTAGGTGATCTCCCCAAATGTTTTGTTTGATGTATCACGTTTGCAAGGCAACAGAGTCCGCTTCCTATGGATAAAGAATTGCAGCCTAGTGGGGTCTCCCTTTATATACTCGATGGTATGGGGAGCACAAATCTGTACTAGCATTGTCTAGTGTCGAAGCGAATGACAACTACTAGGTTTAAAGATGTTGGAACACGTCTCTAGCCTAGACTGTTTAGATGTGATCGTTAGGTTTCAAATGTGCCTTAGGTTAATTGAGTTCATTTTAAAGTGTATCTTGAATTATGTCTCGGTTTTCAGGCCTTAACAATGTGACTCAGAAAATCCTGTATGCAGCTAAATGAGACAAGACTCTTTCAATTCGATGATTTGTTTACACTAGAGAGGGTAGAAAATACAATCAAATGCAAATAACCAAGGAACTGAAAGAAAAATGATTTTTTCACTACTTCACTTTTTGGAAACAAAATAATGAAAAAACTCTTCGCAATTCCTATTTTCCTAACAAGTACACTTCAAGCAGTCCTTTCAAAGGTAGTGAGAATTCTTTTTCTTTTCAAATGCAAATGTAACTCTAGTCTTCAATGATGCTAACTAATGTAACATATTGATGCAACAAACTAGAATTGTGTACTTTTCATGAAATGACAAAAAATAATTTTTTGTAAAACACTTCGATGAAAATGTTTTCAAGACAATCAATCCTGAAACAGATGAAAATACACAAAAAGAACTTATGCCAAACTAATGACGCAATGACTCTACCAAAAAAAAGACAAGCAACGTGATCTATGCCGAAGAAGAGATGTTTAAACAATCAAACGAAACTTTTCAAACTTGAATGATGCAGATCAAAGCAATAAGAGGACCACAAACGAAATGCAAGGAGTAAATTCACTAACAACTTGACTCACTAAGTTCAAAATCAGTGGGATGGATGACAACCTAGATGTTCTAGAGCCACTAACCATCAAAAGACTCAAGAAATCAAGCAAAAGAAGGAAAACCAACAAGCACATAAACTAAGCCAAATCAAGCTTTACAGTCACGGAGAAATAACCTAAAACAAACTAAGAGGCAAAAATTAGGAGAGCAAGACACACTAGTTGAGATTTGGGGCAAGCCCTAATCTCTATCTGCAGGCATCAGCATGACTTCCTAACAGGGAAAATTTTAAGAACCCCCCCTAAATTTATAAGTATAATAAATGGGCGAATATTTTACTTAATTATAAAATCTTGTAAGATCTTGGTATTACCATGGGTTATCATAAACCTGGAGCTTAAAAATTACTATTAGTAATTTATAAAAATTAATAAAATTAATAGTTGATTTTTATTTTATTTTTTATTTTAACCAAGCTAAAATGTTTAACATACATTAAATTACAACATCCAATTTTATTCTTGATCCGCGGTGAGAGGGATCAAATATTTTTTCACTCTATGCTAGTTTGCATATCACGATATTTGATACCTCTCGGGGGTTAGTAGATCCAGAGTAAAGATGGATCTATGCTGGTTTAATTCCCCCATTTAAATAGGCTACATTCTAGGTGAATACCATGGGTCAATACCATGTGCCATTTTGGTGAATACCATGGGTCAATACCATGTGCCATTTTTATTTTTATTAATACTAATATTAGGGTTAATAATGTTTTTTTTCATGGTATTAATAACAATCTAGTCCATGGTATTTGTGCCATAGTATTTTGCCCATAGGTTTCACCTAAATATAAAGCATTTTTTGAGTGTTCGTAAATATAAAGTGACTTATGGAGTAAATATAAAAAAATGTTTTATTTGTTTACCATACCTCTGGTTTATTTATATTTTTATTAATTTACCATACCTCTTTTACAAATATGGTATTTGGCCCATGGGATTCACTTAAATAAAACCTCCTTCTTGAGCCTTCATAAATAGAACGAGGGTTATGGACTAAATATAAAAAGAGGTTTTATTTATTTACCATACGTCTAGTTGATTTATATTTTTATTTATTTACCATACCTTTTCAGTAAGTATAAAAAGATGTTTTATTTATTTACCATACCTCCACTTTACTTATTTTTTTATTTGTTTACACCCTTGCATGTATATAAGGTGACTTATGGAGTAAATATAAAAAAATGTTTTATTTATTTACCATCTCATTTATTTATATTTTTATTAATTTACCATACCTCTTTTATAAATATGGTATTTGGCCCATAGGATTCACTTAAATAAAACCTATTCTTGAAAATGGGCAAATGGATTCACTTAAATAAATCCTATTCTTGAAAATGGGCGAATGGAAGGTTGTAACTCCTAATTTCAAGGGCTAAATTTACCTTTTTTACCCTCTCCCTTAAAATAAGGTGGGCTATTTGAGGTGATTTGTAAAAATGTACTATGATACAAAATATTCACCCACTAAAAATTTGTAACCCCTAATTTCAAGGGCTAAATTTAACTTTTTTACCCTCTCCCTTAAAATAAGGTGGGCTATTTGAGGTGATTTGTAAAAATGTACTATGATACAAAATATTCGCCCACTAAAAATTTGTAACCCCTTAATTTCGCCAAAGGGCGAATATTCGCCCCTAAAATTTTCTATGCTTCCTAACTGACAACAAGTGCCAGAAGGGGGTCGACATGACTGGTTTTGAGAAACTCAATCCAATCGGCGCGAATATTTTGGAATAAACCATGTTGGCTGAGGATTCAAAGGAAAAAAAAAACCTCAAGTAAAAACCAGACTTGATACTGTAAATTTCAGACTCAGAGCAGTAAACTAGGCAAAGAAGAGAACACTAGAGGAAAATGTGATACTAGAAAAGTTCACACAAAACCATGAAATTACAATCAATCAAAAAAAGGATTGGTTCCCCAGCGGAGTCACAAATTTGTGATGCAGGTAAATTCTAAGTGTAGACACAAATAATTCCCCTAGCCTGAGAGAGTAGGTCTAGTGACAAACAGACAATCTATGGAAGATTTCCTTAGGCTAGAATCAATTAATAGGGCCTACCTCTTAGAACGTTATTCCACTTGGGGATGATCTTGCTTCCTCGTTCCAACTATCTTTCGTTTCCTTCCTTCGCAAACCTGAAACAAGCAAACAACAACGAACAACAAACATAATAGCATACAATATTGTATTCAACCTACTTAATAGGGCAAGGAACATTAAGCCATAAAGATGTAAAATGACACTTCATGTAGGAAATCAATAGATAGTTTCATTTATATAAACCAAAAAGAGATTACAACCAGTGCCTTGACGTTGCTAGCACTTCATGGATATCCCCAAAAATAGAGGTTTTAAGGCCTCTTTCCCTCTAGTATCAAATCAAACCAAAGCACAGTATTCTCCCTCAAACATACTAAAAAAATTCAGATTATGGATGTCTTTCTGATTATTCTAACTCCAAACTAAAAACTAGCTTTTGCTTGGGAAAAAGAAAGGTTTTTATAGCTTGGATGGATGGGAGATGGTTCCTCTTCTCATGGGATAAGGCCTTATATCTTGGGTTAGTTCCATCCTAATAAGGAGCCCAAACTGACCTTCTCTACTCCAACTGGCCTAATCATTTACTAGACTTTCCTTACAAAGCTTCTAGAGTTGGAGGCTTCGGCTCCATATTTAAAAAAATTTCCAAAAGAGGATCGGCATGACTGAGAAAGGGCTCAATCGATCTGATCGATGCTAGGGATAGTTGTAATCCCTGCATATCAGCATGAGGAGGACACATGTCATTAGCGTCGGTCTTGTAAATTGGCGTAAACTGAAGATTTTTGGGAAATGATGCAAAAGGGAATTGTTCTGCTCATGAAGAGGGACACAATGGGAATTTCTTCATGATAGGAAAAAATGTCAGGTACACTATAGAGGTACTCCAGGATTGTGGACGGGGAGTACAGGGACAGTGACAAAATGCTGTGTAACAATTTGGTTCAAAACTGGAGAGGTTATGACCTCTCCTAGTTTTTCCACTATTCGCTCTACAATTTCCCAAAATTATGAAACCATCCTACATTTTACCCCAAAAATATGCTAACGGAGCGCAAAATTGCACAAAAGGTGGGAAAACTTGTAGGACACTTAATTTTGCCTCCAATTCCATAACTTTGAAAAATAGGGTCATGTGGCGACATGGGACCGAGGTTGGGCTTTTAACTCCCGCCCTACCCAATCTGCTAATGGTTACAACTCTGCGGTTTCTCGGACCAGTCACATGGTGACATTAATTGTTACCCTGATGTTTTTGGTTTGGTGGACATTAACTACGCGGTTCTTAGATGTGTTCATGTGGGAGGGACACTAGTGGTTACACTGGCAATCTACCTCCAAATCTCCACCGGTTCATATTTAAATATATGTGGTCAGCCATACACGTTAAGGAACAAGGTGTTGGAAATAATACTGAGAGGGGGGGGGTGAATCAGTATTATCAGATCAATAAAACTTTTTCAATGCTCAAAAACATATACGCTACTTCAGTTAAGTTAACCCGCGTGTACACGCTGCTGTGTCTAAAGCAACTAGCGTATATCCAGAAATCTTATGATTCAGTTAGCTTATCTTCAGTAAATGCATCAGAACATTATTAACCATATTAACAGTAAACAGGTGTAGTATAACAGAACAGATCATCACACAAAAGCCACACACATGAACACAAAGATATAAGGTGGAAACCCAATGTGGGTGAAAACCACCTACTGCAAGTCATCTCAATCTTCTTCTTAATAAGAAAATACTTTTACAATATTTGTACTGGTGCAGCCTTATACCAGTACGGGAGCTACAACCCCCTTTGCTTTTGTACTAGCCGATCCATTTACTAGTACACAGGCTGCTACCTGCTACAATGCTCCAAAGATCTCCCTTAGCTTTTGTACTAGCTTAGATACTAGTACGTAGGTGCTTGCCTACAATCTTCTCTCCTCCAGGTACCACGTTTCATCAATTTTCAGACTGGATACACTGAAGCACAACATATAATCTGAAAGGCCACATTTCATCCAATTTTCATACTGGACCCATAACTATCATTGAAGCTCAAAACAATCATCAAACTCTGAATCACTGAAACCCTGTTAACAACAGTCACCAGAACACAGAGCAGACACAGAACTCTGTAATAACCATCAGATCCATCTGCAACTTCAAATATCAAGCTTTACAATGTATACGCTACTTCGATGAATCAAACCCGCGTGTATACGCGCTTTCGCCAAAGACAACTCGCGTACAGATCTAAAAATAATTTCTCATAACTTGCAGCTGTACCAGACATCAATCATACTCATAATACTTATAGAACAATACATGCGTCAGTATGTAGATCTAGAATAAGCATCATAAAGATAGTTCATTTCAAACCATTTGATCCCAATCTCTCCTTAGATCTTGCTCTCCATCAACCGATGAGATCTCTCCTTAGCTCAGATCAAGCAATGCATCATCAACCCATAACCTGCATACTGGATCTAATGCTTCATCAGATATTCAAGACATTTCAGATGTGCTTGCCTAATGATTTCCTTCTCCTTATATAGCCTTAGGCCTTGTTCAATACCAAGAGCCAAAACCATAGAAATCCAATACCATCAACTTCAAAACTAGGGATCAACACGTCCGCCGAGACGCCAAGGTCCAAAACCATAGGCACAACTTCCAAGGAATAACCGCCATGGACCAAAGGTACTTTTCCACATACACGCGCTTTTGCTGAAGCCAACCTGCGTGTACACGCGACTTGGGCTTAACGAACCTGCGTGTATGAACTTTCTCTTCTTCTTATAGTCTGATAATCAATTCCTTGCTGCTGACCTTCTGTACTATGATTTGTCATCAGTGAGGTTTGCCATCAAGGACAACACTTATCTCATAATGCCAACAATCTCCCCCTTTGGACTTGATGGCAAAGCTAACTTGTCACACTTAGAACTATCATCTGATTCCTTTGAGCTGTCCTCCATCAGTCACATCTGATATCTCTTCTGAAGATTCACCCAGTTATACATAAGTGAGATATTCTTCTATGAGAGGGTTGTCATCAAGGACAACACTTATCTCATAATGCCAACAATCTCCCCCTTTGGACTTGATGGCAACAACACCAAATCACTCTCCCCCTTTGACATCAAGGGCAAAGGGTGGACCAAGATATTCTCTTCCTTTGCTGAATCATTCCACTGTCCATACTCCCCCTGAGTACCTGCTGAAATCTCTGAATAGTCTCCCCCTTTGTATATGCCAAGGTGTACCAATCTGTCCATGCTCCCCCTGAGTACATGCTGAATCTCTGTACCGCTGAAGTGTGTTGTACATGCTCTTCCTGACTGTAGGCAAGATCTGCAAAAGATGTTCTTCAAGAAGAACATGACTCTATACATCATAAAAGACCTTCCTATCACCAAAGACTCATACATACATCCATCTCTCAACTAAGTGAGGATATACAAAAATTGACTCGTCCACCCAACCAAGTGGGGATACATCAAAAGTTTACATATGACAACCAATCATATTGCATCAATCATCCCAGGCATAGTGGGGAAACCAAAATAGGCCGTTACATGACCTCGACACCATGAAAGAGATACCACAAAAGAGATATATGACATAGAGACGAAAGACCAAGATTTATGAAAGTTACTATCAGCATCTGATAATCACCATTCAGATCAGCAACCAATTTCGCCTTTGTTCCACTTGAAACCAACAACAAATGTGAACTAGAACCAAAAGCTTTAAGATAATGCCAACAATGCATTATTGGAAGATTATCTGCTCCCCCTGAATCTGTGCCAGATGATCTCTGTCGGACCCATATCAGACTTTCTGCAACCAACATCTGTCCCTGCTGATTTCCTTCAAAAACTCCATATACGCGTATTCTTCCACATAAACAAGCGTATATACGCGGATAGGCCTTATGAAACTCGCGTACAACCATTTTCATATCAGCAAACTGTAAATGTCCTGCAGCAAGGTATGTCTGAACATAGATGTCAACTCCTCCTTTTAAACATCATCATGAAATCATTCACATTACATGTGAAACCACCATAGCCATTGCATCAACTTCAAGATCTACATGATCCAAGTATCATTACTTGGGAACATCTGCATCAATCAACATATGTAAGTATCAACCTATCATCATATAGATAAGAACTCATCACCATGTCTCCAATAAAGCAACTTTGAGTAGTCATCCATGTATCAGCATTATGTATCTTGAGCTCAAGCTCATTTGACAAAACTTCTTGATATCATCAACAACAACAATCCTTATCCACAAGAGTGCCTGCATCATAGCTGTATGATTTTTATGCATATGACAACAGCAGTATATGAGTGACCCATCATCAAGTGAGGAAGATGTATATTCAAGCTTTGTACTTCTCCTTGTCCTTATGAAGATCACCATGTAAGCACCATATATGCATCATCAAAGAATCAACCATAAATCTGATCTGATCATCAACTATGTAACCCCAAGAATGAGATTTTATCATAGACAACTCACAACCACATCATAGCAAGATATATCATTTAGCCATATAAGAATCATCACCAAGGACTATTAACCATAATGCCAACAATGAATTATTAAAGGCATATGCTCCCCCTCAACCTGTGCCATCTGTTAGATCTGATCATGCATATATCAGCAATAAGTATCAAAACATCATCATCCTCAAGTTAGGATCAAAACACTTCTAGACATCATACAAGTAACAAAACATTTCCACACATCCTCAGCAGAGTGTAACCAATAGAGCAAATAATAGATTGAATCATATCAGATCCTTTTTCTGATCCTGTTCCCACTGCTTTTCCTCAGACTGACATATACGCGACTTTGCAGTGTCTAACTCGCGTATATACGCGACTTCCCTTTAAGGAACTTGCGTATGAGATTCAGGACACTGAAGTTTTACACTTTCAGCTCCCCCTGAGTCTGATATGTCTGTGCTGTGCTGTGTCTCAGTACATTGTGCTGACTGTACTTCCTTCTTCCTCCATATCTTCAAGTGTGATGAGGTTTTCTCCTTTTGGTGTGATGTCCATCCTTTGTTCCTGCATTCCTTTGCTATATGTCCAATCGTGTTACATGCATAACATCTTACATATTTCATATTCCTCCTGTAGCAATCAGCGGCTTTGTGACCAAACATATTGCAAGCAAAGCAATATCCATTAAAGTACCTTGAATGTGATGATCTTTCTACATGATGGTCTTGAACCCTTCTTCTTCCACATCTAGCTGCAACATGTCCAAGATTATGACATACATAACATTCAACATTATTCATAGGAGGAGTAAACGATTTTCTTTGAGGAGTCTCTTTCCTTGATTGTTGATGGGGTTGACCTTTCATCTCCCTTTTGATCATTTTAGTTTTCTCTTTAGAGTTCCTTGCCTCACCTTGTGAGCTAGATTCACCTTCAACAGATTCATGAAAACCAAGACCAGTCTTGATTGCAGGAGACCTTTGACTACTAAGAATATCATCCAAGGCTTTAGTACTATCTTGAAATCTCAAAAGTTTAACCTTTTCTTCTAATTTACCTTTCAAGATATTTACCTCAACTTGAAGTTGTTCCTCCTTTTCTAGACATTGCTTCTTCATGTCTTCTCCATCTTTTCTTCCTTCTTCCATTTGTTGCCTTAGATTGAGTATCTCCTTTTCTTGCTTTTCATACAGATCCTGCTGAATTTGACGAACTCTGAAGGCACATTCCAACTGTGATTTTAAGCTGATGACTTCGTTGTCTTGTTTTTCAATTGCTTGGTGTAGATCTTCATTCTGCTTCTTGGATTCTTCAAGATCTTCCTTTAGTGAGAGGATCGTAGCTTCAAGATTTTCATAGTAGCTGGATCTATCTTTGAGTTTCTTGATGGTTGTGCTTCTTTCGTTGACTTCTTTTCTTAATGATGTCACTTCATGCTGCACTTTTTGACATTGGTCTTCCTTGTCCTTGAGTAGCTTTCTTACCTTGTTTCCTTCTTCTGGTTGGGCCTTTAGTTTGGTAACTTCTTCTTTGAAAGAACATTCCCTTTTGTTCAATAGATCTTGTTGATCTTTAACTTTGTCTGTAAGCCTTCTAAATACTGCCTCTATTTGATACTTTTCTTGCTCACCCATAAAAGCATGTTCAGTAGTTTCACTATCACTTCCATCACTTTCACAAGGAAATATAGCAGGAACATCAGAGGATAACACATTCATACCTGATAATGATTCTGAATCTGATTCTGAATCTGAAGAACTTCTTATACCTAATCCCCAATTGACTCTCCCACTGTCATATTCCTTCTGAGATGTCTTCTTCTTCTTATGAGCTTTCTTCTTAAGCTTCTTTCCCATTGTTCCACGGATCTCCTTCAAGCGATCAAGCTTCTACCAAAGGACTTGCTCTGATACCAATTGTTGGAAATAATACTGAGAGGGGGGGGTGAATCAGTATTATCAGATCAATAAAACTTTTTCAATGCTCAAAAACATATACGCTACTTCAGTTAAGTTAACCCGCGTGTACACGCTGCTGTGTCTAAAGCAACTAGCGTATATCCAGAAATCTTATGATTCAGTTAGCTTATCTTCAGTAAATGCATCAGAACATTATTAACCATATTAACAGTAAACAGGTGCAGTATAACAGAACAGATCATCACACAAAAGCCACACACATGAACACAAAGATATAAGGTGGAAACCCAATGTGGGTGAAAACCACCTGCTGCAAGTCATCTCAATCTTCTTCTTAATAAGAAAATACTTTTACAATATTTGTACTGGTGCAGTCTTATACCAGTACGGGAGCTACAACCCCCTTTGCTTTTGTACTAGCCGATCCATTTACTAGTACACAGGCTGCTACCTGCTACAATGCTCCAAAGATCTCCCTTAGCTTTTGTACTAGCTTAGATACTAGTACGTAGGTGCTTGCCTACAATCTTCTCTCCTCCAGGTACCACGTTTCATCAATTTTCAGACTGGATACACTGAAGCACAACATATAATCTGAAAGGCTACATTTCATCCAATTTTCATACTGGACCCATAACTATCATTGAAGCTCAAAACAATCATCAAACTCTGAATCACTGAAACCCTGTTAACAACAGTCACCAGAACACAGAGCAGACACAGAACTCTGTAATAACCATCAGATCCATCTGCAACTTCAAATATCAAGCTTTACAATGTATACGCTACTTCGATGAATCAAACCCGCGTGTATACGCGCTTTCGCCAAAGACAACCCGCGTACAGATCTAAAAATAATTTCTCATAACTTGCAGCTGTACCAGACATCAATCATACTCATAATACTTATAGAACAATACATGCGTCAGTATGTAGATCTAGAATAAGCATCATAAAGATAGTTCATTTCAAACCATTTGATCCCAATCTCTCCTTAGATCTTGCTCTCCATCAACCGATGAGATCTCTCCTTAGCTCAGATCAAGCAATGCATCATCAACCCATAACCTGCATACTGGATCTAATGCTTCATCAGATATTCAAGACATTTCAGATGCGCTTGCCTAATGATTTCCTTCTCCTTATATAGCCTTAGGCCTTGTTCAATACCAAGAGCCAAAACCATAGAAATCCAATACCATCAACTTCAAAACTAGGGATCAACACGTCCGCCGAGACGCCAAGGTCCAAAACCATAGGCACAACTTCCAAGGAATAACCGCCATGGACCAAAGGTACTTTTCCACATACACGCGCTTTTGCTGAAGCCAACCTGCGTGTACACGCGACTTGGGCTTAACGAACCTGCGTGTATGAACTTTCTCTTCTTCTTATAGTCTGATAATCAATTCCTTGCTGCTGACCTTCTGTACTATGATTTGTCATCAGTGAGGTTTGCCATCAAGGACAACACTTATCTCATAATGCCAACACAAGGTGTGGTGTAATGGTAAGGCATTGTGTTGTGTCTTGGGAGGCTCCAGTTTCAATTCCTGTGGCCTCCACGTGGTTTTTGAACCAACTTTTAGTGGCCTCCCGGGCTACCACTTGGCAACCTCCAGTTGGGCCACGTCGTAGACTTTGGTTGGCCATCAACCCACCAATAAAACATTGCCATTATACACCAATCATGGAGTGACACTTGTCACCTTCTGATTTTCCATAGAAATCCGCTGCCCATTCAACCTGCCATGTCACCTCAGCCTGCATAGTCAGCTCCATGTGAGCAGTACGGACTGCTGAGTAGGTTATCCCTTGTTTTTGAAAAATTGCCTATTTGTCAAAGTGAACAAAACGTGATATCTTGAGCATATGATATCAGTTTTCTACAAAATGAGTTGCGCCAAAATGAGGAAGATGATATCTACACACTCCTTCAGGTTCCACATCATTCTGACAACTTTTGAGCTCCTGATCAGGTATCCTGAAAACCCATATGTGAAATAATATGCTTTATTCCCTGCAACATTGTCTAGGACCTCATCGATGAAGGGTCTGGGGAATAGGTCATGCATGCAAACATTCTTAAGGTTGGAATATTCTACACAGACTCTGGACTCCATGGAATCCTTCTTGTTCTGTATCACTATCGGGCTAACCCATTCTACCTCGTCCATTGGGAAAATAAGTCTCGCTTCTAGCATTTTATCTATTTCCTTCTTGACCTTCTCTTTTACCCTTGGGCTCAACCTATATGGTCTGTGCATCACTGGCTTGGTGTCAAGCTTCAGTACAATCTTCATTTCCCTTATGTCTCCCTTAATTCCCTTTAATTCTAGAACCAAAGCTGGGTATAAATCCTCATACTCCCGTAAGAGATAGAAAATTTCTCTTGTCATGTGCTCATCCGAGTAGTCCCCTATTGATGCCATATTAGGCTTGTCCTCCATGCCAATGTTGTGCTTCTACAACTTCATAGGGAGTAAGTGTAGAGCCTCCATTATGGGTCCCTCCTGGATATCCCTCTCACCTTCAGTCTCATGAAATGTAAGGTGGCTTAACCCTTCCAGGTCATCCACATCTAAATCACCATTAACTTTTCTGTAGGTCATGGCTTTTGGGTATCCTGGCTCATAAAAGCACTGTAGTATCCAGTCATTGATGCATCCCTCCCATAACTAGCCTGATTTGAAGAGGATCATTTTTATAGCATACACAACCTTGGTCAGTCATTTGTCACTATCTTTGAACGAGAAACTGCTAGCGAATTGTTTGGCCAGAGCATCATAATCTCCCGTTTTCTTTCTTACCTCTTCCTCTATGTACCACAATTGAGGGAGTATTCCTAAGGTGTGAATGAACATGTGTACCCATATTTCCTTTGGAACTCCCTCTCTTTTCCACCTATCTTTGCAGCTATTTAGGTGTTGTCAGGGATCTGAATTCCCCCTGTATTTTTCAATCTCTTACGGGTGATCCCTTGCATGCTTGAATCTTTCCCTCATGGCCATCTTGTTCCTCTCCTAATCTTAGAGGTGGTTGTGCTGGGCCCCCCACCAGAGTGTTGGGGTTGCTTGTAGTGTAATGTATAACAACGGTATTTTATGGCTCTCCTTTACAGTTCTGTAAACCTTGTTGAGAAATACATTGGCTGAATTTATGTCATCGGAATCGGGAAAGCCTCTTACTTCTATTATAATCTTGTTGATATGGCATACTATAGGTTTTAAACCCGTACATAAATTACCTGCATATGAATTCTTAAAAGAGAGAAAATAAACAATGCGAGAGCATAACATGTAAAACACATATACACAGAGATTTTCCCCTGGATCCCAAAACTGGGACTACCAGCTTGATTTTTCATTATGTTCCTTTCAATGTTACAACACATATTTATACATGTCGGAGAATCTAATACCAAGGACCGAAAACCATCGCGCCCAAAACCATGTGTGAAAACCATGCACAAAACCATAGGTAGGTCTGCCCACCTAATATAGGGTCCAAACAAAATTTTCCCTGGGGCATTGTCCCAAACCCCGTAGAGTGGGGCTACCCACCCCCCTCAAACTTTCTAAATAGGGGGGGCTTCTATCCCTCCTATGACCCCTCCCGCTGCACAATCAATGCAATGAAGGGGGGGCTCCAGCCCCCTCTAACCCCCCAGTTAACTAGGCAGGCTAGTTGTGGAAAGAATATAACACAACCCAACATTCTCCCACTTGTTGATCCAGGTGGATGTTGGTGGCCACCCACCTATCCCACTTGGACCCCCAGAACTGTCTCTTTTAGTTTTTCGGTTTCCTGAATTATAGCGCAGTTTACTAATTTTAACAGTTTTTCGGGTCCTAAACTTCTGGAGCCGTTTTGAGGCTGTAAACGACGTTTTTTGGGAAATCTACCGCCACCGATTTTTTTGATAAAAATCGTCTTTTCCGTCGTAGTCCTCGGAGAGATCTTTCCAACGGGCTATCATGCGCGTCAAACAAAGATAATACGACCAATTCGCGACCCCGGGAAGTTGGCTATCCAACTCACCCCAAAACGAGGCCCACAATTTGGCGTTTCATCTTCTAGGGTTAGGTTTTGGAATGTGAAGGGTTTTCCATTGTTTCTCAATAATAAATAGGCCTTCGAGCCTCATTGTAAAGACAGTTCGAAACAGTTCAGAGGCATGTAGCCACCACATCTCTTCTCAGAGATAAGATACCATCGCCCTAGCTGGTTTATTTCCATTTTTGTTTGTAAGCATATTTCAGTATTTTACAGTAATGAATTGAGGTATTATTTTCGCTGCATATCTGTCTTTATGGTTATCTCTGTATTTTATTGTGTTCCTGCTTAAATCAGGATCAGTGGTATCAGAGCGGTCTGCTTTTTCTCTGTTTTTCTTTGCATGTCCCCAACGAGGTCGGGATATAAGGAGCTAGGGCTTGAATTGGTCAAACCTTTGCAAGACCAGCCTCGCAAATCTCGACGACCTCCCATGGACGATGAGAAGAAAGATGAGGGGGCAGGATATCCTATCAGAATCTTGCTCGAAGAAGCCCTTGAGCGGCAAAGGAATGCGATGATGGATAGCTTTGCGCAGATCCTTCAGCGGCTACCCAGAGGTGACGCATCGGCTTCCAACAGCTACTCTGGAAATGCCACACCGTTTAAGGTACAAGTTAATTTTGAAATCCCCATCTTCGAGGGTCAAATAGACGCAGATGCCATAGATAAATGGTTAAATCTGCTAGATGGGTATTTTTCTGTTCACGAATTTTCAAGTCGGGAAAAGATTGTTTTCGCTCTTCTCAAAGCAGCCCCCCACGTCAAGGACTGGTGGGAAACCTACTGCGAGCAGAAGGATGAAAGTACAAGCTCACTATTTTCAGCCGCACCCACTTGGAATGACTTCCAGGATGCCATCAAGGAGCAGTATTACCCTGTCGGAAGCTATGAGGACAAATACATCAAATGTACCACACTGCGGCAGGGACGAGACCAATATGTGCCGGAGTTCACAAACATTTTTCATACCCTTCGCACACAATTGGGTATCAAAGATTCTGAGTTGCATCTGGTACTCAAATACCGCTGCTACCTACACAGATACATCCAGGAAGAGATGGAGTTCTTGAACATCTCTTCACTCGGCACATCATACCGATACGTTGTCAAAATCGAGCAAAAGTTCAAACAGAAGAAGCGAGACTTTGGATCTGCAAATCCAAAGCCCAAAGGACAAAGCCAAGGCGGGGTGACCCAGGACAACCCGTCGAAGCCGCAAGAAAAGAGCAACACCATGAAGCCGAAGAAGGACACAGGAAAGTGGTGTGAGTTCCACAAGAGTCCCACTCATAACACAAGTGAGTGTCGGACCAAGCAGTCGCTGGTGGCCGAGTTGAAGGCTTCTGAATCAGATGCATGTTCCGACTCTGAGTCAGAACCCGACAAGGGGAATGACAAAGGGAAGCAGATCATTGATGCGGATCCCAGCACCACTGTTGCTACTGCCAAGATCTAGAAAAATGAGCCCGAAGATCCAGAGGAGGGGGAACGTCTTTTCCACTCACAGATGTGGGTGAAGGGTTCGCCGCTGCAATTCATTGTCGACAGTGGCAACCAAAAGAACCTCATTTCAGCAGAGGTCGTGAAGCGGTTGGGCCTACCAACTACACCACACCCACAGTCGTACAGTATCGGTTGGCTTCACGAAGGACGAGATCTCAAAGTTCGCCAGCAGTGCCACCTTCCCTACAGCATCAAGCCCTTCACAGACGAGGTATTGTGTGATGTTACACCTCTAGATGTTTGTGATGTACTATTAGGCCAGCCATACTTGTGGAGGCGACATGTTGTGTATGAGTCAAGGCCTCACGTTGTCATCATTTCTTTGGATAATTCATTATACAGGATAGCGGAGGTAGCCCCACCTACAGCCACCTCTTTGATCACTGCTAAGAAAGGCAGCAAGCTCATCTCACAGACTAGGAAATTTATTTTCTATCTGGTTCGCTCCCAAAGTAAGGGGAAGATCGTTGCTACATCCATGACCCCCACAAAGGGTTCCTCCATGCAGCAGCAACAACATAGGGATACAGTCATGACAGAACATAGGAACAACTTCTCCTTACCCAGAGGGGTACCACACAAGTTTCAGGTGGGCAAAAAATTTTGGTTACATTTGCAGAGAGAACTCCTTACCAGAACCCATCAGAAACTCAGACCGCTTCAACATGGTCCTTACACCAGTAACAAGGCTGTGGGCAACAATGCTTTGAAGCACAACATTCCTCCATTCCTTCGCTTGCACCAATTGTTCAATGTGGACCATCGCCGACCATGCTTCCCACCATTTCTGGACACATCAAAGATTGCAGAACGGCTCACTAGAGAGCCAGCTCAGCAGAAGCTTCCTCATCTCAAGGAGGAACTCAACGCAATGGGGACCATTGCTTCCTAAGGGGGGAGGAATGATCCAGGTGGATGTTGGTGGCCACCCACCTATCCCACTTGGACCCCCACAACTGTCTCTTTCAGTTTTTCAGTTTCCTTAATTATAGCGCAGTTTACTAATTTTAGCAGTTTTTGCGGGTCCTAAACTTCTGGAGCTGTTTTGAGGCCGTAAACGACATTTTTTGGGAAATCCACCGCCAGCGATTTTTCTTATAAAAATCGTCTTTTCCGTCGTAGTCCTCGGAGAGATCTTTCCAACGGGTTATCATGCGCGTCAAATGGAGATAATACGACCAATTCGCGAGCCCGGGAAGTTGGCTGTCCAACTCACCCCAAAACGGGGCCCACAATTTGGCGTTTCATCTTCTAAGGTTAGGTTTTGGAATGTGAAGGGTTTTCCATTGTTTCTCAATAATAAATAGGCCTTCGAGCCTCATTGCAAAGATAGTTCGAAACAATGCAGAGGCATGTAGCCACCACATCTCTTCTCAGAGATAAGCTACCATCGCCCTAGCTGGTTTATTTCCATTTCTGTTTGTAAGCATATTTCAGTATTTTACAGTAATGAATTGAGGTATTATTTCTGCTGCATATCTGTCTTTATGGTTATCTCTGTATTTTATTGCGTTCCTGTTTAAATCCGGATCACTTGTTGTTTTCTTTCCATAGAGGGCCACAGGAGAGCTTAGTCATTCATCCAGCCCTGCAATACCCATTGTTTCTCAACACCAAGAGAAATTTTCAGAGCTCACCGATTTTGTCAATGCATCTACAGTGTTCTTCAAAGTGTCCACATTTACTAGCAACACCTTTTTGTCTTCTATCATATCCCTCACAAAGTGATATTGAACATCAATGTGCTTTGTATTTGAATGGTAAGCAGGGTTCTTTGCCAAGAAAATTGCACTTTGGCTGTCACAGTCTATCCTTATAGCTCCTTGTACTAACCCCATACTTGAACACAATCTCTGCAACCAAAATGCTTCCCTGCTTGCATGAGTGGCTACCATGTATTCTGCCTATGTAGTTTATAGTGCCACTACATATTATTTCTTACTCATCCAATTGACTGCACCTCCAAATAGGTTAAACAAATACCAACTTGTAGATCTTCTCTGATCCAGATATCTAGCCCAATCTGCAAAAACAAAGCCATGAATATCCAAAACTCTGTCCAATCCTGGTCTTCCTTGGTAGCACAAACCATAATCACTAGTACCATGCAAATACCTGAAAACCCACTTCACTGCTGCCCAATGCTCCTTCCCTGGTTTTGACATAAACCTGCTCAATACTCCCACTTCATGTGCAATGTTTGGTCTAGTATAGACCATCGCATACATTGACCTATCGACTGCACTTGCATATGGAACATGGGACATTTCCTCTTCCTCTTATGTCTTGGGACACTGTTCAACAGATAAATTTACACCTACAGGAATAAGAACCTTCACCGGTTTACTATCCTGCATATTAAACCTTTGCAATATTGTCTCGACATACTTCCTCTAGTTTAACCAGAGCTTCCTCTTTGCCCGATCTCTTTTAATTTCCATGCCCAAAATATAGTTTGCAGCACCAATATCTTTCATGTCAAACTTGGAGGACAATTGGGTCTTCAAATCCTGGATAATTTCTTTGTCAATTCCAACCAGCGACATGTCATCCACATACAAGACCAGATAAATAACACGGTCACCAATTAATTTAAAATACACACAGTGATCTGCTTTGCTTCTAGTGAAGCCAAGTCCCCGTATAAATGTATCAAATTTTTGATACCACATCCTTGGTGACTGTTTTAGACCATACAAAGAATTCTTTAACTTGCATACCAGTTCTTTCTTACCCTTCACCTGAAAGCCTTCAAGTTGCTTCATGTAGATCTTCTCTTCAAGATCCCCATGGAGAAATGTTGTCTTCACCTCCATCTGTTCTACCTCAAAATCAAAAGTAGCAGCAATAGATAAAAGTAATCTAATAGAAGCTACCTTGGCAATAAGAGAAACAAATATCACCAAAATCAATTTTTGACACCTGGGAATAACCTTTTGCTACCAAACAAGATTTGTATTTCTCAACCTTTCCTTCTGCATTTATCTTCTTCTTGAACACCCATTTGCTGCCAATGGGTTTCCTTCCAACCGACAACTCCACCAGATCCCAAGCCTCATTTTTGTGCAAAGATTCCATTTCATCAACCATGGCCTCTTTCCAGAGTTTTCTATCCTCTGAATCTATTACTTCCTTCACAGTTCTTGATCATCATCAGTAATAGATAAAGAAAAATTTGAACAAAAAGAAGATGGTCTATACCTTTCTGGCTACCTTCTTTATCGAACTGATCTTCTCACAACTGGAGTTTGTGGCTCTTCATCTTTTGATGCCTCTTCTGCTGTAGAGTTTGATTCTTCCTCCTTTAGTTCAAACTCTATATTCTCAAGTTCCTTTGATGGGACTTCATGTTTAATAACATTTTTTACCTCTCTGAACACCACATCTTGGTTGTACACAACCTTCCTTGTTACTGGGTTCCAAAGCTTATAACCCTTTAAACCATCCTTATACCCAATAAAGATGCACTTTTCAGATTTACTATCCAACTTGGTTCTTTTCTCCTTTGGAACATGTACATATGCATCACATCCAAATAGCCTCAGATGTGAAAGAGAGGGTTTCTTACCAGTCCATACCTCTTGTGGAGTCTTATCCTCCAATGTTGATGAAGGTGATCTGTTGACCAAGTAACATGTTGTCTCCACTACCTCTGCCCATAATTCCTGTCATACCCGGCACCACTAAGCATGATTCTTGCCCTTTCCATCAACGTCTTGTTCATTATTTATGCAAGTCCATTTTTCTCATGTGTGTATGGAGTAGTTTTCTACCATTCTATACCACACTTCTTATAGAATTCTTCAAATTCCTTCTTGCAAAACTGTCCACCGTTATCTGTCTTCGGCACCTTTATCTTCTACTCTGTCTAGTTTTCCACCAGATCCTTAAATTCTTTAAACCGGTCAAAGACTTCAGTTTCTTCTTGAGGAAATATATCCATGTATTCCTTGAGAAGTCATCTATAAATGATACATAGTGCACAGACTTTCCCAGTGATGAAAGCTTCACATGTCCAAACACATCACTATGCACAAGCTCTAATATATGTTTCGTGCTCTTACCACTAGAGGGGAAACTCACCCGATTTTGCTTCCCATATACACAATTTTCACAGAAATAAAAATCCAAAGAGCTATTAGTGATACCTTCTACCATAACTTTACCATGAAGTATTCGAAGGCCCTTCTCTCTAATATGTCCAAGCCTTTGATACAATAGAATGGTATTTTCTCGAGAGACCACTAGATTTTCTACTCCACTTTCAGGAACCACAAAACTATTGCACCTATCAATAATAGTGATACGTTGCAACTTGTATAGAGTTCCAATCCGAACTCCCCACATCAATACTAGTGCTCCCCGAACCATCTTGCAGGTATCTTTATCGAACACTGTTTTTACACCTGCATCATCCAACTTGCTGACAAAAATCAGATTTCTAGCTAATGCAGGAATATGCAGAACACCCGAAAGTGTTCTAATCCTTCCACCTTGCAACTTCAACTTTACTTTTCCATGACCAATGATTATAGCCTTCCTGTCATCCCCCAAGAAGACATCACCACCATCCTATTCCTCATACTCGTAGAAGCACTCTCTATGGGGAGTGAAGTGAAAGGATGCACCTGAGTCAATCAACCATACCTCATGATCTACATATGTACTTGAAGAAGCCATGTAAACATCCCCACCTTCATCTGAGATGGTTTTTTCCTCTACAGATGGAGCATCATCAGATCCCTTTCCTTTGTCACGAGCTTTAGATTTACAGTCCCTTTTGTAGTGCCCTTCCTTTCCGCATTTCCAGCACACCTTTACAGGTTTTCCTGGAGATTTAGTTCTCCCTCTAGATTTAGATCTCCCACTCGATGAATTATTTTTGTTTCTATTCTGAGACCGTCCTCGTACAGACAATGCATCACCATTCTGGCTCTCCATATTTTCTTTCTCATCTCCTCCATCAGCAAGGATGAGACTATTTCATCAAACTGCAAGGCATTTACATTACTTCATATTGCAATAACCAAAGTATCCCACAAATATGGTAGAGAACACAACAAACCGATGCGCTTATCTTCATCTGAAATTTTAATATCAACAAATAATGACTAGCTTACCACACTATTAAATGCGTTTAGATTCTCTCTCACCGAGTCTCCATATTTCATCCTCAGGTTATACAAATCTATATGTAGGAACAGTTTATTCACTAGAGACTTAGATTGGTACAAAGTCCCTAACTTGATCCACAAAGCCTTAGTCATAGCTTCTAGATACATTCAACAATACTAAATCTGAGACACATAGTCCTATTGTGCTCTTTGCCTTCTGATCCAACTTCTTCCATTCTTCATCGGACACTCCCATTGGTTTAGTACCTGAATCTACCACGATCCACTGATCTTTATATACCAACAAATCATCCATCTTGAGTTTCCATAACTCAAAATTATGACCATTAAATTTCTTGATCTCTATCTTTCCACTGCTCACCATCTTTTTTCACCACCAGAATCAATCCCGCAGGTCTCCCACTAAATAGGGTCTACCACAGGCTTGAGTGAAACCCCTTAGCAACAAAGGCGTCCCCTTGAAGCCAAAACAACTCCGATACCAAATGTAGGTTTTAACCCCGTACAGAAATTACCTGCATACGAATTCTTAAAATGTATAAAATAGATAATGTGAGAGCATAACACATATACACAGATATTTTCCCCTGGATCCCAAAACCGGGACTACCAACTTGACTTTTCATTATGTTCCTTTCGATGTTACAATAAATATTTATACATGCCGAAGCATGCAATACCATGGACTGAAAACCATCACACCCAAAACCATGTGCGAAAACCATGCACAAAACCATAGGTAGGTCCGACCACCTAATATAGGGTCCAAAAAAAATTTCCCCGTGGCGCTGCCCAGACCTTGTAGAGGGGGGCTACCCGCCCCCTCAAACCCCGTAGACAAGGGGGGCTAGTCATGGAAAGAATATAACACCCAACACATACCATATCACAACTTTTGGTGTCAACTTCATATCCATCTTTCTGCCAAACGTCGCATGCAACTTCCGAGCCAGCCTCAGAGTTCTGGATACTCCTCCAACTATTTGATCCTTTTGCTGTTGGGTTGATATAATCTTCCCTTTTCCCCATTGTTAACTGGTAGAGCTAGTCTAACATCCCTGGTTCATCTTTGTCGTCTACCATTTCTATAAATCTAGGTCCCTAGTATGGGTCCAGCGGCTAGATGGCTCATACTTATTCTACTTCAAATATCATCAACTCTTTTTTTAGATCGATAACGATGTAATTTTCATAGGCCCAGTCAATTCCTAGTAGTGTGAGGTAAGGTGTTTGTCTCCCATAATACGATCCCTTAAAAATCCGTATGTGTTTTCACCCTGCCACATCTACCTGTACGTCCTCCAGTCCCCAGTCAGTAGTATACAGTATTGGTTTTCCATCCTCATTTCAATTGGTGAGAACTTTAGTTGAGGCTTCCCTAACAACCCCCACATATTTCTTGGTAGAATGTTGACGTCGGAGCCCAAGTCTAGCATAGTATTCTTTATTTGAAACCCTATGACCTCCGCACCAATCCTAAAATCCCTTCCCATTATCTTCTTATTTCTTCTAACTCTTATTGTGTGCTTCTTAGGTAAATTAGTGGAGATATTCCCTTCCCCAGTCTCCTCCTCCAGTAGGGTTACTTTCAGGCTTCTGCGTAGCTCCCCTAGCATATGATCATTATTAGCCATCTTCAGGAACAATATGAACCATTCCTCAATAAGGTAGGAAAAAATTGGTTTTGGAAGCTCATGCATCTTATCTTTCTGAGAATCTGTCAGATTTTCAAACAATTTTTCTGCCTCCTGATAGTATTGCTTTTTCACCTAGGTTTATATGACCACTTTGGTGAAGCTATCCGAATGATTGTTAGTTGTTCCAGGGTTCCCTTGTCGACCCCCATCTTCTTTTCACCATAGACGACTATGTTTATATTGGAAAACGGGGCTATCTTAGTAACCCTAGTTTCTGCGTTGATTAGATTTGTCCCCCATTGCTTGGTCTGCTCCTCCCATCCTGTGATCAACTTCCGGAAATCCTCTATTACATGGGCACTGACCCTGCATTATGAGCACCAGGGTCCCCTTGGTAGGGGGTAGTACTGAAATACATGTCCCTCATGGTCATAGTTATAGCAGGGGATAGGTCCCCTACCCCCTTCTCTACCTCCTCTCATTCCCCCTCCTCCTCTCCAAACACGGGTAGTCTCATTGATCTTGAATGTTGAACAGTCTAGCTGATCTGCCTTGAGATCCTACTGTGCAACTCCTGCTATAGGTGAGGCCCCTAATGGTCCCATTGGCCCTGAAGTGGCATCCGTACCCCTTAACCTTGGGCACTCTATTGCGACATGACCCTCCACCAGGCAGTTGGTACACCACACGTTTGGTCTCACTAGGCAGGCCAACTTTTGATCTTTCAGCTTCTCTGTTAAGCTTGCAATTTGATGTTGGAGACCTAAGATAGAGAGATCATGGGAAGCGGACCGCCCCCCAATACTCGTGCAGATACCTAGCCACAACCTCTATGTGGGTTGCTTCCTCTAGGGCATCCTGTAGTGTCTTGATTTTCTGTTGCATTAATCATGTTCGGGTGAGGGGTGGAAGGGATTTGATGAACCAATTTCTTTGATGATTTGGGTATATTGTATAACTGAGATTACCAATTGCATCTTTAAACCTATGAATTAGTTCCCATACATTTTCTCCCTCCCGTTGCTTGATCTCCCACAACTCCGATAACCCTTACTGATTTGTCTGGGGACGTTTGAACTCCTATACAAAGTTCCTCTTAATCTCATCCATTATCGGGTTCTGGTGTAACTTTGCCCATTTTATGAACCATCGTAGTGCTATCTCCCTAAGAGTGGCCTAGAACTCTATCATCTTCACATTGTTAGGCATCTCACAAACCTTGGATATAGCCTCACATAAGTACCAGTGTTGTTTAACATATTCATTTCTTCTACACGAGAATTATGGGTATCTTGTGAATGACCCCGCCATTGTAGATTGCATTCGTGCTAGAAGCACAAAGCCTTGGATTCTGAGATGTTGAGATCCTTGTAATCCTAGAATACTATTACCACTATTTCCACTACTATTATCAGTACTAGTCTTAAAATTTACGTTCACACTATGCACTCTTATCGTCTTAAGCAACTTAGAAACAAATTTACCAAGGCTATTGTAGAGTACCAGGGGAAGGTCAGGGAGAACGCTACCTAAGCCTCAATGATTTGGATCTTTAATTCTCTCAGACACATCATATTCCATGAATAATATTCTCATCACAAATCACATCTCATCATCCATGTCTTCCTCTGGGTTACTGCAACCAATTCTTTTGGACTCCTCCCCCATAACTGGTGAGGGAGGGCTCCTATCACCTTCTAGACTTCCAACCATCTTTTCTGTCTCTATCACCTTCACTGAATTCTCCTCCATTCTATATTCTCCCTCTAGACTCATCAACACCACTCCTGATTGCTGTAGTAATCTTCTACGTCCATCCTTATAATGGCTTTATGATCCCCCACTCAGTAGAATTTATCCCCTTAGATCCTTCCGCTAGTACTAGGGATTTATGCTGCCATACTTGAACCTTGGAATATAAGAAGGCCTTCTTCCACCATCTAGACTTTGATCTAGAAAGGCACTCCTTTCAGCTACTTCCCTCATAGCCCTGCTCAGAATACAATGTCAACTTTTTAAAAGGACTGGTAGCTTTCTGCTAGACACTCGACCACGTACCCTTCCAGTGTAGTCTCCACCCAAAAATATATTGCCCTTATCAAATCCGTGTCTAGATTATGGAATGTCATGAGATCCACCTAAGTCCAGTTGTGAAGATGTGGTGTCTGTCCACTTTTTCTACCCTTCACTTGCAGTCTTTGCAACTAGTTGTACACTTCCTATTGGAACTTACAACAGAAGATCTCGTACTAATCACTTGCAGCCTATGAGTATAAAACTTCACCTCTCACATTAGCAACGACACGGTTGCTCTTGGCATGAAAGAGTCATTAGGGGCAAAGACCCTGGGTTCAAGCATGGAGAGCCAACAATGGTTCATTGTAGTCTAGGACAACGCCAACATTTTCACCTTACCCAAGGGGTAAGGAGTCTCACCTTAGGCATGCCACGACCAGAACTAAGAAGGGTTCTTCATGGAATCAAGGATGCACCAACCAATAAATAGATAAAAAACATCACATACATAATCAAGATAACATTATACCATCCAATAATAAGAAACTACTACGTGCATAAACCTTACAGGACATTTCAAAATTTTAAGTGTGTAACCATATCCTAAACAACCATGTGCATTATGCTAAGCAACCAGTTTGGAATTTATTTCATATTAATTCAACAGTAAACCATTACATGACATATCGGCATTCGTCATAGATGATTACAAGTAATACCTGTTTATAGACTCACGGGCTCATTCTCTAACTTAAGGGTCCTTCTTAGCTATATCTCTGCATTCTGGTTTTGTCCTTCCGCAACCAACTATCCCATCGGTAGTGCCAACATCAACAACTAATCAACCAACCTCCTTTCCTTATGGGCCTTCTCCTTTTATATTTTACCTCCCGCATGGACTGCCAGTTCTCGCTTAGCTATTCTTTCCCTCGGTTTCCACTCCTCCTTCCTGTCCGCTCAGCTTCCTTTGTATTCTACTAACACTTTGCGCAACCCCTCCGCAACTTCCTGTTCTTTCTTTACTGTCCTGTTGTCCTCCCCACAAGCTAACCGTTGTTTCCGCCACACATTTCCTCCTCATTATTTGGCCAACAAAAATAATCAAAACCTTTGTAAAATCAAAATGTAGACCCCAACAAGCCCTAGCCACAATTCTTTGACTTGTCCCCGAGTCAATTCATTTCGATCTCAGCCAGCCCTGCTGGTATCTCCATGGGTGCTCCAGTTGGTGGCTATACTATTGGTTGTGCTAATTCTACTAAATGTTGCTCTGGTGTTTCCTTTTTTTCGGCTGACACTTGCAGGGTGGCATCTACTCCCCTTGCACTTTCCTCCTTCTGAGGCTCCCCCATTTCAAATGAAGTTTCCCACTTTGGAACAACTGTCATGGTTTGCTGCCTGAATTCTCTATACTTCTGAAGGGCAGCTTCCCATCCAACGAGGATTCTGTCAGCTCATTGAGTGAAGTCCTCAAACGTATTAGATGTTAACTCAATTGGTCGTTGACTTTGGAGATTGTTCCATTGTTCTACACTTGTGTCGCAAACCTCCTTTAGAGTCAGAACCTGCATACAGACTGGTGGGCGTAGGTCTCTGATCACCATCTTAGTTTTTGCTGACCCTTCCTAGATCTGGTTGACCTGTGCCTAGATTGCAGCGATCTTTCCATTGATATGCTATAGGTGGAAAAAATTTGTGTAGTTCCTAGTGTTGAAAACAATGTTTGTATCCGCTCTCTCATCGAGTATACCAGATGATTTTTCAACGCCAGGCTTCCTAGCCAATCGTAGACTTTGTTCATCAGGGCATAGCCATCTACGAGAGCATTGGCTAGTGGTTTCTTCTTTCCTTCTACTTCGATGATTTTTCCTTTGACTGTCCTCGCGTATATCTCGACTGGGTTGGGCAGTGCTGATCTTACCATCTCCAGTTTCTTTTTCATATCAGCATTAGTAGCTACTAGATTCGAGCATGCCACTTGGATATGGTTACCAGTGTGCAAGCTATGATATCCACTGGGTCTTTTGTGTTTGCATCAATGATTGTTGGCCATAACAATCGGAATCTCTCAATGACCTGGTCAACTTGGGCTTGTAGATCTATGTTTTCCCATCCCAGGTGATCTCGCCTTTCCATCACATCCTGTAGTTGCTTTGTCTGCTGCTCATGCTCTTTGGCCAGATCATCATGGATGTTTTCGGCCCTGTGTGATGCTTGTTGCATGAATTCAAATAGTGCGTTGATGACCAATACTATAGTGTGTCGGCTTGCATTGTGTTGGGCTCTAGAAAATGCTACTGTATGGGTAGGTTGCTGGCTATGGATTTTTCAGAGTGAGAGGTGGGCGAATCAACATGCTGTGACTGTGGAGTGAATTGAGGAGTAGGGGGAACAATGCTAGGGTTCGAGACCACAGGGAGATTTATAGGAAAAAGTGGCTGGTACGGTTCATCTTTTTTCCCTGCAAAATAGTTGTGCTTGAGCTTTTCCCTTCTGGTGGGCCCGACCTAAAAAGTAGTGATGCTAGCAATATTTGTTGGGTACCACTGGAAGAAGTGGTGCCCTTATCTCACTCTGCTAACTCAACTTCCATTTCCATAATTATTCATCGTCGGCCATACAATAGGGTTTTTGAAAGGATTGCGGAAGTGGAGGCTATGTGTGGGGAAGATTCTCATGACTGATGTAAGGTGGCGGATGTGGTGGGAGGAATTTTTTTTACTATTGGGGATGCAGAAAATGAGTGTTCCACCTCATCAGTAAGGTCAACAATTGGAGCTGGTGCAGTAGTTCTTGGCTTTTTAACTATCATACTGCGAACGACTCTTTTCTTCTTTGGCTTGGGGACTATTGGCTGGGATAGAGTGTGAGCGACTCCAATGGGGAGTTGCATAGCCAATGGATTTGTGATGATGGTCAAAAACATAGTGGAACCTCGAAATTTCAAGGGTTGGTTACTCTCACTTGATTAGCCTTTGAAACTTGCAATTGTTTACCTCAGTGTGAACATTTTCTCCTACATCTACAACACCATCGGGTGGAGCACATCTTCAGCTGGTCTCTTTCTGCTACATTCCGCTACATCTTCCCCTTACTCTTGTCGCTTTAAGGCTCCGAATAGATATTTTTACTTGCCATCAATAATCTCATAGGCCACCCCCGGCTATGATCCCAACTCAGTATGTAGTGTTGCTTCATCCATAATAAATTTTTGTGGCCTCATCTTGAATTTTTTTGGATGGAAGCACCATGGTCTAGGGTAGGTGTTCCCATGTGAGGCTCTCACTACAACAAAACCAGTGATTAGCGTCCCTTTTTACTTCTTTTTTTGCATCTAGAGCCCATTTTTGGTGCTATTTGCATCCATTTATCAAATATGGTGCAAAACTTGACACAAAATTTGCATCAAGTTTTGCACCAAATCTTACACCAAGTTTAGCACTAGGTATTGCAATAGGTTTTGCACCACGTTTTGCACCAAATTTTATGCCAAGTTTTGTGTCATCCTTTACACCAGGTTTTGTTCCAGGTTTTGCATCAAGTTTGGCACCTAATTTCGTTTGACATACTTTTGCATCCTCATTTGCATCCACTTTTTGCACCTACACTTGCATCAACTTTTGCATCGACTTTTGCATCCTTTTTTAAATCATTTTTTGCATCCATTTTTTCATCCATTTGTGCATCCCTTTTGCGCCAAGTTTTACATCGAGTTTTGTGTCTAGTTTTGCATAAAAGTTTGCATCTACTTTTGTTGCATCCACTTTTCCCTCTTGTTTGGCATCCATATTTACATCCTCTTTTGCATCTATTATTGTACCCACTATTGCATCTAATATTTTTGTGCCACAATTAGCGCCTAGTTTGACACCTCCTTTTGCACCCACTTTTGATTATAATTTTGCATCCACGTTTGCATCCTCATTTGCGTCTAGGTTTTCATCAACTACTACATCTATTTTTGCATCCCTTTCTGTATCCAATTTTGGACTGGGATTTGCATCGGGTTTTGTGTCTCGTTTTGCATCTACTTTTGCATCGACTTCTATTGCATCCACTTTTGCACACAATTTTGCATCCACTGTTGCACCCATTTTAAATTTCACTTTTTGCATCCCTTTTTACATCTTCATTTGCATCATACTTTGATTATTTTTTTGCATCTATCATTACATCCACTTTTGTTATGCCACAATTTGCACCATGTTTTGCACTCACTGTTGTATCCACGTTTGCTTCCAATGTTGCAACCATGTTCACATTCTCTTTTGCATCAAATATTGCATCTATTTTTGCATCCACTTTTATGTCAGGTTTATGCATTGGGTTTTGCATCTCGTTTTGTATCTACTTTTGCATCTACTTACATTATATCCATTTTTTGCATCCAATTTTGTTTTTCCTGTTGCATCAATGTTTGCTTCCACTTTTACATCCATTTTTGCATCTTATTTTGCATATTTTTTGTCTATTGTTACATCCACTTTTGTTGCACCATATCTTGCGCCTACCATTGCAACCACATTTGCTTCCACGTTTGCATCCCCTATTGCATCCACTTTTGTTTCATCCATTTTTGCATATACTTTTGTTTCTGTTGTTGCATCCGCATTTGTTTCACCACAATTTGTGCCAAGTTTTACACCTACCATTGGACCCATGTTTGCTTCCACTTTTGCCTTCATGTTTGCATCCAAGTTTGCATTGACAACTGCATCTACTTTTGCATCCACTTTTGTGTCAGGTTTTTCATGTTGTTGTGCATCTACTTATGTTGTATCCACTTTTCATCCAATTTTACTTCTATTGTTGCCCCCATTTCTATGTTCGCTTTTGCATCCCTTTTCCAACACTCATCATATTTTCTGCATTGATGATATTCCTTATGGCATTGACAATTATGAACAATTGATGACAATGTCAATAATATTGACAATGATGAAAATGAAGATGATGGTGATGACATGAATTGTGATTATGATGATAAAGACGATAGTGGTTACAATGACAATGATGACGATGGCAATGATTATGATGATGACGATGCTAATGACGTTGGCGAATCTTCCCAATTTTAGATGTTGTCATTGTCATAATCATAAGCATTATCTTTGGTGTCATGATCATCATTTTCATCTAGGTCATCATCAAAAACAATAATGGCATGAATGATGATGATGCATGATTACAACAATGTCGATAGAAATTACATTAATGATGATGATGGGGATGATAAAAATGACAATGACGATGATAATGGTGGTGATGATGATCATCATCAATCATCTGTCAAAAATAGAGTTGTTATTTCTCTTACGTATATCAATGTGTCCTAAACAACCCTTTTCTAGCACTGATCACATTTTTTGGGTTGATGATATTTCTTACAACATTTACAATTATGAACAATTGCAAACAATGTCCATAATGATGATGATGATGGCATGAATGGTGATTATGATGATAATGTAATGATGGCAATATTGTTGAGATTGCAACAAGATGATGGAGCTTAGTGAAAAGAGTCGCCTTCACTAAGTGGGCCCGCAGGCTATTTTTGGCGCAAGTCTATTTTTAGACTATGTCTATTTTTAGACATATGGATCATGTCTATGTTTATGGATGATTGATCGAGTTGGGAAAAATAGATGGACTTCTATTTTTGATGAAAGTGTGAGTGATCACAGTGTGAGTGATCAAGTCTATTTTTAGACTGGCTGTCAAAAATAGAAAAGTCAAATATTATTATCTCACAATAATATTTGGACTATAAACTTAATCTTATTCTCTTGGAGCACTTCAGTTTGAGCTACGGAAGTGGCACATGCAGCTGTCAGAAGGAAATTCGTTTTTCTTATGAGTCAGTTGAGTTGTTGCATGCATGACTTCAGTTAGAACTCAAGTGAGTTGAGTTTAGTGGACTGGAGGTACAGTTGATGGAGTTGTGTTCAGTTTAACTTAGTTAAACTGGTTGTAGTTAGTCTAACTGCAGATAGACTAATGATGAGTGTTAAACTAATTATTAACTCATAATACAACTAAAGAATACATCAGTTAACTCAGTTGCATGTCAGTGCATGTTCAGTTCAACAGGGACAGGTGGTAGAGAATCAGATTGCTATCAGTTGTGACTATAGTTGTGCACCAGATCTTGCACAATCAAAGGATTGAGTATGCCAATGAGTTTGCTCACGTATTTGGCCCGCATTTTAGCCTTTGCTCACGTCCACAAAGAGTGAGTGACTATTTTGCAGGTGAAAATCGAGTTTGGGAAGCAATTCTCATCAGTTCTTGAGCAGGTATTGAGCAGTGGAGGCAAGCAAGCAGTGGAATAGATTTGGAGATCAGATCTGAGCTGTATTGTGTGTAACAGAGGTGGAGATACTTGTGAGAAGTATTATGCTATGTATTGTTACATGATTCATTCAATATAATATACAGATAGTGTGGGGTTTTTAGCGAGATGCTTTCCCCGGGATACATACTGTGTTTATGAGTTTGATTGATGCTTCTATGTGTGCCTGTGAATGTTTCTGCTTCTGTAAATTGATGATCAACGTAGAGGAGATTATGTATTATACATGTTCCGCTTATAATTGTATGATCAGGATAATCTCTGTGAATATGTGTTAAATTATTCAAAAATTTCTACATGGTATCAGAGCTAGATAATTGTAGAAAAAGTTTCTACATGGTATCGGAGCAGCTTGATTTGTAGAAGAGATTTTTACAGGATATCAAGCGAGGATTGATCATCAGATCTACTATTCAGGAAGTGTTTACATTCTATTTCTTCAGGCAGAGTCTGTAATCGGGCCAGGTAGCCTCTGGATTCATCCTTCCTTTGGAAGGTGAGATATCTGGTGAATGCCCATACAGTCAATCTCTGTACGAGAAATATTTTGTTCTCACGAATCTTAGATCGGAAGCAGTTGAGTTTGAGCTGGTGGAAATCGAATTTGCAGCAGTGTTGTTGAAATGTCTTTCAACGGATTGCAAATGTTATTCCAAAGCAAGAGCGACCTGGCGCTCAAGGATAAACTCAGTAACAATAAAGGTGAGAATGGATCTTCATCAAAGGTATCTGATGAAGAGAATTCTGCTTTGGCTGCCAAAGCAAAGAAGGGGAAAAACAAGAAAGCTTCTCATTCCAGTGCGAAAGGCAAGAAGCAGGATATGTCCAAGGTGAAGTGTTTTCACTGTCACCAGCATGGACACTATGCCACAAATTGTCCGCAGAAGAAGAAGAACAAGCAAGCTGCTGGATCTGCAGGGGGAGAGGCCTTAGCTTCTCAGTTTGAGCTTGATTTTTCATTGATCGCATGCTTGGTTTCAAGTGTGATGGGATCAGTGTGGTTTCTGGACAGTGGTGCGTCTTTTCACATGACGGGAGATAGAGATTTGTTCTCTGATCTGGAGGACAAAGATCTTGGAGTGCACATCGAGATGGGCGATGATGGTAGATACAGTGCGACCGGTATCGGTACCATTTCCTTTGAGAGGGAGTCTGGTAAACCCTTTGTATTGAAGGAAGTCATGCATGTTCCAGGATTGAAGAAGAATCTCATCTCAGTGGCGATGTTAGAAGACAAGGGGTATGATGTTGTTTTCAGCGAGGGAAAGGCCTTCCTGCGCAGCAAGACAACTGGTGAGACCCGGAAGATAGGGGTTCGAGTGAGGAACCTTTATCAGTTGCATGTAGATGGATGCGCAGCAATGGCAGGCAAGGCAGAAGGATTGGTGAGCCGGGATGATGGCGAGTTGTGGCACAGGAGATTGGGTCACCTTCACCATGGAGCCTTGAAGATACTGCAGCAGATCACTACAGGGCTTCCTAAAGGCACACTTGCGCAGTCAGATCAATGCAAGGGGTGTACTTTGGGGAAGTTTGTGAAAGCCACCTTTCACGAGAAGGATAGTCACGCCACGACGATCCTTGAGAGAATTCACACAGACGTGTGTGGACCTTTCTCAGTTGCTTCGACAGCAAAACACAGGTATTATGTGATTTTTGTTGATGATTTCTCTCGTAAGTGCTGGATCTTCTTCATGCAGAAGAAGAGCGAGACATATTCAAAGTTCTGTGAATTCAAAGCACTGGTCGAGAAGGAGTCAGGGAAGAAGGTGAAGGCTCTTAGGAGCGATAATGGTGGTGAATACATCTCGGACGAGTTCAAGGATTTCTGCAAGGCAGAAGGGATTCGTAGAGAGCTCATAGCTCCCCATAACCCACAGCAGAACGAGGTAGCTGAGCGGAAGAACATAATGATTGTGGGTGCTGCACGGGCAATGTTGCATGATCAGGGCCTACCCCTTCACTTGTGGGCGGAAGCATGCAATACAGCAATTTATGTGCAGAACCGTTGTCCTCATAGGATACTTGGCATGAGTACACCCGAGGAGGCTTATTCTGGTAAGAAGCCTGATCTTTCTCATTTGAGGATTTTTGGTGCTAACGTTTACATGCATGTGACGAAGGATGCCAGAAAGAAGTTGGAACCAATTGCAAAGGTTGGGATATTTGTGGGGTACACTGATACGCCCCACAACTATCATGTGTATTTGCCAGACAGTGGTAAAACTGTTGTGCAACGGGATATAAAATTTCAGGAGGAGAAAGCCATGAAGTGTTCGCTTGAGAGGGAGCTACACTTGCATGCAGATGAGGAGCTATTAGTTCCTAAGGATGAGCTTCAGGACGTGGATCAGCCACAGGACGAGGTTCATGGAGTGGAAGAGACCACTCATGCAGCGCCAACCATCAGAGGGCGAAAGCGCTTGACAGAAGCTGAGCGACTGGCTCAAGATGCAGAGAAAGTTGTAGGACCACCTACAGCCCAACGCAGGCAGAGACAGTCACCTGATCGGTACACTGGATACATGGCTCTTATGAGCAAGTGTGTTGTGACTGAGCCATCCTCTTTCGAGGAAGCTGTGGAGGATCCCGCATGGGTAGACGCCATGGTGGAAGAGTATGATTCTATTGTCAGAAACAGTGCATGGGAGATTGTTCCTAGACCGGAAGGGAAATCAGTGGTAGGTTCGAGATGGATCTACAAAGTTAAGCAGGCAGCTGACGGGAGTGTGGAGAAGTACAAGGCAAGATTTGTTGCCTGAGGCTTTTCACAGATTGAGGGGATCGATTATGAGGAGACCTTTGCACCTGTCGCAAGGTATTCTTCCATACGGACGATTCTTGCTCTCTCAGCGCAGATGGGATGGCACATTCATCAGATGGATGTGAAGACTGCGTTCCTCAACGGAGTCATTGAGGAGGTGTACATTGAGCAACCCGAAGGCTTTGAAGTCTTCAGCAGCGAGTCGCATGTGTGCAGGCTCAAGAGAGCGCTGTATGGGTTGAAGCAAGCACCACGTGCTTGGTACACACGGATAGACAACTATTTCACAGGACTTGGATTCTCCAAGAGCGAGGCGGATCCGAACCTATACCAGATTGTGGTGGAGGGTAAGTTGCTTATCATTGTACTGTATGTTGATGATTTGATTCTAACGGGTGATGAGCTGTTGATACTGTCATGCAAGAAGGATCTTGCTACAGAGTTTGAGATGAAGGATTTGGGCCTCCTTCACTATTTCCTAGGATTGGAAATATGGCAGCGCAGTGGTGGACTGTTTGTTTCTCAGGGCAAGTATGCTCGGGAGATACTGGAGAAGTTCAACATGCATGGCTGCAAGCCTGTTGATACTCCTCTTCCTGGAGGTTGGAGGAAGGAGGATGCCACTTCGGGAGAAGAAGTGGATGCCACTGTTTATCGACAGTTGGTGGGGTCGCTGATGTATTTGGTCAATACACGACCTGATATATGCTATGCAGTTAACCAGCTTTCACAAGCTATGGTTAAGCCTACCAAGCTCTTCTGGAAGGCGGGCAAGCATGTATTGCGCTACTTGAGAGGCACATCGGGATATGGTTTGTGGTACAGACAGGAGGATGAGGTGAAGCTATGTGGCTTCACGGATGCAGATTGGGCAGGGAGCCCAACAGACAGAAAGAGCACATCAAGAGGGGTCTTCAGTATCGGATCGACAACAGTTTCTTGGTACAGTAGGAAGCAGAGATCCGTGGCACTCAGTTCAGCGGAGGCCGAGTATATGGCAGCAAGTTTGGCTACATGCGAGGCTATATGGATGAGGAAGATCCTGGTTGGTTTGTTCGGTTCTCATTTGGATCCTACTGTGATTTACTGTGATAACCAGAGTTGCATTAAACTCTCGGCTAATCCTGTATTTCATGATAGATCTAAACATATTGACATCAGGTACCATCATATCAGAGATTGTGTGCAGCGGAGGATCATGTTACTTTCGTACATTCCAACGGAGGATCAGGATGCTGATATTCTGACGAAGGCTCTCACCAGGAGCAAATTCGAGTACCACCGAGGCAGGATAGGGGTTGCTGATAATCGATATCTTGTCGAGAGGGAGTGTTGAGATTGCAACAAGATGATGGAGCTTAGTGAAAAGAGTCGCCTTCACTAAGTGGGCCCGCAGGCTATTTTTGGCGCAAGTCTATTTTTAGACTATGTCTATTTTTAGACATATGGATCATGTCTATGTTTATGGATGATTGATCAAGTTGGGAAAAATAGATGGACTTCTATTTTTGATGAAAGTGTGAGTGATCACAGTGTGAGTGATCAAGTCTATTTTTAGACTGGCTGTCAAAAATAGAAAAGTCAAATATTATTATCTCACAATAATATTTGGACTATAAACTTAATCTTATTCTCTTGGAGCACTTCAGTTTGAGCTACGGAAGTGGCACATGCAGCTGTCAGAAGGAAATTCGTTTTTCTTATGAGTCAGTTGAGTTGTTGCATGCATGACTTCAGTTAGAACTCAAGTGAGTTGAGTTTAGTGGACTGGAGGTACAGTTGATGGAGTTGTGTTCAGTTTAACTTAGTTAAACTGGTTGTAGTTAGTCTAACTGCAGATAGACTAATGATGAGTGTTAAACTAATTATTAACTCATAATACAACTAAAGAATACATCAGTTAACTCAGTTGCATGTCAGTGCATGTTCAGTTCAACAGGGACAGGTGGTAGAGAATCAGATTGCTATCAGTTGTGACTATAGTTGTGCACCAGATCTTGCACAATCAAAGGATTGAGTATGCCAATGAGTTTGCTCACGTATTTGGCCCGCATTTTAGCCTTTGCTCACGTCCACAAAGAGTGAGTGACTATTTTGCAGGTGAAAATCGAGTTCGGGAAGCAATTCTCATCAGTTCTTGAGCAGGTATTGAGCAGTGGAGGCAAGCAAGCAGTGGAATAGATTTGGAGATCAGATCTGAGCTGTATTGTGTGTAACAGAGGTGGAGATACTTGTGAGAAGTATTATGCTGTGTATTGTTACATGATTCATTCAATATAATATACAGATAGTGTGGGGTTTTTAGCGAGATGCTTTCCCCGGGATACATACTGTGTTTATGAGTTTGATTGATGCTTCTATGTGTGCCTGTGAATGTTTCTGCTTCTGTAAATTGATGATCAACGTAGAGGAGATTATGTATTATACATGTTCCGCTTATAATTGTATGATCAGGATAATCTCTGTGAATATGTGTTAAATTATTCAAAAATTTCTACAACAATGACAAGGATGATGGTGATGATGATGACAATGATTATGATAATGAGAATGACCTTACAATCTTATGGATTCGTGAACAATTACTAGTTTCAATACCATCTTCTGGATACGTATTGCTATCATACTTTTAAAATTTTCTGTCTCTCTTGAGGTATCTTACTATAATGGTGTTGTCAACACTAGAAAGATATCTTGTTGTAACGGTGGTTCTAATGTTAGCACTAGCAAAGTTTTTGTTAAATTTTGGTTAAAAAAAACCGATTTATGCAATTATTTTGACAATCTATGTAAAAAAGTAAATAACATCCAATTATTTTGACTGTAGTCCCATTGATTATCATGAATTCACCAGTCTGAAGACCATCTTCTACATACATATTATTATTAAACTTTTTGCATTATATCCCTCTTATATCTTGTGGTAATGGCAATATTAGCACTAGAAAAATATCTTGTTGTAATGGTGATGTTAGTATTAGCACTAAAAAAATCACTAAATTTTGGTAAAAAAAGTTTATCATTTATTTATTTTTAATTTGGGAAATTTTTGTTTTTATATTTTTTGTTTTTAATTCTATTTTTATGAAGTAATATTTTTTTTGGTTGAAATTTGGTAGTAACCATTTTTTGGTCTAATCATATGTATTAACCATGTTCTTTATGCTACAAGTATAATTGTTGGGACAAAATTTCTCTTTCAAATAAGTTGCAAAAAGCATATAAATGGAAGAATAGCGATGACAACTATTTTCATTGTCCAACTGTTCAGTATATCATGTATGAAAATATTCAACATTTTTATAAACAATGGATTAGAGGTGAGTCTGTAATTGTACATAATGTTTGGATGATACATAAAAACAAAGTTTGTTTCATTGATGTGGTTAGGATCTACTTTGGATACGAAACCCTAGGTTTGGAAGTATGCAAATAATGAATTTGGTTTACCTTTGATAACAAATGAAATTTTATTTCTTTTTCCTCGTAAAACCAAGGAAGATATGGCAATAATTCTCGTTAGAAAACTACTTCTTGTTGAAGGTTTATAATTGGTTGCAAAAGTTCAACAACTGGGTATAGAAGTTTTTAGTTGCTATTAAGGAAACAATGTGATTATAGGTTTTAGCAGACATAGATCATTCTTGGTATTTGATTCACTTTGACGATGGCCTCTTCTGACTAATATATGAGATTGTGAATTTGTTGATATTTTTTAGATTACCAAGTAGATATAGTTCTTTATAGGAATTTTGTAAAACCTGAAGTATTGACAAATGGTTTTTCACTGTTAAGCAAATTTAAGTCAAATTGGGTTGCAAAACTTAAGGAGAAAGCAAAAACAATTGTTAGTAGTTGTGAATTGATATAGTCATTAAATAATTCCCAACCATTTTCTTTGTGCTACAAGTCTAATTTTCAAGACAAAATTAATAATTTTGTTCATTTACAAAGAGCATATAAGTAGAATAATATCAACCGTACTGGAAACTATTTGTAGTGTCCATTAACTATTCAGTATATCATGCGTGAAAATATTTAACATTTTAAAAAACAATGAAAATGACAAGTGAACTTGTAAATATACAGAATGCTTGGATGATACATCCAAGACAAAGTTGCATTCATCAATGTGTTCAAGATCTACCTTGGAATAGAAACCATATGTTTTGGAAGTGTGCAAAAAAATAATTTGATCTACCTTTAAAGATAGTCTAGTATGGTAACCTTTTATGACCAATGATTTTTTTTTTTTCTCATCATCATCATATACATATATATATTAGAAACCAAGGAAGATATGATGATAATCGTCATAAAAAATGACCTATGATAGTGGTGGCGATGGTGAATATGATGACGATGACAATGGCAATGAGGATGATGATTAAATGATGATACCGATGACAACAATACAATGATAGGGACCCTATGCCATTAGGGATTCCCTATATGGGGAAAATATTACCTGCATGTGGGAAAGTTATTATTGATCACAAAAATGAATAAACTCAGTAGAAAATTTGAATCACCTTCATTACCCATCCAAATATCCTTAATAATTCAAATTTTTATTGTAGTGTAGTTTAATATATTTGTGTTAATTAATTCCATAAATTCAACTTAACAAGTTATATTTGTGTGTTAAGCTATATTTGTCTATATTCACAATATGTGACAATTTATACACACATAAATTATTTTCATTTTGTCTCAGTCATAACTTCATATTATTTCTAACCATTTTCAACTAATAGATGAAACTAACCATAGTAACTCTTATCTAACTAACTGAGCTTGTTATTTCCAACCAACAAACCATATTAACTAACATACATTTTAATGACATTAATTGCATCAAGTAATGAGTATACCTATAAGAATATTCAAAACACCAATTTAGATTATGAGTTCTAAAAATGGTAATTAAATGACTATTACAACCAAATAACAATGAATCATTTCAAAATGGGACATGATAATTGTCCTTATTTAAACATGAATGACATACCCTGTAAATTATCTAGAAGTCTTCATTTATGTTATCATCTGCATCTATGTCTTCCAATGCTTCCTTGTCAATGTTCATATGTTCTTGCAAGAAATTAATATTACTCTTCCTAAACCATTCTGCTAAAGTCATATTGTGATCATCCTCATCTTCACCTTCGTCATATTCTGTATCAATAAAAGTTGTTTCGTCATCAAAAATATCAGTGTTACCAGATCTATTAATTTGATCTTCATATTGTATATCATTATATTTCCTTCTTCTATAAGATCATTTGCCTTTGGAAATTGTTGGTTGTCATGGTGAATTGCCTCATCTAATTTATCATTTTGTGAAAATACACCTCTAGCCCTGCTTGTCCATACTGCTAAAGGAATGTTGTCACCATCATCTAGTTCACAGTCCTCTGGTTGAACATCATCATTGATGCCAATTTGTTCTATGTTCCCCGATTCTTGAACTATATTTGGTTGGTCATCATTACTTTTCTCTGTATTGATTGAGGCATCTTCGAATATATGCCTTAATCTTGGATCATAATGAATGACAAATATCCATTTTGGATCCAAAATATCTTCATAGAAAAAAACATACATGTGAAGAAGATAAATATATTAGATCTCCAGTGGTATCAAATTTTATTATCAATGAGAATGTATATATCCACAATAAAAAATGAATTACAAAATTACATACAACCGTTATTTCTTATATTTCTTATATTGTTTTAGTGAAAAAATACCTGCTCACAATGAATTGGTAGAACATAGGGCTCCTTATCCAGTGGTAGGTATTTTGATGAATCTATAGAAAACAATCCACTATGGATATCATGTCTCCGTGTCCTGTCAAATGATTCATACCATTTACATTTAAAAATACTACATTTGAAAGAGCGGTAATCTAACTCAATAATTTCTTGTATTTTTCCAACGTATTGAAGATTCCCTTCAATAACATTTTTATCTTTTGAACTTGCTCGACTTGATTGCTTGAAATCAACCATGACCCCACAATCGAAGGATCGTCTTTTTGCATCTACTCTTTCTACACGATAATTATGACCGTATGCCCACATTGCAGGATACTTCCTCACCTGTGACAAGCCATTTACTTGAGTGAAATTAAATATGATTGTGCATAGTTAAATAGTTAACAATGTGATTAATGTATTCAAGCAACATTTTGTAATAATTCAAAATTTACCTTTTTTTCACATCCTCTGCACATGTTGATCTCATCTTCTATTATGTTTGCATCTATTCCTTCCCCATCTATTTGGTTTTGAATTTGTTTAGAAACCCATTCTATTGTGCATTCTTTTCCCCATTGACCGGAAATATTAGTGGGAAGTGGGGTATTCCTTGGGTTTGATATCTTAAATTGTTTCCTTGCTTCTAACACTTCTTTCCTTTTTATATCATACATATCAATCCATTTATTCATGAATTCCATTTGGTAGAGGACAAATTTGTTGAGCACAACACTTTCATCAACACCTATTAAAAATCAACATGTATAATTCAAACTTAAAATATTATTCTTTCAATTCGGGAAGCCCAAAATGATATAGTAAATGATTCTAAAATAACTATAATAATGAATATTTTACATACCAATTACTTCTTGAACACCATTAGTTTGAGGCTTTTCTCCATCTATAATATCAGATGCACGTTCTTGATCCCAAAATTGTGCACCATTTTCAAAATCTTTACCAAGGAATTCACATAGGAAGAAAAATGCTTCATTTAGTACATACCCTTCAGCCATGCAACCCTCTGGATGTGCCTTCTGTCGGACATATCTTTTTAGGGTTTTCATGTATCTCTCAAAGAAAAACATCCATCTTGTTGAAATGATACCTGCCATTTCAATGTCATCAACTAGATGTATAAGTAAATGGACCTGTAGGTCCATGAAACTTGTAGGGAGCTCCTTTTCAAATACACATACAATTTCTGTGATTTCTTTCTTCCATCTTGGCACTTCAGACTCATGGATCTCTTTAGAGGTCACCCACCTAATTAGATATTGTCATTAAGTTAGTATGAATTTTTAGTGACATTTAGAATGAGATATAATATATCATTGTATCATATAGAGGAACATTTCATACCATGTAAAACCTTGTAAATATCAAGCGATCACATACCTCGTAAAGTCTGACAATCGACATATGGCATTCCTTAAGTCAGTTGTAAGGCATGAATCCCCTCTTATTGCTAGTGGCATGATATGCTATCAAACCAAATTATTATAGTTCATTAGTATTGATTTATCATAATATATCAAAATAAGTTTTAGTAAGTAAATGATAAGAATAACAATTAATTGATGTTAATACCTTCATAAAATTGTGATAATCATGTGTTTTGAATCCTGTGATATGTCCCTCTACTGTAAAAGCTTTATTCAATGATGATCCATATCCAGTGGGTGTTCTTATTGAACGAATCACATTTTTTAGTTGATCTAACTCTTTCCTTTTTAGTATCCATGGAGCTTCTGCATATGATTCATTTTCCTTACTTGGCCACAAATGTCTTGTATCAAATTTGGTACGTGAAAGAGCAATATCCCTCCTTGATGACAAAGTGTCTTTATCTTTGCTAGATATATGTCGAAAAATAGAATCAAGGACATTTTTGAAAACATGCATAGGATCTATTAAATGAGATATTAATAGATCCTTCCAGTAAGGGAGATCATAAAATATGGATTTCCTTTTCATTCCTTTTGGCATTTCAACCATAACTTGTTCTGGTTCCTCAATTGAATGATCATGACGAAAAAAATGGTTCCAAGCTTTTGATTCAGCATCTCCATACATTTTAAGCCAATCAGCTAGACCCATAACCTTGGGAGGAGGTTTATTTTCAATTTTTCCATCAAATTTATTCTTTAGGCGGCTTCTGAACTTATGGTCAGGTGGTAGAAAAACCCTGTTGTTTGCATATATAACTTTGTGTAGATCTTTAGAATATCGCCCGTCAAATTGTTCTGCACATCTTGGACATGCAAAAATCCCTTTTGTTTGTAGCCCTATAATCAATAACTAGCTTACATAAGAAAACAATAATAATGTAATACTTATATACAACTTGAATTGAAAATAAATTATGATGTACTACGAATATGCAAATTATTTGATCTCTTACCAGAACAAACACCAAGTCCTGGGAAATCGTTGAATTGTCCAACATAGTATGCCATAAAACATGAAGGACCTATTTGATGGAGGACGTGATATGTCATACATTCTTATGCCTTTCCATAACAATTGCATCTCATCAATAAAAGGTGCAATGTAAACATCCATTTTTTTCACTTGATGTTTTCTTGGAACGATGAGAGTTAGCATAAGGTGTTCCTTTCTAACACTCATCCATGGGGGAATATTGTATACTATCAGTCCAACTAGCCAAACACTATAATTTGAGCTTAGGAAAGAGAAAGGGCACACTCCATCCATTGCAAGTCCTAACCTAATACTGCGAGGTTCATCCTTGAATTTTCTTGGCCATTTTTCCTCTATATGTTTCATTGCTTTGGAGTCCATAGGAATTCGCATGAATCCATCTTTACTCCTATTCTTTGCATGCCAATCCATCAATTGTGCAAGAGATTTACAACGAAACATCTGTTGTAGTCTAGGAATAATTGGCATGTGTCCTAAAACCTTATTTGGAACTGTAGAACCTTGTACATCCGTACGATATCTTTTCTCTTTGCAAACAAGGCATTCTTCATTGTCTTTATATTCATCTCTATATAAGATGAAATCATTTTTACATGCATGAATTTGCTTATATTCAATCCCCAACTTGACTAACAATTGACGCGCTTCTATACAAGTTGATGGCAACACATTATCTTCAGGGAATATTTTATCCTTTAGAGCCCTGCAAGTTTTTTTTTTCAAACCTACACGTTAAAAATGTCATTTATAACGTTGTTTATATACCATAATGTAAAATCCACCTCAAATTAAATTAAATGAAGTTAGTACTTATATTCTAATTGAGGACAGAAATTGACAGTGCAAAACTAGAAAAATAATTCAAATAATTACTTTAGTAAGGTAGTGAAGCTCTTGTCTGACCAACCAAATAATGACTTGATTTCCAATAATATTAATGTGCATGAAAGCTTGGATGTTCTACTTGCACCCGATTTGAACACCACTGTCTTTGCTGCTTGCTTAATTGATGCATTGATGTTGATATCATCATAATTATGTTGGCGGTAGTTTCCCTCTATATCAGCATCATCATTATTATGCATAGGATCATCACCCTCATCATTGTTTCCATCCCCAAAGAAACTTGTGAGCATTTCATTCAATCCTTCTTCATGCATTACATTTCCATCGACATCTCTACTCTGAGTAGTGGATGGCATGTCATCAATGTATGCTAATTTCATCAATTCCTCAAATTTTTCACGTGGTAGTGCTCTCTTCAATGCTTCTCTTCTTCTCCTAGTATGGTTTAAAGGATGAATTGGATCATCTCGTTGAATTCTTAATGGTCTAGTTGGATCTTGATCATTAATAGGTGTATCATCAACATCGTTTACCTATAATTAAATGCAACCATTATTTAATGTTAGATAGCAATTACTGTATAGAACATGGATCCATTTCAAAGATATACACAATAAATTACTCAACAAAACAACATTATACATGTATACAATAAATTAAAAATATTATTTTTGAACACATTATTTTAAAAACAAGCCACATTAATTTCATATTCTTAGATTTTCTACCTTAGGAACATCCAAAAACAACAATTGTCTCAAATTATTCATCTATGCATGTAGTATCATCATGACCAACCTCTTGTTCATTGTGTTGATTTTCTATTTCATTTACAAACTCCATTGTCATATCCTCTTCCACCCATTTCTTTTTGCATGATTTAATTGTACGGCGTAGGCCACATCCATATGCAGGTATTTGTATTGGTCTATCAAAATGATTAAACTCCTCATTTGTTCTGATTCCATTGCCAACCTAAAATAATTGATACATGCATTATTTTTTCCAAGGTTAGAGATTAGACTATATGATGTACTTATATCGTCCATTAATTTATAACTGAACTTATTTATAACACCCACAAAGTATAACAATTGTATCAAAGTATTCATTCCATGTATTATCATCATGACTAACCTCTTGTTCATTGCCACCAATTTCTATTGTATTTGTAGAGTCAATTGTCATATCTTCTTCCACCCACTTTCTCATGCGATGTGCTTTAACAGTATGGTGTCCACCCTTGTGTACATATTTTGGTTGTTTTACAGTAAAAGGGTTCAACTTTGTATTTGTTGAAAACACATTTTCCACCTAAAAGAATCAACGACATGCATTATTTTTTTTCAAGTTTGAATAATAAACTATATAAATTACTAGGTTTAGGAAAACAAGGATCAGGAACTAAATTTCATTTTATTATATTTCATAAATTAATGTAATATTCAAGTACCTGATGCCCTAAATCATGTTGTGTGTCTTCATTGGAAATAAATTCATTTGTTTCCATGGCCTCTCCTAGCACCTGCAATACACAACAATGATAACAATTTTTATTAAAGTCATCTATGGAATTGTTATAGTCTTATTTCTTATTCCATTGTTTCAACCATTCTATTTTTCATGTTAGCTATTTGCATTTTCAATTATGAAATTCTCCACCATTGTTGTGACACTCTTATGATAATGATTGAACCCGAGTTGAAGTCTTAACTTTTCATGCAGATCTATAGTTCTGATTATTAGGGTCATATCTATTGAATTTTGGATATATACTAGTTTTTAACATGGATATCAAGTTGCCTATCTAGTTTGAATGTACATTAGGAACATAACGTTGTTTTAATCCTATGGAGATTTCAATATTTAGCGAACATTAGATGTTGAACATATTATACTACCATGTCATACATGTGAAGCATATTTAATATATGTTAGATGATCTAAATTACACCTTTGCATTAATATTAATACACAAATAATATTTTTTTCTTATTGGAAAAAAAACACTATGGCATTTCCAACCTAAGTCAATAATGACTAAAAGAATTATTGCATAAATAAATAAATCCTAAAATGATGCCTAAGTGATCTATTCCTCCCAAAGAGACAGGAGTAAAGTATAAATGGTACAACTATGGGCACTACAATGTAAACAACACATGTTCAAACCTTTACAGGGGTAGAGCCTCTATGCACTGTGCATGAGGGAAGGTGTTTGATATCTTATAGTTGGTTTCCCTTCATCACCAAAGTGGATTAGGTTATGAGTGGATTGGCAAAGCAACCCTTATTTGTTCCTTTTAGTTTTTGAGAAATCTCAAGTTCAACTAGTGCTAGTAAATCTTCTGTTCTCCTAAGATATAGGCTTCCCAGATCAAAGTACTGGTTACCGGGGGTTGTGGGTTTCTCTATTGAAGGCATTGAACCTTGCCAATAGAGCCAAAAAGAATAGAAAGAATAGGATGTCTTATATACGTATTAACAACTGAATCAGAATTGGGAGGATGAAATAAGAAAGAAAAGAATAGACAAAAACAATATATATATATATATATATATATATATATATATATATATATATATATATATATATATATATATATATATATATATATATATATATATATATATATATATATATTGTTTATACGTATTATTAACAAATGAACTTTAGAAAGAGTTCTTTCTGAGGCGGCTATAGCAGGAGGCTTGGATGCGTGAGAGAGTTAACCACTCTTACCTGGATGCTCGGATGCCGGTAGTAGTGCATCGATACCATATCTTTATGCGTGTGTGAAATCTCCCGCTTCTTAATTAGTGGGCAGATCATTTGGTTACTCAACTGCAACAGGATAGGGGTTGGATGGTGTAGTTTCACTGGCCTCAACTGCTTCTTCATTAGCTGGTAATCGTGCTCCAGAAAACCCCGATCCGCCCCTCATTTCCATGTTCAATGGCCTGACCAGAGCGTTCACTCCAGAAAACCCCGATCCGCCCCTCATTTCCTTGTTCAATGGGCTGACCAGACCGTTCACTCTAGAAAACTCCGATCCGCTCCAGGAAACCCCGATTTCGAATAGGATAGAAAGCGGAAGGAGGGGAATTGGGAGGATAACCCGAAAAAGAGGCGGCGGGAATGAAAAAAAAGCCAGTGCTGGAACCTATGGATCTCACTCCCATGTTTGATGTTCTGATCATAGATCATTCGCACACGAAAACCCCGATTCGCTCCAGAAAACTTCGTAGATCATTTGCGGCAGGAAACTCCGATTCGCTCCAGAAAACCTCGATTTCGAACAGGAAAAAAGGTGGAAGGAGGGGAATTGGGAGGATAGCCAGAAAAAATGCGGTGGGAACAAAAAAGGGCCAGCACTGGAACCTATGGATCTCCTCCATCTTCAATATGCTGACCATAGAACATTCGCTCTGGGAAAACCCTGATTTGGAATAGGAAAAAAGGTGGAAGGAGGGGACTTGGGAGGATTACCAAAAACAAAAAAGGACGCGATGGGAACGAAAAAGGGCTAGCAATACCAGATCATCGTTAGATTGAAGTTATTGAAGCTATTGGTGGCAGGAGAGAAGGAAAGTGCACGGGTCAGGGAGGCAGTGGGATATGTTCCCTTGTTCAGGTATAACTGATTCTATTCTTGAAACAGAAGCAGACATTTCAATCGATTTTGTAGACTGCAAGAATGTGTTCTCTCATCAAGATATGTATGATTTTGTTCCAGATAAAAGATGGATTGTCTCAGTAATGATAGTATTGATGTGTTGTTCCCTCTGATGTAATGACTGGTTACAAAGTTTGTAGGTTTTTTTACATGACTCTCGCCACAGGAAGTCTCTCGCTCTAAATCTTTATTGTTCTTAAGGGACCTTGTTATTGCTCTCAGTTACAGTCTCCCATCTCTTGTATACTACATTGTACACTGTTCATCCATTCATCAATGGTCACATTGACATAGAGACATTGTTCCTTTGCGACATAGTAGGCTTCACTGCACATATGTGTCTCACTATCCTCTGTATATATATAGATGTGTCTTTGGCTCTACACATAGATGTTCCAACATGCAAAAGTGCACCTTGTGATCTTCCTATCAACTTCTTTTCCTTCACTGTACCACATGGCATCCTTTCTGCCATCTGACTACTGTTCCTACCTTGCTACTTAGACAATCAGAGGTACTTGTTGAATGGTGGGTCCTCCTTCTAGGGGATGCATTCTCCTTGAGTTGCTTTGTCTGCAATTTCGGCTTGGCTTGTGTTTCTTATATAAGGCATCCTGTTCAGCATGTTGAGTGTATTAGGGTGGAGCTAGACTCCATGACCAATCATGCAAAAAGTGGGCCCTTATGGGAGTGCAAGACTCTTGGCAAAACTTATCACTTTGTGACAATTAAATTCGTGTGTTCTTCCCTTGGCCTGAGAGTCAATTTGGTGGTATGGTGACAAAAGAGGATAATCACTTTGAACAATGGGGATTTAATGACTTGGCTAGCACTTTGAGATGAAGATGTAACCATTTCAATGCTGGAAATCATTGGAAAGTAACCATCAACTGCTGTTGCACTCATAAACTTGTTGGCTGCGCTGATAAACCTACTAGTTGCACTCACTACCTTACTGGTTGCATTTTATGTTCTACATCTGGAGAACAACATTTCATGTTTTACATGGCTTTTGTATCTGTGTTATTTTGGTTACCATTGCCTGTTCTACAACTGGAGGACAACTTTTTACGTTCTACATGGCTTTTTTGTCAGTGTTATTTTGGTTGCCATTGTTTAGGTGTTCAGGTTTTCTTCCCTCTTTTGTAAATTAGTGATAGGAGTTGCTTTTTCGTAATAGTAATCAGAGTTGCTTTCTCATATTAGTAATGTAAATGCCTAATAAATTTGAAGTTACAAATTTAGTGGAAGTAATTCATTTTTCTACTCCTAAAAGCTTGTGTTAAGAGTAAGAGGGCTATTAATGGGACATGCCACTGTAGCAATAAGAATTGCAGTGATTGTGGATATGGATATCACAAAGATAATTGAGAATAGAGACTAAGAATGTCTATATGGATAACCCCCAGTCTCCCAATTTGCATTTATCTGTTCATCAACCATTCGTACAACTTAGGATTCATAAGAGGCGATGCATCATCTGCAAGGTACGTCGCCCTAAACCAGTCTTATGGCCTGGCGAGAGAATATTGGTTAGGCCCTTGGGGTATTTTCCTTAGCAGAGAACATTGTCCTACTAGCTTAAAATATAAAAAATTTCCATAAACTTTGTCTTCCAGTATTCAGCTGTCAAGTTTGGTCTTTTAGTAAAAAAGCTTCGGCATTTTTGATCATCAGCAAATAAAATTAAAAAAACAGGGTTCAACAGGGTTTTAGTGTTTCCATTCAATTTGTTTTATAATCTTTGACTTAATCCTCATTATTTGAATTAAGTTTGTTTACTATCAATCTTTGTTCCCTCCATTGGTCTTTGCCCGCTAGCAATTGAGAATAAATTAGCCATCCATATTCTCTCTTACGGCTAATGGTTGCATGCATGGAATTCACTATTACTGTGTTTTTAACCAACATACAATGTGATGACTCTATCACATTGTATTTATTTTTCATATCACGTTTGGGCCATTGCTACGTTAGCTGGTAAAGATAATTGTATCCATAGTTACCAGACTCAGCTGAGTTAACTTGGCTAGTCTGACTCTGCTGGGATCTAAATATGAGCAGATCAGACGGAGTTGAAGCTTAACTTGGTCAGAACTCAGGGTCTAACTCGGACTCAAACAAAACTTGAGAGTTATCTTAGGATCTGACTTGGGCTTGGCAAGAATCAGGTAAAACTTGACAACTAGAAAATAAAAGTTTTGTCCAAGTTATTTTCTTTTGCCCAACTTTCCTGAATTAAGTCTTAAGTCTTGCCTGATTTTAAGTCAAACCTTGATTCTTTGTCCATGTTGAGTTGCACATAATGCTTTATAGAAACAGTTTCCTTAATGCTATTTTATAGAGACATATAATTGAGTTCAGGATCAGCTGATGCTTCCTTCACTTTGTTTAATGAGGTTGTTTGTATTTCCAGAATCTCTTTTAGGAAGTAGCTATTCCCTGAATATGAAGTTATGCATTATTTCTCAGTTCTCAGTTTTCTTTTTTGTTATGGATAAAAGATGTAGTGAGCATGCTATGCCAAGTTTATTCATAGAGATTAGTAATGAAAATCCAAATACAGCATATAGAAGATTAGGTTGACAGTGGATGGTTGATTGGCTCCAAAGATACTATAATTATATTTTCCTTTCCAGTGATCACTTTGTTGGTGGATTTTTTTGGTATTTTTCACTTGTCCATGCTTCAGTCCTGTGTTTCAAGCTTTGGAATATAATTTCCTTCATTCCATTGTTGCTCAAGTTCAACAGCTTTATTGCATCTAAGCTTCACTCACTTACACACAAACATAGGAAATGCATAGGAATTTGTTTCATTCAGAAACGGAACTAGAATAAAGAACAAAGGAAGAAAACATCTTTATTTATCAAAATTGTGCTGATTGTTATTGCTAAGGCTTAATACCATCAAGAATGACTGGTGAATAGGACTACAACAAGAGAATGGAAAGCAAAATTTGGGAATTTTACTTCCATGAGGAATGACTTATGCATAAAACAAATTTGGTCGTTCTCATTATTTACTACTTACAATCACAGTATTCCCTTTCTCCCCATCTCGATGCTATATTTAATGGAATTTGATATTGTTTTTATGTTGATCATGAACAACAGCATAGGTTGACTGATTCGAATTTGGAAAAAAGTATGAAAGGTATAGCCAAAATTATGCTAGCAAATCTAGGTCCAACATCTATAGTGTTCTGGGATATAAAAGCGAACACGAATTCATTCTTTTATTTTTTAAACAAGAACAATTTATGTTTATATTACGAAAGATAGTTTACATACTGTGAAGTCTTGTTTAGAGGAAAAACATACTTAGAGTGACACTTAGCTACATAAACAGCTGCATTGAAACCGACTTCCTGAGACAGTCATCCTTATAGTTTGTAATTTCTCAATACTGCTTTGCCGTGATTGACAAAACTATTCACCACTTGTTAATATGTCGAAGTATATCTTTGTCTGCCTTACAGGAACCCCCAACAGGGTATCCTCCAGAGGAGTGTCATTTGGAGTAGAGTAAGAAGTGCTTGAATCAAAGCCTTCGCTCCACTATGATGGGAGGTACTTCCTTGAAAGCTGACCATAGATTCTAGCATATTGGGATAAGAAAACAGAGTTATTCGATGGAACTTTTCTGTTGCATAATCTCTGTACAGAGGCCTCTTGAACCTGGGATTTCGTCTCTTGAAGTTGAGAGCCTTTTGAAGCTAGGATTTGGTCTCTTGAAGTTGAGAGCCTTTTGAATCTGGGATTTGGTCTTGTGAAGTTGCTTTGTAGGGAGTGAGAACTTCAATAGTTGTTGGTCTCACTTGCAAGGAATTAATGCTGGAAGCCAATCCTTCACAGAGAGTTGAGAACAGAGGAAGCACGGAGAGAAGGAAAGTGTTCCCAATATAGCCTGCTAGCTGAGTCATAATGTCATATGTTGAAGCAAGGACACCACACCTCTTCCAGCTCCTTGTTTTTTGTGTTTCATTTTCATGGAAAATTCGGACATGTTTATATTTTTTTCCAATACAAGGTGCTTTCCCTCCCAAACGTGGAATTTCCTTAGAGTCTCTCTAAATCTGTTTATGTTTCTTTCTATCTCGACATTCAAAGAACTTGAAATTCCCATTTATGAAGCTACTACTACTTGTCAGTCTCTAAGTACTGTTAGATCTTCTGAGGTGTTCTTTTGTAAGTTTTAATATAAGTATTCCTTTTGAGTGATGCCAAGGATTCTACATAGTTGTTGGTTGCTACTCCAATGTCCCAAGTTAAATTTTCAAATAATCTTCCTTTTGTTGTTAAGATTATCCATGCCATGAACGAATGGCTTGGATCTCCTTTTGATGTTCATCAAAGAGCATTGTTAAAATCTTCGCATCCAATCATTAATATAATCAAATTTGCAGAAGATTACTTAAATGGGATTACATTCATGTACTTTTTTCGGTGCTGGTTTCCCTCCCTTTCTCTTCCCAATTTTCCAAATCATAACTATTCTTCCAACCTTTTTCTTGTTGGCTTAATTCACTCTACCTAATTTTTGAATTTTTCTAATCAAGTTGGCATTGATTCTTTAGACGTATTGGGAATATACCTATTTTCATTGAATATCTTGTCATTTTGATCAGCTGTATCTTCGAAAGAGAATAATATTCCAAATTACCTTTATAATTGGCTTGTTTTTGAATCCTTCAAGCAATAAAAGAAACCAGTTACTGAACAGTTCTTCTTTAGAAGATGCTGTAATAGAGGAGGGGAGACTCATTTCTATAACAGAAGAACGTAGGAAAGGGGGTTTCATTGTTTACAAAACAATAGTCACATATTGAAGGATCATTGATTCCTTGTTTCACCAGGTTCTCCTCTGTTAAAAGTGTCTCATTTGGCCAGACATTAAAAGTCAAGTTTGGAGATGGAATAGCTCAATTCGATCTTGTTTCATTTGATTTCTAGAGAGAGGAAGGATCCGCTCCTTCTAAGAAGTTTGAGGTATCCTTCTTTAATAATCTATTTTCTTGATTAGGTGCCCTGTTTTACTTATTCCTTTCTTATTGGAGCTTTCCCATCCGGGACTTGGGTCGAAGTTTGAGGTATCCTTCTTTAACAGTCTATTTTCTTGATTGGGTGCCCTATTTTACTTATTCCTTTCTTATTGGGGCTTTCCCATCCAGGACTTGGGTCAGAAAGGTCCAAAGGGTGTTCAGAGTATTAAGAAGGGAAATGGGATAGATCCACTTTGTTTAAAGGGGAAGAATGTGAATCAGCCTAGGAGGATATATGTGCCAAAAATGAAGGATTGTTAACTTTAGACCATCTTCTAAATGGAGAGAATTCCAGATTTGATATTTGAAGGGTTTCCAAGGACACGGTTTTCGAAATCTTTCCACAAGAGGCATCCTTTGGCTGTAAATTAGATAGTTGTATATTTATAATTTATTTCAAGCTCATGGCCTAGCTAGACACTAAAATGATGTATGAGACCCACTTGTTTGTGAGACAAAAAACCCTCTCCACATAACATTTGCATTATTTAATTTATAATAGTGTATATCTAGACTAACTCTGGTTGTGCCGTTTTCATTGTTTAATTTACAGTGGTATACATACCGTAGCTTTCTAGAATAACTCCTATTGTACTTGTATTTATGTTTGCTAATGGTGTCCCATGCAAAGCTTTCTAGAATATCTCCTATTGTACTTGTATTTATGTTTGCTAATGGTGTCCCATGCAAATCTCCTGTTACATTTTAGTAAAAACAATGTTCACATATTTGTGTGGAGATGATGCTCGGTACCAATTCTGACTTCTTAATCAAAGGGATACTTTCATACTTCCTAAATGCTTCCAACACATTATATTATCGTGCAAAGTTGTTGTTTATTGTTGACAACTATTTGTGCAATGCATTTCCATTTAAAAAAACAACAAAACAGAACTCACAAAACCTTCATTGAATTCACATGCATATGATGGGCGTAGAGCCGTCACATGCATTTCATAACATATAGTTTGAGTGGGATGTACTAATTATAAGTAGCGTCTTTTATCTTGTAATCCAAACGATAAAGTTTCATAATGTAATGACATATCAACCTTCGACTTACTGGCTGCCATTATAACACCAATGGTATATCCAACAATGCAAAAACTGGATATACCAATAATTTATGACTTAGCAAGGGTTGAGATGTCCTTTGTAGTGAGGGTGCCTAACCTTCTAGCCTTATCACAACAGGCGAAACATGCCCCTTGGAATTGAACCTGGGTGGATAGGAGAACAAACTATGCTCCCAACCACTTGAGCTACTAAGACAAGACAATAACCTTTGTGGTTATTGATTGGCACGGATGGACATGACAAAAGGTTGATAGCTAAAAATAGTTAGTTTATAGGTACCCTTGTTGATGGCAAGGTGCACCATGGACATGTCTATTGCCCTTTGTCAAACTTGGCACGTTGCAAATTTGTGTAGCTCCCATTAGTTAGGCCTACTAAGAGAAGCTCGGAAGGGAACTTGGTGATTTGCAAGTATGACGCATGATGAACAAGATTGGCATAAAGAACTTGATTAGATTTTATAGACTTGTGATCCTAGGATACATGTAGATTCCAAGAGTTGGGGATTTGCTATTTTAGGGTTGCAATGGATGGGTAGAAGTGCCCTAAGGCGTAAGCATCCGAGAGTACAATTGTACAATGCACTAGTTGGGTTCACATTCATTTGGCACACATCCACTAGATGAACTTCTTATGTGCACCATTGCTAAGCACACTTGGGTGTGATGGGCACATTTGTTGGGTGTGTGGCATCTTGGGCCCAACGTGATAAAGATGTTTGATAGTTGATGGAACAAGAATGAAGTGGGAAAATGCACCATTGGCCACACATTCGTCAGGCACACATCAACTGGACACACTTGTTGGGTGTACCTTTGTTGGTTGTGCTTGGGCACCTTCAGCACAACAGCATTGGATGTCAGATAGTGGATGGACAAGAAGGGGCAGAGACTAATAGGCACACATATGTTAGACATGCTTACTGGGTGCACCCTTAGGCACCATTGGCTACACATTCGTCAGGCACACATCAACTGGACACACTTGTTGGGTGTACCTTTGTTGGTTGTGCTTGGGCACCTTCTACACAACACCATTGGATGTCAGATAGTGGATGGACAAGAAGGGGTAGAGACTAATAGGCACACATATGTTAGACATGCTTACTGGGTGCACCCTTGCCATGTGTGCTTGGGTGCCTTGGGCACACTTGTTAGGTGTGTTGTGACTTAAGCACAACACCATTAGATGTTGGACAATTTGAAATCAAGTAATGAAGGGGGTTAAATGCATCATTGATCATAGAAGTTGGTGATGTGGACACTTGAGTCCACTTAAGCATAGAGAGGTTTGTAATATGCCAAAGAAGGATGCAAGTGTGAGACAAGTCTTGTATAAGTAGTGGACACCTCAAAGTTGCTAAGGCATCATCCATTGATCATTCACCAAGAGTGTAAATGAGCTCGATTATCGTGCTAAGTTCAAGGTTGGCATGGTAGGGTGAAACTGCACTAACTGAGTGAGAAGAAAAAGAAGACAAGAATTACAAGAGGCAATCTTTCAATTTTTTAAAGGGTTTGGATTGTGAAAGTCTATTGGGTAGTAGTTAAGGCAATAATTTCTTTGAATCATTGTATATCTAGAATAAAGTTGCAATTATGTTGTTATATATCTGTGACATTTTTTATATGATAACAATAAGGCACTTGCCTTGGATGCTACCTCTACTTTGTGTGTTGTTATAATATGTTTACTTGAATGAATGTTATGTTCCTTGCAATGTATTTTGTTGGTTAAGTGTTAAGTATTATTGGGATGTTTTAAAGGTTGTGGTGGGACATGTGCCTATTGTTTAATGATTTTGATTAAGTTGGATTCATTTGCATTTGATACATTGTAGCTTACAGTAGAGTTATGAGTAGACCTCAAGTTAAAGTGTGTAGTGTGGTTGTTGTAGGTGTATGTTGGCCAATCGACTGTGGTTGAGTAAAACTAGTGTCACACAACCTCAAGAGTCAAAACAGGCTTGGGGAAACTTAGGTTCTTGTAGAAAAATTCTAGCAAACTGTAGGTTCATGACAAATCGTATCAAAGTAGTGCAAATGTTCATTATGTTTGACCAAACTTGAGGCAAATTAGTAGGTTTGGGGACAAAATCAACCACAAGAGTGACTAAAAGGTTGGAACAAAAACTTTGTTCCTTTTTTAATCAAGCAATCAAGACTACATTTTTGCACAAAAGTTGAATACTTCAACCTATCTTAACCATGACTTAGAAGGGCGCTTCAAGCTTCGGTGGCAAGTTAAGCAGGTTGACAAAAGTAGGTTGAGGTAGTAAAGTAGATTGAGTCTTTGAGACTTCGGGTAGATTCTTTGCCCATACCTATATGCAGATGGATGGTGCAAAAGAAGAGTATGTGATGACAATGAAGCAATTGAAATTGCCCAAATCTAGTGTTAAGAATGTTGTTTGTTTCCTTTATTATCAGAATCATTTTGCTATTGATTTTCCTTTGAAGAAGATGTTGGAAGACTTGGAAGTACTCCAAGTGCAAAAAATTTAGAAGATAAAAACAACAGTGTTGGGAGGAGCCCAAGTGTACCAAACTTCAAAGGCATAGGTTCTTGATAGGAAAATTTAGGGTAGTAGTTTGGTAGGCAAGTGTACCAAACTTTTGCATGTAGTTTAATATATTTGTGTTAATTAATTCCATAAATTCAACTTAACAAGTTATATTTGTGTTGATGGGTTGAATTTGTTGTTTGGATGGACTCTATGGTATGTAATCTTAGTTGGATTTCCAATATACTTTTAAACCATATTTTCATTTTATTTTTTAGTACTATTAGATATTATATCTTACCTCATTTTATGGTTAACATTGTATAACAAAAACATGCGTTGTGTTATGTAATTAATACTAACATGTAATATTGATTTTTTTTGTCAGAATGCTATAGGTAATGATTGCCAAGACGATGATCCAAATTATGTTCAACATATATCAAGAGATGATGAGGATGAGGATGAGGATGATGGTGGTGAAGGAGGAGATGATGATGATAGTTGCGGTGTTGGTGATGATGTGGATCAGAGTAATGAGGATGGTCAAGATGATTATGAGGATGATCTTGGTGGTGGTAGCTAGGCATGCACATGCATTGTTTTTTATGAAGAAATTATTGTGTAGAATGACATTGTTATGTTTAGATGGGTGTTGTGAATTTACCCTATATCAATGAGACATTTTGATTTTGTAATCATACGATGAGTTTGATTTATGTATGTTGTTAATTTATCGTAGAATAACGATATTCATGAAATATTTTGATTTGTTAATCATATTTGAATTTTAGTTGTTTTGATTAAAAATAATACTGATTTTATTAGTATTATGTTGCTATTTTATACATGTTTTGAAAATTGTTAATGGCACATTGTTATTTTTTTGGATGGATGTTGTCAATTTCTCTTAAATTTCTTTACAAATGATTTTGAATTGTGATATTTGCTTTAATGATATTTAGAAACTATCATATATTTCACTATGAATCTATAAAGGGGGTCATATATGTAAAGAAAAATATACTCTATATAAGAAGTCAAATGCGGATGTAACCATGGATGCAAAATTGAAAGTAAAATTGGATGTTAAACTAGGAATTAATACAAAATGCAAACAATTGACATACAAAGTGTTTTAAATTAGAAGTGAAAAATTGTGCAATAGTTGACACAAAGAAGGGAACAAAACATGGCATACAAAAGGATATCAAATTGGGCAAAAACAAGGACACATAAATGGGCACCAAATTAGATGCAAAAAAAGACAACAACTAGATGTAAAATAAGATGCAAAGTTGAGCGTTAAAAAGAAGAAAAAAACGTTACAAATTAATATGCCAAATGATGATGCAAATAATGGTGTAAATTTGGGATGCAAACTTGGGTGCAAAAAAGGAAAAAAAAAAGATGTAAGAAAAGACATAAAACAAGATGCAAAATGGGGCTGAAAAAAGGTGAAACCAAGGATGCCATATTGGATGTAAAAAATGATTCCTAATCACATGCAAATTTAGGTTCGAACTCAGACACAAAATTATATGCAAATGTGGACACAAAATGAGGCAAAAAAAGATGCAAATTTGGATGGTGAAAACGATGTAAAACTAGACACCAAAGAAATACAAAATTGGATGAAAAAGTCGGTGTAAATAATGGTGCAACATTGGACACAAGTAGACAAAAAATGGTGCAAAAAGGAGCATAAAATAGCTTAAAATTGGATGCAAAACTTGGTGCAAAAACAAATACAAAATTAGACGTAAAAAATGGCTCTACATTGAATGTACCATTAGACACAAAATAAGATGCAAAGGTGGACTCAACATAAGATGCAAATATAAATGCAAATTTGGATGCTCAAAATGATGTAACATTAGATGCAAGAGATGGTGTTAAAAATGATGCAAAATTGGATGAAACAAATGACGCAAAATATGGTGCAAAATGAGATGGGAAAAATGGAGACAAATCAAACGTAAATGTGGATGTAAAAAATGGTCCAAAAAAAGATGCAAAAATGGGCACAAAAATGGATGCAAAATTTGGTGCTAAATCAAATTCAACACATGGTGCAAAGATAAGCACCAAAGCTGGTGCAAAAATAGAAGCAAAAACTAGTGTAAGACTAGATACAAAACCTGGCGTAAGATTAGATGCAAAAACTGACACAAAATGGATGCATAAAAAGATGTTAAATTGGATTCAAAATACAGTGTAAACTTGATGCAAATGATGGTGCAAAAATGGAAGCAAAGAATGACACAAAATAGGAAGCAAAAGAGAATGAAAAATAGATGCAAAAAATGACACAAAACTAGAAGCAAAACCTGTCATAAAATAAGATGCAAATTGACGCAATAAATGATGCATAGTTTGGTGTAAAAAATGATGCAAAATCTAGCGTGAAAAAGGATGCAAAATCAAGTGCAAAAAAGGATGCTTTAAAAATTGTACAATAGAGCCAGATTTAGCGCCAGGTTGCTCATCACAATTACAAAAAAAATGCACTAAAATCTGGCGCTAAATCTGGCGCAAATCGCTGGTTTTGTTGTAGTGTCTAAACCAAACTTCTTCATAAAACTCATCTAGCAGAGTTTTGGGTATCCTCTGCATCGACCACACTGTAGCTAATATCATTTCATACTAGTCTCTAAAAGTTGTTTCATTTACCTCCTTCATGCTCATATCTCCCGACACTCTCCATGGTTCATACCAAAGTGCTAATGGTTGTCCTTCGATGATAGGCATCATTTCCCTCTCTCTTGGTGACCTCCATTTCCACATGGCCAGATACATTAGAATGTACCCAAACAGAAAATTGGTACTCCGCCTATACATATCTTCGCATGCTTCAAAAAGCTTGTTGAGAACAAAATCAGACCAGTTGAGTATCTCCCCTTTGCAGCAATGCTCCGCAATCGAAATTGCACCTAGTGTGAATTCATTTCTCAATAAGTGTCTCATGGTTTTTCCTGCTATGATGTAGTAGGAAAATCTGATGTTGACTTTGTTTGTCATATCAATCTTTGCTCCTCTTCCACCCCATTCAGTTTCACATCTTGCATATTAGTTATCTTCTCTCTACTTCTTGGCCCTTTTAGCACCTTCCTAGAATGTTGTGGTTACTATGTTCCCTCCCACTGATTGCCCTATTAGACGTTGAATATCATCTATGTGAATGGAGTACTCTTTTTCAAGCCACAATGATCCCCCATGCACTCTGCTTGACAAGAGTTTAGTACATTGCATGGCTGCAAATTGAGTGCCGAAAACATGTAGGATTCTCAAATTCAGTAGTGTTGACCATTGCAATCCTCTGAAATATTCCTTGACTCTGGAGGTCTTGGTGCCATCTTCCTTCTAGATTTCATCTGTATAGACCTCTCTCTTAAGAGTTGGGAACTAGAAGCAATTCATAAGGTCATTGTCAATTAGAATCGCCTTATCGTATTTCCCATACAAATTGTCAACTAGTTCAATTCATTCATGTAACTGGTCTTATGGAACCAAGATAATTCCCTTCGTCATCTCTCTACATCTCTGGTAAATAATTGCCACCTAAGGTTTCACACTTCTGCGCTTCTATAACTCTTCTTCCGAGCGGGTCTAGATTTCTTCTACTATCGGCAATTGAAACTCTGTAGTTTGCTTCATTATACCACAAGTTACATAGTTGGGTTTGACACAATGTTTCCTGATTGGACTTTTAGCGACTAATTACTTCGGAAACTTTCCCTATGTGTTCTAACCATGATTTTCTATCATCGGCTAATGTGGACCTGACAATCATGATGTGGACTAGGGAAGGACAGAGTGGGCTGCATGGCATATTAATTTTGCGGTGATGGGGTTATCTATTAACTAAAATTGTTCCTAACAGGAAAATATTTTACGGCTCCTATATGAGAGTTCCATTATTTGTTACTTATTATGGAAATTACTACTAGTATGGCGGAAAGGACTGGTACAGCATGTGACCATAAAGACTGAAAAAGCGTCTGCCTACATGTAACTTTTGGGATGTGACTGCATATGTGACTGATAACTCTACTTCCCCCTCGACCATAAATGGGTTGCAGCGTAATGAAACTAATGCCGCAACCTTACTGACACTTTTTCTTATTTCTATTAAAAGGATATAAAGGTATGTCTGCAACTAATTGCTTAACATGAGTGACTAGCTCTTATTACCTCCTACCTACTTATGGGATTGTTTCCGAGACCCTGTTTATCTTGAATTTGTGCTTGATGATTTTTGGAAGGGCTTTAGGAGTGTGCCATTTACCCATCCTTGCAGCATGATTATGTCCAGTTGCACCAATATTACTCTCCAGAATCTCTAGTTTCTGCAACTATGAACGGGCCCAACTAGTGCATTTGCAGTTTTCCTGGGAATTTTTGGAATTTTTTGTCGTATAGTAATACATGATCCCCAATTTTGAATGTCTTCTTCTGGATTTTCCTATCGCGCCAAGCTTTCTTCCTTCTCTGCTCCGCTGACTGGTGAAACTCGGCCAAAAACCGAGATTCATCAAGTTCCATTAGTTGACTTAGTCTTTCTCTCAATGCCCCATTGTTTGTCATTCTCATTGCTTTAGATATGAACATGCTTGGTATTATAAACTCCGCTGGAACTACCGCTTCCTTTCTGTATACTATCTGAAGCTATGTTTGTTTATGAAGCCTCTTTACCATTGTTCTGTATGCCCATAGAGTTGCTAGAATTCTCTCATCCCAATCATTCATGTTGGCTGATATAATCTTCGTTAGACCTTTCTCCAAGATTTTGTTGAATTCTTCAACAGTTCGATTGGCATGTGGATGATATGGACTAATTTTATTATGATGGATCATGAAATTCTTTAGAAGAGATTCAATAGTTTCATTTATAAAATGTGTTCCTTGGTCACTTATGAGGCTCGTCGGGCATCCAAATCTCGAGATTATGTTCTTTAAAATGAACCTTGTGGCCATGCCCACTATACATTCTATGATGGGTGTTGCTTCTACCCATCTGGTGAGGTATTCAGTTGTGGTTATTATGTATCTTGCTCTTGAATGCCTTCCTGGTGGTGTAATGGGTCCAATGAAATCTATTGCCCATTTCTTGAAGATTTTCACTGTGTGAATGAGATTTAAGGGAAATTCATCCCATCAGGAAGGCTTGCCAACTCTCTAACAGACATCGTAACCCTTAGCATATTCCTTAGAATCTTTGTGAAGGGTTGGCCACCATAGTCCCGCCCACAGTATCTTCCTTGCGGTGGCTTTTCCTCCCACATGGCCTCCTGTGACTCCCTCATGACATTCCCATAATACATCTTCTCTTTCATGCTGATGTATGTAGCATCTCAGTACTTGATTTAAGCCCATTTTGTAGAGGTGTCCTGCAATCAGTTGGTAGTATGCTACCCTTACTATTAAGTGTTGCTTCTATGTTGTTGTATATCCTTCTAGGCGATGCCCTGTTGTCAATAGTGTAGCGATCTCTTGTAGGTGATCTAGGACTACCTCTATTCTAAACAATTCGGCATCAGGCAATTGATCATCCAATTCTCCATCGTTCTCTCCAGTTTCCAGTCGTGACAAATGGACTGGACCCAAATTCAGTCTGCATGTTTTTATTACCAACTCAAAAGTGAATTCCTGGAATAATAATAGCCATCAAAATATCCTACCCTCTAGTACTGGCTTGTTTACTAATTACTTCAATTCAGAATGGTCCGTTAAGAACGTGAATGGCGCCCCCAAAAAGTAATGGCTGAAATTTTGCAAAGAATACACCATGGCCAAGGCCTCCCTCTCAGTTTTCATATAATTCCTTTCTGCAATTGACAATTTTCTGCTAGCATAATACACTGGGTGATCCATATTTATTTCCCCTGGTTGCACTAAGACTGCACCTAGCACTATCCCTGACGCATCAATATGCACATGAAACATTTTGTTCCAATCAAGATAGACAAGGATCAGGGCACTTACGAGTTTTCCTTTCAATATATTAAATGCTGCTTGAGAGTCCTCAGTCCAAACGAACACTTCTGTCCTTTTCAATAATTTCTCCATGGGGGTCATGATTGATGCATAATTCCTGATGAAACATCGGTAGTACCCCATATGGCCTAGAGTGGACCTTAGTTGATTCACCTTGTGCAGTGGCTCCATGTTGAAAATTGCTACAACCTTCACTGGGTCTACGCATACTCCATATTTGCAGATGATGTGGCTTAGCAGTGTTCCAAACGGGACCATGAAAACACACTTTTTGAGGTTTAAGGAAATTTGCAATTGTCGGCACCTTTCAAACATGAACCTTAGTTAGCTTGTGTGTTTCTTGAGTAGGCTATATACTGTCAAATCATCCAAGTACACCTCTAGAAACTTGTGAATTTAATCTCAGAATGTAGCAATGACAATCCTCGAGAATACCGCTGGTGCATTCTTCAACCCGAATGGAATTACGTTGTATGCATATGACCCCCATTTGGTAGTGAATTTTGTTTTCCTTTTATCCTCCTAAGCTATTCGAACCTAATGGTAGCCTAGGAATCCATCTGTAAATGAATAGGCTTCATTATCCGGCACATTGTCTAGGACTTCATCACTGAAAGGTGTCAGGAATGGATCATGCACACATGCATTATTGAGACTTTTGTAATCAATGCAAACCCTGATTTCGGTCACATCCTTCTTATTTTGTATGACTATTAGACTTATCCACTCTGCTTCATCTACTGGAAATATAATCCCTACTTCCAGCATTGTGTCAATTTCCTTCTTAACATTCTCCTTCACCCTCGGGTTCAGTCTCAGAACAATCTTCATCTCCCCTATATCTCCTTTATCCCTTTTAGCTCTGCTACTGATTCTAGGAATAAGTCCTGATACTCCTGTAACAGGTCAAAAATTTCTTTTCTAGTCTGTTCATCCCAATAATCTCCCACAGACGCCATTTTGGGTTTATCCTCCATCCCAACATTTTGTTTTCTTATCTTCATCGGTAAAAGGTGAGCACCTTCTATTGAGGGACTCTCCTGGATGTCTCTCTCTCCTTTTGTTTCCTCAAAGGTTAGGTGTCTCAATCCATCTAATCCCTCCTCATTTGGCTCTGGAGCCATCTTGTCACAGGTTGCATATTCTAGAGAATCTATGTCGTATAGACACTGTAGGAAATTTTTGTCAAGACAACCTTCAACTAACTATCCTGGTGCGAATAGAACCCTTTTCATTGCATGGAGTGTCTCAATCATCCATGCATCATCACCCCTTAATGAAAAGCTACTATTGAACTTTGCCTCCAGAACATCCCAATCCTTCGTTTTCTTAAGGAATTCCTCTTGCACGTACCAAGCTCGGGGAACAGTTCCTAGGGTATGTATGAATATATGTACCCAAAGCTCCTTCAGGATTCCTTGTCTTCTCCAACCTTTTATGCAGGCTTCGACATGCTTCTCAAGACTTGAATTCCCTCTGTATTTCATATTATCTTGTGGTTGGTCTTCCTCCTAACCAAACCTTTCCCTCATGGCCTGCTTTATGGCTTCCCAATTTCGCAGTGTGTTGCAATGTGTTCTCCACCATCTTGCCGGTGTGGCCATGAGTGCAATATCGAGAAATTGAATCTTTTGTTCTTCCCTCATTTCTTTGTCTACCTTGTTCAAGAAGACATCCACTGGTTCAATGCCATGGAACTTGGGATAGTCGCTTACCTATGTTCTTATACAATTAACCTGACCTATCACTGCACAACGTCTAGTGTTTAGTTCATATCCGCCTTGCTGCCATGCATCCCATGCAACTTTTGAACCGGTCTCTGAACTCTGAATACTCCTCTAGCTGACGGATCCTCCTGTAGTAGGATTTATGTAATCTTCCCTTTTTCCCACTGTTAGTGTGTATATTTGTTCTAGCATTCCTGGCTCGTCCCTATCATCTACAGGGTTTGTGAACGTTGGTCCTTGATAAGGGTGCAAGGGTTGGATCACCCTCATTCATTCTGCTTTCAAAATCATCAATTTTTTATTTAGGTCGATGACAACATAGTTTTCATACGCCCAGTCGATCCCAAGGAGCACTGGGTATGGTTCCTTGTCTCCCATTATATCGATCAATTTGAACTCAGTATGCGTATTCACCCCCGCCACATATACTTCTATGTTTTCTAGCCTTCCGATGGGAAGTATACAATACTGATTCACCATGCTTAGTTGAATCGGTGAGTATTTCAGTTGCGGCTTCCCCATTGCCTCCCATGTTTTCCTGGGTAGGATGTTTATATCTGATCCTAGGTCTAGCATGGTGTCCCTGATTTGGAATCCTGCAACTTGAGCATTAATTTAGACTTCCTTTCTGCTTCTCTTCTTGTTTCACCTCACTCTTGTGGAATTCTTTTCTGGCAGGTTAGCAAGTGATCATTTCGCTTCCCCTTCCTCCACTGATAATGCATCCTTTAAACTTTTCCGTAACTCCTTTAACATGTATTCATCTTCGACAATTTGTAGGAATAATTTAAACCATTATTAAATTAAATGGTTACTATCAGGTGCATGGCCATTCTATCTTTGGTCTTCCTTCATCTCAGTCATCCCCTTGAATAACTTAGTTGCTTCGTGATAATACTTCTTTTGGCGCTCAAGCTGATATGATTTCTTTGGAGATGTTTCCTTAATGATCAAGGGTGGGTCTGCCGCACTATGATCCGCCCCCATATTCTTTCGTCCTCTTGTAACTATATTGATATTTGTTGCGGGAAGACCATCATCGGTATGAGTTTCGACATTAATTAGGTTAACCCCCCTCTGTCTGGTCCTTTCCTCCCACTCTGCATTGATTTCCGAGAAATCCTCCATGGCATGCGTATTAATTCTACATTGTGAGCACCATGGTCTCCTAGGGAGCAGGCATGCCCTGGCGGCATGCCCTTCTTGGTCACAGTTATAACACCTTATGGGGCCTCTTCCTCCCATTCTTCCTCCTCTCCCATTTCCTCCTTGCCCCCCAAGTTTGACTCATTAATCCTAAACGTCAAACTATCTAGCCATTTGGCTAGAGCATCCAGTGCTCGGCACTAGTCAGTGTGATGTGTTGTAGATGCACAAAACTCATAGTAGTTGTTATTAGGGATGCTGGAGTACTTCTGTAGTATCAGGCACATCTGTGGTAGATGTGCATACATTCTACAGATCTTGTAATATTCCTGGTTGTTTCATCTAGGAAAAACGCCTTGCGCTCTGTTGTGATATATAACAACCCCCCCATTTCAAATTGTTAATATTAGTATAAAGATGCTAAATAAGAAATAGGTCCCCTTTAGGATATAAAGAGTAATAAAACCTTTTGAGTAAAATAGATTTTCCATACCTTTCATAAAAGTTTCTTTATGAGTGTTTGGAATCGCTCATCACAAATCGCAATTGCTTAACACCAATGAACATCCATTTGAAAAGTTGCGATGCGATCAAAGTCATCACAAATTCCTCATTGCAGATTTTTAAATTTAAAAATCCATTTATAAACATGCGATGTTATATAAATATCGCATTTCACATATCGGTAACTCTGAGGAATAAGTTAGGGCATTCCATTGAAACCTTGCGATGCGATAAGGCTATCGCATATCGCATCGCACCAATCCATAGGAAAACGTTGAAACGATTCGGTTGAAAATTTATGATGCGATGTGAATATCGCAATCGCATATCACATACCATGCTCCCAATAGAAATAAGTACCATATACTAAGAGCACTCGTGATATAATGCTAAATCAAGTATAAAGAAAAACATGATTTGCCAAGTTTGAAACAAACCCGCCAACTCTACGCGCCAGCTCATCACTCATCTCAATCACAACAATACAAGGAATTCTTTTAGACATAGTGCTTGTAACTCCCGATTTGCGATATGTGATGGCTCTACACGTATTAAAATAATACAATCGCTAATCACAAAATCACAAAGTTGTGACACCTATTCTAAAAGGACCAATGGAAAACTTGCAATGCGACATATATTAATTCGGCATTAAAGTTCACGTTATGAGGACACAGTAATGCATTTAGAGGTAGTTATAGTTACAATCCTTTAAGGATTTCATCCTTTGTGATTATGTGCTATATGATATATTTTGATGCACATAACTTCTTTTAGTCTATAATTAGTTGTATTGGATCCTCTCAGATGTTTTTTCCTATCACACTCCTCTTTCTCATTTTGCAGTGTAAATCCAAAATCGCGCAGGTAGTTAAGATGTCTAAGAGAACTCGAAAGGCAAAGGATCTCCTTACAGTGGAAGGAGGACAAAGAAAATTGGCGTTAACCTTAGATACCACCTATCTAGTCTTTGGCAACACCTTGTGGGAAGGTATATATACTTTGCTTGAAAATGAAGATCTGAACGAGATAGAGGAAGAAGCAACAACTGGTGGAACTAATAAATTAGAAAATACGCTCAATGATTTTGCTAGCTCTTTCCTCCATCGAATAGTGTCCCGTGCAAAGATTTTACCATATAATGATATGGTAAGATGGGTAATCGAGAGCATTAACATAACGGATAGAGCTTTCTTCACAGCTGATGGAAGGATGTTTGGATCCTTCAAACCAGAAGATGTCAAGAGAATGTATCACCTGCCAGATCCCCAGTGACACTACAACAAAGCATTCCTGGAAGCTTTTGCCAAGGAGAATGACATTGAATCAAACCCTATCAAGCAATGGAGACACTTTCCTAACAAGCATAAACATGAATCATCTGGTATGTATTCCGTGGACTCCTTGGCATCTCCATATTGTTATGTTGTTGCTATGATGTGTAGACTCTTTGGAAGTCTCAATTCTACTAGATTTTATATTGAGATGGTTCCATTGATAGAAGCAGCGATAAACTGCTTTGTCATGGACTGGGAAACTATCCTATCAGACAAAATGGCTAGTCAAATACTAGATTATAGAAAGAATAGATTTGTCACTACCCGAGTCGTGCCCCCATTCCATATGAGTGCTTACATAGTTAACATAATTTGTTTTATTTCCAACTTTCCCATGCTAGGTTGGAAATGGACTGTTCAGGACCAAACCCCCATTCATATTTACCATAAATACTTATGGAAGTCTAAATACAAGAATCATTTATACAAGATTTGTCATGGTTTCATTTTACCCGTCCATCAAGCCATCTTTAATAAACTTGCTCCTCGGCTATCTGACGAGGCTAGCATTGATTTAACCTCAATCGGTAGTTGGTTCAGGAAGATACGTTTACCTATGTTGGGGTTTTTGGCACTATTACAGATCCTCACATCCTTCCACTTTAAATTCTAGATAAGCTTTTAGCCAGGGAGGTAGCCTACCAGATAGTAGAAAAATGGATGACTAGAAATCTTAAAGAGTCCAAGAAATAGTTGTGGCCCACCTTCCGTCTTTGTTGCGGCACTTACTCATTGCATGATTTTAAACATGCCAAGAAATAAGAAAAAAACACAAAGGATCTGAGTCTAGTCGTTATCCCTAAAAGACAATATGACACAAAGAAGGTTTCTTTCAATTTCACCACTCAAATGAAAGTTAATAAATTCTTGCATGAGGAAGATGAGTTTGATGACTTGTTTGCCTCAACAGAATTATTCTCAATAGTAAGTCATCTAGAAAAATTGAAATTGAGTGCTGAGAAAATGGGAAAATTCATTGAATACAGGACATAGAGGTTACTGATAGTACCATTGGATTTGTTAAGTACTACAACAATCATTCAGCAGGCAGAACACAATGGAGAGCTGGTAATTGAGAAGGTTTCTGAAGAAGTTGAGACAAGTGATTAGGCTAGTGAACAACTAAACACTGATGTTCACATTGATCCCTAATTTATTCAAGAATGGGAGAAATTTTATCAACATATCGAAAGTGAGAATGACCCTCAAAACATTATCACATCTGCGGCTACTGAAACACAATGGCCCATTATTCCTGATATTGTGATTGAAAAGACACCCAACAAAGAAACAACTAGAAAAGATGTTGGGTATACGACCAAAGTCCCACATTGACTAGAAGTGGGGAGGATCATGGGTATATAAGGATGGACAAATATCTCCATTGGTATGAGGCCTTTTGGGGGTAAGTCCAAAAACAAATCCATGAGGGCTTAGGCCCAAAGTGGACAATATCATACCATTGTGGAGATATGTGGTGTCCAGAGTCGTTACAAGTGGTATCAGAGCCATGCCCCGAAGTTAGCCAAGTGGATGAATCCTCGGAATGTCGAACGAAGGTGGTGAGCCCCGGTAATATCACGATGGGATCCGTGGATGAGCTCAGTTAGACAGGCGGTGTGCTCCGGATTCTTCATGGACGTGTCCTGGTCCCAACACGATGAAGAGGAGTTGACCTGGGATAGAGCAAGCTCTCGAGGCAGGTGATGCTCCATGTAAGGCGTGTGCTTCCAATGCATTGGAGCGGAGAATCCTAGATGGTAGAGAGTGGACGGATGGATAATCGTTTGAGGGGAGGCTCGATGGTCCTTTGTTCGAGGGGAGGATTGTTGGGTATACGACCAAAGTCCCACATTGACTAGAAGTGGGGAGGATCATGGGTATATAAGGATGGAAAAATATCTCCATTGGTATGAGGCCTTTTGGGGGTAAGTCCAAAAACAAATCCATGAGGGCTTAGGCCCAAAGTGGACAATATCATACCATTGTGGAGATATGTGGTGTCCAGAGTCCTTACAAAAGAGATAAAAATAATCCCTGAAAATCCTTCAGGGGAGATTACATTGAATATTGAGGAGATTCCACCCTTGGATGTGGTTTACAGCCCAAAACACAGGGTTGTAGTTAAGAGGTAGAGAAAAAAGAGGAAATAGATCAAACATCATCAACGGTTCCTTAATATGAATTTATGAATGTCATATGGAAAGATTCAGAGGTCAATCCTTCTTAGGATTTGAATAAGTTATCTCAATTTGCAGGTGCATACACAACTGCTATAGTTGATAAGGTAACTAAAGTGAATCAATTTATCAAATAAAAGGATCAAAAGATTAATTGGCTTGAGGAATAGTTAACAATAAAGAAATAGAAGAATGAGCAGCTCGAAGAACAATTAAACCTAGAAAAGTAGAAAATTGACCAACGGGCCATTCAGAGACAAGAACAACTGTCTCAAGAGCTCAAGCAGCTTAAATTTACACATCAGCAAGAGACTAAATCTAAGGAAGAGAAAATCACACAACTACAATTCTCCTTGGGACAATTCAAAGATTATCCCAAGGTTGAAGAGTTCAAAAAGGAAGCCTTAGAGGCAAATAAAGCATTATCTCAATAGCTGAATCTACTCTTCCAGAAAATATTTTTTATTGATCCTTTAGGCATCATAAAGGCATCACAAATTGACCAAGTAGTTAATACCAGGTTAGAATTTGAAGATGCAGATGATAAAGTCACAAATTATCTCTCCTGACAGAGCATAGAAAATGGAAGAGCTGCTAACTTACCTAAAATTGAACAGTCTCATAAAGAGATATTGTTTTTGGAATGGGAAACATAGTTGATAAAAGAAGAAAGAGCTACCTCCAGGGCCAGGGCTATAATGAATAATGTTATTGAGTTGGTGAATGATAACTTATATGGTGCCAATTTAATTTTTGATTGTTCCCCAGGAAAACTTCCAAAGGCGAAAGTTTTATAGAAGCAATGGAAGCAAGATTTGGACACCAAGGAGGAAGAACTCAATAGAGTACAAGGTCTTAACTGGGATGCACATTGGTCCTTTTTTGTCAAGCCACACATCCAACAGATGACTATCAAGTGCCTTGTTGATGCCATTGATCGCATGATGCCTGAGCTCTCAGATGCCACATACGTAGGATAATTACACTCTAGGATGAGTCATCCTCTAGAGATCCAAAACATGCTCTCAATTTGTCGGTTGAAGATGCAACAGAAAGCCTAGATGTGATGAATCTCTTCAAAGCTTATCACAATTCTATTTTTGAAATTCAAATCCCATATTTTGATAAAGGCAGTTCCAACAACTCTCAACAATTTTTATGGACATTTTGTTTTTAATTTTACTATAAAGACCCTTTCATGTCATTTTAGAAAGGGTCCTGAATTTGTATAAAACTAGACTTGAGAAGTTTGCACTTCTGCACTTCTTAATTTATTTTTTATAAGTCGTGGATCGAGGTTCAGAATTTTTATGAAAGAAATTCATAAAGACTCGCATTTTTGTATCTCCTTAGAGTTTCCATAATAAGAAGGTTGAACCAGAGTGTTACTTGCATAACCAGACTCAAATGCATTTGGTACTTCTATCAATGTTATTCTGTCTTGTTTATGTAATTAACATTCCATTGATTTGTTATTTTTGATGTATTCACATGTTTCAAATAACTCTGTATTATTTCACTTTTGAATTATTTAGAATTGTTATATTGTATACATACGTCAGTGATAAATATTAGTATGTTATGCAATATGTTTTTGTATTACTTTTTTTAATTTCTTAAACAAAGTAATAATTATTTAAATGAATCTTTCTGTGCATAAGTAAATAATCTATATTATTATTTGTCTGCTAAGATGTTAGGTAAACTTGACTCGGCATAGAGTCAAAAGTTGACGAGGGTAAATAGTGATGGTTTTGGGGCACATGGTATTGTGCACCCATGGTATTATGCCCGTGGTATTATATGTAATGGAGCCTATAAAAGGCTGGAAGGACTTCATTGTAATAAAAAGGCTTGGAGGTGAGCGGTGAAGGCTCACTGGCCGGATTGGCCTGGGTTTTGGCCAAGGATAATGAAATTTCATTATGATTGGGTTTTTCCCCGGATTTGGGGTTTTCCCAGATAAACATGTGTGTTTATGGTTATTGCTGGTTAATTTTATATTTATTCCTCTCAATATTTAGTTATGTTATGCAGTAAATTTCTTAACAACTGGTATCAGAGCCAGATATTGGCTTCAAAGGGATTCTTTGATGCCAGGGGTTTATAGTGCTTGATGATATCAATGCAGCGTTTTTCTGAATCTGGGTCTGGAAAATAATGGTGGAACAATCGTACGTGGAAGAACCTCGAGGAGAATGTGCGGAAGATAGTGCCGTAACCACGAGGGATCGTAGTGCATTTGCGATATTTACCGGTTTGGAACATTCTGACGAATTGTTCAGGGTTCATGCAGCTTCAAAAATTATTCGTTTTCTGCTACGTGAGGCCACTGGTGCTGGAATCTACAAGGTTCTCATCAGGCTCACAGTTGGAGCAGTTTGATAGAAGTTTTTGAGCAAATCAAATTGAGAGAGGATGGATTAGAATCACACCAGCAAGGAAAAAAAAATTAATGAAGTCAAAATTATTGCATGTAAATGGGCATACTACTGTAAGACCTCGTAAGGCATGTGTACCCCTTGGTGATCACCAGTAAAGTCTGGGTTAGACCTAGGTGATAGGGGGGATGTCGAGTTAACAATACCCCAGGTAAAAACTTTGAGGGGGGTAAGAGCTAGAGTGAGCGGGATTGGCTCACTTAGCAGGTTTAGCTGGAGTTAGTCAAGGAACCCCAAGTCAAGTTTAAGGGGGGAATTTTTAGGTAAACTTGACTCGGGATAGAGTCAAAAGTTGACGAGGGTAAATAGTGATGGTTTTGGGGCACATGGTATTGTGTACCCATGGTATTATGCCTGTGGTATTATATGTAATGGAGCCTATAAAAGGCTGGAAGGACTTCATTATAATAAAAAGGCTTGGAGGTGAGTGGTGAAGGCTCACTGGCCGGATTGGCCTGGGTTTTGGCCAAGGATAATGAAATTTCATTATGATTGGGTTTTTCCCCGGATTTGGGGTTTTCCCAGATAAACATGTGTGTTTATGTGTTTATGGTTATTGCTGGTTAATTTTATATTTATTCCTCTCAATATTTAGTTATGTTATGCAGTAAATTTCTTAACATAAGAATCGTCAAGAATCACATTATTATGAGATCACCTTGGTTATATAGATATATTTGTATATTTTAGAACTTATAGATTAAACTGCCTATCATCTTTTTATACATTTAAAACACCCATTCATCAAATCATACTTTATTGGGAAACTAGTCCCATAATATCTAGTCGGAGCCACCATACCAAATGGATAAGGATCTACACTAAGGTCTGGACCGGGTGGTTATCCCCTAATGTTGGTGCTACGATTTTAGAGGCATCAACATTTGTGGCGCGAGAAGGAGGGCCAGACTATGAATGGCAAAGGCCATTCTAAGTGTAATCTCTCCTCACCATCACCTCCAACTTCTCCTTCGCATTTGAAATCTCCTACTCCTAAGAGAGAAGTTGAAAAGAAAAATACAAAACTCACTGCTGAAACCCTAAACATGCCAGACAACTCTTCTCCTGAACCTCCTAAAGTACAATCTTTGATTCATAAACTCCAAAGGATTTCAATATCCAAAGAAGAGTTTGAGTTATCTCAAGGTAGTCTTACTTCCCAATATATCCCATCGCAACTGCTTACTAGGGAAAAGAGCGAAAATCTTGACATTCCACTAGTTTAATTCCCTTTACCAAGTCGAAAAAGGGTTATAAAGACACCATCAGAATCTCACAGTGAGACTTTTTCCTCCTCATTGTCCATTCCATCCATACCATTGCAAGGTCATCCATCCATTTCCCAACTTCAAATCATAGTCCAAATAGGTACAGGAACTTCAAAATCCTCTACCCAATCACTTTCAACTACTTTGTCACCTTCTTCTATTATTAGCTCAAAAATGGCACATAATCAACCTCAACCAAGGCCATGGGCCAACCCAGGAGCTGTCAAAATGCTTGCACCTTTGACTCAATTTCTAGCACATCCTGAAAAATGGCTACCTAAATTTAATCTTGATAATGGCCTGTTAGTGAAAGAACACATAAACAATTTCATGCTATCAATTAACTTGAATGGAGTAACGGAAGAAGATGTTGTTGTTAGACTATTCCCATACAATCTACAAGGAGCAACAGGATCATGGTACTTTTCGTTACCACTAGGTTCTATCAATAGCTAGGATGCTTTTCAAGAGCAATTTATAACTAAGTTTGGAGATGATAGGTCTACAGCAACTTTGATTAATGACCTCTCCAACCTAAAAGCTTAATCAAAAGAGCCCATTAAGGACTTCAATTCATGCTTCAATAAGTTGTGGAATAAAATACCTACGACATCCAAACCTAGTGAGGAGGTCCGAAATGAATGGTACATTTCCGCTCTTCATTCAAACATAGCCATATTCATTGATAGGGATGCCAAACCAACATTAACAAAAAATATGAAGGAAGTAATAGCTGTTGAAAAATGCATCCTTTCCTTGGAAAAGAAAAATTCTCTAGAAGAAAGGAAATCCAAGAAAGTTACCTTTAGAGATGATTCAAAGAAGAAGGCAACCAAGGATCCATATGATATGGAAGGCTTACAAAAAGTTCTTAAAACTATGTCTAATGAAATGGTTGAAATAAGAAAGCAGGTAGCTGAAACTTCGATGAAAATACCATTTAGGAACTTTAAAAGAAATCAACCTACTAATCCCAAGCCACCCAATGCTATATCTAATGCAGAATCTAACTTGGATGATGATGACGAAGAAGATATAGTTTTATCAGCTAAAGAAAAGGAAGAAGATGAAACAATTGAATGTCATGGAATGTGGGACTTTATCCTACCTAACTCTGATAATGAAGGTGAATAGGAAGCTCTTCTAGTAAATACCAGATGTAAGAGTATAGTAGAGCCTAGCCAAGCAAATCAAAAGAAGAAAAACTTAAATCCTATTACTAAAGAGAAAGTTCCCACAAGGAAAGCTCCAGTTGCATCTCCCCACAATCAACCATCTTCGTCCGAACCTGCCTCATCATCTAAAACACTAGTAGTTTCAAGTTCCATGGATTATAACATAGTGGAAGATATGAAGAAGACTCGAGCAAATATTTCTCTGCATGAACTTAGCAAGCTCAATCATCAACAAAAGTTGTTGCTTAAATAATTAAATGTAGTACCTTCTTCCCTGCTTCCAACTAGTGTATTATCAAAGGCTGATAGAGGATCAGGTAAGCCACCATCTGATAAGGTGGATGCTACCTGTTATCACTCAGGTTGTCCTTAAAGCTCCTTAAAGGATACGGCCGAGGTAACCACAAACCAATCTTTGGACTGCAGGTCCTAGCCTACCTGCAATCAGAGAGGGCTCTCTCTTTATAATTTAGCTTTGTTTTGGGTTGATTTTAGGCTAGTTATTATTTTCTTGGGTTTTGTTTTGATTTTGGTGGGATGGAGGGTTCTTTCAAACAGAGTTGGGATGCATAGTGTGAGAGGTTCAAACCATTGGGCATGGAGTCGTGGATTAGGCTTGCTGTTGCATTTTCTTGGTCACAATAGGAATACAGAGCACGATAGCTACACATAAAACAATATCAAACTGGAATAAGGATGGAAAGAAGGTCAGTGAATGAAAGGCAACTAAGTAGCTCTCATTATGCTAACAGAGGGAAGGTGAATGAACATTATATAGGAGCAATCAAGGATTCCTAAACAACATTCATATATGAAAGAACTAGTGTAAATATGAGCAAATCAGTATTCATATTTAGGACTAATTAAGAGGAAAAACATAGATAAATCACAGAAATTGAGAACAGAATACAACTAAGTGAGCTTTGAACTATTCTTTCTTTCTACTATTTCGATAGTGAAACAATGATGGCATAAACACATATAAACTGTAAACAGAGATAAGAAACACCTATTGGGCTATGTAGAAGCATTAGGATTCCATAGTCACTCTTCAGACATTAAAACACAACAGTCAATTCATCTCCCAAACATTCCAGCGATCTTTGATTATAGAGACTCTCAGAAAATACAATGCAAGTCTAGAGGAAGTTATCGACCAACCAACCCTTTACATAAATACAGAGGGTTGTTTAAATAGAAAATATTTACAAACATCCCTTGAACGGGTGCCAAAGGGGAAAATATCGCAAAATATCTATCAAAACAGAGCCAAAAGAGATATGTGCAATAACTGCTTCGAATGCTAAGTTGTGTTGGAAATAAATGCAAATAAATATCTAAAACAGCTGCACATGAGGGAGCAGCCTCATCAAAATGGCTCTTTAGGGCTGCACAGGGTCCTGCAGCTTCAAAAATGGACTGAAAGAGTGCCTTGAGCCACGCGCTGTCCTCTGTGTGATAACTGCGCAATTAAGGAAGCAGCGCTGCTCCAAAAATATGACTGGGAACAATGTCTCTGCAATAACTCTACCTTGAAAGCCTTCATCTATGCCATTAGGTGGCTTTAAAGCAAAAAAAGAAGTGTTGGTGAGCCTTAATGGCTGAATGATGCTTTGTTGACTTTGCTGGGCTTGCTTTGCTTTCATCTGTTTTGAAAAACTGGACTGATACTCTTTGCCGCATCTTGATACACTTTGGCACTGAATCTGGGCCTTTTCTCACCGCTGATACTCTTTAAATTGTCCCATCGCCCCCTTCTGCCTTTTAATGCAAAAATAACTGCTGCTAATGTCCTCTGTGGCCATTGGAATTCTATCGGCGCTCTGGCCGATCAAAACTAGCTTTAAACTTTGAAAAATGGTGCAAATAGGAGGAAAAAGTTTTGCCAACTGTGCCGAGGCCGAAAACTGGTTATCTGAAGCAAAACTGGGCCTTGGAGCGATCTCAGAAAACTTAGGGATGCATGAATTCCCTTATTGGGAGCCGAGCGCGAGCATATATGTGAAAATATGAACAAATGCCGCCTTCTCTTTTACACAGAAAAAGACCAATTTCTATGTAAAATTGTACATCGAGGGAGCTCGATGTACCACTTGGCTGCAGCATTTGTGAGATTTCGTTGAAAAATACAGAGACGAATAGAATCATCAACGTAAGAATTTGAAGAGCACCAGAGGTGATATGTCATCACATGGGCTGGAGGATCTTCTTTTTCTTTCCCATCGAACTTCAGACAATTGCTTGAGATCTTGGATGGGACTGGAGACCAATAGGGTGAATGAAGAATTGGATCATTCGTGAGTCAAGACACATATGGAAACTCTAGTGTAGCCAAGAACGAAAATTGAGTATTGAAAGGCATTGAAGGTCGATAAGCGGGTCCAACTGGAGGAGCCCATCTTTGACCTTGTTCTTGCAAAGGTTGACTCTATTGATATGTATATAAGGGTTGCTACTACCTAGGTTGACATTGCTACTACGAGGGCTGACCTTGCAGCTGCAAAAGTTGTCCTTGCAGCTCTAGAGGTTGGCTCTAAGAAGACATAGTTTGGGAGGGTTGCTGAACATACTGCATTTGTGGTTGTGTGGTTTGTTGCAACTGTTGCGAGGGTTGTCCCTGCGGCTGTTGCAGTGGACCCTGCTACTGCATCATCAAACCCTGTTGTTGCATGGATGGCCCTTGCTGCAACGAAGGTTACCCTTGTTGCTGCAAAGGTTATCCTTGTTTCTGCAAGGGTATTGGACAGTTCCTAGATTGAAACCTTGAAAATTTATTAATTGTATCTAGCCATAGCCACCGGGAACAGTGGTCAGACAAGGCTAAATGTACTTCCTAGGCTGAAGGACCTAAGGTGGACTTACCATTCCTTGGGAATCATATGGAACATGAGTGTGGTACTGAACTTGAGCCTCATAAGGCTGTTGATATTGGAAATTGCTTGACCCAAACGGACCAATAGGATTTTGGACCTATTGGTACTGGACATTGCTTGATCCAGTAGGATCAGTAGGGTTTTGAATAACACGAGAAGAAGGCTAGTTCACCCCAACCATGTGAGAATGCAAGCTACTCACATTAGTTCTGTGCGACACCATAGAGACATTCAGATTTCCCCCCCCAGGTGGTGGCACACCTTGTGCACTTACTGGAGGTACCAAAGGACTGACAGAGGTAGGACGCAAGACCGTCAATTGCACCGGAAGGGTGAATTGGATCAACGAGACAAGAGGGTTCAAAATGGTGGGTTGTGTCGGGATTGAAGTAACTACAGAAATCAGCGTCTGTTGGGGGGTCAGATTTTGAATGAACGGACCAGTGCTAGGCATAGCGCCAGACGCCAAAATAAGATTCTGATAAAGCGAAGAGGAAGTAGATGTACCTAAGACCAAATTTGTTAAAGTCACATAATTAAGAGGTAAGTTCCAAAAAACACTGATGGGAATGCTTCCCATGTAGGGGAAACCTTCAGGAGGAAACTGATCTTCTTCCTCTTTGATAGTGTGTGGAGTGGAAACCTCCGAGTGACCCAGAGAGGAGACTGCAAATTCTCCTTCGAGTTCCATGAGTGGAAACAAGCGATGATGAATGACCGGATATGTTCCATGAGATAATTCCAAAGGAATACTCGGCTGATCGTACGAATTGTACGGACACTGTGGTGATATCACAACAGGGTCAAACAAAGGATTTAGAGGATAAACAACCAGTCCAAGCTGACCATCAGGGGTTGGTTGACTCTCGGGAGTCTGGATATGGTTATACGAAGATTCCTAGCCAATATGAGAAAGTGACCTAGTATCTAAGGGAGGTGGAGGATGATATGACAAAGGTTGAATGCTCAGAACGATTCCAAGTTCAACACCTTGGTCATCAAGTGATTGCGGTAATTTAGGAAATGGCTCCTTAGAAAATGTTTCAGACAGAGGAGAGGAAGAGGAACTAGGTGGACTGGATGGTTCAGCCACGATGGCTTTGCCTCAAATAACAAGAATAGAGAGATAAATTCCAAGGCTTTAAAGATACTTTAAAAGGAATACTCATGATTTGGTCTAGAAAAGACTAAGAGGGATGTTATGAGATCATGTGCAGCAATTTTTTAAGGCACATAAACAAACTGGTGCTCTTTCATGTTTTAGGAGTCGAGAAAGAAGCAAAGGTGACTCTATCACTTTCGATTTGAAGCGAGCTCGAAATCACAAGTGCTCGGGTGATATTTTAAGCTTAAAGAGTAAAAAATATCAAATGACTACTCAGAACAATCTAGGTAAAAAAGGATTACCAGGTAACTGAGAACTACAGAATACCTCCCAACGAACCGAGAAATATGGGTAGGTGATCTCCCCAAATGTTTTGTTTGATGTATCATGTTTGCAAGGCAACAAAGTCTGCTTCCTATGGATAAAGAATTGCAGCCTAGTGGGGTCTCCCTTTATATACTCGATGGTATGGGGAGCACAAATCCGTACTAGCATTGTCTAGTGTCGAAGCGAATGACAACTACTAGGTTTAAAGATGTTGGAACACGTCTCTAGCCTAGACCGTTTAGATGTGATCGTTAGGTTTCAAATGTGCCTTAGGTTAATTGAGTTCATTTTAAAGTTTATCTTGAATTATGTCTCGGTTTTCAGGCCTTAACAATGTGACTCAGAAAATCCTGTATGGAGCTAAATGAGACAAGACTCTTTCAATTCGATGATTTGTTTACACTAGAGAGGGTAGAAAATACAATCAAATGCAAATAACCAAGGAACTGAAAGAAAAATGATTTTTTCACTACTTCACTTTTTGGAAACAAAATAATGAAAAAACTCTTCGCAATTCCTATTTTCCTAACAAGTACACTTCAAGCAGTCCTTTCAAAGGTAGTGAGAATTCTTTTTCTTTTCAAATTCAAATGTAACTCTAGTCTTCAATGATGCTAACTAATGTAACATATTGATGCAACAAACTAGAATTGTGTACTTTTCATGAAATGACAAAAATTAATTTTTTGTAAAACACTTCGATGAAAATGTTTTCAAGACAATCAATCCTGAAACAGATGAAAATACACAAAAAAAACTTATTCCAAACTAATGACGCAATGACTCTACCAAAAAAAAGACAAGCAACGTGATCTATGCCGAAGAAGAGATGTTTAAACAATCAAACGAAACTTTTCAAACTTGAATGATGCAGATCAAAGCAATAAGAGGACTACAAACGAAATGCAACGAGTAAATTCACTAACAACTTGACTCACTAAGTTCAAAATCAGTGGGATGGATGACAACCTAGATGTTCTAGAGCCACTAACCATCAAAAGACTCAAGAAATCAAGCAAAAGAAGGAAAACCAACAAGCACATAAACTAAGCCAAATTAAGCGTTATAGTCATGGAGAAATAACCTAAAACAAACTAAGAGGCAAAAATTAGGAGAGCAAGACACACTAGTTGAGATTTGGGGCAAACCCTAATCTCTATCTACAGGCATCAGCATGACTTCCTAACTGACAACAAGTGCCAGAAGGGGTCGACATGACTGGTTTTGAGAAACTCAATCCAATCGGCGCGAATATTTTGGAATAAACCATGTTGGCTGAGGATTCAAAGGAAAAAAAAAACCTCAAGTAAAAACCAGACTTGATACTGTAAATTTCAGACTCAGAGCAGTAAACTAGGCAAAGAAGAGAACACTAGAGGAAAATGTGATACTAGAAAAGTTCACACAAAACCATGAAATTACAATCAATCAAAAAAAAGGATTGGTTCCCCAGCGGAATCCCAAATTTGTGATGCAGGTAAATTCTAAGTGTAGACACAAACAATTCCCCTAGCCTGAGAGAGTAGGTCTAGTGACAAACAGACAATCTATGGAAGATTTCCTTAGGCTAGAATCAATTAATAGGGCCTACCTCTTAGAACGTTATTCCACTTGGGGATGATCTTGCTTCCTCGTTCCAACTATCTTTCGTTTCCTTCCTTCGCAAACCTGAAACAAGCAAACAACAACGAACAACAAACATAATAGCATACAATATTGTATTCAACCTACTTAATAGGGCAAGGAACATTAAGCCATAAAGATGTAAAATGACACTTCATGTAGGAAATCAATAGATAGTTTCATTTATATAAACCAAAAAGAGATTACAACCAGTGCCTTGACGTTGTTGGTCTCCTTTGACATATCCAAGTTCCCACACTTCTGCTAGCACTTCATGGATATCCCCAAAAATAGAGGTTTTAAGGCCTCTTTCCCTCTAGTATCAAATCACACCAAAGCACAATATTCTCCCTCAAACATACTAAAAAAATTCAGACTATGGATGTCTTTTTGATTATTCTAACTCCAAACTAAAAACTAGCTTTTGCTTGGGAAAAAGAGAGGTTTTTATAGCTTGGATGGATGGGAGATGGTTCCTCTTCTCATGGGATAAGGCCTTATATCTTGGATTAGTTCCATCCTAATAGGGGAAAGGAGCCCAAACTGACCTTCTCTACGCCATCTGGCCTAATCATTTACTAGACTTTCGTTACAAAGCTTCTAGAGTTGGAGGCTTCGGCTCCATATTTAAAAAACTTTCCAAAAGAGGATCGGCATGACTGAGAAAGGGCTCAGTCGATCTGATCGATGCTAGGGATAGTTGTAATCCCTACATATCAGCATGAGGAGGACACATGTCATTAGCGTCGGTGTTGTAAATTGGGGTAAACTGAAGATTTTTGGGAAATGATGCAAAAGAGAATTGTTCTGCTCATGAAGAGGGACACAATGGGAATTTCTTCATGATAGGAAAAAATGTCAGGTACACTATAGAGGTACTCCAGGATTGTGGATGGGGAGTACAGGGACAGTGACAAAATGCTGTGTAACAATTTGGTTGAAAACTGGAGAGGTTATGACCTCTCCTAGTTTTTCCACTATTCGCTCTACAATTTCCCAAAATTATGAAACCATCCTACATTTTACCCCAAAAATATGCTAACGGAGCGCAAAATTGCACAAAAGGTGGGAAAACTTGTAGGACACTTAATTTTGCCTCCAATTCCTTAACTTCGAAAAATAGGGTCATGTGGCGACATGGGACCGAGGTTGGGCTTTTAACTCCCGCCCTACCCAATTTGCTAATGGTTACAACTCTGCGGTTTCTGGGACCAGTCACATGGTGACATTAATTGTTACCCCGATGTTTTTGGTTTGGTGGACATTAACTACGCGGTTCTCAGATGTGTTCATGTGGGAGGGACACTAGTGGTTACACTGGAAATCTACCTCTAAATTTCCACGGTTCATATTCAAATATATGTGGTCAGCCATACACGTTAAGGAACAAGGTGTGGTGTAATGGTAAGGCATTGTGTTGTGTCTTGGGAGGCTCCGGTTTCAATTCTTGTGGCCTCCACGTGGTTTTTGAACCATCTTTTAGTGGCCTCCCGGGCTACCACTTGGCAACCTCCAGTTGGGCCACGTCGTAGACTATGGTTGGCCATCAACCCACCAATAAAACACTGCCATTATACACAAATCATGGAGTGACACTTGTCACCTTCTGATTTTCCATAGAAATCCACTGCCCATTCAACCTGCCATGTCACCTCAGCCTGCATAGTCAGCTCCATGTGAGCAGTACGGACTGCTGAGTAGGTTATCCCTTGTTTTTGAAAAATTGCCTATTTGTCAAAGTGAACAAAACGCAATATCTTGAGCATATGATATCAGTTTTCTACAAAATGAATTGCACCAAAATCAGGAAGATGATATCTACACACTCCTTCAGGTTCCACATCATTCTGACAACTTTTGAGCTCCTGATCAGGTATCCTGAAAACCCATATGTGAAATAATATGCTTTATTCCCTGCAACATTGTCTAGGACCTCATCGATGAAGGGTCTAGGGAATAGATCATGCATGCAAACATTCTTAAGGTTGGAATATTCTACACAGACTCTGGACTCCATGGAATCCTTCTTGTTCTGTATCACTATCGGGCTAACCCATTCTACCTCGTCCATTGGGAAAATAAGTCTCGCTTCTAGCATTTTATCTATTTCCTTCTTGACCTTCTCTTTTACCCTTGGGCTCAACCTATATGGTCTGTGCCTCACCGGCTTGGTGTCAAGCTTTAGTACAATCTTCATTTCCCTTATGTCTCCCTTAATTCCCTTTAATTCTACAACCAAAGCTGGGTATAAATCCTCATACTCCCGTAAGAGATAGAAAATTTCTCTTGTCATGTGCTCATCCGAGTAGTCCCCTATTGATGCCATATTAGGCTTGTCCTCCATGCCAATGTTGTGCTTCTACAACTTCATAGGGAGTAAGTGTAGAGCCTCCATTATGGGTCCCTCCTGGATATCCCTCTCACCTTCAGTCTCATGAAATGTAAAGTGGCTTAACCCTTCCAGGTCATCCACATCTAAATCACCATTAAATTTTCTGTAGGTCATGGCTTCTGGGTATCCTGACTCATAAAAGCACTGTAGTATCCAGTCATTGATGCATCCCTCCCATAACTAGCCTGATTTGAAGAGGATCATTTTTATAGCATACACAACCTTGGTCAGCCATTTGTCACTATCTTTGAATGAGAAACTGCTAGCGAATTGTTTGGCCAGAGCATCATAATCTCCCATTTTCTTTCTTACCTCTTCCTCTATGTACCACAATTGAGGGACTATTCCTAAGGTGTGAATGAACATGTGTACCCATAGTTCCTTTGGAACTCCCTCTCTTTTCCACCTATCTTTGCAACTATTTAGGTGTTGTCAGGGATCTGAATTCCCCCTGTATTTTTCAATCTCTTACGGGTGATCCCTTGCATGCTTGAATCTTTCCCTCATGGCCATCTTGTTCCTCTCCCAATCTTAGAGGTGGTTGTGCTGGGCCCCCCACCAGAGTGTTGGGGTCGCTTGTAGTGTAATGTATAACAATGGTATTTTATGGCTCTCCTTTACAGTTCTGTAAACCTTGTTGAGAAATACATTGGCTGAATTTATGTCATCGGAATCGGGAAAGCCTCTTACTTCTATTATAATCTTGTTGATATGGCATACTATAGGTTTTAAACCCGTACATAAATTACCTGCATACGAATTCTTAAAAGAGAGAAAATAAACAATGCGAGAGCATAACATGTAAAACACATATACACAGAGATTTTCCCCTGGATCCCAAAACCGGGACTACCAGCTTGATTTTTCATTATGTTCCTTTCAATGTTACAAAACATATTTATACATGCCGGAGAATCTAATACCAAGTACCGAAAACCATTGCGCCCAAAACCATGTGTGAAAAACATGCACAAAACCATAGGTAGGTCTGCCCACCTAATATAGGGTCCAAACAAAATTTTCCCTGGGGCATTGTCCCAAACCCTGTAGAGTGGGGCTACCCACCCCCCTCAAACCTTCTGGATAGGGGGGGCTTCTATCCCTCCTATGACCCCCCCCGCTGCACAATCAATGCAACGAAGGGGGGGCTCCACCCCCCTCTAACCCCCCGGTTAACTAGGCAGGCTAGTTGTGGAAAGAATATAACAAAACCCAACATTCTCCCAATTGTTGATCCAGGTGGATGTTGGTGGCCACCCACCTATCCCACTTGGACCCCCACAACTGTCTCTTTCAGTTTTTCGGTTTCCTTAATTATAGCGCAGTTTACTAATTTTAACAGTTTTTCGGGTCCTAAACTTCTGGAGCCATTTTGAGGCTGTAAACGACGTTTTTTGGGAAATCTACCGCCACCGATTTTTATGATAAAAATCATCTTTTCCATCGTATTCCTCGGAGAGATCTTTCCAACGGGCTATCATGCGCGTCAAACGGAGATAATACGACCAATTCGCGACCCTGGGAAGTTGGCTGTCCAACTCACCCCAAAACGAGGCCCACAATTTGGCGTTTCATCTTCTAGGGTTAGGTTTTGGAATGTGAAGGGTTTTCCATTGTTTCTCAATAATAAATAGGCCTTCGAGCCTCATTGTAAAGACAGTTCGAAACAGTTCAGAGGCATGTAGCCACCACATCTCTTCTCAGAGATAAGCTACCATCACCCTAGCTGGTTTATTTCCATTTCTGTTTGTAAGCATATTTCAGTATTTTACAGTAATGAATTGAGGTATTATTTCCGCTGCATATCTGTCTTTATGGTTATCTCTGTATTTTATTGTGTTCCTGCTTAAATCTGGATCAGTGGTATCAGAGCGGTCTGCTTTTTCTCTGTTTTTCTTTGCATGTCCCCAACGAGGTCGGGATATAAGGAGCTAGGGCTTGAATTGGTCGAACCTTTGCAAGACCAGCCTCACAAATCTTGACGACCTCCCATGGAGGATGAGAAGAAAGACGATCGGGCAAGAGATCCTATCAGAATCTTCCTCGAAGAAGCCCTCGAGCGGCAAAGGAACGCGATGATGGATAGCTTTGCGCAGATCCTTCAGCGGCTACCCAGAGGTGACGCATCGGCTTCCAACAGCTACTCTGGAAATGCCACACCGTTTAAGGTACAAGTTAATTTTGAAATCCCCATCTTTGAGGGTCAAATAGACGCAGATGCCATAGATAAATGGTTAAATCTGCTAGATGGGTATTTTTCTGTTCACGAATTTTCAAGTCGAGAAAAGATTGTTTTCGCTCTTCTCAAAGCAGCCCCCCACGTCAAGGACTGGTGGGAAACCTACTGCGAGTAGAAGGATGAAAGTACAGGCTCACTATTTTCAGCTGCACCCACTTGGAATGACTTCTGGGATGCCATCAAGGAGCAGTATTACCCTGTCGGAAGCTATGAAGACAAATACATCAATTGTACCACACTGCGGCAGGGACGAGACCAAGATGTGCCGGAGTTCACAAACATTTTTCATACCCTTCCCACACAATTGGGTATCAAAGATTCTGAGTTGCATCTGGTACTCAAATACTGCGGCTGCCTACACAGATACATCCAGGAAGAGATGGAGTTCTTGAACATCTCTTCACTCGGCACAGCATACCGATACGCTGTCAAAATCGAGCAAAAGTTCAAACAGAAGAAGCGAGACTTTGGATCTGCAAATCCAAAGCCCAAAGGACAAAGCCAAGGCGGGGTGACCCAAGACAACCCGTCGAAGCCGCAAGAAAAGAGCAACACCATGAAGCCGAAGAAGAACACAGGAAAGTGGTGTGAGTTCCACAAGAGTCCCACTCATAACACAAGTGAGTGTCGGACCAAGCAGTCGCTGGTGGCCGAGTTGAAGGCTTCTGAATCAGATGCATGTTCCGACTCTGAGTTAGAACCCGACAAGGGGAATGACAAAGGGAAGCAGATCATTGATGCGGATCCCAGCGCCACTGTTGCTACTGCCAAGATCCAGAAAAATGAGCCCGAAGATCCAGAGGAGGGGGAACGTCTTTTCCACTCATAGATGTGGGTAAAGGGTTCGCCACTGCAATTCATTGTCGACAGTGGCAGCCAAAAGAACCTCATTTCAGCAGAGGTCGTGAAGCGGTTGGGCCTACCAACTACACCACACCCACAGTCGTACAGTATCGGTTGGCTTCACGAAGGACGAGATCTCAAAGTTCGCCAGTAGTGCCACCTTCCCTATAGCATCAAGCCCTTCACAGCCGAGGTATTGTGTGATGTTACACCTCTAGATGTTTGTGATGTACTATTAGGCCAGCCATACTTGTGGAGGCGACATGCTGTGTATGAGTCAAGGCCTCGCGCTGTCATCATTTCTTTGGATAATTCATTATACAGGATACCGGAGGTAGCCCCACCTACCGCCACCTCTTTGATCACTGCTAAGATAGGCAGCAAGCTCATCTCACAGACTAGGAAATTTATTTTCTGTCTGGTTCGCTCCCAAAGTAAGGGGAAGATCGTTGCTACATCCATGACCCCCACAAAGGGTTCCTCCACGCAGCAGCAGCAACATAGGGATACAGTCATGACAGAACACAGGAACAACTTCTCCTTACCCAGAGGGGTACCACACAAGTTTCAGGTGGGCAAAAATTTTGGTTACATTTGCAGAGAGAACGCCTTACCAGAACCCATCAGAAACTCAGACCGCTTCGACATGGTCCTTACACCAGTAACAAGGCTGTGGGAAACAATGCTTTGAAGCACAACATTCCTCCATTCCTTCGCTTGCACCAATTGTTCAATGTGGACCATCACCGACCATGCTTCCCACCATTTCTGGACACATCAAAGATTGCAGAACGGCTCACTAGAGAGCCAGCTCAGCAGAAGCTTCCTCATCTCAAGGAGGAACTCAACGCAATGGGTACCATTGCTTCCTAAGGGGGGAGGAATGATCCAGGTGGATGTTGGTGGCCACCCACCTATCCCACTTGGACCCCCACAACTGTCTCTTTCAGTTTTTCGGTTTCCTTAATTATAGCGCAGTTTTCTAATTTTAGCAGTTTTTCGGGTCCTAAACTTCTGGAGCCGTTTTGAGGCCGTAAACGACATTTTTTTGGGAAATCTACCGCCAGCGATTTTTCTTATAAAAATCGTCTTTTCCGTCGTAGTCCTCGGAGAGATCTTTCCAACGGGTTATCATGCGCGTCAAACGGAGATAATACGACCAATTCGCGACCCCGGGAAGTTGGCTGTCCAACTCACCCCAAAACGGGGCCCACAATTTGGCGTTTCATCTTCTAGTGTTAGGTTTTGGAATGTGAAGGGTTTTCCATTGTTTCTCAATAATAAATAGGCCTTCGAGCCTCATTGTAAAGATAGTTCGAAACAGTTCAGAGGCATGTAGCCACCACATCTCTTCTCAGACATAAGGTACCATCACCCTAGCTGGTTTATTTCCATTTCTGTTTGTAAGCATATTTCAATATTTTACAGTAATGAATTGAGGTATTATTTCCGTTGCATATCTGTCTTTATGGTTATCTCTGTATTTTATTGCGTTCCTGTTTAAATCCGGATCACTTGTTGTTTTCTTTCCATAGAGGGCCACAGGAGAGCTTAGTCATTCATCCAGCCCTGCAATACCCATTGTTTCTCAACACCAAGAGAACTTTTCAGAGCTCACCGATTTTGTCAATGCATCTACAGTGTTCTTCAAAGTGTCCACATTTACCAGCAACACCTTTTTGTCTTCTATCATATCCCTCACAAAGTGATATTGAACATCAATGTGCTTTGTATTTGAATGGTAAGCAGGGTTCTTTGCCAAGAAAATTGCACTTTGGCTGTCACAGTCTATCCTTATAGCTCCTTGTACTAACCCCATACTTGAACACAATCTCTGCAACCAAACTACTTCCTTGCTTGCATGAGTGGCTACCATGTATTCTGCCTATGTAGTTTATAGTGCCACTACATATTATTTCTTACTCATCCAACTGAATGCACCTCCAAATAGGTTAAACAAATACCGACTTGTAGATCTTCTCTGATCCAGATATCTAGCCCAATCTGCATCAACAAAGCCATGAATATCCAAAACTCTGTCCAATCCTGGTCTTCCTTGGTAGCACAAACCATAATCACTAGTACCATGAAAATACCTGAAAACCCACTTAACTGCTGCCCAATGCTCCTTCCCTGGTTTTGACATAAACCTGCTCAATACTCCCACTTCATGTGCAATGTTTGGTCTAGTATAGACCATCGCATACATTAACCTATCGACTGCACTTGCATATGGAACATGGGACATTTCCTCTTCCTCTTATGTCTTCGGACACTGTTCAACAGATAAATTTACACCTACAGGAATAAGAACCTTCACCGGTTTACTATCCTGCATATTAAACCTTTGCAATATTGTCTCGACATACTTCCTCTAGTTTAACCAGAGCTTCCTCTTTGCCCGATCTCTTTTAATTTCCATGCCCAAAATATAGTTTGCAGCACCAATATCTTTCATGTAAAACTTGGAGGACAATTGGGTCTTCAAATCCTGGATAATTTCTTTGTCAATTCCAACCAGCGACATGTCATCCACATACAAGACCAGATAAATAACACGGTCACCAATTAATTTAAAATACACACAGTGATCTGCTTTGCTTCTAGTGAAGCCAAGTCCCCGTATAAATGTATCAAATTTTTGATACCACATCCTTGGTGATTGTTTTAGCCCATACAAAGAATTCTTTAACTTGCATACCAGTTCTTTCTTACCCTTCACCTCAAAGCCTTCAAGTTGCTTCATGTAGATCTTCTCTTCAAGATCCCCATGGAGAAATGTTGTCTTCACCTCCATCTGTTCTACCTCAAAATCAAAAGTAGCAGCAATAGATAAAAGTAATCTAATAGAAGCTACCTTGGCAATAAGAGAAACAAATATCACCAAAATCAATTTTTGACACCTGGGAATAACCTTTTGCTACCAAACAAGATTTGTATTTCTCAACCTTTCCTTCTGCATTTATCTTCTTCTTGAACACCCATTTGCTGCCAATGGGTTTCCTTCCAGCCGACAACTCCACCAGATCCCAAGCCTCATTTTTGTGCAAAGATTCCATTTCATCAACCATGGCCTCTTTCCAGAGTTTTCCATCCTCTGAATCTATTACTTCCTTCACAGTTCTTGATCATCATCAGTAATAGATAAAGAAAAATTTGAACAAAAAGAAGATGGTCTATACCTTTCTGGCTACCTTCTTTATCGAACTGATCTTCTCACAACTAGAGTTTGTGGCTCTTCATCTTTTGATGCCTCTTCTGCTATAGAGTTTGATTCTTCCTCCTTTAGTTCAAACTCTATATTCTCAAGTTCCTTTGATGGGACTTCATGTTTAATAACATTTTTTACCTCTCTGAACACCACATCTTGGTTGTACACAACCTTCCTTGTTACTGGGTTCCAAATCTTATAACCCTTTAAACCATCCTTATACCCAATAAAGATGCACTTTTCAGATTTACTATCCAACTTGGTTATTTTCTCCTTTGGAACATGTACATATGCATCACATCCAAATAGCCTCAGATGTGAAAGAGAGGGTTTCTTACCAGTCCATACCTCTTGTGGAGTCTTATCCTCCAATTTTGATGAAGGTGATCTGTTGACCAAGTAACATGCTATCTCCACTACCTCTGCCCATAATTCCTGTCATACCCGGCACCACTGAGCATGCTTCTTGCCCTTTCCATCAACGTCTTGTTCATTATTTATGCAAGTCCATTTTTCTCATGTGTGTATGGAGTAGTTTTCTACCATTCTATACCACACTTCTTATAGAATTCTTCAAATTCCTTCTTGCAAAATTGTCCACCGTTATCTGTCCTCGGCACCTTTATCTTCTTCTCTGTCTAGTTTTCCACCAGATCCTTAAATTCTTTAAACCGGTCAAAGACTTCAGTTTCTTCTTGAGGAAATATATCCATGTATTCCTTGAGAAGTCATCTATAAATGATACATAGTGCACAGACTTTCCCAGTGATGAAAGCTTCACATGTCCAAACACATCACTATGCACAAGCTCTAATATATGTTTAGTGCTCTTACCACTAGAGGGGAAACTCACCCGATTTTGCTTCCCATATACACAATTTTCACAGAAATCAAAATCCAAAGAGCTATTAGTGATACCTTCTACCATAACTTTACCATGAAGAATTCGAAGGCCCTTCTCTCTAATATGTCCAAGCCTTTGATACCATAGCATGGTATTTTCTCCAGAGACCACTAGATTTTCTACTCCACTTTCAGGAACCACAAAACTATTGCACCTATCAATAATAGTGATACGTTGCAACTTGTACAGAGTTCCAATCCGAACTCCCCACATCAATAGTAGTGCTCCCCGAACCATCTTGCAGGTATCTTTATCGAACATTGTTTTTACACCTGCATCATCCAACTTGCTGACAAAAATCAGATTTCTAGCTAATGCAGGAATATGCAGAACACCCGAAAGTGTTCTAATCCTTCCACCTTGCAACTTCAACTTTACTTTTCCACAACCAATGATTATAGCCTTCCTGTCATCCCCCAAGAAGACATCACCACCATCCCATTCCTCATACTCGTAGAAGCACTCTCTATGGGGAGTGAAGTGAAAGGATGCACCTAAGTCAATCAACCATACCTCATGATCTACATATGTACTTGAAGAAGCCATGTAAACATCCCCACCTTCATCTGAGATGGTTTTTCCCTCTACAGATGGAGCATCATCAGATCCCTTTCCTTTGTCACGAGCTTTAGATTTACAGTCCCTTTTGTAGTGCCCTTCCTTTCCGCATTTCCAGCACACCTTTACAGGTTTTCCAGGAGATTTAGTTCTCCCTCTAGATTTAGATCTCCCACTCGATGAATTATTTTTGTTTCTATTCTGAGACCGTCCTCGTGCAGACAATGCATCACCATTCTGGCTCTCCATATTTTCTTTCTCATCTCCTCCATCAGCAAGGATGAGACTATTTCATCAAACTGCAAGGCATTTACATTGCTTCATATTGCAATAACCAAAGTATCCCACAAATCTGGTAGAGAACACAACAAACCGATGCGCTTATCTTCATATGAAATTTTAATATCAACAGATAATGACTAACTTACCACACTATTAAATGCGTTTAGATTCTCTCTCAATGAGTCTCCATATTTCATCCTCAGGTTATACAACTCTATATGTAGGAACAGTTTATTCACTAGAGACTTAGATTGGTACAAAGTCCCTAACTTGACCCACAAAGCCTTAGTCATAGCTTCTAGATACATTCAACAATACTAAATCTGAGACACATAGTCCTATTGTGCTCTTTGCCTTCTGATCCAAATTCTTCCATTCTTCATCGGACACTCCCATTGGTTTAGTACCTGAATCTACCATGATCCACTGATCTTTATATACCAACAAATCATCCATCTTGAGTTTCCATAACTCAAAATTATGACCATTAAATTTCTCAATCTCTATCTTTCCACTGCTCACCATCTTTTTTCACCACCAGAATCAATCCCGCAGGTGTCCCACTAAATAGGGTCTACCACAGGCTTGAGTTAAACCCCTTAGCAACAAAGGTGTCCCCTTGAAGCCAAAACAACTCCAATGACAAATGTAGGTTTTAACCCCGTACAGAAATTACCTGCATACGAATTCTTAAAATGTATAAAATAGACAATGTGAGAGCATAACACATATACACAGATGTTTTCCCCTGGATCCCAAAACCGGGACTACCAACTTGACTTTTCATTATGTTCCTTTCGATGTTACAATAAATATTTATACATGCCGAAGCATGCAATACCATGGACTGAAAACCATCACACCCAAAACCATGTGCGAAAACCATGCACAAAACCATAGGTAGGTCCGACCACCTAATATAGGGTCCAAAAAAAATTTCCCCGTGGCGCTGCCCCAGACCTTGTAGAGGGGGGCTACCTGCCCCCCTCAAACCCCCTAGACAAGGGGGGCTAGTCATGGAAAGAATATAACACAACCCAACACATACCATATCACAACTTTTGGTGTCAACTTCATATCCATCTTTCTGCCAAACGTCGCATGCAACTTCCGAGCCAGCCTCAGAGTTCTGGATACTCCTCCAACTATTTGATCCTTTTGCTGTTAGGTTGATATAATCTTCCCTTTTCCCCATTGTTAACTGGTAGAGCTAGTCTAACATCCCTGGTTCATCTTTTTCGTCTACCATTTCTATAAATCTAGGTCCCTAGTATGGGTCCAACGGCTAGATGGCTCATACTTATTCTACTTCAAATATCATCAACTATTTTTTTAGATCGATAACGATGTAATTTTCATAGGCCCAGTCAATTCCTAGTAGTGTGAGGTAAGGTGTTTGTCTCCCATAATACGATCCCTTAAAAATACGCATGTGTTTTCACCCCTGCCACATCTACCTGTACGTCCTCCAGTCCCCCAGTCAGTAGTATACAGTATTGGTTTTCCATCCTCATTTCAATTGGTGAGAACTTTAGTTGAGGCTTCCCCAACAACCCCCACATATTTCTTGGTAGAATGTTGACGTCGGAGCCTAAGTCTAGCATAGTATTCTTTATTTGAAACCCTATGACCTCCGCACCAATCCTAAAATCCCTTCCCATTATCTTCTTATTTCTTCTAACTCCTATTGTGTGCTTCTTAGGTAAATTAGTGGAGATATTCCCTTCCCCAGTCTCCTCCTCCAGTAGGGCTACTTTCAGGCTTCTGCGCAGCTCCCCTAGCATATGATCATTATTAGCCATCTGCAGCAACAATATGAACCATTCCTCAATAAGGTAGGAAAAAATTGGTTTTGGAAGCTCATGCATCTTATCTTTCTGAGAATCTGTCAGATTTTCAAACAATTTTTCTGCCTCCTGATAGTATTGCTTTTTCGCCTAGGTTTATATGACCACTTTGGTGAAGCTATCCGAATGATTGTTAGTTGTTCCAGGGTTCCCTTGTCGACCCCCATCTTCTTTTCACCATAGATGACTATGTTTATATTGGAAAACGGGGTTATCTTAGTAACCCTAGTTTCTGCGTTGATTAGATTTGTCCCCCATTGCCTGGTCCGCTCCTCCCGTCCTGTGATCAACTTCTGGAAATCCTCTATTACATGGGCACTGACCCTGCATTATGAGCACCAGGGTCTCCTTGGTAGGGGGTAGTACTAAAATACATGTCCCTCATGGTCATAGTTATAGCAGGGGATAGGTCCCCTACCCCCTTCTCTTCCTCCTCTCATTCCCCCTCCTCCTCTCCAAACATGAGTAGTCTCATTGATCTTGAATGTTGAACAGTCTAGCTGATTTGCCTTGAGATCCTACTGTGCAACTCCTGCTATAGGTGAGGCCCCTAATGGTCCCATTGGCCCTGAAGCAGCATCCGTACCCCTTAACCTTGGGCACTCTATTGCGACATGACCCTCCACCAGGTAGTTGGTACACCACACGTTCGGTCTCACTAGGCAGGCCAACTTTTGATCTTTCAGCTTCTCTGTTAAGCTTGCAATTTGATGTTGGAGACCTAAGATAGAGAGATCATGGGAAGTGTACCGCCCCCAATACTCGTGCAGATACCTAGCCACAACCTCTATGTGGGTTGCTTCCTCTAGGGCATCCTGTAGTGTCTTGATTTTCTGTTGCATTAATCATGTTCGGGTGAGGGGTAGAAGGGATTTGATGAACCAATTTCTTTGATGATTTGGGTATATTGTATAACTGAGATTACCAATTGCATCTTTAAACCTATGAATTAGTTCCCATGCATTTTCTCCCTCCCGTTGCTTGATCTCCCACAACTCCGATAACCCTTACTGATTTGTCTGGGGACGTTTGAACTCCTATACAAAGTTCCTCTTAATCTCATCCATTATTGGGTTCTGGTGTAACTTTTCCCATTTTATGAACCATCTTAGTGCTATCTCCCTAAGAGTGGCCTAGAAATCTATCATCTTCACATTGTTAGGCATCTCACAAACCTTGGATATAGCGTCACATAAGTACCAGTGTTGTTTAACATATTCATTTCTTCTACACGAGAATTCTGGGTATCTTGTGAATGACCCTGCCATTGTAGATTGCATTCGTGCTAGAAGCACAAAGCCTTGGATTTTGAGCTGTTGAGATCCTGGTAATCCTAGAATACTATTACCACTATTTCCACTACTATTATCAGTACTAGTATTAAAATTTACGTTCACACTATGCACTCTTATCGTCTTAAGCAACTTAGAAACAAATTTACCAAGGCTATTGTAGAGTACCAGGGGAAGGTCAGGGAGAACGCTACCTAAGCCTCAATGATTTGGATCTTTAATTCTCTCAGACACATCATATTCCATGAATAATATTCTCATCACAAATCACATCTCATCATCCATGTCTTCCTCTGGGTTACTGCAACCAATTCTTTTGGACTCCTCCCCCATAACTGGTGAGGGAGGGCTCCTATCACCTTCTAGACTTCCAACCATCTTTTCTGTCTTGATCACCTTCACCGAATTCTCCTCCATTCTATATTCTCCCTCTAGACTCATCAACACCACTCCTGATTGCTGTAGTAATCTTCTACGTCCATCCTTATAATGGCTTTATGATCCCCCACTCAGTAGAATTTATCCACTTAGATCCTTCCCCTAGTACTAGGGATTTATGCTGCCATACTTGAACCTTGGAATATAAGAAGGCCTTCTTCCACCATCTAGACTTTGATCTAGAAAGGCACTCCTTTCAGCTACTTCCCTCATAGCCCTGCTCAGAATACAATGTCAGCTTTTTAAAAGGACTGGTAGCTTTCTGCTAGACACTCGACCACGTACCCTTCCAGTGTAGTCTCCACCCAAAAATATATTGCCCTTGTCAAATCCGTGTCTAGATTATGGAATGTCATGAGATCCACCTAAGTCCAGTTGTGAAGATGTGGTGTCTGTCCACTTTTTCTACCCTTCACTTGCAGTCTTTGCAACTAGTTGTACACTTCCTATTGGAACTTACAACAGAAGATCTTGTACTAATCACTTGCAGCCTATGAGTATAAAACTTCACCTCTCACATTAGCAACGACACGGTTGCTCTTGGCATGAAAGAGTCATTAGGGGAAAATACCCTGGGTTCAAGCATGGAGAGCCAACAATGGTTCATTTTAGTCTAGGACAACACCAACATTTTCACCTTACCCAAGGGGTAAGGAGTCTCACCTTAGGCATGCCGCGACCAGAACTAAGAAGGGTTCTTCATGGAATCAAGGATGCACCAACCGATAAATAGATAAAAAACATCACATACATAATCAAGATAACATTATACCATCCAATAATAAGAAACTACTACGTGCATAAACCTTACAGGGCATTTCAAAATTTTAAGTGTGTAACCATATCCTAAACAACCATGTGCATTATGCTAAGCAACCAGTTTGGAATTTACTTAATATTAATTCAACAGTAAACCATTACATGACATATCGGCATTCGTCATAGATGATTACAAGTAATACCTGTTTATAGACTCACGGGCTCATTCTCTAACTCAAGGGTCCTTCTTAGCTATATCTCTGCATTCTGGTTTTGTCCTTCCGCAACCAACTATCCCATTGGTAGTGCCGACATCAACAACTAATCAACCAACCTCCTTTCCTTACGAGCCTTATCCTTTTATATTTTACCTCCCGCATGGACTGCCAGTTCTCGCTTAGCTATTCTTTCCCTCGGTTTCCACTCCTCCTTCCTGTCCGCTCAGCTTCCTTTGTATTCTACTAACACTTTGCGCAACCCCTCCGCAACTTCCTGTTCTTTCTTTACTGTCCTGTTGTCCTCCCCGCAAGCTAACCGTTGTTTCCGCCACACATTTCCTCCTCATTATTTGGCCAACAAAAATAATCAAAACCTTTGTAAAATCAAAATGTAGACCCCAACAAGCCCTAGCCACAATTCTTTGACTTGTCCCTGAGTCAATTCATTTCGATCTCAGCCAACCCTGCTGGTATCTCCATGGGTGCTCCAGTTGGTGGCTATACTATTGGTTGTGCTGATTCTACTAAATGTTGCTCTAGTGTTTCCTTTTTTTCGACTGACACTTGCAGGGTGGCATCTACTCCTCTTGCACTTTCCTCCTTCTGAGGCTCCCCCGTTTCAAATGAAGTTTCCCACTTTGGAACAAATGTCATGGTTTGCTGCCTGAATTCTCTATACTTCTGAAGGGCAGCTTCCCATCCAACGAGGATTCTGTCAGCTCATTGAGTGAAGTCCTCAAACGTATTAGATGTTAACTCAATTGGTCGTTGACTTTGGAGATTGTTCCATTGTTCTACACTTGTGTCGCAAACGTCCTTTAGAGTCAGAACCTGCATACAGACTGGTGGGCGTAGGTCTCTGATCACCATCTTAGTTTTTGTTGACCCTTCCTAGATCTGGTTGACCTGTGCCTAGATTGCAGCGATCTTTCCATTGATATGCTATAGGTGGAAAAAAATTGTGCAGTTCCTAGTGCTGGCAAACAATCTTTGTATCCGCTCTCTCATCGAGTATACCAGATGATTTTTCAACGCCAGGCTTCCTAGCCAATCGTAGACTTTGTTCATCAGGGCATAGCCATCTATGAGAGCATTGGCTAGTGGTTTCTTCTTTCCTTCTACTTCGATGATTTTTCCTTTGACTGTCCTCGCGTATATATCGACTGGGTTGGGCAGTGCTGATCTTACCATCTCCAGTTTCTTTTTCATATCAGCATTAGTGGCTACTAGATTCGAGCATGCCACTTGGATATGGTTACCAGTGTGCAAGCTATGATATCCGCTGGGTCTTTTGTGTTTGCATCAATGATTGTTGGCCATAACAATCGGAATCTCTCAATGACCTGGTCAACCTGGGCTTGTAGATCTATGTTTTCCCATCCCAGGTGATCTCGCTCTTCCATCACATCCTGCAGTTGCTTTGTCTGTTGCTCATGCTCTTTGGCCAGATCATCATGGATGTTTTCGGCCCTGTGTGATGCTTGTTGCATGAATTCAAATAGTGTGTTGATGACCAATACTATAGTGTGTCGGCTTGCATTGTGCTGGGCTCTAGAAAATGCTACTGTATGGGTAGGTTGCTGGCTATGGATTTTTCAGAGTGAGAGGTGGGCGAATCAACATGCTGTGACTGTGGAGTGAATTGAGGAGTAGGGGGAACAATGCTAGGGTTCGGGACCACAGGGAGATTTATAGGAAAAAGTGGCTGGTACGGTTCATCTTTTTTCCCTGCAAAATAGTTGTGCTTGAGCTTTTCCCTTCTGGTGGGCCCGACCTAAAAAGTAGTGATGCTAGCAATATTTGTTGGGTACCACTGGAAGAAGTGGTGCCCTTATCTCACTCTGCTGACTCAACTTCCATTTCCATAATTATTCATCATCGGCCATACAATAGGGTTTTTGAAAGGATTGCGGAAGTGGAGGCTATGTGTGGGGAAGATTCTCATGACTGATGTAAGGTGGCGGATGTGGTGGGAGGAATTTTTTTTACTATTGGGGATGCAGAAAATGAGTGTTCCACCTCATCAGTAAGGCCAACAATTGGAGCTAGTGCAGTAGTTCTTGGCTTTTTAACTATCAGACTGCGAACAACTCTTTTCTTCTTTGTCTTGGGGACTATTGGCTGGGATAGAGTGTGAGCGACTCCAATGGGGAGTTGCATAGCCAACGGATTTGTGATGATGGTCAAAAACATAGTGGAACCTCGAAATTTCAAGGGTTGGTTACTCTCACTTGATTAGCCTTTGAAACTTGCAATTGTTTACCTCAGCGTGAACATTTTCTCCTACATCTACAACACCATCGGGTGGAGCACATCTTCAGCTGGTCTCTTTCTGCTACATTCCGCTACATCTTCCCCTTACTCTTGTCGCTTTAAGGCTCCGAACAGATATTTTTACTTGCCATCAATAATCTCATAGGCCACCCCTGGCTATGATCCCAACTCAGTATGTAGTGTCGCTTCATCCATAATAAATTTTTGTGGCCTCATCTTGAATGTTTTTGGATGGAAGCACGATGGTCTAGGGTAGGTGTTCCCATGTGAGGCTCTAAACCAAACTTCTTCATAAAAATCATCTAGCAGAGTTTTGGGTATCCTCTGCATCGACCACACTGTAGCTAATATCATTTCATACTAGTCTCTAAAAGTTTTTTCATTTACCTCCTTCGTGCTCATATCTCCCGACACTCTCCATGGTTCATACCAAAGTGCTAATGGTCGTCCTTCGATGATAGGCATCATTTCCCTCTCTCTTGGTGACCTCCATTTCCACATGGCCAGAGACATTAGAATGTACCCAAACAGAAAATTGGTACTCCGCCTATACATATCTTCGCATGCTTCAAAAAGCTTGTTGAGAACAAAATCAGACCAGTTGAGTATCTCCCCTTTGCAGCAATGCTCCGCAATCGAAATTGCACCTAGTGTGAATTCATTTCTCAATAAGTGTCTCATGGTTTTTCCTGCTATGATGTAGTAGGAAAATCTGATGTTGACTTTGTTTTTCATATCAATCTTTGCTCCTCTTCCACCCTATTCAATTTCACATCTTGCATATTAGTTATCTTCTCTCTACTTCTTGGCCCTTTTAGTACCTTCCTAGAATGTTGTGGTTACTATGTTCCCTCCCACTAATTGCCCTATTAGACATTGAATATCATCTATGTGAATGGAGTACTCTTTTTCAAGCCACAATGATCCCCCATGCACTCTGCTTGACAGGAGTTTAGTACATTGCATGGCTGCAAATTGAGTGCCAAAAACACGTAGGATTCTCAAATTCAGTAGTGTTGACCATTGCAATCCTCTGAAATATTCCTTGACTCTGGAGGTCTTGGTGCCATCTTCCTTCTAGATTTCATCTGTGTAGACCTCTCTCTTAAGAGTTGGGAACTAGAAGCAATTCATAAGGTCGTTGTCAATTAGAATCGCCTTATCGTATTTCCCATACAAATTGTCAACTAGTTCAATTCATTCATGTAACTGGTCTTATGGAACCAAGATAATTCCCTTCGTCATCTCTCTACATCTCTGGTAAATAATTGTCACCTAAGGTTTCACACTTCTGTGCTTCTGTAACTCTTCTTCCGAGCGGGTCTAGATTTCTTCTACTATCGGTAATTGAAACTTTGTAGTTTGCTTCATTATACCACAAGTTACATAGTTGGGCTTGACACAATGTTTCCTGATTGGACTTTTAGCAACTAATTACTTCGGAAACTTTCCCTATGTGTTCTAACCATGATTTTCTGTCATCGACTGATGTGGACCTGACAATCATGATGTGGACTGGGGAAGGACAGAGTGGGCTGCATGGCATATTAATTTTGCGGTGATGGGGTTATCTATTAACTAAAATTGTTCCTAACAGGAAAATATTTTACGGCTCCTATATGAGAGTTCCATTATTTGTTACTTATTATGGAAATTACTACTGGTATGGCGGAAAGGACTGGTACAGCATGTGACCATAAAGACTGAAAAAGCGTCTGCCTACATGTAACTTTTGGGCTGTGACTGCATATGTGACTGATAACTCTACTTGCCCCTCGACCACAAATGGGTTGCAGCGTAATGAAACTAATGCCGCAACCTTACTGACACTTTTTCTTATTTCTATTAAAAGGATATAAAGGTAAGTCTGCAACTAATTGCTTAACATGAGTGACTAGCTCTTATTACCTCCTACCTACTTATGGGATTGTTTCCGAGACCCTGTTTATCTTGAATTTGTGTTTGATGATTTTTGGAAGGGCTTTAGGAGTGTGCCATTTACCCATCCTTGCAGCATGATTATGTCTAGTTGCACCAATATTACTCTCCAGAATCTCTAGTTTCTGCAACTATGAACGGGCCCAACTAGTGCATTTGCAGTTTTCCTGGGAATTTTTGGAATTTTTTGTCGTATAGTAATACATGATCCCCAATTTTGAATGTCTTCTTCTGGATTTGCCTATTGCGCCAAGCTTTCTTCCTTCTCTGCTCCGCTGACTGGTGAAACTCGGCCAAAAACCGAGATTCATCAAGTTCCATTAGTTGACTTAGTCTTTCTCTCAATGCCCCATTGTTTGTCATTCTCATTGCTTTAGATATGAACATGCTTGGTATTATAAACTCCGCTGGAACTACCGCTTCCTTTCTGTATACTATCTGAAGCTATGTTTGTTTATGAAGCCTCTTTACCATTGTTCTGTATGCCCATAGAGTTGCTAGAATTCTCTCATCCCAATCATTCATGTTGGCTGATATAATCTTCGTTAGACCTTTCTCCAAGATTTTGTTGAATTCTTCAACAGTTCTATTGGCATGTGGATGATATGGACTACTTTTATTATGCTGGATCATGAAATTCTTCAGAAGAGATTCAATAGTTTCATTTATAAAATGTGTTCCTCGGTCACTTATGAGGCTCGTCGGGCATCCAAATCTCGAGATTATGTTCTTGAAAATGAACCTTGTGGCCATGCCCACTATACATTCTATGATGGGTGTTGCTTCTACCCATCTGGTGAGGTATTCAGTTGTGGTTATTATGTATCTTGCTCTTGAATGCCTTTCTGGTGGTGTAATGGGTCCAATGAAATCTATTGCCCATTTCTTGAAGATTTTCACTGTGTGAATGAGATTTAAGGGAAATTCATCCCATCAGGAAGGCTTGCCAACTCTCTGACAGACATCGTAGCCCTTAGCATATTCCTTAGAATCTTTGTGAAGGGTTGGCCACCATAGTCCCGCCCGCAGTATCTTCCTTGTGGTGGCTTTTCCTCCCACATGGCCTCCTGTGACTCCCTCATGACATTCCCATAATACATCTTCTCTTTCATGTTGATGTATGTAGCATCTCAGTACTTGATTTAAGCCCATTTTGTAGAGGTGTCCTGCAATCAGTTGGTAGTATGCTACCCTTACTATTAAGTGTCGCTTCTATGTTGTTGTATATCCTTCTAGGCAATGCCCTATTGTCAATAGTGTAGCGATCTCTTCTAGGTGATCTAGGACTACCTCTATTCTAAACAATTCGGCATCAGGCAATTGATCATCCAATTCTCCGTCGTTCTCTCCAGTTTCCAGTCGTGACAAATGGACTGGACCCAAATTCAGTCTGCATGTTTTTATTACCAACTCAAAAGTGAATTCCTGGAATAATAATAGCCATCAAAATATCCTACCCTCTAGTACTGGCTTGTTTACTAATTACTTCAATGCAGAATGGTCCGTTAAGAACTTGAATGGCGCCCCCAATAAGTAATGGCTGAAATTTTGCAAAGAATACACCATGGCCAAGGCTTCCCTCTCGGTTTTCATATAATTCCTTTCTGCAATTGACAATTTTCTGCTAGAATAATACACTGGGTGATCCATATTTATTTCCCCTGGTTGCACTAAGACTGCACCTAGCACTATCCCTGACGCATCAATATGCACATGAAACATTTTGTTCCAATCAAGATAGACAAGGATCAGGGCACTTACGAGTTTTTCTTTCAATATATTCAATGCTGCTTGATAGTCCTCAGTCCAAACGAACACTTCTGTCCTTTTCAGTAATTTCTCCATGGGGGTCGTGATTGATGCATAATTCCTGATGAAACGTCGGTAGTACCCCATATGGCCTAGAGTGGACCTTAGTTGATTCACCTTGTGCGATGGCTCCATGTTGAAAATTGCTGCAACCTTCACTGGGTCTACGCATACTCCATATTTGCAGATGATGTGGCTTAGCAGTGTTCCAAACGGGACCATGAAAACACACTTTTTGAGGTTTAAGGAAATTTGCAATTGTCGGCACCTTTCAAACATGAACCTTAGTTAGCTTGTGTGTTTCTTGAGTAGGCTATATACTGTCAAATCATCCAAGTACACCTCTAGAAACTTGTGAATTTAATCTCAGAATGTAGCAATGACAATCCTCGAGAATACCGCTGGTGCATTCTTCAACCCGAATGGAATTACGTTGTATGCATATGACCCCCATTTGGTAGTGATTTTTTTTTTCCTTTTATCCTCCTCAGCTATTCGAACCTAATGGTAGCCTAGGAATCCATCTGTAAATGAATAGGCTTCATTATCCAGCACATTGTCTAGGACTTCATCACTGAAAGGTGTCAGGAATGGATCATGCACACATGCATTATTGAGACTTTTGTAATCAATGCAAACCCTGATTTCGGTCACATCCTTCTTGTTTTGTATGACTATTAGACTTATCCACTCTGCTTCATCTACTGGAAATATAATCCCTAATTACAGCATTGTGTCAATTTCCTTCTTAACATTCTCCTTCACCCTCGGGTTCAGTCTTAGAACAATCTTCATCTCCCCTATATCTCCTTTATCCCTTTTAGCTCTGCTACTGATGCTAGGAATAAGTCTTGATACTCCTGTAACAGGTCAAAAATTTCTTTTCTAGTCTGTTCATCCCAATAATCTCCCACAAACGCCATTTTGGGTTTATCCTCCATCCCAACATTTTGTTTTCTTATCTTCATCGGTAAAAGGTGAGCACCTTCTATTGAGGGACTCTCCTGGATGTCTCTCTCTCCTTTTGTTTCCTCAAAGGTTAGGTGTCTCAATCCATCTAATCCCTCCTCATTTGGCTCTGGAGCCATCTTGTCACAGGTTGCATATTCTAGAGAATCTATGTGGTATAGACACTGTAGGAAATTTTTGTCAAGACAACCTTCAACTAATTATCCTGGTGCGAATAGAACCCTTTTCATTGCATGGAGTGTCTCAATCATCCATGCATCATCACCCCTTAATGAAAAGCTACTATTGAACTTTGCCTCCAGAACATCCCAATCCTTCATTTGCTTAAGGAATTCCTCTTGCACGTACCAAGCTCGGGGAACAGTTCCTAGGGTATGTATGAATATATGTACCCAAAGCTCCTTCAGGATTCCTTGTCTTCTCCAACCTTTTATGTAGGCTTCGACGTGCTTCTCAAGACTTGAATTCCCTCTGTATTTCATATTATCTTGTGGTCGGTCTTCCTCCTAACCAAACCTTTCCCACATGGCCTGTTTTATGGCTTCCCAATTTCGTAGTGTGTTGCAATGTGTTCTCCACCATCTTGCCGGTGTGGCCATGAGTGCAATATCGAGAAATTGAATCTTTTGTTCTTCCCTCATTTCTTTGTCTACCTTGTTCAAGAAGACATCCACTGGTTTAATGCCATGGAACTTGGGATAGTCGCTTACCTATGTTCCTATACAATTAACCTGACCTATCACTGCACAACGTCTAGTGTTTAGTTCATATCCGCCTTGCTGCCATGCATCCCATGCAACTTTTGAACCGGTCTCTGAACTCTGAATACTCTTCTAGCTGACGGATCCTCCTGTAGTAGGATTTATGTAATCTTCCCTTTTTCCCACTGTTAGTGTGTATATTTGTTCTAGCATTCCTGGCTCGTCCCTATCATCTACAGGGTTTGTGAACGTTGGTCCTTGATAAGGGTGCAAGGGTTGGATCACCCTCATTCATTATGCTTTCAAAATCATCAATTTTTTATTTAGGTCGATGACAACATAGTTTTCATCAGCCCAGTCGATCCCAAGGAGCGCTGGGTATGGTTCCTTGTCTCCCATTATATCGATCAATTTGAACTCAGTATGCGTATTCACCCCCGCCACAAATACTTCTATGTTTTCTAGCCTTCCAATGGGAAGTATACAATACTAATTCACCATGCTTAGTTGAATCGGTGAGTATTTCAGTTGCGGTTTCCCCATTGCCTCCCATGTTTTCCTAGGTAGGATGTTTATATCTGATCCTAGGTCTAGCATGGTGTCCCTGATTTGGAATCCTGCAACCTGAGCATTAATTCAGACTTCCTTTCTGCTTCTCTTCTTGTTTCACCTCACTCTTGTGGAATTCTTTCCTGGAAGGTTAGCAGGTGATCATTTCGCTTCCCCTTCCTCCACTGATAATGCATCCTTTAAACTTTTCCGTAACTCCTTTAACATGTATTCATCTTCGACAATTTGTAGGAATAATTTAAACCATTATTAAATTAAATGGTTACTATCAGGCGCATGGCCATTCTATCTTTGGTCTTCCTTCATCTCAGTCATCCCCTTGAATAACTTAGTTGCTTCGTGATAATACTTCTTTTGGCGCTCAAGCTGATATGATTTCTTTGGAGATGTTTCCTTAATGATCAAGGGTGGGTCTGCCGCACTATGATCCGCCCCCATATTCTTTCGTCCTCTTGTAACTATATTGATATTTGTTGCGGGAAGACCATCATCGGTATGAGTTTCGACATTAAATAGGTTAACCCCCCTCTGTCTGGTCCTTTCCTCCCACTCTGCAATGAGTTCTGATAAATCCTCCATGGCATGTGTATTAATTCTAAATTGTGAGCACCATGGTCTCCTAGGGAGCAGGCATGCCCTGGCGGCATGCCCTTCTTGGTCACAGTTATAACACCTTATGGGGCCTCTTCCTCCCATTCTTCCTCCTCTCCCATTTCCTCCTTGGCCCCCCGGTTTGACTCATTAATCCTAAACGTCAAACTATCTAGCCATTTGGCTAGAGCATCTAGTGCTCGGCACTAGTCAGTGTGATGTGTTGTAGATGCAAAAAACTCATAGTAGTTGTTATTAGGGATGCTGGAGTACTTCTGTAGTATCGGGCACATCTGTGGTAGATGTGCATACATTCTACAGATCTTGTAATATTCCTGGTTGTTTCGTCTAGGAAAAACTCCTTGCGCTCTGTTGTGATATATAACAACCCCCCCATTTCAAATTGTTAATATTAGTATAAAGATGCTAAATAAGAAATAGGTCCCCTTTAGGATATAAAGAGTAATAAAACCTTTTGAGTAAAATAGATTTTCCATACCATTCATAAAAGTTTCTTTATGAGTGTTTGGAATCGCTCATCACAAATCGCAATTGCTTAACACCAATGAACATCCATTTGAAAAGTTGCGATGCGATCAAAGTCATCACAAATTCCTCATTGCAGATTTTTAAATTTAAAAATCCATTTATAAACATGGGATGTTATATAAATATCGCATTTCACATATCGGTAACTCTGAGGAATAATTTAGGGCATTCCATTGAAACCTTGCGATGCGATAAGGCTATCGCATATCGCATCGCACCAATCCATACGAAAACGTTGAAACAATTCGGTTGAAACTTTACGATGCGATGTGACTATCGCAATCGCATATCGCATACCATGCTCCCAATAGAAATAAGTACCATATACTATGAGCACTCGTGATATAATGCTAAATCAAGTATAAAGAAAAACATGATTTGCCAAGTTTGAAACAAACCCGCCAACTCTACGCGCCAGCTCATCACTCATCTCAATCACAACAATACAAGGAATTCTTTTAGACATAGTGCTTGTAACTCCCGATTTGCGATATGTGATGGCTCTACACGTATTAAAATAATACAATCGCTAATCACAAAATCACAAAGTTGTGACACCTATTCTAAAAGGACCATTGGAAAACTTGCAATGCGACATATATTAATTCGGCATTAAAGTTCACGTTATGAGGACACAGTAATGCATTTAGAGGTAGTTATAGTTACAATCCTTTAAGGATTTCATCCTTTGTGATTATGTGCTATATGATATATTTTGATGCACATAACTTCTTTTAGTCTATAATTAGTTGTATTGGATCCTCTCAGACGTTTTTTCCTATCACACTCCTCTTTCTCATTTTGCAGTGTAAATCCAAAATCGCACAGGTAGTTAAGATGTCTAAGAGAACTCGAAAGGCAAAGGCTCTCCTTACAGTGGAAGGAGGACAAAGAAAATTGGCGTTAACCTTAGATACCACCTATCTAGGCTTTGGCAAGACCTTGTGGGAAGGTATATATACTTTGCTTGAAAATGAAGATCCCAACGAGATAGAGGAAGAAGCAACAACTGGTGGAACTAATAAATCAGAAAATACGCTCAATGATTTTGTTAGCTCTTTCCTCCATCGAATAGTGTCCCGTGCAAAGATTTTACCATATAATGATATGGTAAGATGGGTAATCGAGAGCATTAACATAACGGATAGAGCTTTCTTCACAGCTGATGGAAGGATGTTTGGATCCTTCAAACCAGAAGATGTCAAGAGAATGTATCACCTGCCGGATCCCCAGTGACACTACAACAAAGCATTCCTGGAAGCTTTTGCCAAGGAGAATGACATTGAATCAGACCCTATCAAGCAATGGAGACACTTTACTAACAAGCATAAACATGAATCATCTGGTATGTATTCCGTGGATCCTTGGCATCTCCATATTGTTATGCTGCTGCTATGATGTGTAGACTCTTTGGAAGTCTCAATTCTACTAGATTTTATATTGAGATGGTTCCATTGATAGAAGTAGCGATAAACTGCTTTGTCATGGACTGGGCAACTATCCTATCAGACAAAATGGCTAGTCAAATACTGGATTATAGAAAGAATAGATTTGTCACTACCCGAGTCGTGCCCCCATTCCATATGAGTGCTTACATAGTTAACATAATTTGTTTTATTTCCAACTTTCCCATGCTAGGCTGGAAATGGATTGTTCAGGACCAAACCCCCATTCATATTTACCATAAATAATTATGGAAGTCTAAATACAAGAATCATTTATACAATATTTGTCATGGTTTCATTTTACCCGTCCATCAAGCCATCTTTAATAAACTTGCTCCTCGGCTATCTGACGAGGCTAGAATTGGTTTAACCTCAATCGGTAGTTGGTTCAGGGAAGATACGTTTACCTATGTTGGGGTTTTTGGCACTATTACAGATCCTCACATCCTTCCACTTTAAATTCTAGATAAGCTTTTAGCCAGGGAGGTAGCCTACCAGATAGTAGAAAAAGGTATGACTAGAAATCTTAAAGAATCCAAGAAACAGTTGTGGTCCACCTTCCGTCTTCGTTGCGGCACTTACTCATTGCATGATTTTAAACATGCCAAGAAAGAAGAAAAAAATACAAAGGATCTGAGTCTAGTCGTTATCCCTAAAATACAATATGACACAAAGAAGGTTTCTTTCAATTTCACCACTCAAATGAAAGTTAATAAATTCTTGCATGAGGAAGATGAGTTTGATGACTTGTTTGCCTCAACAGAATTATTCTCAACAGTAAGTCATCTAGAAAAATTGAAATTGAGTGCTGAGAAAATGGGAAAATTCATTGAATATAGGACATAGAGGTTACTGATAGTACCATTGGATTTGTTAAGTACTACACCAATCATTCAGCAGGCAGAACACAACAGAGAGCTGGTAATTGAGAAGGTTTCTGAAGAAGTTGAGACAAGTGATTAGGCTAGTGAACAACTAAACACTGATGTTCACATTGATTCCTAATTTATTCAAGAATGGGAGAAATTTTATCAACATATCAAAAGTCAGAATGACCCTCAAAACATTATCACATCTGCGGCTCCTGAAACACAATGGCCCATTATTCCTGATATTGTGATTGAAAAGACACCCAACAACGAAACAACTAGAAAAGAGATAAAAATAATCCCTGAAAATCCTTCAGGGGAGATTACATTGAATATTGAGGAGATTCCACCCTTGGATGTGGTTTACAGCCCAAAACACAGGGTTGTAGTTAAGAGGTAGAGAAAAAAGAGGAAATAGATCAAACATCATCAACGGTTCCTTAATATGAATTTATGAATGTCATATGGAAAGATTCAGAGGTCAATCCTTCTTAGGATTTGAATAAGTTATCTCAATTTGCAGGTGCATACACAACTGCTACAGTTGATAAGGTAACTAAAGTGAATCAATTTATCAAATAAAAGGATCAAAAGATTAATTGGCTTGAGGAATAGTTAACAATAAAGAAATAGAAGAATGAGCAGCTCGAAGAACAATTAAACCTAGAAAAGTAGAAAATTGATCAACGGGCCATTCAGAGACAACAACAACTGTCTCAAGAGCTCAAGCAGCTTAAATTTACACATCAGCAAGAGATTAAATCTAAGGAAGAGAAAATCACACAACTACAATTCTCCTTGGGACAATTCAAAGATTATCCCAAGGTTGAAGAGTTCAAAAAGGAAGCCTTAGAGGCAAATAAAGCATTATCTCAATAGCTGAATCTACTCTTCCAGAAAATATTTTTTATTGATCCATTATGCATCATAACGACATCACAAATTGACCAAGTAGTTAATACCGGGTTAGAATTTGAAGATGCGGATGATAAAGTCACAAATTATCTCTCCTGAAAGAGCATAGAAAATGGAAGAGCTGCTAACTTACCTAAAATTGAACAGTCTCATAAAGAGATATTGTTTTTGGAATGGGAAACATAGTTGATAAAAGCAGAAAGAGCTACCTCCAGGGCCAGGGCTATAATGAATAATGTTATTGAGTTGGTGAATGATAACTTATATGGTGCCAATTTAATTTTTGATTGTTCCCCAGGAAAACTTCCAAAGGCAAAAGTTTTATAGAAGCAATGGAAGCAAGATTTGGACACCAAGGAGGAAGAACTCAACAGAGTACAAGGTATTAACTGGGATGCGCATTGGTCCTTTTTTGTCAAGCCACACAACCAATAGATGACTATCAAGTGCCTTGTTGATGCCATTGATCGCATGATGCCTGAGCTCTCAGATGCCACATACGTAGGATAATTACACTCCAGGATGAGTCATCCTCTAGAGATCCAAAACATGCTCTCAATTTGTTGGTTGAAGATGCAACAGAAAGCCTAGATGTGATGAATCTCTTCAAAGCTTATCACAATTTAATTTTTGAAATTCAAATCCCATATTTTGATAAAGGCAGTTCCAACAACTCTCAACAATTTTTATGGACATTTTGTTTTTAATTTTACTATAAAGACCCTTTCATGTCATTTTAGAAAGGGTCTTGAATTTGTATAAAACAAAACTTGAGAAGTTTGCACTTCTGCACTTCTTAATTTATTTTTTATAAGTCGTGGATCGAGGTTCATACTTTTTATGAAAGAACTTCATAAAGACTCGCATTTTTGTATCTCCTTAGAGTTTCCATAATAAGAAGGTTGAACCAGAGTGTTACTTGCATAACCAGACTCAAATGCATTTGGTACTTCAATCAATGTTCTTCTGTCTTGTTTATGTAATTAACATTCCATTGATTTGTTATTTTTGATGTATTCACATGTTTCAAATAACTCTGTATTATTTCACTTTTGAATTATTTAGAATTGTTATATTGTATACATATGTCAGTGATAAATATTAGTATGTTATGCAATATGTTTTTGTATTACTTTTTTTAATTTCTTAAACAAAGTAATAATTATTTAAATGAATCTTTCTGTGCATAAGTAAATAATCTATATTATTATTTGTCTGCTAAGAATCGTCAAGAATCACATTATTATGAGATCACCTTGGTTATATAGATATATTTGTATATTTTAGAACTTATAGATTAAATTGCCTATCATCTTTTTATACATTTAAAACACCCATTCATCAAATCATACTTTATTGGGAAACTAGTCCCATAATATCTAGTCGGAGCCACCATACCAAATGGATAAGGATCTACACTAAGGTCTAGACCGGGTGGTTATCCCCTAATGTTGGTGCTACGATTTTAGAGGCATCAACATTTGTGGCGCTAGAAGGAGGGCCAGACTATGAATGGGAAAGGCCATTCTAAGTGTAATTTCTCCTCACCATCACCTCCAACTTCTCCTTCGCATTTGAAATCTCCTACTCCTAAGAGAGAAGTTGAAAAGAAAAATAAAAAACCCACTGCTGAAACCCTAAACATGCCAGACAACTCTTCTCCTGAACCTCCTAAAGTACAATCTTTGATTCATAAACTCCAAAGGATTTCAATATCCAAAGAAGAGTTTGAGTTATCTCAAGGTAGTCTTACTTCCCAATATATCCCATCGCAACTGCTTACTAGGGCAAAGAGCGAAAATCTTGACATTCCACTAGTTTAATTCCCTTTACCAAGTCGAAAAAGGGTTATAAAGACACCATCAGAATCTCACAGTGAGACTTTTTCCTCCTCATTGTCCATTCCATCCATACCATTGCAAGGTCATCCATCCATTTCCCAACTTCAGATCATAGTCCAAATAGGTACAGGAACTTCAAAATCCTCTACCCAATCACTTTCAACTACTTTGTCACCTTCTTCTATTATTAGCTCGACAATGGCACATAATCAACCTCAACCAATGCCATGGGCCAACCCAGGAGCTGTCAAAATGCTTGCACCTTTGACTCAATTTCTAGCACATCCTGAAAAATGGCTACCTAAATTTAATCTTGATAATGGCCTGTTAGTGAAAGAACACATAAACAATTTCATGCTATCAATTAACTTGAATGGAGTAATGGAAGAAGATGTTGTTGTTAGACTATTCCCATACAATCTACAAGGAGCAACAGGATCATGGTACTTTTCGTTACCACTAGGTTCTATCAATAGCTAGGATGCTTTTCAAGAGCAATTTATAACTAAGTTTGGAGATGATAGGTCTACAACAACTTTGATTAATGACCTCTCCAACCTAAAAGCTTAATCAAAAGAGCCCATTAAGGACTTCAATTCATGCTTCAATAAGTTGTGGAATAAAATACCTGCGACATCCAAACCTAGTGAGGAGGTCCGAAATGAATGGTACATTTCCGCTCTTCATTCAAACATTGCCATATTCATTGATAGGGATGCCAAACCAACATTAACAAAAAATATGAAGGAAGTAATAACTGTTGAAAAATGCATCCTTGTCTTGGAAAAGAAAAACGCTCTAGAAGAAAGGAAATCCAAGAAAGTTACCTTTAGAGATGATTCAAAGAAGAAGGCAACCAAGGATCCATATGATATGGAAGGCTTACAAAAAGTTCTTAAAACTATGTCTAATGAAATGGTTGAAATAAGAAAGCAGGTAGCTGAAACTTCGATGAAAATACCATTTATGAACTTTAAAAGAAATCAACCTACTAATCCCAAGCCACCCAATGCTATATCTAATGCAGAATCTAACTTGGATGATGATGACGAAGAAGATATAGTTTTATCAGCTAAAGAAACGGAAGAAGATGAAACAATTGAATGTCATGGAATGTGGGACTTTATCCTACCTAACTCTGATAATGAAGGTGAATAGGAAGCTCTTCTAGTAAATACCAGATGTAAGAGTATAGTAGAGCCTAGCCAAGCAAATCAAAAGAAGAAAAACTTAAATCCTATTACTAAAGAGAAAGTTCCCACAAGGAAAGCTCCAGTTGCATCTCCCCACAATCAGCCATCTTCGTCCAACCCTCCCTCATCATCTAAAACACTAGTAGTTTCAAGTTCCATGGATTATAACATAGTGGAAGATATCAAGAAGACTCGAGCAAATATTTCTCTGCATGAACTTAGCAAGCTCAATCATCAACAAAAGTTGTTGCTTAAATAATTAAATGTAGTACCTTCTTCCCCGCTTCCAACTAGTGTATTATCGAAGGCTGATAGAGGATCAGGTAAGCCACCATCTGATAAGGTGGATGCTACCTGTTATCACTCAGGTTGTCCTTAAAGCTCCTTAAAGGATACGGCCGAGGTAACCACAAACCAATCTTTGGACTGCAGGTCCTAGCCTACCTGCAATCAGAGAGGGCTCTCTCTTTATAATTTAGCTTTATTTTGGGTTGATTTTAGGCTATTTATGATTTTCTTGGGTTTTGTTTTGATTTTGGTGGGATGGAGGGTTCTTTCAAACAGAGTTGGGATGCATAGTGTGAGAGGTTCAAACCATTGGGCATGGAGTCGTGGATTAGGCTTGCTGTTGCGTTTTCTTGGTCACAAGAGGAATACAGAGCATGATAGCTACACATAAAACAATATCAAACTGGAATAAGGATGGAAATAAGGTCAGTGAATGAAAGGCAACTAAGTAGCTCTCATTATGCTAACAGAGGGAAGGTGAATGAACATTATATAGGAGCAATCAAGGATTCCTAAACAACATTCATATATGAAAGAACTAGTGTAAATATGAGCAAATCAGTATTCATATTTAGGACTAATTCAGAGGAAAAACATAGATAAATCACAGAAATTGAGAACAGAATACAACTAAGTGAGCTTTGAACTATTCTTTCTTTCTACTATTTAGATAGTGAAACAATGATGGCATAAACACATATAAACTGTAAACAGAGATAAGAAACACTTATTGGGCTATGTAGAAGCGTTAGGATTCCATAGTCACTCTTCAGACATTAAAAAACAACAGTCAATTCATCTCCCAAACATTCCAGCGATCTTTGATTATAGAGACTCTCAGAAAATACAATGCAAGTCTAGAGGAAGTTATCGACCAACCAACCCTTTACATAAATACAGAGGGTTCTTTAAATAGAAAATATTTACAAACATCCCTTGAACGGGTGCCAAAGGAGAAAATATCTCAAAATATCTATCAAAACAGAGCCGAAAGAGATCTGTGCAATAACTGCTTCGAATGCTAAGTTGTGCTGGAAATAAATGCAAATAAATATCTAAAACAACTGCACATGAGGGAGCAGCCTCATCAAAATGGCTCTTTAGGGCTGCACAGGGTCCTGCGGCTTCAAAAATGGACTGTAAGAGTGTCTTGAGCCACGCGCTGTCCTCTGTGTGATAACTGCGCAATTAAGGAAGCAGCGCTGCTCCAAAAATATGACTGGGAACAATGTCTCTGCAATAACTCTGCATTGAAAGCCTTCATCTATGCCATTAGGTGGCTTTAAAGCAACAAAAGAAGTGTTGGTGAGCCTTAATGGCTGAATGATGCTTTGTTGACTTTGCTGGGCTTGCTTTGCTTTCTTCTGTTTTAAAAAACTGGACTGATACTCTTTGCCGCATCCTGATACACTTTGGCACTGAATCTGGGCCTTTTCTCACCACTGATACTCTTTAAACTGTCCCATCGCCCCCTTCTGCCTTTTAATGCAAAAATAACTACTGCTAATGTCCTCCATGGCCATTGGAATTCTATCAGCGCTCTGGCCGATAAAAACTAGCTTTAAACTTTGAAAAATGGTGCAAACAGGAGGAAAAAGTTTTGCCAACTGTGCCGAGGCCGAAAACTGGCTATCTGAAGCAAAACTGGGCCTTGGAGCGATCTCAGAAAACTTAGGGATGCATGAATTCCCTTATCGGGAGCCGGGCGTGGGCATATATGTGAAAATATGAACAAATTCCGCCTTCTCTTTTACACAGAAAAAGACCAATTTCTATGTAAAATTCGTGAAAAACATAAGCGGGAGCGGCACTGTAGCGGAGATTAAATCTTGGTCGTTGGATCGCGCAAAGGCATATCCAACAGCTGGCGCTAACTCCCATCGGGGCGGACCATTGGTCCCAACACATAAAACCTCCGAAATGCCATGGACCCGAAATGCTTATATGCCCTTTATTTATGGAGATCGGGTCCGGCCCATCGGAGCTTTCATATCGGCGGATTTGGTAAAAATGGGTAAGCGGACCCGAAATACTATATGCTGCACTTCATAGCTTTTCGGCTCTGGGATATAGGAGCACACAGTGCGGACCCTTTCGGACCCGATATGCCTTTATGCCACACTTTATTACTTTTCGGCTCCGCTGGTCGGAGCCATATAGGAGTGATGCGATTCAAATGGGTCATTGATCTCTTGGCCTGAATGGGCGGTTGAGATTAACTCGGCAATTCGCTATCGGCGGGGTCATGGGGTTGCCACATAAAAATGCTGAAACCCATCGGACCCGATAAGTTATACAGGCCCTCTTTATTTTATTTCGGGTCCGTCCCATCGGCGGGACCCAAATCGGCGGTTTTAACAGTGGAATGGGTCTGCGGACCCGAAAACCCTTAACACTGCATTTGATAACTCATCGGCTCCGCCAAATCGGAGCAGTATATGGGGCGATGCGAAGTGGGGGCCCCGCGACAAGATCTGGACCGTCAGATCTGGGGCCCAAAATGGATGGCTGCGATTATATCAGGACTTCGGCAATCGGCAGGGCAGAGGGTTGACATATATGTGATCGCCGAACTGCGCGGACCCGATATACTATTACCGGTCCACTTTATATGTTTTCGGGTCCAGCCCATCGGCGCTATGCCCCATGCCTTGAGACTTAGCCATTTTCGATTATATATGCCACTGCCCCCTCTCGATAGCGATATCGCATCGGAGGGGGTCCAAATGAAACTTTATTATATCGGACCCATGTTTTTGTGAATTGCCAAGCCTTTTGGGAAATCAGAAGGGTTCCTTTATAGTTTGGCATGGATTCTAAGGCATCGGAAGGGGTCCGATAGCCAAAAAATGGAGGATTTTATCCTTTTTTGAAGGTTTTTCATGGTTTTTGCATGGTTTTGTATTCTTATGCCTTGGAAGGAGTCCAAAGGCATTTAGGGGGAAAGTGATGTGGTTTTGAGAGGGGTTTAGTGACCAAAGAGGGTTTCATGCCTTATAAAGGCAAACCAAGGCCAAAGAGATGATTTTTATACATATGAAGGGAAACTATGCAAAGGAGTGAGTCCTTATGCATTTGGAAGATGGTGAGAGGGGTCAATGAGGGTTCTTGCTGAGTTTCAGATAAACTTAGCAATTCCCAAGGATGTATATGGTTATTTTTCAACCAAGGGGATGGGATAAGTATATAGGGGAGTTATAGAGATAGTTTTAGTAGGGGAAGGGAAAAGAGATAGGGAGTTACATAATAAAGTTAGTAGTTAATATGATAATGATGAGAAAAAGCACTAAGAATGAAGTCTTAGGCTATCAATGGGGGGAAAATGATTGATAGAAGAAGTGTGAACATTCCTTTAGTGAAGCAGATCTTCACCAAGGCAGATGATATGGAGAATGATGAATCTAAGAGGTATCAAGCAGATCTTGACCTCTTTAGGGGAAGTTAGTGAGTGATTTGGGAAAGATGGGGAAGGGGAAGTTAGACATGCATTTCTTGAAGTCCTCCAACTGAAAAATCACCTTCAACTTGTAATATGATAGGTATAACACTTGACAATATGAAATGGATCCCAAGACATGATTCTGCAACCACAAAGCTACCTACCCGGCCTATTCACCTAGCATTTTCTCTTCTTTTTAGTTTGGGTGCACTTGAACTAGCATACCCAGCTTTTTGTTCTTTTCTTCTTGCTGTCCTACTATCTACAACTACACTTATTGCATCCAGCGGCTCAGATTAAGCTGTTGAGCACCCTTGTTTCTCTACCTATCTACAAATCTGCCAAGATTAAACAGTTTGGACAGATGTTCATTCTCTATATTCTGCAACAGGAAATTGAAACCTAGAGATGCCAAGATTAAGCTGTTTGGACCTCCCTATACTTGAAAAATGATCAAAATGAATTACTCATCAAAATTGGAACACAACAGTGGCATTTAGACTAGCACACTCTCATAGATACTTCTTTGGCCATCTGTAGCAAATATGGAGAATTGCAGCAAGCAAAGCATGACATATTTGGCATGTAAAAATGTCGATCATGAAAGATGATTAACCTGCTATAGCAGGAGGCTAACAGTGCTCCACTTGGGGATGGCTTTTCCTTGTGACAAGCCAAGAACAGCAGGTCAGAATGCCTTGATCCTATGTAGTTGTTGTTAATTGAAAATCTCTTCCGTGCTAACTGCTGAATGACTAGAATTTTAACTTCTGAATGCAACACTCCTCCTTATCTGAAACACTATGAAAAATAAAGCATCATCTGCTTTCTTCTGCGTGCTTGATATTGCATACACTTTTGCTTGAGCACTGCCTTGTGAAATAGACACAAAAAAGGAATAAAACTGGAGCTCTTCTTTTCTTGTCTTTGAAAGGGTGATGAAGTAGACTGAACATCCTCCTTTCTTTTTGATAATGTTGATTTGAAGACTACAAGCTGCAAACAGTTTCTCTTTAACATAATTCACTGTGATATGACAGTGCTGCTTTGCTGTTTTGCTGAGATTACTGTAGAGACAGAGCTCAAAAATAGAGGACTTGCATTGGTTGTGTCTTCACAAACTTTGTTGCTACTCCTCTAACAATCAGACTGTTTATAAAAATAAAAACAAAAGTGCTGATATATACAAATATCAATGTACAAAGAGATATATACAAAGCTGCATTATGTTCAACAAAAGGGATCATGATAATGCTTCAGCATACGGCCATTTACAGGGCCTTCTTCAGCAGTGCTGCCCTCTACAGATTTGAGGAAATATGTGTTATTTCCCTGAACAACAGAAATAACAAATGGCCCTTTCCAAAGGAAATCGAATTTTGCATGTTTTCCCTTGTCTTCTCTTCGTGAGTCCCACCTTAGAACTTTGTTGCCAACACAGAAATTCTCATCCTTAGTTCTCTTATCAAACATCCTTTTGAGCTTTTCTTGAATAATTTGAGCTCTGTCATAGACCTGCTCTCTTGTCTGCTGCAAATGGATTGTTTGGTTTATCCTCCTTTGTATATCATTTGGCTCAGCTTGAATCTCTTGCAGTAGCTTGATAATAGGAATGCCTAGTGATGAAGGAAATCTGGCCTCCATGCCATATACTAGCTCATAAGGGCTCATCCCAATGGATTTCTTGGTTGATAATATGTTTTCCCATAGGGCATTTGTGAGCTTTCTATGCCAGTTCTTCTTGTTTTCTTCTAAGATCTTCTTGATAATACTGATCAGGCTCCTGTTAGATGACTCGGCCAAGCCATTACCTTGAGGGTAATAGGCTGTAGAGTGGCCTAAGGTAATGTAAAATTTATGGCAAAAATTGATCATCTTTTTGGATTTGAAAGCAGCGGTATTGTCAGTGATGATCTTCTCAGGGCAACCAAATCTAGACAGGATATTGCACTCAAGGAATTGGATAATGGTGGTGTCATTGGCCTACCTGCATGGAATGGCCTCAATCCATTTGGTGAAATAGTCAGTGGCTGTTAAAATCCACTTATGTTGGCCTGAGGAAGAGGGATGGATTTCTCCAATGAAGTCAAGACCCCAATGTTGAAAAGGCTTCTCAGTTGAGATGGGTTTAAGAGGCAAAGGGAGAAGCTTTCTCTTGCCTTCAAAGATTTGGCAATTGTGGCATGAGGTGGAAAACTTCTTTATATCTGCAAACAAAGTGGGCCAATAGAAACCAGCCCTTAAAATTTTATCAGCAATGGACTTCCAATATAGATGTCCTCCACAGTCCCCTGCATGGAATTCTTTCATGACATTATTAGTTTCATTCATGGTCAAACAATTAAGCAATATGCCTTCATGATTTTTCCAAAATAATGCACCATCTAAGACACAAAATTTGAAAGCCTTCATTCTTAAAAATCTCTTCTTGGTCCTGGACAATCCTGGGGGAGCAAACAGGTTTAACAATACAAAGCATATATCAGCATACCATGGGTATTGCAAAAAGGTGTCACTGATCTGTGGAGTTGCCAGCTCCTATTCATTGTCCAGTTAGTTGATGTCTAAGGCTTGAAAGTTTGTTTCGGACATCAGTTTGGCTAAACCTTGTCCCTTTATTAGCTTGGTTGGTTTTATTTCTATGTCATACTCAAGAATGTTAGCAATCCACTTGCCTCTTTTGCCTTCTAATCCTTCTTGGGTTAATATGTCTTTTACGACAACATTTGGGACATAGACAATCACGTGTGAATATAAAATGTAAATTCTGAAGTCTTTGATTGCTTTAACAAGGGCATAGGCCTGATTCTCCATGATTTGGTACTTCAAGGGTGCATCTCTTAAGGCTCGGCTGAAAAAAGCAATTGGCTTTTCATTTCCTTGGTCATCCTTTTGCAATAGGATAGCAGCTATGGTTTTATCAGATGCAAATGAAAATATGATAAAGTCCCTATCAAATTGAGGACTTGTGAGGACTGGGGCTTGAGTTAAGGCAACTTTGATACTCTCAAATGCTTGCTTGGTTTCAAGAGACCATTTTACCTTGGCATCCTTCTTTAACATGTTGCTCAACAGTCTTATCAACTCGGCTAGATTTGGGATAAATCTCCTTAGGAAATTGATCTTTCCTAGGAATGCTTGCAGCTCTTTTATGTTTCTTGGATATGGGATTTGGAGAATGGCTTGGATCCTTTCCAGATCAATTCCAATCCCGTCTTTTGAAATGATATGTCCAAGTAATTTTCCTTCTTCAAGGCCAAATAAAGACTTCTTAGGGTTCAAGGAAATGCCATATTTCCTACATGTTAGGAACACTTGTCTCAAATGTCTTAGGTGCTCTTGATCAGATTTGGAGAAAGGGGTAAGATCATCAAGATAGATAACCAAGAAATCATGGATCTCCTTGGCAAATGCAATGTCCATGGCCCTTTGAAAGGTGGCACTTGCATTCTTTAGGCCGAAAGGCATTTTCACATATTTGAATGTTCCCCACGGTGTGGTAAAGGCTGTCTTGTCTTGATCATCTGGGTGAACCAGTATTTGATTAAAACCTGAAAATCCATCTAGCAAAGAGATTCTAGATGACCCCACTACTCTTTGTAGGATCTGGTCCATTTTGGGCAATGGGTAGTGGTCTTTAAGGGAGACTTGGTTTAGGTTTCTCAAATCTACACAAAGCCTAATCTCACATGTTTTCTTTCTTGTGGGAACAAGATTGGATACCCATTCAGAAAATCTAATGGGTGCTATGATACCTGCTTCAAACATTCTTTTCACTTCTTTCTCAATTAAAGGGAGAAGCACAGGATTGATTCTCCTCAGTTTCTATTTGAAGGGATTTTGATTTGGCTTTAAGGGAATGGTATGTTGAATAATTGAGGTGTCATAGGACTTCAAGTCCTCATAACTCCAAGCAAATACATCTTGGAATTCTTTGAACAAATCAACATATTTGGGCTTTTGATCAGGAGGCAAAGATTTAGACAGTTTGATCATTTTGGGCTTCTCTGCTGCTCCAATGTTGTATTCTTCTATGGCAGTGTTTATAGGCTGCATTTTTGGCTTTTTGGGCACATCATTTGCATCAAACATGTCTTCTAGTGGAGTGAGGCCAGCAGGCAGAAAGTTATCCTTTAAACCAATGATTTCGGCCTCTGTACTGGCTATTTCCTCCAAATGCATCTGTTTCAGCTCTTCTATGTTTTCTTCATCAAAGATGGTTGGCTGTAGCAATTTTCTAGCTGTTTCAGCTATTACAGTTTGCTGGATTTGGTTTATTGCTTGCAGTGGATCATTCATGGCATCCATATCAATGTTTAGGCCTGAAAACTCATGCTGTAAGGTAAGAAAATTGTTGATTTGAGCATCATCCTCAAACACTTGCCAATCTTTAACATTGTGAGGGACAACAGGCCTATGCTTTATCTCAGCAGTAAAGTGGTGATTGGGCTCAAAAGGAAGCTTGCATGTACTAGCGAAAGTGGCTAGGCTGATTTCTTGAAATCTTGGCAAGCTTGGATTCAGTGAATGTATCAAGTATTGCAGTGGCAGCAGTCCTATAAGCTCTTAGCCTTCTATCATTGGTAACAAAGTTGCCTTTCATTTGTTGGATTACTAGGTCTGAGTCACCTAGAATGGAAACTTTGGCAGCTCCTAAAGCTTTGAGCAGCTTAAGGCCCAAGAGGAGTGCCTCATACTCAGCCATGTTGTTGGTGCATTTGAAATTCAATCTATAAGCATGACCCTTTGCATGGTTGTTATGTGTATTGTGAATCCATATTCCTGCCCCTGCTCCTAACTTGTTAACAGAGCCATCAAACTCTAAATACCATGTGATTTCTTGCTTGTGGTTAGTATTAAGAGTTTCAGTCATTTTAGGATTGGGCAGACCCGAGTCTTGTGTTTCGGGAGGTTTTTCTTGTGTGCTGGTTGCATTGGCTGTTGTAACAGTCTCATGGGTATGTGCAACCAATTCTTCATTGATGTGCGCTTATTGTACTAAAGCCATAGGCTTATCATCAGTTGGAGGACTTGTTTCATCATTAAACAAAATAAAAGAATCCATATCAGAATGGATTGAATAGATAGGGAAATTTTGGGGCTTTTCCTCACTACTTACCACATACTTCATCAGTGTTTCTCTATACAGTCTCTTTGGTTGCCCAAAGACTGAAATAGTGGCATAGGAGAGGTCTAATTGGAGAGATCCTTGAAGTTTTGCCCCCCAAGATCTTGACAACAACATGCCATACTTTGGTGGAATGTCAGCAACCACCACATCCATGAGGATTGTCTTGTTTGGGTATTGGACTAAGGAGACACACAAGTCCTTGATGAGGCCTAAACATTTGACTTGACTTGAGTCAAAGGAGAATAGATCTTTGTAGGGTCTTGTTACATCAAGGTTTAGCTTCTCCATTACACCTTTGGGCATAAGGTTGTGTGAGGCACCTGAGTCAAACATTGCATTGTGTAAAACTTTATCATGTATGTGAAGACTGACATAAAAGGGGAGAACAGCTCCATGTGCTGATTTTCCATCAACTTCAGGACCAAAAAGCAATTCAGGTGTATCATCTCAAACATTCACATCATCCCTATTCTCTGGCATTTGCAGTGATCTTTGGATTTGTTGCCTATACACATCATGCTTTGCAAGTTCAGATAAGGGGATGGAAATCTTAAGTCTGCTTATTTCTGCTTCTAAGTTGAATGGTTTCTCCAATGGAGTCTTTGTGTTGGCAATAGCAGATTTCCCCTTTTCAAGTGTATTTTCTGCGTTTTCCTCTTGATTATCAGTGTTATGGTGAGTGATACCTTGCGGTATTTCTATTTTGGGAAGGCTTTTAGGAGTGCTGTTCAAGTTCTCTTTCAAGGCAGAATGTGGCAGAGGCTGATCAACAGAAGGCTGTATGTCTGTTATGTCCTCTACAGTCACTTGGTGCAGGTTTGGGACAGTTATATCAGCTATTTCTGTTATAATAGCTTTGCCTCTAATCTGGTTGGGTTGTTTGCCCTCCTTTGGTTTAACTTTTTCGGGCACATCTATGGTTATTGTCCTCAGCTTATACTATTTGTGGACTTCATAAATAGCTGAATCATAGCCTTGTTTAAAGTCAAAAGACTCACCAGACTTAGTCTGAAATTGATTTATCTCATGGTCATCTTGGTCTTCTTGGGTTAGAAAAATTTGTTGCTCACCCTTCAAATCCACCAAGTTCATGTGACTGTCCTCTATGGCATCACTAGATGTGGATGCTTCTGTATAGTTTTCTTGGAAAGGAGGTGTTATATCATGGTTTGGGCTAGACCTACCAGCGTTTGGATTTTGAGTTTTCCTGAAATTTGGGTTCCTTATGGTATTGGGCTATTGCCCTTCCCATGATGATTTCCTCTCAACACTCTCTACTCTGTCTCCCAGCCTATGCATGCCATTGATAATAGCATCTAGATTTTGATCTAAGGCTGAGGGCTCTTCCTTGAAGGTGGTTCTTCTCTCAGTTCTAGCTCTGTTTCTTTTGGAAATTAAATTTGCCTCCACAGTGACAGCCACATTTTGCATGTCTGCAAGGCTGTTAGGGGCTCTTTCTTTTAATTGGTAGGCCATATCTGGGTCGAATCCATCAGGGAATTTATATAAGGCAAGGTCAGGTGGGGGCCTTAAGTTTTGTGGGATAGCATTATAAACGCTATTGAACCTTGCACAATAGTCCAAGACTGTTTCTTGTGGACCTCTTTTGATTGTATCGTATTCAGCTAGTATGTGCAAAGGGTCTTCCTTTTTCTCCCATCTGTTGATAAATGACTGGTATAAGGCTTCTGGGTCTGCTATGGAATTAGCTGGGAGTGCTCTAAACCAAGTCCTGACATCACCTGACAAGATTTGGACAAAAATCTTCATTCTCACACCATCATCGTCAATCTCATAGCTTTCAAAGTAATCCTGCATTTTCTTTGTATGTTGAAGGGTTGTGCAGGCACTTGTGCCATCAAAATATGTGATTTTAGTTTGGTAATCCTGAGGCATAGCTCCAGGATTAGTAGGTAATTGCAAAGGTGCATATCTATTCGCCATGTTAGCAGGGATAAGTGGAACAACAGGGATAAACAGAACAGCTAGAACAACTGGGATAATAGGAGTAGTAGTGGTAGTATGTGCAGTGAATGGAGGTGTGGAAGGAGTACTTTGAGAGGTGGATGAAGAACAAGGGGAACAAGGGGTTGAACGAAATAAGACTTTGACAGGGGTTGGGCCACAGCGTGGGTGAACTGCTTCAGGACTATTATCAGAAAAATCCTCTCTTCGCTCTAGCTTCCTGAGGTTCCTTGGGATTATATTGGGATTTTCAAAAGCTACTAGGGGATTTGGGTCTAGATTTGACCATGTATAACGTGAATTATTTTTGGGAGCCAGCTTCTAGCTTGTTTTTTGGGGAATTTTCTAAGAATATAAGGGTTAGAAAGAAACTTTTGAAGGTCTGGTTCCTTCCCAGTGGAGCTTTCCACCTTGATTTGTGAAATTATCTGAGGATGGTCCCTAGTGGAGTCACCATTATGTTATCACTCAGGTTGTCCTTAAAGCTCCTTAAAGGATATGGCCGAGGTAACCACAAACCAATCTTTGGACTGCAGGTCCTAGCCTACCTGCAATCAGAGAGGGCTCTCTCTTTATAATTTAGCTTTGTTTTGGGTTGATTTTAGGCTAGTTATGATTTTCTTGGGTTTTGTTTTGATTTTGGTGGGATGGAGGGTTCTTTCAAACAGAGTTGGGATGCATAGTGTGAGAGGTTCAAACCATTGGGCATGGATTCGTGGATTAGGCTTGCTGTTGCATTTTCTTGGTCACAAGAGGAATACAGAGCAGGATAACTACACATAAAACAATATCAAACTGGAATAAGGATGGAAAGGTCAGTGAATGAAAGGAAACTAAGTAGCTCTCATTATGCTAACAGAGGGAAGGTGAATGAACATTATATAGGAGCAATCAAGGATTCCTAAACAACATTCATATATGAAAAAACTAGTGTAAATATGAGCAAATCAGTATTCATATTTAGGACTAATTCAGAGGAAAAACATAGATAAATCACAGAAATTGAGAACAGAATACAACTAAGTGAGCTCTGAACTATTCTTTCTTTCTGCTATTTAGATAGTGAAACAATGATGGCATAAACACATATAAACTGTAAACAGAGATAAGAAACACTTATTGGGCTATGTAGAAACGTTAGGATTCCATAGTCACTCTTCAGACATTAAAACACAACAGTCAGTTCATCTCCCAAACATTCCAATGATATTTGATTATAGAGACTCTCAGAAAATACAATGCAAGTCTAGAGGAAGTTATCGACCAACCAACCCTTTACATAAATACAGAGGGTTGTTTAAATAGAAAATATTTACAAACATCCCTTGAATAGGTGCCAGAGGAGAAAATATCTCAAAATATCTATCAAAACAGAGCCAAAAGAGATCTGTGCAATAACTACTTCGAATGTTAAGTTGTGCTGGAAATAAATGCAAATAAATATCTAAAACAGCTGCACATGAGGGAGCAGCCTCATCAAAATGGCTCTTTAGGGCTGCACAGGGTCCTGCAGCTTCAAAAATGGACTGAAAGAGTGCCTTGAGTCACGCACTGTCCTCTGTGTGATAACTGCGCAATTAAGGAAGCAGCGCTGCTCCAAAAATATGACTGGGAACAATGTCTCTGCAATAACTCTGCCTTGAAAGCCTTCATCTATGCCTTTAGGTGGCTTTAAAGCAACAAAAGAAGTGTTGGTGAGCCTTAATGGCTGAATGATGCTTTGTTGACTTTGCTGGGCTTGCTTTGCTTTCATCTGTTTTGAAAAACTGGACTGATACTCTTTGCCGCATCCTGATACACTTTGGCACTGAATCTGGGCCTTTTCTCACCGCTGATACTCTTTAAACTATCCCATCGCCCCCTTCTGCCTTTTAATGCAAAAATAACTGCTGCTAATGTCCTATGTGGCCATTGGAATGCTATCAGTGCTCTGGCCGATCAAAACTAGCTTTAAACTTTGAAAAATGGTGCAAACAGGAGGAAAAAGTGTTGCCGACTGTGCCGAGGCCGAAAACTAGCTATCTGAAGCAAAACTGGGCCTTGGAGCGATCTCAGAAAACCTAGGGATGCATGAATTCCCTTATTGGGAGCCGGGCGTGGGCATATATGTGAAAATATGAACAAATGCCGACTTTTCTTTTACATAGAAAAAGACCAATTTCTATGTAAAATTCGTGAAAAACATAGGCGGGAGCGGCACTGTAGCGGAGATTAAATCCTGGCCGTTGGATCGCGCGAAGGCAGATCCAACGGCTGGCACTAACTCACATCGGGGTGGAGCATTGGTCCCAACACATAAAACCTCCGAAATGCCACGGACCCGAAATGCTTATATGCCCTTTCTTTATGGAGATCAGGTCCGGCCCATCGGACCTTTCATATCGGCGAATTTGGTAAAAATGGGTAAGCGGACCCAAAATACTATATGCTGCACTTCATAGCTTTTCGGCTCCGGGATATAGGATCACACAGTGCAGACCCTTTCTAACCCGATATGCCTTTATGCCGCGCTTTATTACTTTTCGGCTCCGCTGGTCGGAGCCATATAGGAGTGATGCGATTAAATATGGGTCGTTGATCTCTGGGGCCCAAAATGGATGGCTGCGATTATATTGGGACTTCAACAATCGGCGGGGCAGAGGGTTGACATATATGTGATTGCCGAACTGCGCAGACCCGATATACTATTACCGATCCACTTTATATGTTTTCGGGTCCGGCCCATCGGCGCTATGCCCCATGCCTTGAGACTTAGCCATTTTCGCTTATATATGCCACTACCCCATCCCGATAGCGATATCGCATCGAAGGGCGTCCAAATGAAACTTTATTATATCAGACCCATGTTTTTGTGAACTGTCAAGCCTTTTTGGAAATCGGAAGGGTTCCTTTATAGTTTGGAATGGATTCTAAGGCATCGGAAGGGGTCCGATAGCCAAAAAAGGGAGGATTTTATCCTTTTTTCAAGGTTTTTCATGGTTTTTGCATGGTTTTTGTATTCTTATGCCTTGGAAGGAGTCCAAAGGCATTTAGGGGGAAAGTGATGTGGTTTTGAGAGGGGCTTAGTGACCAAAGAGGGTTTCATGCCTTATAAAGGCAAACCAAAGCCAAAGAGATGATTTTTATACATATGAAGGGAAACTATGCAAAGGAATGAGTCCTTATGCATTTGGAAGATGGTCAAAGGGGTCAATGAGGGTTCTTGCTGAGTTTCAAATAAACTTAGAAATTTTCAAGGATGTATATGGTTATTTTTCAACCAAGGGGAGGGGATAAGTATATAGGGGAGTTATAGAGATAGTTTTAGTAGGGGAAGGGAAAAAAGATAGGGAGTTACATAATAAAGTTAGTAGTTAATATGATAATGATGAGAAAAAGCGCTAAGAATGAAGTCTTAGGTCTTCACCAAGGCAGATGATATGGAGAATGATGAATCTAAGAGGTATCAAGCAGATCTTGACCTCTTTAGGGGAAGTTAGTGAGTGATTTGGGAAAGAGGGGGAAGGGGAAGTTAGACATGCATTTCTTGAAGTCCTCCAACTGAAAAATCACCTTCAACTTGTGATATGATAGATATAACACTTGACAATATGAAATGGATCACAAAACATGATTCTGCAACCACAAGGCTACTTACCCGGCCTATTCACCTAGCATTTTCTCTTCTTTTTGGTTTGGGTGCACTTGAACTAGCATACCTAGCTTTTTGTTCTTTTCTTCTTGCTGTCCTCCTATCTACAACTACACTTATTGCATCCAGGGGCTCAGATTAAGCTGTTGAGCACCCTTGTTTCTCTACCTATCTAGAAATCTACCAAGATTAAACAGTTTGGATAGATGTTCATTCTCTATATTCTACAACAGGAAATTGAAACCTAGGGAGGCCAAGATTAAGCTGTTTGGACCTCCCTATACTTGAAAACTGATCAAAATGAATTACTCATCAAAACTAGAACACAGCAGTGGCATTTAGACTAGCACACTCTGATAGATACTTCTCTGTCCATCTGTAGCAAATATGGAGCATTGCAGCAAGCAAAGCATGACATGTTTGGCATGTAAAAATGTCGATCATGAAAGATGATTAACCTGCTGCAGCAGGAGGCTAACACTACCAATGCCATTTTGATTGGGGATAGGTCAAATTCTCATACTCCTCCTTTTCTCTTGACTTATGAGATCTACAATAGAAATTTGCATAACTATTTGATTGATTCAGGGGCTTCATCAAATATAATGCCAGTATCAGTTTGCTCCAAGTTGAATATTGAACCTCAAAAATCTGCAATTCATATTGTCCAATTAGATCGAACTAAGGTTCAAGTTTTAGGAGAAATAAATTCAGTTACTATCAGGTTATCTGCTAATCCTAGGGTTGTCCAAAGAATTGATATATTAATTGCTGACATCCCTGAGTTTTATGGTTTGATCCTTAGAAGAGATTGGTGTGAAAAACTTCATGGTTATATTTCAACTGATTGGTCTCACATGTGGCTTCCCTGTAATGGGAAACCAAATCAATTCAGAATTTATCGCGAAAAACATTTGACTCACATAGTAACTGAGTTTGAAGAAGAAAATCAACATGTATCCTTCAATAATAACATTATTGGAAACTATCGGCTGAATCATTTTTTGGGAATTTCAATGCTCAACAATCTCTGTTTCATGTTAATAGTGTCATATCACAAGTTGAAAATTTCTCTAGTACCAATACTTCTAAGTGTGTTAGTGTTGTAGATGAACTTGTAGATAAACCTGTAAATAAGCCTTTATTTTTGTCTTTGTATTTTGATGGATCTAAATCTAATGACGGTGAAGGAGTAGGATGTATTTTCGTCAGTCCTGAAGGAGAAAAAATGATGCTATCATGTAGATCAGAATTCGAATGTAACAACAATACTGCAGAATATGAAGCATTGATTCAAGGTCTCTATAAAGAAATAGGCCTGAATATCCAATATCTAAAAGTATTTGGTGATTCTGAACTTGTCATTAAACAAGTGAGAAATACTATCCATTGTCTTTTGTGGCATTTGAAACATTATCAATCTCTTGTTCAAGATCTCATAACTCATTTTCTGGCATTTGACATTTCTCCTATTCCTAGATCACAGAATGCGGAAAAACATCTCTTGGCTAATGTTGCTTCTAAACTCCTTCCGTCCGAAGATTATAGTCATGATAGATTGTCTATTGAATTAATTTTTCAACCATCTATCCTAGATAATGTTACCAATTGACGTGTGTTCAATCATGATGAGGATATCTTAAATTTATTGACATCTGAAGGGTCTTATGACGATCAAATTATCGATGAAAGCAATCATGATCTTCAATTAAAGTAGAGACTCAATGAAAATCCTATTCCTAAATCTGTGGTCAAGCTAGAATATCTTTATGATATTAAAGATAGATTCAAAAAGGTAACTAATGCAAAACTTCAAAGTTCAACTTTAAGGTTTGAATTAGTAAACCTTGGCACTGATGCCAAACCAAAAAATGTGAATCTTGGACTTGGACTTTCATCACCTGAAATATTTTCTTTCATCAGTTTATTGAAGAAATACAAAAATGTTTTTGCTTGGAATTATGAAGATCTGAAAACTTATGATACCTCTATCATTCAACACACAATTCCAATGATCTCTGATGAGAAACTTGTACAACAAAAACTAAGGAAAATTCACCCAAATCTTGAAAGCCAAATCAAAGCAGAGTTGAATAAACTGCTTAAAGCCAAAATAATCTTTCCTATCAGACATTCTAAATGGGTCTCAATTTCAGTACCTGTGAGGAAAAAAATGGTGATATTAGGATTTTCATAGATTTTATGAATCTCAACAAAGCATGTCAGAAAGATAATTTCCCATTACCAACAATGGAGCAGATACTTCATTCAGTAGCAGGCTTAGAGTTAATGTCTTTTCTGGATGGTTTTTCAAGATACAATCAGATCTTGGTACATCCAAATAATAGATTAAAGACTACATTCAGAACCAAATGGGGAACATATGATTATCATAAAATTCCTTTTGGTTTGATAAACGCTAGATCTACTTTCCAAAGAGCTATGGAAATAGCCTTCAAAGGTTTGATCAATAGGACGGTCGTTGTTTACTTAGATGACATAATTATCTATTCTAAGAAAAAGAGCAATCATCTGCATGATTTAAAGCATATCTTTGAACGTTTCAAAAAATATGGGATTTCCTTAAATCCCAAAAAATCATTCTTTGCTCTTAATGAAGGAAAACTTTTAGTGTTTATTGTATCCAAAAATGGCATATACATTGATCCTGACAGGATAAAAGAAATTTTTGATATCCCTTTCCCACATAATAAGAAATCTATGCAATCATTCTTGGGACAGATAAATTTTGTAAAAAGGTTTGTTTTGATTTTTCTCATATTGTTTTACCCTTGCAATCCATGATTAAGAAAAATTCAGTCTTCAAATGGGGACATCACGAAAAAGAGGCTTTTGACTCGATCAAACAAGTGATCATTAATTCTCCTGCATTGAGTACTCCGAATTTTTATATTTATTTTATTTTGTATACTTTGGCCACTGAAACATCTTATGCTGTTGTTTTAACACAAATCAATGATCAACAAGTAGAAGCACCAATATCTTTCTTTAGTTCTAATTTGCAGGGTGTTGAGCTTAATTATTCCGAAGTTGAAAAACAAGCATTCGCTGTGTTTAAGTCTGTTAAACATTTTAGACCATTCCTCCTAAAAACACACACTAAAGTAATAGTCCCATTCTCTGCAGTGAGACAATTGCTAGTTCAAAGAGAAGTAGGAGAGAAAAGAGCTAACTGGGTAACAACCTTACAAGAGTATGATATTGATATTAAACCAGTGAAAATTGTTAGAGGGAAAGGTTTTTGCAGGTTATTGGCAAGAGCTTCTAATATACCAGATCATGAAGATTCAGATAGTACTGCATAAGTAAACGAGATAAGTATCATTGACTCCAAATCTCAATATGCTGATTTGATCTTTTACTTAAAAAATGGATATTCTCCCCATGGATTTAGCTATAAAAACAAACGTTCCTTAACATTAAAATCCAAACACTATGAAATCATTGATGATGTGTTATTCAGAAAAAATTAGGATTTTGTTCTATTAAGATGCCTTGAAAAATCTAAAGCGCAAAAGGTTTTGCAGGAACTACATGACGGCCCAACAAGTGGACATTTTGGAGGAGACACTACGGCCCACAAAATACTACATGTTGGATATTATTGTACGACTTTGTTCAAATATGCCCATGGCTATGTGATGGAATGTAAGATATGACAAACTGCTAGCGGGAGATAAAGGAAACCAGCCTTTCCTTTACAACTAGTTAACATTGAGCAACCATTTGAACAACGGGGGCTTGATATTATAGGAGAGATCATTCCACATTCTTCCAAGAAACACAAATACATCCTCACAACCATGGACTACTTCACTAAGTGGTTAGAAGCAATTCCACTAAAGGTAGACAATTCTGATGTGATTACCGAATTCATTGATCAGTTCATCATTACAAGGTTTGGTTTACCTAACACGCTTATCTTAGACAATGCATCTTATTTTTCTAGAAATAATATAGTTGAATTTTCTCTTAAGAGAGGTTTTATGTTAAAATACTCTGCAAATTACTATCCTCAAGGAAATGGCTTAGCAGAGTCAACTAACAAAAATCTCGTCAAGATTATTAAAAGAACTATTGATCAAAACCAAAAGAATTGGCATAAATCTTTAATATTTTCATTATGGGAAGATCGTATAACTCAGAAGATCTCAATAGGTACTTTTCCTTTTAACTTAGTGTATGGAAAAAAAGTTGTAATTCCACCAAATTTAGCCCTCCCATCTCTAGCCCTAGTACAATTCATTGAAGAAACTCCTTCTTCCTCTATACAATTAAAGTTTGATCAAAGTCTTAAATTGGATGAGGAAAGAGAAAAGGCCAAAATTACTCATGCTAAACATCAGCAAGTCGTTAAATCTTCTTTTGATGCAAGTTCAGCCGGCTAAAAAATGTTACAAATTGGTGATCTTGTTGTGAAATGGGACAAGGCACATGAATACAAAGCTGAGCATACCAAATTTCAGAAGATGTGGCTTGGACCATTTCAGATCGTTGAAAAGATAGGCCCATCAACGTTTCTACTGTGAGAACTATCAGGAAAGAGAGATTCTCTTCCTGTGAATGGGCTTATCTTAAAGAAATTCTTTTCCTAAGGAGGTAACCCCTTCTTACCTGTACATATTCTTTATGAAAATTTTGGTTTCTTTTAGAAATAATGTTATAAATAGTCTACCATTGGCTTTCTACTATTGAAAATCTCTTTGAAGGAATATTGTGACTACTTGCTTTTAAAAGTAGAAACTTTCAAGGAAATGATTACAGTTTTGGAAATTAGATAAAAAAACAAAAAAACTCTGAAATCTTCGTTAAATTTGTGAAATATTTCAAACCTTGAAAACACAGTAAATCATTTTGAGTTTTATCAGTGGAAAAAGGTTATTTATAAAAAGGTAAAGACTTTCTCCAACTAAGCATCTACAACTTCATAATTGTCATCCATAAACTCTTAAGGAGTCAAACATTCACCCCATCCACTAGATTTATGATTTTTTAGAGTGTAATTCTAAAATATATCCAATTGAAAAGATAATAGGTCTCATTACGAGCCTGCTTACCATGATCATAGGGAGTTAGTTAAACTAACATTACCAATACTGCATACAAAAACAGGGTAATGGCTTAAATCAAAAGACAAGGGATCTCATCACGAGCCATCTTGTTCAATGTAATTACAACCAGTGAATGGCATTGTCTTCTTCTAGCTACCAAACTAGGGAAATGGATTTTAATCAAATAAAATAATAAAACAAAATATGAAAAAAACTATATATGTAGATATATCTTTTTGAATTTATCTTTAAAATATTATACTTTTAGATGGATGGATAATGAATAATTGATGGTTAAAAGGTAACCCTGTCAAGCCTATAGATGTTTGCTGGCAGTGGTGGCACTACCTATGAAAAAAGAGTAAATTTAAAAGCTAAGTTGGAGAAACCCCCTACTTTATCTTTAACAACTAATCAAAGCTTGAAGAAACCAAAAAATGTTTTTATTTATGATAAGGGTTTGTAAAAGAAATTGCAAAATTGATCTCTTTGTTTTATCCAAAGTAAAATTTTTATCTAAAAAATTCCAAGATAGTTCCCTTTTCCTAAATTGATTCTACTTAAGAAAGTGTTAGGAATTTCATTATTTTATTCAAAGATAACTTGTTCTTCCAGTGAATCGCCAATTGTTGTGCTATACAACAACCCCTCCATTTCAAATTTTTAATATTAGTATAAAGATGTTAAATAAGAAATAGGTCCCCTTTAGGATATAAAAAGCAATAAAACCTTTTGAGTAGAATATATTTTCCATACTTTTCATATAAAAGTTTCTTTATGAGTGTTTGGAATCGCTCATCGCAAATCGCAATTGCTTAAGACCAATGAACATCCATTTGAAAAGTTGCGATGCGATGAAAGTCATCACCAATTCCTCATCGCAAAGTTTTAAATTGAAAAATCCATTTATAAACATGTGATGTGATATAACTATCGCATTTTGCATATCGGTAATTATGAGGAATAAGTTAGGGAATTTCGTTGAAGCCTTGCGATGTAATAAGACTATCGCATATTGCATCGCGCCAATCCATAGGAAAAGGTTGAAATGATTCCATTGAAACTTTTCAATGCGATGTGACTATCACAATCGCATATTGCATACCGCGCTCCCAATAGAAATAAGTACCATATACTATGAGCACTCGCGATATAATTCTAAATCAAGTATAAAGAAAAACATGATTTGCCAAGTTTGAAATAAACTCGCCAACTCTACACGCCACCTCATCACTCATCACAATCGCAACAATATAAGGAATTCTTTTGGACATAGCGCTTGTAACTCCCGATTTGCGATATACGATGGCTCTACATGTATTAAAATAATACAATCGCTAATCGCAAAATCACAGAGTTGTGACACATGTTCTAAAAGGACCATTGGAAAACTTGGGATACAACATATATTAATTCGGCATTAAAGTTCACGTTATGAGGATATGGTAATGCATTTAGAGGCAGTTATAGTTACAATCCTTTAAGGATTTCATCCTTTGTGACTATGTACTATATGAGATCTTTTGATGCGCATAACTTTTTTTAGTCTGTAATTAGTTGTATTAGATCCTCTCAGAGTTTTTCACCTATCATGCTCCTCTTTCTCATTTTGTAGTGTAAATCCATAATCACATAGGCAGTTAAGATGTCTAAGAGAACTCGAAAGGCAAAGGCTCCCCTTACAATGGAAGAAGGACAAGGAAAATTGGCATTAATCTTAGATACCACCTGTCTAGGCTTTGGCAAGACCTCATGGGAAGGCATATATACTTTGCTTGAAAATGAAGATCCGAACGAGATAGAGGAAGAAGCAACAACTAATGGAACTGATAAATTAGAAAACACACTCAATGATTTAGCCAGCTCTTTCCTCCATCGAATAGTGGCCCGTGCAAAGATTTTACCATATAATGATATGGTAAGATGGGTAATTGAGAGCATTAACATAACAGATAGAGCTTTCTTCATAGCTAATGGAAGGATGTTTGGATCCTTCAAACCGGACGATGTCAAGAGAATGTATCACCTGCCAGATCCCCAAAGACACTACAACAAAGCATTCCTGGAAGCTTTCACCAAGGAGAATGACATTGAATCAAACCCTATCAAGCAATGGAGACACTTTCCTAACAATCATAAACATGAATCATATGGTATGTATTCCGTGGACTCCTTGGCATCTCCATATTGTTATGCTACTACTATGATGTGTAGACTCTTTGGAAGCCCTGATTCTGATAGATTTTCTATTGAGATGGTTCCATTGATAGAAGCAATGATAAAATCCTTCGTCATGGACTGGGAAACTATCCTATTGGACAAAATGGCTAGTCAAATACTGGATTATAGAAAGAACAGATTTGTCACTACCCAAGTCGTGCCCCCATTCCATATGAGTGCTTACATAGTTGACAGAATTTGTTTTAATTCTGACTTTCCCATACTAGGTTAGAAATGGACTGTTCAGGACCCAACCCCCATTCATATTTACCATAAATACTTATGGAAGTTTGAATACAAGAATCATTTATACAAGATTTGTCATGTTTTCTGTTAGTTCCAGTCTTCGCAGCCTATCACCAGGGATCAACATGAGCTCTTACTAGGTTTGGTTTGGTTAGATGTTTTGCACATGATATTCAGCACAAAACATGTCACAAGTGTTTCCATCAGAAGAAGCTCAGAAAAATATTTCCAATGGTATATCACACTCCTGTAACTGGCTCCCAGATTAGAAGATATGATCAAAATGAATGATTGATTCTTGGTTATGCATGTTTTGAGGTCAGTTGCTGCACACAGGGACAAGTTTACAACAAAATCAGTTTGGATAGGAATTTTACAAAAGTGAAAGAGATTTTTGTCCATCACATACCAAATAATGAAAACCTCCTTCATTTTATGCACATGTGCTACCATGTGGGAGATATGCAGTGATATTTGGAGCCTGCATTAAAACAAAGCAAATTTTTCATTTATTTTACTGTTTTGGTCATTTTAGTACGGTGCCATTTTACAATAGATGGAAAGAAATTTTGAAAAACCCAAGGAGGTTTTTGTTAACCATGAGCGATATAACAAAACCCTCTTTCATTTTATTCACAGGTGTCGTGAATTTGGATATGTGACTATATCTTTACCACTCATTTTCACAGATTTAAATTTTTAATGATTTTATGTTTTAGAGATGATTTTTGGCACAGATTGCGAGCAACTGGAAACAAATTTCCAAAATTTGAGAGAGATTTTTCTCAAACATGACCTTATCTACAAAAAATTCTTTCAGTTTTGTAACAAGTGCTATGGTTTAGGAGATACGAGTTCATCTTCAACACCTATTTTCAGAAATTCGGTCCAAGTTTAATGTAACTGATTCTATTTTGAAGAAGATGGTTGAGCTCAATTCCCTTACTACAGGGATGAGAAAATGTATATATTTTATGAATTTCATAGTGTAGAGGTTTGATTTTTGCAGCAGAGAGGCTGTCTTGGCTTTGTGTAAAATTTTTCTTGAATATCATTTTAATAAAGCAGTATTTTGCCCTTTGGATCTGGGATTCATCACGGTGCTGATGTTTAGTATGTTTTTCCTGTAATTCATTTACACATTATGTTTTTTCTACCTTGTTACAGAATTATCTAAGTGATATGTTAGGAATTCATCCGTAATGATGCTCCTTTCATGATGATTTTGTTGTTAGTTGTAATGGTTGTCTTAGAAGAATTCATCCTTGGCTAGATGCTCTATTGAGAAACCTTGTGATTCTCTTTCATCTAAAGTTGTTGTTGTAGATTCATCCTTTTTCTGATTCCTACAGGGCAGTGGGATTTCTCCCTTATACTTCTCACATTTACAATCTTCACTTGGTTGAACACGACACTTAATTTGCCCCAGGTTTTCCGGTAGAAATTGACATTGATTCCATAGTCCAAATCATCCTTTCTCTTGCTGTTTCAACCCAAAACAAATCCAATCAAATACTCTAAGATACTATAGCTAGCCTAAAACCAGAATTCATTTTAGTCATCTCAAGCCCTATTTGCTAATATCCTCATTGAGATTGACAAGGAGAGAGTCCTCTCCCGACCTGGTAGGGCTAGCTACCAGGTTAAGCATGGTTTGATGTTACCCTAGACCTACCTTCCTTAAGTCTGAGGTCGATCTAGGCTCTAATAGTTTCATTTTACCTGTCCATCAAGCCTTCTTTAATAAACCTGCTCCTCGGCTGTCTGATGAGGCTAGCATCGATTTAACCTCAATCGATAGTTGGTTTGGGGAAGAGATGTTTACCTATGTTAGGGTTTTTGGCAGTATTATAGATCCTCATGTCCTTCCACTTTACATTCCATACAAGCTTTTAGCCAGGTCCGCCTTTCCTCTTTGTTGCGGCACTTACTCATTACATGATTTTAAACATGCCGAGAAAGAAGCAAACAAGACAAAGGATCTGAGTCTAGTCGTTATCCCTAAAAGACAATATGACCCAAAGAAGGTTGATTTCAATTTCACAACTCAAATGAAAGTTAATAAATTCTTTCATGAGGAAGTTGAGTTTGATGACTTGTTTTCTTCAGCAGAATTATTCTCAACAGTAAGTTATCTGGAAAAATTCAAATTGAGTGTTGAGAAAATGGGAAAATTCATTGAATATGGACAAAGATTTTACTGACATTACCTATGGATTTGTTAAGTACTATACCAATCATTCAGCAGGCAAAACACAGTGGAGAGCAGGTAATTGAGAAGGTTTCTGAAGAAGTTGAGACAAGTGATAAGGCCAGTGAACAACTAAACACTGATGTTCACATTGATCCCATATTGATTAAAGAATGGGAGCAATTTGATCAACAGATCAAAAGTCAGAATGATCCTCAAAACATTATCACATATGCACCTCCTGAAACACAATGGCCCATTATTCCTGATATTGTGATTGAAGAGACACCTAGCAAAGAAACAACTAGAAAAGAGATAGAAATAATCCCTGAAAATCCTTTAGGGGAGATTACATTGAATATTGAGGAGATTCCACCCTTTGATGTGTTTTACAACCCAAAACACAGGGCTATAGTCAAGAGGCAGAGAAAAAAGAGGAAAATAGATCAAACATCATCCACAACTCCTCAATCTGAATTTATGAATGTCATATGGAAAGATTCAGAGGTCAATCCTTCTGAGGATTTGACTAAGTTATCTCAATTTCTAGGCGCATACACAACTGCTAAAATTGATAAGGCAACTGAAGTGATTCAATTGATCAAATAAAAGGATCAAAAGATTAATCAGCTTGAGGAATGGTTAACAGTAGAGAAACAGAAGAATGAGTAGCTCGAAGAAAAATTAAACCTAGAAAAGCAGAAAATTGACCAGCAGGCCATTCAGAGACAACAACAACTGTCTCAAGAGCTCGAGAAGATTAAATTTACACATCAGCAAGAGATTAAATCTAAGGAAGAGTAAATCACACAGCTACAATTCTCCTTGGGACAATTCAAAGATTCTCCCAAGGTTGAAGAGTTCAAAAAGGAAGCCTTAGAGGCAAATAAAGCTTTATCTCAACAATTGAATATACTCTACCAAAAAATATCTTTTATTGATCCATTATGCATCATAATGACATCCCTGGTTGAACAAGCAGTTAATACTAGGTTAGAATTTGAAGATGCGGATGATAAAGTCACAAATTATCTCTCCTGGCAGAGAACAAAAGATGGAAGAGTTGCTAACTTACCTAAAATTGAAGAGTCTCATAAAGAGATATTGTTTTCTAAATGGGAAACACAGTTGATAAAAGCAGAAAGAGCTACCTCCAGGGCCAGGGCTATAATGAATAATGTTATTGATTTGGTGAATGATAACTTATATGGTGCCAATTTAATTTCTAATTGTTCCCCAGGAAAAATTCCAAAGGCAAAAATTTTATAGAAGCAATGGAAGCAAGATTTGGACACCAAGGAGGAACAACTCAACAGAGTACAAGGTCTTAACTAGGATTTGCATTAGTCCTTCTTGGTCAAGACACATAGCCAACAGATGACTGTCAAGTGCCTTGTTGATGCCATTTATCACATGATGTTTGAGCTCTCATATGCCACATACGCAGGACAATTACACGCCGGGATGAGTCATCCTCCAGAGATCCAAAACATGCTCTCAATTTGTCAGTTGAAGATGCAAGAGAAAGCCTAGATGTGATGAATCTCTTCAACGCTTATCACAATTCTATTTTTGAAATTCAAATCCCATATTTTGATAAAGGCATTTCCAACAACTCTCAGCAATTTTTATGGACAGTTTGTTTTTAATTTTACTATAAAGACCCTTTCATGTCATTTTAGAAAGGGTCCTCAATTTGTATAAAACTAGACTTGAGAAGTTTGCACTTCTGCACTTCTTAATTTATTTTTTATAAGCGATGGATCGAGGTTCAGAGTTTTTGTGAAAGAACTTCATAAAGACTTGCATTTTTTTATCTCCTTGGAGTTTCCAAAATAAGAAGATTGAACCAGAGTATTACTTGCATAACGAGACTCAAATGAATTTGGTACTTCTATCATTGTTCCTCTATCTTGTTTATGTAATTAGCATTCCATTGATTTGGTATTGTTGATGTATTCACATGTTTCAAACAACTCTGTATTATTTCACTTCTGAATGATCTAGAATTGTTATATTGTATACATAGGTCAACGATAAATATTAGTATGTTATGCGATATGTTTTCATATTACTTTATTTAATTTCTTAAACAAAGTAATCATTATTTAAATGCATCTTTCTGTGGATAAGTAAATAATCTATATTATTATTTGTCTGCTAGGAATAATCAAGAATCACATTACTATGAGATCACCTGAGCTATATAGATATATCTGTATTTTTTAGAACTTATAGATTAAATCACCTATAATATTTTATACATTTAAAACACCCATTCATCACATCATACTTTATTGGGAAAATAGTCCCATAATATCCAGTTGGAGCCACCATACCAAATAGATAAGGAGCTGCACTAAGGTCTGGACTGAGTGGTTATCCCCCAATGTTGGTGCTACGATTTTAGAGGCATCAACACACTCCTACTTCTGCAACTCCTATGGTTGGTGGGGTCCCTGATGATCCTTCAACCCCCCCCCAAAGATGGTTAATTCCCTGCAACCTTGGGCACTCTGTCGCGCCATGTCCTTCCACCATGTAGTGTGTGCACCATATGTTGGGTCTAGCTGGTCACACTGGTTGAAGATCCTTCAGTTTCTTAGTCAAAGTTGCGATCTGATTCTAAAGGCCCATAATTGATAGATCTAGCAAACTCGTCCCTCCTTGATATTCATGAGGATATCTAGCCATGGCCTCTATGTGTGATGCTTGATCTAAAGCATCTTGGAGAGTTCTGATTTTCTGTTGTTTCAATGACATTCTTGTGAGGGGCAAGAGTGCCTTGATGAATGAGTCTTGCTGGTGATTCGGGTCTAGAGTGTAACTCAGCTTAGCAATGGCATCCTTAAACATTTGCATGAGTTCCTAAGAATTTTCACCCTCCTTCTTCTTGATTTCCCACAGCTCCGATAACCCTTGTTGGTTTGTCTGAGGTACTTTGAATTCATGTACGAATCCTCTCTTGATATAATCTATCGTGGGATTATGGTTTTGTTCTACCCATTTTATAAACCGACACAGAGCTCTCTTCCTTAACGTGGTCTAGCACTCAACTTTCTTGACGTTGTCTGGAGTCTGAAGTTCTCTCCAAATAGCTTCACAGAGATACCAGTGTTGTTCCATGTCTTTGTTTCCCCTCCCTCCAAAATCTGGATATCTGGTAAAAGATCCCACCATGCTTACTTAGGTATGAGCTAGTAACATGAACCCCTTGTTCCCTAGATGCTGGGATCCTTGTAGTCCCAAGTTACTAATACTACTGGTTCCTTTGTTATTTCCAATATTAAGACTGTCCTTATATTTCTTGCGCATGCTGTGTACCCATATTTCCTTGGCTAATTTAATAAAAAATTTCTCTGGATTATAGTAAGGTACCAGGGGAAGGTCAGGAGGAATACTACCTTTATCTTGGGGCTATTGTTTCTGACTCCCAGTGGGTTCTTCTCCTTCTTCAAATAATATTCTCATGATGCTGCACATGTCCTATTCTCTCTCCTATTCATACTTACATTTGTTCTTATATTATCCATCCTGCAACCTGTAAGGAAGGATCCTCCTCATCATGCTAGCTCCTATCCCACCTATTTCTAATCTTGCTCTGTTTTGCATCCTATTTTCCTCCCCCTTCCTCTCGGGGTTTTCCCGGCATCACTCCTACTTGGTGGGGTCCCATCTTTCTCTTCTTCAGTGTAGGAATCACTCTCACTTTCCACTCATGAGCTAGCATCACTCTGATCCTTTGTGCTCTAACATCTCTAGCTTTCCTCAAACCTCCTACATCCATTCATTTAGCAGCATCTCTATTCCCCAATTGGTAGCATTCTCCCCTTAGATCGTCCCCCCAGTACTGGGGTTTTACGCTACCATTTCCACGGTAGGTGAGGGAAGTACTCCTTCTTCTACCATAAACATTTTAATCCACAATGGCACTTCCTTCATCAACCTTCCTCTTAATCTGGATCTAAACATGCTTCTGCCTTTGAGAAGGATTGATAAATTTCAAAGGAAAACTTGAGTATATATCCTTTCATCGTACTTTACCCAAAAATTGACTGATCCGGTCAGATCATTGTCTAACTACTAGAGATATACAAGACCTAAGGAAGTCCAGTTGTGGTGAGCTGACGTCGGTCCCCATGGTCGACTATGCACTTTCAGCCTTCTTAACCGATTATACAAGTCTTCTGGGAACTTGCACCAGAAGATATTGTATTTGTCATTGGCACCCTCGGCATATAAAATCCCTCCACTTATACTGGCGATTGGTTGATTCCTGTCGATAACTTTCTCTACTATAAATTGATCTATTCTGTGATTCCACCAATCTATTTCCTAAATATCCTTGACACCATTATCCGAACCAGTTCGTGTAACTTCAGCTCCCGGCAATGGAACCATTTGTTGGCATGAAAGAGTCATCAGGGGCAAAGACCCTGGGTTCAATCATGGAGAGCCAACAATGGTTCGTTGTAGTCTAGGACAACACCGACATTTTCACCTTACCCAAGGGGTAAGGAGTTTAACCTGAGGCATTCCACGAACTGAACTAAGAAGGGTTTGTCATGGAATCAAGGATGCACAAACCGATAAATAGATAAACAACATGACATACACAATCAAGATAACAGTATACCATCCAATACAAAGAAACTACTACATGCATAAACCTTACAGGACATTTCAAAATTTTAAGTGGGTCACCAAATCCTAAACAACCATATGCATTATGCTAATAAACTAGTCTAGACTTTACTTCATATTAATTCAACAGTAAACCATTACATGACATATTGGCATTTGCTGCAGATGATTACAAGGAATGCCCGTTTAGATACTCATGGGCTCGTTCTCTAACTCAAGGGTCATGCTCATCTATATCTCTACATTCTGGTTCTGTCCTGATGCAACCAACTATCCCATCCACAATGCCAACATCAACAACTAATCAACCAACCTCCTTTCCTTACGGGCCTTCTCCTTTTATATTTTCCTTGCAGCCTGTTATCACTCCAATATTTCTCTAGAGTTGATTAGAAAGAAATGATTAGAGGTAACCACAAACCTACTTTGGAGGTTACTATCTAGCCTTCCTAATGCTTAGAGAGGGCTCTCTAATTATGATTTAACTTTTTTTAGTTAATTGATTTTAGGCTAGTTATGATTGTACTTGGATTTTGATTTGGATTTGGTGGTGGGATCACTTACTTAGATGAAACGAGGGGTGTCTTTTACCATTGGGTTATGGGGTCAAATGTCAAGCAAATAGGACTGGATTAGGTTCTAAAAATAGTGTCTACATGGCAAGATAATTGAGTTACTTCAGATCTCAAGGCTAGATGGTGAAATAACTTTCAATCAGATCCAAGGAGTAATTAAGGGTTCCTTAGGTCGGATTATGAAGAAAGTGAAAGAGGTCAACTGGGATGGTATAGCAATTAAGGATTATCAGATCTAGATATCAGAAGAAAACATAGAAATGATCAACTGTTCAAAACAGAGTGTACTTAAACAAATTCTGAGATAAATTTCCAATTAATTCATTCAACTTTAGATAAAATTTAAGTTTATGAAAAACATAAGAAAATAACAAATTTGATAAATAAAATACTTCACTGTAATAGCTCAACACATGAATCCTGTAATGCAATCTCTTTATTATTTAGTCCAGTCTGTTGACTTGAAAAATTGGTACAATAACCCTCAGGTTTAGGATTAATACAATTCTACAAATTTATAGCAATCCACACTCATTACTTCGAATTGTGAAGTATTTATACAAAAATAGTTTACAAAATATCCCAAACTGTCTTGGGAATTAATCTAGGAGAAAGAAATATCTTCATGCAAGAAGATAGAGACAGATGTTCAATTGTTGTATGTTGTCCTTGTTTATTAGGTTGTGTTGTCTTTATGCTCTGATATTTTGCCTTTTATTTTCTGTTTTTCTATTGGTATTCACGTTGGATGTTCTTTTCACTCTGACCTTTCAACTGATACACTTTTGCTTGATACTCTTTCATCTGGCTGGCCTGTCATTATCCTTTTACTATGCTTTTTCACCCTTACTGTACATTTTTACATTTTGACTAAGTATTTCTACAATAACTCATTCAATTTCTCCCATGTTTTGCATCTGGTAATTGGATATTTATCATCTTCCTATAAATTTCATCTACCTCCGTGTACTTGGAAAAAGTGGGTTTATTCACAAAAAGGTCTTTTACCTCATGCTCGAGGTAAAACAAGTTCTCAAAAGTTTGGTATAAGACCTTGCCACTTGGCATCCCCTTCATAGAGGAAGTATTTACCTGATCTCTAGCCACTTCTCTAATTCTTCTATTGTAGTCCTCTTGTGGCATTAATTTATCATTTATTACTAAGGGATTTGGCAGACCCTTTTGCCTCAAAACTTCAAACTTAACCATGAATCTGTCTATAGCCAGTTGCATGGTTTGGCACTTATCTTCCAGGTTTAGCATTAAATTTCTTTTGGTGAGCACTCTTTTTACTTCCAATATTGTACCCGTCCTGTCAGGTATCTCCATCTCTTGCAATTCATACTTTTTTTTGGAGTTGAGGAAGTGAATGATCCTTGTGGCTTCCTCTGGCATGTCTCTCAGTTCTGTTTTCGCTCCCTGTATGGCTTCTGTAGCCTCTTTCAATAAGTCAATTTTCTCAAAAATTACTTTAATGGATGGCCAAATATCATTGACAGAGTCAATGATATTGGCCCACAATTGTTCCTTGGCTTGGCCAAGGGGTTCCTTCAAAGTCAATTCCTCCTCCAATCTTTTTATTCTTTCATTCATTCTGGTTGCCTTTTGTACTTCTTCCTTGTGCATAATCTGGGCAAGCTTATAGTCAGTCTCTAGACTGGTTATTTTTTCCTTGAGTTTTTTCATTTATGTGGTCTAAATGGACATGTCTTCCATTGCTTTGACCAACTTACTTGCCTCATAACCTGGCTGAGCTGCTGTTGTTGGCCTTGTTGCTGATGTAGATGATGTGGACGCTGGGAGGGCTATAGCCATTCGAGCTGTAGGAGCTAATGATGCTGCCAAGGTGGATGGTACTGTAGTAGTGACTGTTGGGATAACAGTGGCAGGGGCAATCTCAAGACTAGATTGTTTTAACTGTATCAAGCTATCTAACTCCTTTTCCATTTCCTTCAGTTGATCATTTAATTGTAAAACCAGGTCCATCATCACCTCTTGATGTGTTTTCTCTCCAGGACCTATTTTGTCTGTGGGTGCTCTGAATGAGGAAGTTTCAGTTGTTTTTTTAGAGCAACTATGTTCTCATTCTTCTTCTTTATTAACTTCTCAGCAGCTTTGATGTCATTGGGATCATGTCCCAGCTCAATTACCAGTCCTCCAATGACTTGATCTTGTTGTCCTTCGCCTGTGAGGAGGTTTTTTCTAATTTATATTGTGTTGTAATGTTATCTAATGAAATTTGCAGCTTATGTGTCACCATGGGTTTTTCTATCAAGGTGGAGTAGATCATCTCACTTGTCTGCTTGTGGAATTCAATCTGGTCAATGGGATGAACATCCCTGGCGAAAACCTCAAATTGTGTTTTCCTGTAGTCAGCTGATGTTTTTGGCTGTTGGACAGTAGGCTACATGAAGGACACCTATATTTTTCTTGTTTTGATGTCAAAAACTGACATTAACCTACTTTGATTTGCTGGCGTGTGCTTGAAGTATTGAGCATAGGTTTCAACCTTCAACTTCTCATTTCTCAACTTAATTTCTTTATATTTGTCCTTGATATCCTTTTCTTTATCCACTGGCCTGGTGAAAGAAGAAACCTCAACACTGAGCTGTCTCTCAATCAGTTGAGTGTTAGATGTTGAAGTTTGTTGTGTTTCTCCTGAAGCTACTATGCCTTTGCTTCTTTCCACCATTGTATCAATGTCAACAATTTCCACTGATTCAATGGTGTCTTCCTGTTTAGTTACAGGATTAAGCTTGGGCCTTTTCCTGTAACTAATCTCAAACTGCTCATCTGTGGTTTCCATCGCTAAACGGGAACCCTCCTCCCTGTTTCTCTTTAGGTTCCTATCTTCATTTTCCAGAGTCTATAAAACAAGAGGAATATTCATTAGTTCTCCTAGTTCTGGAACCTACAGGAAGGAACTTTCATTAATCTGCTTCTCTACATTAATTAATGTATTTTCTACATCAACTATAGTAATATCCATGTCGATTAGAGTGTTTTCCAACCATTCTGATTGGTTGGAAAACCTCTCAATATCTGGTCTGAGATGATGGATAAACGATCCCAATTTGACCTTGGTCCTCAACTTATTTATGAATCCATGAGGGTCATACTGCCACATAAAACTATCTTTGAACTTCATTTGCCACAACATCTTATCAGCCGCTGGTCCAGCTTCTCTGGTATTACAAATGAAGGGGCCCAATTGATTTTTCATTTTAAATTGGGTTTTATTCCTAACTACTAGGAAGTTGACTTCATCAGAATTGATAATCTGCCTAAATTATTCTAGTGCAAATATCCTCATTGGGAGGTATTTGGGCAGTTTGTAAGGGGAAAGTTGGCATCCATAAATTCTTATTTCTGTGTGGTTTTGGTATAAATACCAATCTCCCACCTTACTATTCTTGGCCAACTATAACACCCTCTTGATGTCTTGACTAATTCGTTTAGCATATTCATGATTGGATGGACAAATGAATCGAAGTCATTATAAGTGAATGTAGTGGAGTATTTCTGGATCAAGGGTGTCTAATAAATAACTGACCTTCGATCTCCTTGGTATCCAAATTCTAGATGTTGACAGGGAATTTATCTGATTGGTAGTATAAAAACATGTGAAATAATACAGATGAATACTTGAAGACTCTTTCAGTAGGTAATTTGGTGAATTACTCATGCATCCTATCTACTATGAACTGAGCATAGTTTTAAATTACAACAAGAGGACTTCCTAAGCTAAAGATGGAAAGGAAGGCCAGGACAACCTCATCCACATGTTCATCTATGGTATATCCTAAAATGCAAGAGAGCATGGTAATAATCTGTTTTCCTCTCTCAGAAAAAATGCTGGCAACATAACGGGGACTATCTGTGGGAGTATGACATTCCTCTATGATGAAAGTTTGGAAAAATTGGGCTATTCTGGGTAGGTCTAACTTGACATAGAGGTCCAACAAGTCTCCAATAGATAGTGGGGTCTCATTAGGGCTTGGTTGGACCTGCAACATTTGGTTAATGGATTCTGCAATGATGGTAAACAAAACTTGTTGGTCAGGGGTGACAATGGCTCTTTGGCTAGGAATGTAGCAAGCATGACAGAAGTGGATGATGTCTGGGAATGGGTGTACTTCTAGAAACAAATATTTTGGCAAATTAGACTCCCAAAGGTGAATGCCATCATTCTGGTTCAAGAATTTTTCCTTACTCCAGTAGTGGAGCTTTAGAAGGTAAGAAGGGGAAGTAGTATCCTTTATTTGGAAGTCTCTGTCTGCTAATGCAAGGTGGTCGATGTCCAGGTGAGGGGTTTGCAGAGGTCTCATGTCAAGGGAGGTTTGGGAAGCCATAACTGAGTTTATAGATTTGAATTAGGCTTTGAGGGTTTCAGGAGTGAGTTTTATAAAATTCTGGTACAATGAGAGGGTAATTACAGTCTGTAAACAGGGTTTGGGGTGTATAGCAGGCTTCTTTTCAATTTAGGAAAGTTTCATTAATTAATTCAATTAATTAACTGTCTCAATTAAACTGTGCATTTTCAAATTGAATGGTAATTCTGGTTTTTCCCAAGAATATCTATAAATCGATGGTCTGGCTTGCAAACTCAGTTCAGTGGTGAATGCAGAGGGTATGGTGGCTTCAACTATCAATGGGTTGCTTCAATTAGGTGTCTGGAGCTTCTTGAGGCGACAGACAGTGGTCAATTTTGTCGTTTCAGGTTCAGGATGTCACAAATAGGTTAGCGACAGTTGCAGTGAAAAATGAGCAAAAAGAGCAATTTGGGGCTTTTTCGGCCTTCTAACGGGTAACGGTCACATTTTGGTGTGGAAAATATAAATGAACAGTGGGAAGTTTTTGATCTGGGTAGGGAGGTGGTTTTCTGGGCCATCACACTGCTTTTGGAGGGTGGGTGATATTTTTCGCGAGCACGCGATCTTACCTTGTGCCACTATGTAGCAGAAAAACGCCCACGAAAAACTGTGAATCTCGCGTGCTCTCTGGTTGTTATCGACAGGATAATGAACCCGTGTGATATGGATGCGCACCGTCGGATCTGGGGGTAAGAGATCAGATGGCTATCACGCAGTTAAGTTGCACGGAGGGAATCAGAAATGCGATTTGGCGGGGCCCGAGGTTTAATTACAAAGAATGGTAATTAATTAGTAAATAAGGTCGAGATTTAATATAAGCAGCGGGTTAATAAAGTGGGGCCATGGTTTATGTAGCAGGGGTTTTTTAACCGTACCAAAGGTTGGTGGGTTAAAAAGGTTTGTCAGGGAAATATGAAATGGGGGAGTTAATTAGATAGAGCGGGGCATAAAAACTTAGGATAAGGGGGTTTTGTGGGTTTTGAAGGGAAATAGGGAAATTAATAAGGGGGGAAGATAATATTTGTAATGGGGAATGGGTTTCACACTAGGGAAAGGGATTTTGGGAAGGGGGGATGATTTTTGAAGGGTAATTTCTAGTGAAATGTGTGAAACCAAGAGGTAAAGGTCAAAATGAGGGGAAAAGGGGATTTATAAGTGACAAAGGGATAATGGGGAAATTACCAAATAAGAATGTGGGTGTATAGAGAAATGAGGGGAAATTAGTTAAACCAGCTTGTGAATATATTTTCTTTCTCACAAATCCTCTTGCACATGAAACATAGCACTAAGCATGATAAATGTGCTTTTGACTCAACAACCTTATGCATTTGAAACCTTTCTTCTACCTACCATTTATTTATCCTAACATTTTTTCTTCAATTTCATTGGGCGCATTTGAGCTTGCCGACCCTTTATTTCCTTTTCTTTTAACAAGCAAACTATCTAATTCTAACCTTATAACTTCCAATGGCTCAGATTAAACTGATGAGCTCATTTTTATTCTCTACCTAACTACTGATCTACCAAGGTTAAACAGTTTGGCTAGATCTTTATTCTCTATCTATCAACATGAAATTTAAAGCATGAATGAGTCAAGATTAAGCTATTTGACCATCATGGATTGTGGCATTTCTGACAAGCTACACACAACCTTATTTTGCATAGTAAAGTAAAAAGTAGTGGCATTTGAATTTGCACACTTTCATGATCTGTTTTATTTCTTTTTGGGGTTCATATTTTTCACTTTTTTAATATTTTTCTCTTTCTTTCTGTCCTTTGATTATTCTTTTAGGACATACCCTATACATTTTTTAATTTTTAATATGGAAAATATTTTGTAGAAAGCAAAGTATGTACAATATTACAAGACTACCATAGCCAATTCAAAATTATGAATCCTATTATTATAGGACCCTAACAGTGGCTCCACATGGGGATGGAATTTCCTGGTTAAGATCGGTAGCCATTGGAACTGTGACTGTAGTTAACTTGTAAAATTCTCTTCTGTGGTTCTGCCTTATTCATACTTATGATGGTGAACCCTTCAAAGCTCAAGGCCTTCTCTCCGGGCTTCAAATTTTAAAATATTACCATCCAATCCAATCTAAACTCTGCAATGTTATATACAATGAGTAAACTAAAGTGAACTATTGTTAATCTGTGGATAAGTAATTCTTCAGCATTCTACCATTGACAAGTCCTCCTGGTAGATCTGATCCATCTAACTCTCTCAAGAAAAATGCATTATTACCTCTGTAACCACAAATGATATAAGGGCCTTGCCATAGAAAATCAAATTTTCCATGTTTTCCCTTATCTTCTCTCCTAGAATCCCATTTAAGTACTTTGTCACTTATGTAAAAATCATCTGCTTTGGTCTTTTTGTCAAAACTTTTTTTGATTTTATTCTAGATCACTTATGGTTTGATATAGACTTCTTCTCTGGTTTGCTGCAAGTGTATTGTTTGATTTATCCTCCTTTGGATATCATTTGGTTCTACCTGCAACTCCTGAATGATCTTCATCACTGGTACTCCTAAAGAGGATGGAAAAACAACATCCATTCCATGTACTAACTGATAAGGAGATGTCCCAATGGACTTTTTGGTAGTTAGTCTGTCTTCCCACAAGGCATTTACCAACTTTTTGTTCCATGTCTTCTTGTTGTCTTCTAGTAATTTCTTAATGATGTTGACAAGGCTTTTGTTTGAGGATTCTACAAGTCCATTACCTTGAGGGTAATAGGCAGTGGAATGGCCAAGGATAATGTGATATCTGTTACAAAAGTCTACCATTTTCTTGGATTAAAAGCAACTTCATTATCAGTAATGAGCTTTTGGGGGCATCCAAATCTTGATAGGATATTGTTTTCAAGGAATGAGATAATGACAAAGTTCGTGGCTTGTCTAGAAGGGATGGCTTATATCCATTTGGTAAAGTGATCAGTGGCTATCAAAATCCATTTATGTTGGGCTAAGGAGGCTAGGTAAATTTCACCAATGAAGTCTAAACCCCATTGTTGAAATGGAATTTCTGTGGATATAGGTTTGAGAGGTAAAGGCAAAAGCTTCCTTTTACCCTCAAATATTTGGCACTTATGACAGGAGGTCACATGTTTATTGACATCTGCAAAAAGAGTGGGCCAGTAAAAACCGATCCTTAGAATCTTGTCAACAGTTGTTTTCCAATACAAGTGTCCTCCACAATCTCCCGCATGAAATTCTTGCATAATTTTGTCCGCTTCATCTTTCAGTAAACAATTTAATAGAATGCCACCATTGTCTTTCCAAAATAAAGCATTATCTATGATACAATATTTCATTGATTTCATTTTCAAAAATCTAGCTTTAGTTCTATATAAACCAGGAGGAGCTTGTAATTTTAGTAAGACAAATATCATATCTGCATACCAAGGTGAATCTGTAAAAGCTTCACTAATCTGTGGAGTCGCCATCTCTTCCGGATCCTTTAGGGTACCAATGAAATTTATATCTAAGGCCTGACAGTTCGATTCAACCATGATTTTAGCTAAACCTTGGCCTTTGATAAGTTTTGCATGCTTTATTTCTATGTCATATTCCAAAATAGTGGCAATCCATTTGCCTCTCTTTCCTTCAGGCCCATCTTGTGTCAGAATGTCCTTTACTATTGAATTTGGAACATAAGCAATGATATGTGAATACAAGATATACACCATGAACATATGTCTCTATCTTCTTTCATAAAGATATTTATTTCTCCTAGATTAATTCCCAAGATAGTTTGGGATATTTTGTAAACTATTTTTGTATAAATACTTCATAATTCAAAGTACTGAGTGTGGATTTCTATACATTTGTAGAATTGTATTGATCATAAACTTAAGGGTTATTGTACCAATTTTTCAAGTCAGCAGACTGGACTAAGTAATAAAGAGATTTCATTACAGGATTCATGTGTTGAGCTATTACAGTGAAGTATTTTATTTGTCAAATTTGTTATTTTCTTATTTTTTTCATAAACTTAAATGTTATCTAAAGTTGAATGAATTAACTAGAAATTTATCTCAGAATTTGTTTAAGTACACTCTGTTTTGAACAATTGATCATTTCTATTTTTTCTTCTGATATCCGGATCTTAGAATCCTTAATTTCTCTCCCATCTTGGTTGACCTCTTTCACTTTATTCATAGTCCAGCCTAAGGAACCCTTAATTTCTCCTTGGATCTGATTGAAAGTCATTTCACCATCCAGCCTTGAGATTTGAAGTAACTCAGCTATCTTTCCCTGTAGACACTATCTTTAGAACTTGATCCAATCATGTTTGCTTGACATTTGACCCCATAGCCCAATGGTAAAAGACACCCCTCTTTTTGTCTAAGTAAGTGATCCCACCACCAAATCCAAATCAAAACCCAAGTACAATCATAACTAACCTAAAATCAATTAACTAAACAAAGTTAAATCATAAAGAGAGAGCCCTCTCTGAGCATTAGGAAGGCTAGATCCTAATCTCCAAAGTAGGTTTGTGGTTACCTCTAATCATTTCTTTCTAATCAACTCTAGAGAAATATTGGAGTCATAACATTGCCTGGACTGCCAGTTCTCGCTCGACTGCCACTCCTCCTTCCTATCCACTCAGTTGCCTCTATCTTCTGCTGACAGTTTTGCCACAACCCCTCCACAACTGTATGTTCCTACTTTACAGTCCAACTGCCCTCCTCACAAGCTAAACATTTTTACCGCTACCTGTTTCCTCCTCTTTCTTTGGCCAGCCAAAATAATCAAAACCTTTGCAAAATTAGAACGAAGGCTCCAACAATTTCGAAGTAGAGATTGTTGGGATACAAACTGATCCACTTGCTCATCTCACGAGTTCTGTATTTCCTTCTTAAAAATCCTTGATACCATATTCCAAGCGCTCCTTTTTTTATTTCAAGTCCTAACAATAGTTAGATTTGTTTGCATGAAAATGGAAACAGGTTTGAGACACTGGTTTTGGGCACAAGGGGCCAACGAGGTTCTGTTGTAGTCTAGAGAAACACTGACATTTTCACCTTACCCAGAGAGGGTAAGGAGTATCACCTGAGGTGTGTCGCGACTGATGTTATATGAGGGTTGAATTAGGCACCAAGGGATTCATGAGAAACAAAAGATACCACAATGTACTAATTCATAATCTACACTAACCAGATCACAGTGATCTACTCAAACAATATTTGAAAACCATATGAACATATGCATTCATTCAAAATTTTAAAGAGTCAATAAGGAGCATAAGAGAATAATGTGGTCATGAATTGTCTCTTTTTTTAACATAACATAACATATAATAATACAAAGAGGCTCAAGTCTTGTTCGTTAATAACGGGAATACCATAACAACCATAAATAGACTCAAACAGGACCAAGGAGTTGTTCACACTTCTCCTCAACCTAGGAAAGCTCCAACGATCCCTCGTTCACTTGACTAACAAAAAAAACCTTTCTTCATCATTCCTTTTGCTTTTTATCCTATGTCCTATGCTCAGACTGCTAGTTCTTTCTTTCTTCCACTTGACTGTCTTCATCCTTAGCTACCTTTATTATCCCCTTGCCTGGTTTCTCCTACTCCTCTCCACCACCTTTCGACAATTTTTGGTTCACTTCTAGTTCTTGTTCCACTCTTGGTTGTTAGCTCCACAACCCCAACGATCATCCCAATGACTTTTCCTTGGCTCCTTTTTCCACAAAAAATCAAAACAAAGGACCCAACATGATTGTTTCAAATTCCATGATTGAATCTATAATTGGCTGGAAACATCTTACTTAGAAAGCTCTATTGTAAATAATAAGTTTCATTCTTTCATGATTTTTTCTAAGAATGAGAATCCAAATGTAGTTACATTCACAAATAACTTTTGAGGTTTGTATGATTATTTTTCTAATCAAAAAGGTAATATTGCATACTAAAAAAAGATAGTCGTTATGGACCATCTTTATGGTAGTACGTGAGACTGGAAATTTCTTGTGCAAGATGTTCAAGTTGTTATATTTACTTTTTCACATTTTGTTATATTTTTTTTAATTTCTCATGTATTTATACTTGCAGGTTGGGAGCAACTTTGGTGGCTACATTGGAAATTTCACTTGACTTAGTTTTGACCTTCTAGCTCGTTAGGTTAAAACTAGGTCTAGCTGAATTTTACATTTTTAGTTGCATTGCATGGCCTTGCATTCCCCTTCCAAATCTAGTCTTTGCATTTTTTCTTTCTTTCTTTCTTTCTTCCTTTCTATGCTTTCATGTTAATTTATATTTCCTTTGTTCTTTTGATTGTTTTCTCTCGTGTGCAATTTCTTTCTTTCCCATTTTGTTGAATAATACCATGCATGACAATTTCTCTTGTCTATCTCAAAAGACAATGTAGAAAAAGTTTTAAAGGGATTTTTGACACACACCAACACTTGGTTAACTTTTTATTCTTCTTATTTGCATGGGTAAGATATGTTTAAGTTTGATGATGTCTGAATGGAAAAACAATTCATGCAAACAGAAAACTATAGGTAGAACCATGATGCTTGTATATCTTTTAGGTTATTCATTCCTTGACTCAATATGATAAGTGAATGGTGTTTCTCTTGCCTATACCATCGAGTAGATAAGGGAAAGGAGAAAACCAAAAGATAGCATATTAACTTCGAAGGATTATTGTAACAACCCTGGTAAAAAAATTCATGTAAAAAAAAATATAAGACCAAGGTCATGGGACACGTATTCCAAGCTGAATGGTGGGTAAAACATCCTAATGGGTGTTCATTTTGTTTATTATGGCTAAAGGAAATTGGAAAAGGCAATGGAAAAGGCTTTGGAAAGGAAAAAAGGCATTAATTGGCATTTTATTTATGAAATAAAGGAAATTAGGAGAAAAGGAAGGTGAAAGGTCGCATGTTTCAAGTGAGGAGAAAATTGAAGGAAAATAATGGAAAATGAAAAAAATAGGCCCCATTGATAAAAAAGATTTTGAGAATCAGTTCATAGAATTTGTCAGTTCAATTTTGGAGCTCTCTCTCTATTCTCTATCTCACACACTCTTGGGCACTTAGAGTTTTCTTCCAGTACTTCAGCATTGGATCAAGAAAAGCAAAGAAGGAAAAGGAAAGCAAGGATCAAGTAAGGAAGAGCGGGATATAGCAACTACAACATGATTATTTGTAGGTATTGATTTGCATGTGTGATTTCCTTGCCAGTTTTGACATGCATGGTTATGCATGTGTGTTCTTGGTTCTCTTGTTGTCATTAGCATGGATTTTTCTAGGTGTGACAATGTTTTTTAGCCTAGCCTTTCCATTTCCAAATAGCCTTGACGTGAAAAGTTATCATGTTGTAGTGGAGTTGCTTTGCGGGATGGATTTGAAGTTGAGTGAGGTGGATCTCTTAAAGGAATAACCCATGGCCTAGTGATACCTGAACTAGGCTATGGATTGTGGTAAAGCCTTGGCCTAGTAACCCTTGAACCGAACCATGGGTTGTGGTAAAGTCATATTTTGTATTGCCTTGGTGGTCATAGGAATCCTTGAACGATGAATGATGGGATATATGGTAAAGCCTAGAGGTGGGTTCCCTTGATCAGGCCGAAGAATCCTTGGACAGTGAATGGCAGGACATATGGTAAAGCCTGGAAGGCGGTGTCTAAATCATGACCTAGTGATCCATGGATCAGACTATGGATAGTAGTAAAGCCCAGGGACTAGGAGACAGTAAAATTCCTCACAGTGTAGGTGGAGAAATTTGGTGGTATCCATGCTCATTCAGTTCTTTTTTTGATTATGAGTCCCACATTCATGCTTAGAATATGGCGCGAGGGTGATTGGATGAAAGAAATATTTGGTTCAGCGAATCTATGGTCAGGTGGTTTGTGGAAGTCCCAAACCCAGTTAGCTTTTGCATTCATTAATAAGAGTTCCTTCTCCTTGATATTTCGTGTGTAAATGTACTGGTTTATATGTGGATTCTATGGTTGTTGTATCCTGATTATTTTTGTTGTTTATATGTTGGTTCTGAGTATGTTTTATGACAATGATGATGTATGGATCTCATCATGTTTTGATTTATAAATGAATGAACAATGAGTATATGACCTAATAGATGATAATGCAGCTAATGTGACAAGGCATTAGTGCTACTTAGCGATTCTCAGATAAGTAGGAGACCCCTATGCTTAGATATATTGTTATTACCTATAGAATACATATTTGTGACATGTTTGATGAAATGTTTTTCATGGTTGGCAGGGGTATAGTCAAGTCCTTGTTCAAGTATTTGAATTTGTATTATTTTTTCAATATTAGTTTTCATTTATGGAAGTTTCATGAAGTTCAAGGCCACTGCCTGAGACCTAGCCCTGAAAAGTGGCACAAAATATGGGGTCATTGGCTCTAAACTAGCTAAAAAAGACACCAGTTGCTTGCATGTCGTTGCTATGAGAGCGATGGGAGGGCACTATTCACATGCATACCCATGTCGTGGGAGCGACTGAGGCTCTAGGTCAACAAGATGTTGGGTTTCCTAAGGGGTTGGTCACCTGGCAAGGATGGTTGGCTCCGAGAGGTTCTATAACATGTGTACAAGGACAGGTTGGTTGTGTTTTGTCGATTCCATTTCCTTAACTTTACATGGGAAAATGAATCAAATCATAGTAGCCTCTCATCACATGTTTACCCCAATGGACTGGTTAACTTGGGTAAATGTGGGAGGAGGGTGCTACATAGTGGTATTAGAGCATGGTTCAAAACTTGGACTGGATGGGCGAAATTTTTTTGTCATGCATCCATGTCAGTTTCATATGTGCTCTTTGTAGTTGGGGTCTATGTTCTTGTTGTGTATGCATGGTAGTGGTCATTGTTGTAGTTGTGTCACCATGTAGGAGTTGATGATGTTATTGTTGGGATGTGTTTGTCATAAATGCATGTTGTTTGTATATGCATTTATTATGAATATCAATGTTTATATGTTGTTATGCATGCATTTTCATGGTTATAGTTTTGATGCATGAGGTCATTATAGGCATTTTAGGTCATACTATGCTCTTCTATGTTATGATGTTAATGTGTTGGTTGAGATAGAGAAGGAGATGTAGATCATCAAAGTGAAGTTGCGACACTAGACTTCAGGGTGAGAGCAGATCATCATAGAGGTTTGTATGTTGGGCATTCAGGTATGTGGTTAATGGTTGTTATAAGAATTAAGGTTACTTGTATACTTCTCATTCTAATATTATTGTGGTTACATGCATGGTAGATGCTAGTTAAGTCTGGTCATATGCACGTGAATTAGATAGTCATGTAGGATAGTAAATTGTTTATGAGATTGTCTTTCGGATTAATCACATCATTAAGTAATGGTTGACGTTTTGAACCATCGAACCATCCAAAAGTTTAAATAGTAAAGACACATTTGGTTCCAGAGTTATCCATAGGGAATTAGCCATTAGGAATTAGTTGTTGAGTTGACCATTTTATTTATTTATATTATATATATTTGTTTATATTAAAATGATATGTAATTAAGAAATAAGTTATTGAATACACACACACATATTTAATTTTATTTTATTTTTATTTTGGTTGAATTTTTTTATTTTATTTTATTTTTCAACTCCTGCTTAATTTCCAACCATTGTTCCTATTAAGATTAATGGAATGCTTCTCAATTTCAATGGACTCTCAAAACTTCCTATGATGAAAGTCATGAACCTTTGCAATGACTCAAGAATCCTCAATGCAGACATGGTGATAGGATATCTCTGCATGTTTAGCTAAGGTTAATGGATGAGAACGATTGTGCTTAATGTTTGCAACATGCTCTTGGATTCGTTGGTTAATGGAGTGATTGGTTTCCCCAGTGTAGGGAATCCTGCAAGAACAAGAGATGGAATGGATTCCTTTCATGTCCTTAGGGTTTATAGGGTCCTTAACAAATCTAAGGGAATTCCTAATGGTAATAAGAGGTTTGAAAGTAGCATAAACTCTATTAGTTTTTAGAATAGGGGAAATCTAATTAATAGTCCCCTGGATGAAAGGAAGTTGCACATTGTCTTATAGCTTTTCAAAGAGCCAATAAATAATCAAAGATTAAACCTACTCATGTTGATCAAATCTCCAATGTGCGTCTTCCTTTCATCCAAGGGACTATTGATAATATTTCTCATATGCTAAAAAAGAATAGAGTTTTTGCTACTTTCAAACCCCTGATTACCATTAGGAATTCCCTTAGATGTATTAAGGACCCTATAAACCCTAAGGACATGAAAGGAGTCTATTCAATCCCTTGTTCTTGCAGGATTCCCTACATTGGGGAAACTGGTTGTTCCATCAACCAAAGAATCCAAGAGCATGATGCAGACATTAAGCACAATCGCTCTCATTCATGAGCGTTAGATGAACATGAAGAGAAATCTAATCACCATGTCCGCATTGAGGATTCCCGAGTCATTGCAAAGGTTGATCACTTCCATCATAGGAAGCTTCGAGAAGCCATTGAAATTGAGGAGCATTCCATTAATCTTGACAAGGACAATGATTGGAAATTAAGTAGAAGGTGGATTCCCACCCTCTCTTCTATATATATATATATATATATATATATATATATATATATATATATATATATATATATATATATATATATATATATATATATATATATATTCAATAACTTATTTCTTAATTACATATTATTTTAATATACTATAAATAAATATAATATAATATAAATAAAATGGTCAATTCAACAAGTAATTCCTAACGGCTAATTCCCTATGGCTAACTATAGAACTAGACACATCTTTACGATTTAAACTTTTGGATAGACAGATTTTTTTCACCTTTGTCCTGAGGATGAACCACATTAGATGGTTCGAAATGTCAACCATAAATTAATGATGTGATTAATCTAAAAGACAATCTCATAAACAATATGGATCAAAAAAGTCTAAGATCAAGCATAGTAAGTTGTTGTTATATGCATTGTTGTTGATGTTATATGTTAGTTAACTTGATGATTATGTTATATGTTGTTGATGATTATGTTATATGTTAACTTGTTTAGTGTTATATGTTAGTTAACTTGATGATTAGGGTTATTGTATTTAAGATGTTGATGTTATTGTGTTTATGCTAATTTGGATTGACCTATGTAGATGATTATGGTTATGACATTCAGGTTTGAGTTAATATATTGTGATATTATGTCATCGTAATCTAGACTGACAGTGCATATGTGATTGTTATGTTTGAATGAAAATTGTTTATCAGTTTATGATGTGAACATGTTAGCTATTTACTATTATGGATATGATGACCTTATTTATGTTTGAGTTGACATGTTGTGAAGTTATATCATGCTAAAATATATTAATTGTGTAGACAATATAGCCTCCCCTAAGATACATTAAGGTATGAGTTTGATTATGTTGTCTATTTGGTGTTTGAATGTTTGACTATGTTGGGTCCCTATAATACTAGTGATTACCCCATTACTATTGTAGTTATACCCCCTATTTATATTGTTGTGCCCCTATTACCCCCATATTGTTATTTCTGTGCCCCATAGAATCCCTCTATTGTTATTCTTGTGGCTTTATATTATTATTGTTAGGTCGGCTGGATTATATTGTGACTCCTTAGACTCCTATATATAGAAAGGAGGTTTTGTCATTTGTATCATCCAAGAATTGTTCATTTATATAATGTAAAGGAGGTTTCCCCCTAGAAGAGGCTGAAATATAAGGCGTGGATCTCTCTTTTCTATCTTTTTGTGAGCTGGTTTCATAACATTTGGTATCAGAGCTTTGGATTCTAGGGTTTCGCTGCTCCAAACAGGTCATCGTGGCATTTGCACTATAACGTTTTTTCTGTGACGTTTCAGAAGTCGCAAAAAAAAACCCATTTGAGAGGAAATCACGCTGAACCTCGGGTCCGAATTTCAAAGCTTTTCACGCGATATTTTCGGAGATATGATCTCAGGAAGTTGGTCTTTTTGCAGACTCCTGAATTACACTCAAAACAGGTGACCTGGGGAAAATCGTCATAACTTTCTTTCTGAGCATCGGATTGAAATTTCGTAAGAAGGTACAGAAAGAGGACAGACTGTAGTTTCGTTTATATATTTTTCAGAGTCAAAGGGTGAAACAGTGACACGTGGCACTTCATACAAGTTCGCTCTACTGAACTAGTCCATAATCAGGTCACTGCGGGAGATTGTGCATAGCGCTTTCTTGGAGAATCCAATTTGGTTCAAACTAGTGGCATTGGAAAGAGGACACAGAAGGCTACTACAGGTCACAATTGCAGAACTGGATGATTCGAAATTACAGAGATACATCAGATTCAATATCAGGCTTCTATAAAGTAAAAAAAAGGTGTGTAGTTTTTATTTGTTATTTTTGCATAAGCTTGGTTTGAAGGAATTCAAAGGGCCTAGTAAAACATTATTATCGGTAACTGATGCCCCGAGGAAAGAAAATGCAAACACCTAGTAAGGAACCTGAAAGCTCTAGCATGACTCATGAAGAAGAGGAAGAAATGCTACATGATATATCAAAATTACAAGAACAAGTGCAACAAATGTCACGCTCACAAAAGCTAACAGATGCTAAGATAAATGGCGTGGAATCTAAGATAAAGGGCATGGAAGCTAAGATGGAGGATTCGATGGCAAATCTGAAGATAGACATGGAAGAATTGAAGAAGTTTCTACAAGAAAGGGTCACTAATGGTGAAAAGGTAGTAAAGGAAACTCATGAAGAGAACAAAAGAAATGTTAATCATGATTCGATAGACTCTAATGTTGGATCAAAGACTCACCATGTTCCAAAAATCGATATGAGGAAGTTTGATGGCAAGGATCCCGCCACATGGATATTACAGATGGAGCAATTCTTCGATCTCAATAATGTGCAAAACACAAAAAAGGTACGTATGGAAACTTTATATTTGGAACCAAATCAGTTTGTATGGTATCAATGGCTTTGTTCTCGTAAACAATTTATCACTTGGGCAATTTTTACGGAAGAATTGATAGCACATTATGAGGATACAAAAAGCAACACTTTTTTTAGCCAATTGATAAGTCTCAAACAAAATGGTTCAATAATGGAGCACATTGAGGAGTTCCAAAAATTGAACATAAGGGTAAAAGATATTCCAGAGGAGCATAGGATTGATGTGTTCATAGGGTCTTTAAAGGATAATATCCAACATGATGTGCGCCTTTGGGAACCTGATTCATTAGAGAAGGCATTCAGGTTAGCAAGAAAAATGGAAAGCAAAATTATGGCAACAAGGAAGCATACCATTCACAACTATAAAGACGGAAGTGTTGTTGCCCATAGTCTTCCACAACCTACAAGGTTGACACCACAACAATTGGAAGAAAAAAGAGCAAAAGGGCTTTGTTACAATTGTGATAGCAAATACACAAAAGGTCATAAGTGTGCTGAGAAGAAATTATTCTACATAGATTGTGAAGAGGAAGAAGAAAAGGAGCAAGAAAGGTCAAAAGAAGAGGATATATTCCAGGAACAAAGCCTAGATGAAGAACAAATAAATCCGACCATATCTTGTAATGCATTGGCGGGAATTACCACTCCTCAAACCATCAAGATAGAAGGACAAATCAAGAAGAAAAAGGTAATAGTGTTGATTGATTCAGGAAGCACCCACAATTTTATTCATTGTAGGGTAGCAAAAGAATTGAATTGCTTCCTATATCCAGCACCAGAGTGTCAAGTGATGATTGCAAATGGAGGAACAATAAATTGTTCTGGAAAGTGCCATAATATCAAGCTATCCATGGGAGAATATGTATTGACTAGCCCAATGCTTTCCATTCCAATGGGAGGTGTTGATGTTGTACTAGGAGTCCAATGGCTACAATCCTTGGGTACAATAGCTTTTAATTTTCAAGAACTTTTCATGAAATTTTCTGTGGAAGGAAAGGAAGTTGAATTAAGGGGTATTGCAGGGAAACCAGGAAAGATAATCAGCTCTAATGGCATGACAAAGCTTCTAAAAAAGGAGCAAAGAGGTGTAATTGCACAATTATGTTCGCTAGATGTTTCCACATTGGAATCATCTATTTCTCCAGATCTCCAAAAAGTCCTGGACAATCATTCCAAGGTATTTGAGACTCCCAAAGGTCTCCCACCTATGCGTGATCATGATCATGCTATTCATCTGATTCCAGGAAGTGTTCCTCCAAACATCAGGCCGTACAGATATCCATATGTCCAAAAAAGTGAAATTGAACGTATGGTTGCAGAAATGCTAGAGGCTGGTATAATTCAACCGAGTCAAAGTTCTTTCTCAGCTCCAGTAGTATTGGTGCACAAGAAGGATGGATCATGGCGCATGTGTCCAGATTATAGGGAGCTCAACAAGCTCACTATTAAAGATAAGTTCCCCATTCCTGTTATTGATGAATTACTGGATGAATTGCATGGATCAATTTACTTCACCAAGTTGGATCTTCGTTCGGGATATCATCAAATCAGAATGAAGATTGAAGACATTCTGAAAACGACATTTAGAACTCATGAGGGTCATTATGAATTTTTGGTCATGCCTTTTGGCCTTACCAATGCACCTTCAACATTTCAAGGTTTGATGAATTCAATTTTCAAACCATTCCTTAGAAAATTTGTGTTAGTATTTTTTGATGATATACTAATCTACAACAAGTCTTGGAAGGATCATGTTGAACATGTTGACAGGGTGCTACAACTATTGGAGGAGAAACAATTATATGCAAAAAGATCCAAATGTTTCTTTGGAGTCCAGGAGGTGGAATATTTGGGTCATATTGTATCTCATGAAGGAGTTAAGGTAGACCCTAGCAAAATTAAAGCCATTAAGGAATGGAAAATCCCCACATCCATAAAGCATCTGCGAGGATTTCTTGGGTTGACAGGGTATTATCGCAAGTTTGTTAAGAATTATGGGAGAATAGCAGCACCTCTAACAACATTATTGAAGAAAGATTCATTTTCATGGACTCCGGAAGCAACAAAGGCCTTTGAACATCTTAAAGAGGCAATGTGCCAAGCACCGGTCTTAGCTACACCGGACTTCACAAAAACCTTTATTGTGGAATGTGATGCTTCAGGAAATGGAATTGGTGCTGTTCTAATGCAAGATGAAAGACCCATTGCTTTTGAAAGTCGTCCAATCAAGGGAAAGTTTTTAAGCAAAGCTATTTATGAGAAGGAAATGTTGGCAATACTCCATGCACTTAAGAAATGGCGACCCTACCTAATGGGAAGACACTTCAAGGTAAAAACGGATCATGATAGCCTTAAATACTTTTTAGAACAAAGATTATCCTCTGAAGAGCAACAAAAGTGGGTCACAAAGATGTTGGGTTATGACTTTGAAATCATCTACAAAAAAGGGAAGCAAAATGTGGTGGCAGATGCACTCTCAAGAAAGGATGAGGATGTGGAAGCATTGTTGTGTGCCATTTCTATTATCCAACCAGATTGGATAAACGAAGCAAGGGAGGAATGGAAGAATGATGAAGAAGTGTGGGCACTTATTCAAAAGCTACAACAAGATTCCAGTACTTCTGATACATTTAGCTGGAAAAATGATTCGTTATGGTACAAAGATCGCTTATACCTCTGTAAGAATTCCCAGCTAAAACAAAAGATTCTTATGGAATTGCACACTTCTCCCTTAGGAGGGCACTCAGGATTTTTAAAAACTTACCACAGGGTTAAGAAGGAATTTTTTTGGGATGGCCTTAAATCAGATATTCAAAAGTTTGTGGCGGAATGTTTGGTTTGCCAGCAAAATAAAGTTGAAACAATTAAGACACCAGGTCTATTACAACCTTTATCCATTCCAAGCCAATGTTGGGAGGAGGTTTCAATGGATTTTATCACAGGTTTACCCAAGTCTGAGGGAAAGAGTGTCATCATGGTGGTAGTTGACAGACTTACCAAGTATGCACACTTTTGTGCATTATCACATCCATTTAAAGCCAGTACAGTTTCTACTGCATTTATGGAAACAGTTCAAAAGCTACATGGAAACCCAAAGATTATTGTAAGTGACAGAGATCCCATTTTCACTGGAAATTTTTGGACAGAATTATTTTCTTGTCTTGGTACTCAGTTAGCTCATAGCTCATCTTATCATCCTCAATCTGATGGGCAAACTGAGATAGTAAACAAATGTTTGGAAGGATATCTTCGTTGCTTTGTATCTGATAAACAGACACAATGGGTCAAATGGTTGCCTCTGGCTGAATGGTGGTATAACACTTCCTTCCATACAGCAACAAAAATGACCCCATTTATGGCACTTTATGGGTATCAACCACCATCCATCACATCATATTTAAGAGAAAATTCTAAGGTTCAGGCAGTGGAACATCACATCGAACATCAACAACAAGTCCTCCAACTCTTAAAGGATAACCTCGTGTTGGCACAAAATAGAATGAAACAACAGGCAGATCAACATCGCAGTGAAAGAAGTTTTGATGTAGGTGATTGGGTATTCCTACGGCTACAACCATATAAGAAAATGTCCCTAAAGCAAGCTAAGAAGGATAATAAATTATCACCAAAGTATTATGGTCCATACAAGGTGTTGGAAAAGATTGGTACTATGGCATACAAATTGGAGCTTCCTGCAGCTTCTCGATTGCACCCAGTTTTCCATGTTTCATCTTTAAAGAAGGTTATAGGTGACAAGCTCCCAATTCAAACAATATTGCCAGAACTTGACGAGGAAGGAAAAATTATATTGGAACCGGAAGCAATCACAGAAACAAGAACTCGACAGCTACGAAATCGATCAATTTCAGAGTATCTTATCAAGTGGAAGAACTTATCCGCTGAAGATTCCACATGGGAGGATGAGAATTTTATGCAGAAGTATCCAGAACTGCTCAAGCGTTGAGGACAACACTTTTTTGAAGGAGAGGGGCATGTTGGGTCCCTATAATACTAGTGATTACCCCATTATTATTGTAGTTATACCCCTTATTTATATTGTTGTGCCCCTATTACCCCCATATTGTTATTTCTGTGCCCCATAGAATCCCTCTATTGTTATTCTTGTGGCTTTATATTATTATTGTTAGGTCGGCTGGATTATATTGTGACTCCTTAGACTCCTATATATAGAAAGGAGGTTTTGTCATTTGTATCATCCAAGAATTGTTCATTTATATAATGTAAAGGAGGTTGCCCCCTCGAAGAGGCTGAATTATAAGGCGTGGATCTCTCTTTTCTATCTTTTTGTGAGCTGGTTTCATAATAGACTATGTTTTTTATTTTGTGTTTGAGTGTTTGGTGTCTATTATGTCATCTACTTGTTGGCTGAATGTTTGATTTATTGCATGATATGAGTATGTGCCTATGATATTGCGTGAAGGAATGATCTTATTTTAAGATGGTTGTACTAACGTAATATGTGCTGAGACAACTGATATGTACTTGAGGGTAAGTAGGTGCTATTTGTAGTATTATGATTGACGACTATTAGTTAATTATGACATGGTTGTTAGTCTTGGTAAAAGTTGATTTCAAATTAATAGACATGATGACTTGATCTTTGGAACATGTGATTGACATATGTGAACAGTTGCAAGGTGACATGCTTAGTATTAGCATGAAAAGGTAATGGTTGATGTGTTTATATACTTAACAGTTGGGTGATGTGACAGTACATAGTAAGACTCAATTAAAATAAAGAAAAAAAGGTAAAATAAAGGAATTGGGTGAGAATTCCTTTGGCTATGTTTGGAAACCGCAATTCCAGATGAATGAGTGTTTTTTATGAACATAGAAAGTCTTCTTAACCCTAATCTTGTTTGAAATTATGTGGATATGTGCTATATTCATATACATGTATTTAACATGTATAACAACTGGTGTCTAATTATAGCTATATCTATCAAGGGAATTGGAGTCCCTTGAGAGATGGCACAAATGTGCTCAACTACAAGACAACGTGCTTGGCACAACAAGGTAAGGTCACTAGTATATTGTTATATTTGTTTTATACACTAATAGTTATGCGTGTATGGAAGTATGATGTAGGGAATTGCATGGAAAAGGAGACTGCTTTAAAATCTTGAAGAAGGCTCGGGCTAAGCTTTCCTTTGGAAGAACTGGGAACCATGGGTATTAAGTCACGGTGTTTGTTGCTAGTTTTGTGCCTTTAATATTTTTTGATTTGTTTGAGCTTGATTTATGGGTTTTGGTTGTGTTTGGTGCAAGGCCTTGCCACTTTGTTTGTGATGTCACGTTGCTATTGGTTTTCTTCTTGTTGGATTTCTTTTTCATGCATTTTATGTTTTGAGGGTATTGGGATTTGGTTAGGAAAGAGGAAGTTAGTGGAGCTTGGGGAGATTTGAATGAAGTCCAATAGGTAATGTAAGACTTGTATGGAGATCGATGCATGAATAAAGGGTAATTGAAGGCAATAGTGTGACAACTGATTGGATTGGTTGGGTACATTGGGATAAATGGGTGGTGATAGGACAGTCATGATAAAGGTAAAGTAAATGGATTTGAGATGTTAGATCCCTTGGCTAAGTCAGGAACTATTATTCTCGATGTTGTGCATGTTGTCCACGAATAAAGGAAGTTCTCTTAACCTTGAACTTATGATACCTGGTGATTATGTTGTGCTCATGATTATGTTGATGTCTATATATGTATATATGTATGTACGTATCTTTTTATATGGCAGGGTCATTAGGAATCATGATTGTTTTATGCATATGTTTATATGTATATATGTATGTATGTATGTATGTATGTATGTTGTTGTCTAACAAGGGTATGTATGTTGTTCTCTAACAAGGTCATCAAGAATCATTTGTGTGGATGAATGATTTCTTATGAAAATGAATGGAATGAAGAGGTTCCTAGTTTATGAGGAATCAAGTGGGAAGAGTAGCTCTGACAGATCTATGAAGTTAGTATCTTGTGGATGTGGTTGATATTATGTGTTTGTACTATGTCTATGTTTATGTTATGGACAGACTATACTGAGGGATACATCAACAGAGTGAAATCAGTGTGACCTGCGGCATGCTGGGACAAGCATGGATAGTGGAAATACATTGGAAGTGCATACTACTATTGCATATATGTTGTACATATTGTACTATGCACATGATGGATATGCGGTGTTGTGTGGATACGGTGTTGTGCACATGTTAGATATGTGGCATTGTGTACATCTGGTGTTATGTACATGTTGTATATTTAGTGCTATGTACATATGGTGGTGTATGCATGTTGTACATGTGGTGATATATACATATGATGTTGTGTGCATAATTGTACATGTGGTGCTATCTGCATGTGGTGTTGTGTACATGTGGTGTTGTGTGCAGGTGGTGTTGTGTACATGTCATGCAAGTGGCGTTGTGTACATGTGGTGTAGTGTACATGTCATGCATGTTGTGTTGTGTACATGTGGTATTATGTACACGTTGTATAGGTGGTGCTATGTACATGTGTTGATGTGTACATGTTGTGTAGGTGGTGTCATGTGCATGTGATGTTGTGCAGGTGGTGCTCTGTATAGGTGGTACTATGTACATGTTGTACATATGGTACCGGTGTACATGTGGTATTGTGTGCATGCCATACATGCTGTATTGCAGGCATGTGGTACTACATATGTGCATTGTGTAGTTGTGGTGTCATGACATGTATTAATTTTGTTGTACTCTAGGTGTGTGTATGTATCATGTTGTGATGTACACTGGGTGTAGGTGTATGTGTTTTGTCGTATGTTGGGTGTAGGTGTAGGTGTTGTGTCATATGTCAGGTATAGGTGTATGTATGTGTTTTTTTGTACATCAGGTGTAGGTGTATGTATTGTGTGGTCTATGGATGTACATGTTGTGATGTACACTGTCTGTATGTGTACATGATTGAAGAGAAGAAAAGGCATTGGGTGCTTGCTGGATATGTGAACCGATCTGGTGTGTGTACAGAAATAACAAAGTTAGAAGTAAGGACTAATTAAAGGATAAGTATCAGTGTTTTATTTAAATTTTATTATACATATGATCTATGATTCTGATTTATGATGGTTACATGTGATCTATGATTCTAGTTTATGATGGTCGTATGCGATTCATGATTCTTGAGTTATGATTGTTGAGTTTTGATCCAACTAGATGTGATATGTTTATACATGATGATTTGGTAAAAGATGCTAGTTTGACTTGTTGTGGCAGGAAGTGAACAAAATTGCAAGTGTACCTTATTGATGAACCACCAATGAGGTATGATATGAATTTATTTCAATTTATTTTGAATCTAATGGAAATTATGTGCTTGGTATAGGAAAGCATGGAAATTCCTGGGTTGGGTGGTTGAAACCAACTACAAGAATTAGTAGTGTTAGTGAAAGGAATTGGAACATGTAGCAGTATGTTGGTAAAACACTTTAGGATCAGGGCCATTGTGGGAAACTGGTACCCAATAGTTTCCATTGATTGCCATGAGCATGCTATGGCCACTATGATGGTTTTGAAGTAGGGATATACCTTGGTTTTTGGACCTTCCAATGTGAGGAAACCTTACCAATGGAGGGGTCACCCTATGGACTATGTATCCGAGAAGGGGATGCCTGCAGAACTTGGAAGGCATTTGACTACATGGAAGGGAGTGACTGGATTTCCTAATGGACTGTGTAGTAGAGAAGGGAAGGAAAAGGATGGATTCTTTTGGTCATTATCATTTCCAAATGAAATCATATGCACATTAGGAGTGTGCGCTGGAACAATGAGTTGATAATTGTTCACTAAGAGGACAAGTGGTGCAGGACTGTGGTGTTAAACATTAGATGTCGATTTGATTTTGATAGTGGATTCTGGAATTCCTGGGAAGGACTTGAAAATCTTGGTACTACTTTTGAGGGTGAAGGTATGAGCCTCAAGATTCCCTTGTCGTGGATGCAGGCATCCTATCCTTTTATTTTCTGGTTTAGCAAATGTGCACATGTGTATATGTGTATATCATTGTAAATACTATATCAATCTATATTTATAAAGCTCCATAGACAATATGATTATTTGTTGGTGTTAGGTTCCCATTTTGTCTATTTTTGACTGTATATTTTGCCATTGTATTGCCCTATTCAACCCTTAAGTGAAAGCCTTTGCTAGGTGTTTTGGCTTAATTACTCCAAAAGGTACAGAATAACTTTCCTCATTACTACATGTTTAATTTAACACGTAATCATGCTATCTTTATAATTATTTCCTGAAGATAATTAAAGTGTTGACTAATTGTTGAAACTGCGTAACTGGCAGGATCACATTTTGTCGTTGCTGAAACAATGGACACAGCTCAAACAGTAAAGCTGAAACAGCAAGAACAGCATGAACCTCGACGCTGAAACACCACGAACAGCATGCACATTTTGAGGAACAGTTAGGATTTGTGTAACAAATATGCATCGGCAAAAGAGTCTGACCGATTACTATATTGGTCATGATCTTCATGGCTGTAACAATATTTTGTTATCGAAAACTGGCTTCCTTATTTTTGGCACAAAAGGGTTGAAACTGAATGTATGGAAATCTGTTGTAATAGATGTCTCCTCTATAAAGAGGAGACATCTACATTAGAAAGGGGGGTAACAACTGGTAACACAGAACTGGTAGTGAAGTGACAGAACTGAATCTCTTTCTGTAATATGGTTTATTGGCAGATGAATACAATCCTGTCCTGAGCACTTTATTTTAACTCCTGTGTTCTGGGGAATCTTGTGAGAGGGACAGGGCCCACCTTCATCACAAGATTCACCCATCTTCTTTCTGTTGTGTGGTGTGTGTGTGTGATTTCTATCTACATTACAGTTACTGCTTCTGCTAATATTTACTTTTGCTAAACTCTGTTTTCCTTTTAGCTGATTACTGTTGTATATGAAGACTTCACCGGTGATTAGGATTCACAGAGTGTATGTGTGAACTGATCAACAGAGGCAGGTGCTGAAAGTCCTTACTCTGAGGATAGGGTCCTGATCCTTTGTTGCAGGACAACCATCACTTCCTTTTGCAGACTTGTTTCTTTTAAGATATTTGTTCTTACTTTATTTTCTGCAATAGGTTGTAACTACTATGATTGCTGTGACACAGAGTATGGATTTCATAAGATAGTAGACTGTTTATACTACAGCTTTTAATACCATTAAGATTGAGTACATACAGTACGTAGTCACCTTTGAAATAATCAGACTTTCCCGGATTGATAACTAATGTGGCACTCGACTGTTTAATCATTAAACAATTAAAGTGACCAACATTTTGGCACCGTTGCCGGGGAAGGCGACTAGAGATTTTAAGGGTATTAACATTCTTTCTTTAGGAATGCAGGATGCATGAGAGGACGCAAGAAGGTTAACCATTCAGGCGGCAAAGGCAAGGGAGGAGTAAGAAAAACTTTTATTGACGATATTATTTCAAAAGCTGAGACATCCCAGAGGTTAAGCTCTCGGAGGCCACAGATCCAACACTCTTCCTAGATAGATTTTTAGACAGAGGAAGTAGTGGGGCCAGAAAGGGTCATAGGATTATCAGAATATACTAAGGAACTGGTGGAAGAAAACAAACGATCAGTGGAAGAACCAATAGAGGAAGTTAAGGTGGAGAAACCAGTGCCAGACATTGAAATTCCAACAGAAACTTCTGAAGACCAGGCAAGCGCATCAGGAAAACAACCAATGGAAGATAACAATGAAGGAATTTTCAGAGGAGGCCGTAGAATAGAGGGAAGGGGAGAAAATTCTCTCTCTACCTTAGAATTCCCCATTGGAGATATCCCCAGAGGAGCAACTCCTATGAAGAATATCCCACTTTCGGCATTACCCAACTTCCACGGGTTATCCACAGAAGATCCTTATGAATTTCTTTTTGAATTTGATATATAGTGTAGAAGTTATGACTATGTTAATTCTGCTCAGAAATTAAAATTGTTTCTAGCCACATTAAAGGGGAATGCATTAAGATGGTTCATGAGCCTAGGAGCTCATGTGATTACAACATGGGACCAGATGAAGGAGAAATTTTTGGCTAAATACCAAGATTATTGTCGAACAAGAGAAATGAAGGAGGAATTATTCAAGATGACTCAGAAGGAGGACAAAAGCCTGGAAGATTTCGTGGAAAGGCTACAATATAACTTACAGCAATCTGATCATCCTGATATGAGTAAGGATATTCTCAAGTCAATACTGCTAAGAGGGGTATGAGATGATTGTTTAGATATGTTAAATATGCTTGGAAAAGGAGACATATCTAAGGAATCCTATGATGAGATTATCAATCTCTGTAAAAGATGTTCAAGAGGAGCAGCAAGTAGACCAAAGAGCAAGGACAATACATGCTCAAGAGTCCATAAATCAACAAGTGGAGGAGCAACACGCGCCGAAATAGGTAACTTACTTGAAGAACTTCAAAAACTGTTGAATGCAGGATTCATATATCCTATATCTGATAGTGAATGGGTTTCACCATTAGTGATAGTGCCTAAGAAAAATGGAAAATGGAGAGTGTGTGTAGATTATAGAGCTCTAAATAAGGCTACTCAGAAGGACCATTTTCCCTTACCATTTATTGATCAGGTGCTAGATAATTTGGCAGGTAAGAGATTCTTTTCCTTTTTGGATGGATTTAGTGGTTATAATCAGATCAAGATTGCACCCCAAGATCAAGACAAGACCACTTTTACTAGTCCATGGGGAACTTTTGCCTATAAAGTTCTTCCATTTGGACTATGTAATTCCCCGACAACATTTCAAAGGGTAGTGATAGGGATTTTTTCTGACATGCTTAATGATTCCTTAGAAATATTTATGGATGACTTTACTCCTTATGGTGTGACTTTTGAAGATGCCTTACAAAATCTTGAAAAAGTACTTAAACGTTGCATAGAAGCACATCTTGCCTTAAGTACTGAGAAATGTCATATGATGATGAATCAAGGTATTGTTTTGGGACACTTCATTTCATTCTGAGGAATTCAAGTTGATCCAGCTAAGGTGCAAGTAATTCAGACTCTGCCTATCCCAAAAACACAAACTAATGTAAGAAGTTTTTTAGGACATGCTGGATATTATAGAAGATTTATCAAGGATTTTTCTAAAATAGCTTCTCCTTTGTTTGTGTTATTTATGAAAAATGCTGAATTTAAGTGGACTGATGGTTGTCAAAAAGCATTTAATGAACTTAAACATCAGTTGTCTACAACTCCTATTTTAAGAGGACCTGATTGGGCACTTCCCTTTCATATATCCTCTGATGCCTCAGACACTGCAATAGGAGCTGTCTTGGGTCAAGAAGAAAACAATCTTCCCTATGCTATCTATTTTATTAGTAAAAATATGACCCCGCTGAACTTAATTATACAGTCACCGAAAAAGAATTTTTAGCAGTTATTTATGCTATTAATAAGTTTCGACATTATATTACTAGTTACACTACTTTTGTGCATACTGATCACTCGGCCATCAAATATTTAATGAAAAAATCAGTTACAAATGCTCGAGTTATGAGATGGTTATTATTATTACAAGAATTTGATATCACAATTGTAGATTGGCTAGGTAAAGAAAATGTAGTTGCTGTTTTTCTTTCTCGGTTAAAAACTGATGAAAATATTCCAGTAGATGATTCTTCTCCTGATGAATATTTATTTGCAGTATCTGCCCACTCACCTTGGTATGCAGACATTGCTAACTACTTAGCTACAGGAAAGCTACCATCACACCTATCACACAGAGAGAAAAGAAAGATCGTTCAGCAGAGTGCTAGGTACAACTGGATAAGTGGGTGTCTCTTTCACACAGGACTTGATCAGGAAATTCGAAGATGCATCATAGAAGATGAAGTTTATGATATATTGAAGGCTTGCCATGATGGCCCTTGTGGAGGGCATTTTGTAGATAAAAGAACAGCACACAAAGTTCTCAGAATGGGTTACTATTGGCCCTCACTTTTTAAGGATGCAAAGAAATATGTCAGGGCCTGTGACAGCTGTCAGAGAATGGGCCAGCCTAATCACAGGGATGAAATGCCACTTAACCCCCAGGTAATACTTGAACCTTTTGAAAGATGGGCACTGGATTTTATAGGTCCCATCAATCCTCCATCCAATCAAAGAGTCTATATACTGGTCTGCACAGATTATATGACTAAGTGGGTAGAAGCTAAGGCACTTATCAAAGCTAATGAAGAATCAGTATTAACTTTTCTATTTGAAGAAATCTTTGTTAGGTTTGGTTTGCCTAGAGAACTAGTCACAGATGGAGGACCTCCTTTTAATTCTCATGGCTTCAAAGATATACTTCAAAAATATCACATTAAGCATAAGATGACTACACCTTATCACCCCCAAGAAAATGGGCAAGTGGAAAGTACAAATAAAGTCATAGAAGCCATTTTAACAAAGACAGTCAAGGAGAATAGAAGGGACTGGTTTCAAAGGTTGCCTGAAGCATTATGGGCTTACAGAACTACTTGGAGGAACACTACGGGTTTTTCACCTTATGAATTAGTCTATGGTAAAAATGTTGTTTTTCCTGTGGAATTTGAAATCAAAACCTTAAGGACTGCTTTAACTGTTAACCTCGATTTGACTGATGCACAGATAGCTAGGTTGCAGCAGCTTCAGGAATTGGACGAAAAAAGGTTGGATGCCATCCATCAAACAACCATGATACAATAGCAAAGAACTAGGTGGCATGACAAAACTATTAAGCACAAGCAGTTCCAAAAAGGTAATTGGGCTTTGCTGTATGACTCCCGTTTTGAAAATTTTCAGGGGAAATTAAGAACAAGGTGGCTAGGACCTTATGAAGTAGATGTTGTTTTTCCAAATGGAACAGTCAGACTCCTAACGATTGATGATAGCAAAACACCATTATTAGTGAATGGGTATCGACTCCATTTGTATCAACGGCCTATTTCTAAAGAGGATTTCAAAGCTACTTGCATGGCAAATATACACTACACCTTTTTGGGGGAGTCTGCTACCCCTCAATCCACTTAATTTTCTATTTATGTATTTATTTTTAGATTAGATTTCTTAACTAATAATCCCTGTCAAGGGTTGTCGTGTTACAATTAATTATTTTGCAGATCTTAGCTTTGGATGGTGGCTGAAAAAGAAAAATTCCAGTGTAAAAGGAACTAATCTGCAGATTGGAAAAGCATTGTCATTTTGGATCATACACCATTTCCCATTGCTGATACACCATTTTCCGTTGTTGATACACCATTTTTCGTTGCTGATACACCATTTTCCGTTGTTGATATATCATTTCCCATTGCTGATACACCATTTCCCGTTGCTGATACACCATTTTCCGTTGCTGATATATCATTTCTCGTTGCTGATACACCATTTTCCGTTGCTAATACACCATTTCCCGTTGCTAATACACCATTTTCCGTTGCTGATATATCATTTCCCATTGCTGATACACCATTTTCCCGTTACTGATACACTATTTTCCTATTACCGATACACCAAATCCCACTGCTTAAATGCCAATCTTTTCTATTTTTTCTAAATATCCCCATCCTTATTCCCGAGGATGAGTTATTACTTCAAAAACAAATATATCATTTTTTATTCAAAGGAATTAGCCATTTATCCTGTTAATAATACCTCTTCACTACTGCTTCTTGTAAATAATAAAAACCCCGAGGATAAAAACCCTCACACCTTACAAATCTTTGTTTATCATTGAACTATTAAGGACGAGGTAACACTTTTTGGCGCAGCAACCAAAGGTAATTGTAAATGTACGCATGATATGTGTGAATATTAAATTGTAGATAATGAGGAGATAGTTGACATGACCACCAAAAGTGTCGTACTGCCAACCATATCATTCAACTGCAGTTGGGGGGGATTACCGAAATATTGCAATCATTATAGGACACGCCTATCGCCGCCATCCCTATTCCTCCCAGTTGTGTCTAATCCACCCCGCTTATGCCTGACCACGTCATAATTCTATTTTTGCAAAGTTCTACTCTGTTTCGACTTCAGCAACTCGGCTCTGCACTCTGTAGTTTGCCTAAAATAGTAACCATGGGTGGAGATGCTGTTAGACATGAGCTGGGCTTGACGACATTACTAGAATTTTACCCAGACCCATACCAAATCTTCCTCCAGGCAGGATGGGTGGACTATTTTAGAAGACTTCCGGAATTCGATTTGTAGCAAGTTCTTGAATTTTCATGCAACTTAAGGGAGGGGTATTCTACTGTCCAAGGGGTCAGAATCCCAGTGACAGAAGAAGATATAGCACAAGTTTCGGGGCTTCCAACCAACGGCATTCGCTGGTTCAGCAGGAAGCATCTTATCCTCAACGCGCAGCAAAATTTCCTGCTACCCGGGGAGCAGGTGCAAGAAAAAGGCAGGGGTGTTGCGCTTCGGTCATTACCACCACCTTGGCCAAAAGTTGCAGAATTCGTCAAGCACTACTTCACTTGCGAGGGCCACTACCAGGTAGTCTACCAACATGAATTTGTCTTATTGAATCATTTGCGGCATGGTTGTCTAGTAAATATGCCTTATTATCTTCTTGGATGTTTGAAAAATATGGCACATTACACTGCGAATGTTACGCATCAACTCCTCTGTCTCACACACCATCACTTAGTCCAACTCCTGATAAATAGAGGCTTCGCTCTGCATAATCCACCTCCCCCCATTAACCCTCCCCAGCAAGATGAGGAAATTCCTCAGCAAAATGAAGGAAATTCCCAGCAGGAAGCTGAAACTCAGCAACCGGCAGCAGAAACACCCCAATTAAGTACTGAGAACCCGCTGCACTCCTCATCCCATGATGAAGCCGAACCATCCACTCCTATAGTTCACATTCCTACTGATGATTCAGACGAGGATACCCTCATCACTTTCCTAAAAAGAAAAAAACAACAGAAAACTGCATCCCCGTCAAAAAGAAGAACCAGAGCTTCAGTAAAGATAGCCACTAGCCCTGATGAATCCCCAAGTAAAAGTCCTCGCAAGAGGAAGACCACTGTTTCTCCCGGTTCCCTATCTCGGAAGCGAACGAGGTTGTTTGCAGCAACCGAGGCCATTCCTCCTATTATCTTAAAACCTCGTATTTCCCATAGCCCTGAACCTTCATCCCCTTCACCTTCAGATGCTGAAATCCAAAGTGTTCATGAATTTGTAACATCATTTCTTTCAACAGAGGTAGTCGTTCCATAAGAACGAGCTACCAACAAATTCAACCCAGACATCCAAGCTGATATAGGGCATGTGGCTATTACACAAGAACCAGCCACAGACCCAATAGGTGAAACACAAGAACCACCTGTTGGGGAGAAAAAAGAAGACGACCTGCATGTGGCTATTACCCAAGAACTATCCACAGACCCAATAGGTGAAACACAAGAACCACCTATTGGGGAGCAAAAAGAAGACGACCTGCATGTGGCTGTTACACAAGAACCAGCCACAGGCCCAATAGGTGAAACACAAGAACCACCTGTTGAGGAGCAAGAAGAAGGTGCCCTAGGTGAAACTGATGCACAAACAGACCCAATAGGTGAAACACAAGAACCACCTATTGAGGAGCAAGAAGAAGATTCCCTAGGTGAAACACAAGAACCACCTGAGGAGCAAGAAGAAGGTGCCCTAGGTGGAACTGATGCACAAACAGACCCAATAGGTGAAACACAAGAACCACCTGTTGAGGAGTAAGAAGAAGATGCTCTAGGTGAAACACAAGAACCACCTGACGAGCAAGAAGAAGGTGCCCTAGGTGAAACTGATACACAAACAGACCGAATAAGTGAAACACAAGAACCACCTATTGGGGACACATATGAGGAAGATAGTGCTGAAAAACAATTTTATTTTCCTTTGGAATCTGTAACTGTAGAAGCCCCAGTCACTCTAGCCTCCCTACAAGAAGAGAATGAGTTCTTAAAATCAGAAATTGAGGCCTATCAGAAAGAATTAGCAATGGCTAGGGAAGCCTATAAAGAAGAACTCAACCTGCACATATTAGCTCAAGTAGCATCTCAAGCCGAAAAGAGTATAGAGAAAGAACAATACAATGAATACATGTGCAGTGAATGTGGGGATATCTATACTCAGGCAGGATATAAAATAATTGTAGTCCCATTGACTGGAGCCAATCCTCTTATATTTAAAAAGGAACACCCAGCTGTTCCACAAGAACCAGCAAGGTCTTCAAGGATTTCAGAGGAAGAAGCAGAACCACTTCGGCCTACCCAAATTATTGATGATCAGAAACCTGAAGAGGAAGCAAAACCACTCCGGCCTACCCAAATTATTGATGAGCAGAAACCTGAAGAGGAAGCAGAACCACTCCGGCCTACCCAAATTATTGATGAGCAGAAATATGAAGAGGAAGCAGAACCGCTCTGGCTTACCCAAATTATTGATGAGCAGAAACCTGAAGAGGAAGCAGAACCACTCCGGCCTACCCAAATTATTGATGAGCAGAAACCTGAAGAGGAAGCATAACCACTCTGGCCTACCCAAATTATTGATGAGCAGAAACCTGAAGAGGAAACAGAACCACTCTGGCCTACCCAAGTTATTGATGAGCAAAAACATGAAGAGGAAACAGAACCACTCTGGCCTACCCAAATTATTGATGAGCAGGAACCTGAATCCAAATCTTTCACAATCGTGCATATGCAAACTGAACCTCCCTTTGTTAGTGATGCTCCTGCACAGACTTCTACTTTTCAAGAATTAAGCTACACATGGAAAGCAGAATATGAGCTTTCCCAAGGAAAGGCATTTCAACAGCAGAAATCATTATGGTTTAATTATGCCTATAGAAATTGGGAAGCAATGGAACAGTCTCGTGCACAGTACAAAGAAAATAAGCAATTAAAATTCAGACTGTCCCTCATCCTTGATTTGGTCCAGCGCTTGCTGGCTTCAAGAAAGCCTTCTTTTAATTACTGTGTATTCTTGAGAGAATGCTTGGCATTCCTTCAATTGAAAGCAATAAAGGATGGCAGACCACATCGGGTCTCTACACCACAGCAATTCATTGAAACTTTTTCAGAAGCACCAACCAATGATTAGAATTTGTTGTGAAAACTCTATCTTTATAACGAGGCTATGCCTGAAGATAGAAAGATTAATTTACTTCCTATTTGTGGTGATATTCAAATAAGAGCTTTTATTTCCTTTTTGGCCAATCAATTCACTTGGCAGAATGCCTTCATGTCTGCACAGCACAATGAGGAGAACTGTCTTCTCTGGATTCGCCCAGAACCATAGAATGTGGCCATTTTCCTCATGGACCATCAATAGAATCTACAAGAGACAGGCATGACCGATCACATTAGGAACCTGCAAGCAGCAGTCTTGAAGGACTACCAGCACTATGTCAAAGCTAAAGGACCTTTGGCCATAAAAGCAAATGAATTTTTCTGGGAACAGTGTCCCAAAGAAAGAAGGGAATACCATCCCTACAATCCCCTCAATCTGCAGGCAGCAATCTCAAGGATACCTGCTTATGTACAATGCGTGAGACAATGTGCTGAACGGTGGATTGGGTACCGTTTTCATTTCCCTCTTTTATGGATTCCTGGAGAACAATACAAGGCTCAATTTTCATTGACTAAAAAGGAAGAATTGGCAGCATGGAAAAATATTCAGAATGCCCAAGGGTTTAGAGACATGGCTGACAACACTTTCTACACTTACTGTATAAGCAATCTACACTGTTCAGCTCAGTATTCTGATTCCAATTCAGATTAGGCATTGCATGTGGACATGCAACATGTTCAGTTGGGGGGGATGTTAGGTTCCCATTTTGTCTATTTTTGACTGTATATTTTGCCATTGTATTACCCTCTTCAACCCTTAAGTGAAAGCCTTTGCTAGGTGTTTTGGCTTAATTACTCCAAAAGGTACAGAATAACTTTCCTCATTACTACATGTTTAATTTAACACGTAATCATGCTATCTTTATAATTATTTCCTGAAGATGATTAAAGTGTTGACTAATTGCTGAAACTGCCTAACTGGCAGGATCACATTCTGTCGTTGCTGAAACAGCGGACACAGCTCAAACAGTGAAGCTGAAATAGCAAGAACAACATGAACCTCGACGCTGAAACACCATGAACAACATGCACATTTTGAGGAACAGTTAGGATTTGTGTAACAAATCTGCATCGGCAAAAGAGTCTGACTGATTACTATATTGGTCATGGTCTTCATGGCTGTAACAATATTTTGTTATCAAAAACTGGCTTCCTTATTTTTGGCACAAAAGGGTTGAAACTGAATGTATGGAAATCTGTTGTAATAGATGTCTCCTCTATAAAGAGGAGACATCTACATTAGAAAGGGGGGTAACAACTGGTAACACAGAATGGGTAGTGAAGTGACAGAACTGAATCTCTTTCTGTAACATTTTTTATTGGCCGATGAATACAATCCTGTCCTGAGCACTTTATTTTAACTCCTGTGTTCTGGGGAATCTTGTGAGAGGGACAGGGCCCACCTTCATCACAAGATTCACCCATCTTCTTTCTGTTGTGTGGTGTGTGTGTGTGATTTCTATCTACATTACAGTTACTGCTTCTGCTAATATTTACTTTTGCTAAACTCTGTTTTCCTTTTAGCTGATTACTGTTGTATATGAAGACTTCATCGCTGGTTAGGATTCACAGAGTGTATGTGTGAACTGATCAATAGAGACAAGTGCTGAAAGTCCTTACTCTGAGGATAGGGTCCTGATCCTTTGTTGCAGGACAACCATCACTTCCTTTTGCAGACTTGTTTCTTTTAAGATATTTATTCTTACTTTATTTTCTGCAATAGGCTGTAACTACTATGATTGTTGTGACACAGAGTATGGATTTCATAGGATATTAGACTGTTTATACTACAACTTTTAATACCATTAAGATTGAGTACATACAATACGTAGTCACCTTTGAAATAACCAGACTTTCCCGGATTGATAACTAATGTGGCACTCGATTGTTTAATCATTAAACAATTAAAGTGACCAACAGTTGGTTGAAGCAAATGTACATAAGAGTATATGTGGTTGCTATTGTAAATACAGTAATGAGCTATGTTATAAACCTATAGTAAAGGTATGGTTGCCATGTTATCCGCAGGATGTCATTGTAAATTATGCAACAAGTTATGTTATAAAGATCCATAAGAAGTATGTTTTGTTTTCAATGGTTTTCTAGTTGTAGGTGTCATTGAACACCAATGATTGTGTTCCCCCAAGGGCGAGGGTTCTGTAATAGCCCAAGTAAAAGAAATCATGTAAAAAAAATATAATACCAAGGTCATGGGACACGTAGTCCAAGTTGAATGGTGGGTAAAACATCCTTGTGGGTGTTCATTTGGTTTATTATGACTAAAGGAAATTGGAAAAGGAAATGGAAAAGGATTTGGAAAGGAAAGAGACATTAATTGGTATTTTATTTATGAAAATAAAGGAAATTAGGAGAAAACGAAGGGGATAGATCACAGGTTTCATGTGAGGAGGAAATTGAATGAAAATAATGGAAAATCAAGAAAACAGAGAGGCCTCATTATGAGGATCAACTCATAGACCTTTTTTAGTTCAGTTTTGAAGCTCTCTCTCTCTCACTCTTGGACACTTAGATTTTTCTTGGAGCACTCCTTCTTTGGATCAAGAAAAGAAAATAAGGAAACAAAAAGAAAGGGTCAAGCAAGTAAGAGAAAGATATACCAACTATAGCCATATTATTTGCAGGTATTGATTTGTATCTTTGATTCCCTTACTAGTTTTGGAATGCAATGCATGTGTGTTCTTATTTCTCTTGTTGTCATTGGCATGGGTTTTTGTAGGTGTGAAAGTGTTTTGTAACATATCCTTGACATTTCTGGATAGCCTTGAGGTGATAAGTTCTCATGTTTTGGTGGAGCTGGGTTTCTGAATGGATTCAAATATGAGTCAGATGGATCTATGAAAGGAAGAACACACGACCTAGTAATCCCTGAACCAGACTATGGATTGGGGTAAAGCCTTCGCATAGTAACCATTGAACTAGACTATGCATTGTGGTAAAGCTAGATTTTGTGTTTCCTTGGTGGGCCTAGGAATCCACGACCGGTGAATGGTGGGATATACAATAAAACCTAGAGGTGGGTGCCCTTGATAAGGCCTAGGAATCTTTGACCAGTGAATGGTAGGATATACGATAAATCCTAGAGGGTAGTGTCTCGATCATGGCTAGTGATCCCTAAATCGGACTGTGGATTTTTGTAAAGCATAGGGACTAGGAGACAGTAAAATTCCTCACGGTGTAGGTGGATAAATCTGGTGGAATCCATGCCCATTCGGTTCTTTTTTTGGTTATGATTCCCACATTCATGCTTGGAATATGGCACGGGGGTGATTGGATGAAAGAAAATTTTGGTTCAACTAATCTATGGTCGGGTGGTTCGTGGAAGTCCCAAACTCGGTTGGATTTTGCATTCATTAATAAGAGTTCCTTCTCCTTGGTATTTCATGTGTAAATGTATTTTTTTATATGTGGATTCTATGGTTGTTGTACCCTTATTATTTTTGTTGTTTATATGTTTTTTATGAGTATGTTTTATGACAATGATGATGTATGGCTCATCATGTTTTGTTTTGTAAATGAATGAAAAATGAATATATGACCTAATAGATGATAATGTAGATAATGTGATAAGGAATCAATGATTCTTAGTGATTCTCAGATAATTATGAGACCTCTATGCTCAAATATGTTATTATGACCTGTAGAATGCATATTTGTAACATGTTTGATGAAATTTCTGTCATGGATAGTAGGGGTTCAATCAAGTCTTTGTTCAAGTATTTGCATTTTTATCAATGTTTCAATGTTTCTTTTCATTTATGGAAGCTTCATGGAGTTCTGGGAAGTGGTCTGAGACCTCGCCTTGAAAAGTGGTACAAAATCTAGGGTTGTTGGCTCTTCACTAGCTGAAAAAGACCCCAGTCGCTTGCATGCCCTTGCTGTGAGAGTGAATGGAGGGCCCCAGTTGCATGAATTACCATTTCATGGGAGAAACTAAGGCTCTAGGTTAGTAAGATGTTGGGTTTCCTTAGAGGTTGGTCACCTAGGAAGGTTGGGGCACTCCTGGATGTTATGTAGCATGTGTAGAAGGTCATGTTGGTTGTATTTTTTTGGTTCGACTTCCTTAACTGTACATGGGGAGTTGAATCAAATCATAGAAGCCTCTCGTCACATGTTTACCTCAACGGAATGGTTAACCTAGGTAAATGTGGGAGGAGGGTGTTACATATATAATAGTATATGAAGGAATAACCTCTCTTGCTCTCAATAAGTCAGGATTCCTTTTCCACCATTGCGATATAAAGGTCGATAAAATGTCAATGCACATACTAAGATGAAGCAAGTAACTTCGTTGGTGTACTGAACTGGCTTGTTGGTAGTGAAGCAATAATTTTTTTCCTGAAGTGGCTTTGTTAGTGTACTAAACATGCTTGATGGAAATTGAGTAACACCAGAGATGGAATTAAAACTATGATCATCTAAAACTCACAAATACATACTATCCTTTTACCAAATTGAAAAATTTGAGATGTTGTAAACCTTGTAATTGTGTTTAGATAAGAAATGGGGTAGGAGAGACTATATATATAACTGGGATAAGTGGGGAAGTTGAGGTGGTCCACACTATGAATCAATACTTCCTTAAAGACTAGACCATGTGCTTAAATATAGACTAGAAAAGAGAAGTTGGAGTTCTACCATTGTGTCTCCAAGTGTTATTGTTGCTCTAACACCCTCCAATTTTTTTCCTACACTAGAATTTTGGATCGTCCTTGTCATCTTATGATCTATCATTTCAAGATTTTCATTGTTGCTTCATGATTGGTCAATAGTTTTTTAAGTGATCAAGTCTTCTTCTTGGAATCTAAGTGTCGCAACAACTTTCTTACACATGCATAGCTTTTGATACATTTGTTAGCACACCTCTTTCAAGAAAGCTCAATAGTCAATATTTACCTCTATAGACAAGTATTGCATAGTCCTTGAAAACAATGCTTGCACAACCTTTGGAAATATAGCATGCACAGTCACTAGTAACAATGATTGCATAGTCCTTGGTAATATATATTTTCCAACTCATAGACCTTGTGTATCCCCTACTGGCAGTGCTTCCACAGTTGATAGGGCTAGTGCATTGCACAATCCATGCTGACGGTTAGTGTGCAAGATTATTGACAATCTTTCTCTCTCTCTTTGTGGTACTTGTATCATCATTCTAGTGAGTCTTCTCAACTATCACTTTTGTGCACATTCTGCTTTTGTAAGTGTCACTTTCACTTTCACGATTGTCATTTTTTATTTATTTTTCTTTCAAAAGTGCCCCTTTTTCTTTCTCTTCAATTTAGCATGTCTCACTTTCACTTTCTTTAGCTTTTGCAAGTGTTGTTTTCACTTCTTCTTACTGTTACAAGTCTCACATTTAATTGTTCATAATCCTGTTGTGTGTGGAGCATGATTGTTCAGAGGTCTTTGTTTCAGCCGGATGTATACCCCTGGAAGTTTGTACACCCCTCCACGTGGGGGGGTGCGGGGGGGACTTCTCCCCCCCTGCGGGGGTCCGGGGGGGCCGATCCCCCCCGGCTGGGGGGTCCGAGGGCCAGCGGTCCCCCCGGCGAGGGCTCGGGGGCAGCGCCCCCGAAGCTAAAAGCAAATGTAAAATTACCTTGTAAAAGTATAGTAATTTCTAGTCAATTTGGGCCGTTCATTAGGCATATGATCTTACGGTAGAACTTATGTTTAGTTTAGGGTTTTTTGCCCTAGAAGGCAACCCCTCTCTTTGTATGAGGGTATTGTATTGGAGGCTGAGATATAGATGTGTATTCTATGAGCGAGAAATAGAGAGGTGAGACTGTGAGAGAAAACAGAGGATATTACAGCGGATTTTCTGTAGGATTGTGTCTCTTCATTTTGCTGGATAATAGAAAGGAAGGACTGGCTGTTTGGGGTGGACGTAGCCCAAACTGGGTGAACCACGTATATCTGTGTCTCTCTTGTTTTGTGTGTTTTCTGTGTTTATATTTTTGCAATATTTTATGTGTTCCATTGCTCCGTAATATATAATTTTCTAACAAATCCTACATGTGTTGTACCTTAGCACATTACTAGAGGCATCTATAGCACACCCTTCTACATTATTTAATCTTATATATTGCAATAATATGCACTAGACACTCTACCACAACTTAACGCACTTTCTGTGTTGGGTTCCTATAATACTAGTGATTACCCCATTACTATTGTAGTTATACCCCTTATTTATATTGTTGTGCCCCTATTACCCCCATATTGTTATTTCTGTGCCCCATAGAATCCCTCTATTGTTATTTTTGTGGCTTTATATTATTATTGTTAGGCCGGCTGGATTATATTGTGACTCCCTAGACTCCTATATATAGAAAGGAGGCTTTGTCATTTTTATCATCCAAGAATTTTTCATTTATGTAATGTAAAGGAGGTTTCTCCCTCGAAGAGGCTGAATTCTAAGGTGTTGATCTATCTTTTCTATCTTTTCTTGAGCTGGTTTCATAACATTTGATATTAGAGCTTTGGATTCTAGGGTTTTGCTGCTCCAAACAGGTCATCGTGGCATTTTCGCTATAACTTTTTTTCTGTGACATTTCAGAAGTCGCAAAAAAAACCATTTGAGAAGAAATCGCGCTGAACCTTGGGTCCGAATTTCAGAGCTTTTCGCGCGATATTTGCGGAGATATGATCTGAGGAAGTTGGTCTTTTTCCAGACTCCTGAATTACTTTCAAAACAGGTGACCTGGGGAAAATCGTCATAACTTTCTCTCTGGGGATCGGATTGAAATTTCGTAAGAAGGTACAGAAAGAGGACGGACTATAGTTTCTTGTGTGTGTGTTGCAGATTAAAAGGTTGAAACAATGACTCGTGGCACGTCGTACAAATTCGTTGTACTGAACCAGTCTAAAAACAAGTCACTGTGGGAGATATCACATAACTCTTCCTTGGAGAATCCAATTTGGCTCAGACTTGTGGCATTGGAAAGAGGACGTAGAAGGCTACTACAGGTAGCAATTTTAGAATTGGATGATCCGAAATTACAGAGATACATCAGATTCAATATCAGGCTTCTATAAAGTGAAAAAAGGTGTGTAGTTTTTTTTTTAATTTTTGTGTAAGCTTGGTTTAACGGAATTCAAAGGGCATAGTAAAGCATTATTATCGGTAACTGATGCCCCGAGGAAAGAAAATGCAAACACCTAGTAAGGAACCTGAAAGCTCTAGCATGACCCATGAAGAAGAGGAAGAAATGCTACATGATATATCAAAATTACAAGAACAAGTGCAACAAATGTCATGCTCACAAAAGCTAACAGAAGCTAAGATAAGTGGCGTGGAATCTAAGATAAATGGCGTGGAATATAAGATAAAGGGCATGGAAGCTAAGATGGATGATTCGAAGACAGATTTGAAGAGAGACATGGCAGATTTGAAGATAGATATGAAGACAGACATGGAAGAATTGAAGAAGTTGTTACAAGAAAGGGTCACTAATGGTGAAAAGGTAGTAAAGGAAACTCATGATGAGAACAAAAGAAATGTTAATCATGATTCCATAGACACTAATGTTGGATCGAAGAATCACCATATTCCAAAAATCGATATGAGGAAGTTTGATGGCAAGGATCCCGCCACATGGATATTACAGATGGAGCAATTCTTCGATCTCAATAATGTGAAAACGCACAAAAGGTACGTATGGCAACTGTATATTTGGAACCAAATCAGTTTGTATGGTATCAATGGCTTTGCTCTCGTAAACAATTTATCACTTGGGAAATTTTTATGGAAGAATTGATAGCACATTATGAAGATACAAAAGCAACACTTTTTTAGCCAATTGATAAGTCTCAAACAAAAGGGTTCAGTAATGGAGCACATTGAGGAGTTCCAAAAATTGAACATAAGGGTAAAAGATATTCCAGAGGAGCATAAGATTGATGTGTTCATAGGGTCTTTAAAGGATAATATCCAACATGATGTTCGCCTTTGGGAACCTGATTCATTAGAGAAGGCATTCAGGTTAGCAAGAAAAATGGAAAGCAAAATTATGGCAACCAGGAAGCATACCACTCACAACTATAAAGACGGAAGTGTTTTTGCCCCTAGTCTTCCACAACCTATAAGGTTTACACCACAACAATTGGAAGAAAAAAGAGCAAAAGGACTTTGTTACAGTTGTGATAGCAAATACACTAAAGGTCATAAGTGTGCTGAGAAGAAATTATTCTACATAGATTGTGAAGAGGAAGAAGAAAAGGAGCAAGAAAGGTCAAAAGAAGAAGATATACTTCAGGAACAAAGCCTAGATGAAGAACAAATAAATCCGACCATATCTTGTTATGCATTGGTGGGAATTACCACTCCTCAAACCATCAAGATAGAAGGACAAATCAAGAAGAAAAAGGTAATATTGTTGATTGATTCAGGAAGCATCCACAATTTTATTCATTGTAGGGTAGCAAAAGAATTGAATTGCTTCCTATATCTAGCACCAGAGTGTCAAGTGATGATTTGTTAGGGTCCCACCCTAACCCCCTTATTTATGTCATGGGATCACGTCATAGTCAAGAGTCAATAAAGCCCATATTAATATTTGTAAGTGGTTAACCCGCAATTAATGATGGGACCACAATTAGTTGCAAATGGGCGGTAGTATTAGATAGATGGTATTAATAAAACCCACGGTATTGGCCTGTGGTATTGCATGTATGAGTCATATATAAAGGATAGAGACTCCCTGCGAGGAGTATCGTGTCTTGTTTTGTAATTGAGCTCTGCTCTATTGGAGGTTGCCCCCTCGAAGAGGCCTATGAACATTTCTCTCTGAATAATAAAATCATTGCTATTCTGTGCTCTGGGTATATTTTCTTCGCATATTATATGTTCTCGGTATCTTTTCTTAGCAAATTCTATGTTTGGGTATTACTTTGCAGGTTAAGAGCATAACAAGTGGTATCAGAGCACTTTCCAGGGCTCGGTGGGATCTCCAAATTTTAGCAAATTTTTTTGGCTAGAGACGTGTTCCGGCGTCTTTAAACCACGGGATCTGTCGTTAAGCGCATAAACCTGCGGATTTGGGGAGGCATGCACGCAGGAAATACAAGAGGTGGTCACGTCTGTTGGACTCCCTTGTAACCCCTGTGGGTACCCCTTCGAGTAGTAGCGCATTAGACAGAACTGCGCACAGACTGTCTTCCACGTACCCTCTGGGTATATAGGAAGCCCCCTAGCTCCCTTGAAACCTCGCCATAGATAAACCTTCGGCCGTCTTATGGCTACAGTACACCGAGAACAGCACTTGGAGAGATTACTCGCCCGTACGATAGGGTAGTCGGGTTGTACGGCTAAGGGTACGGTCGATCCTCCTTAGTTAGAGCCCTTAAACATTGGGCCGAGTACTACTGTCAGACCCTTATGTATATTGCGATCTGTAGCACCTGACACTCCTCAAGACCATAGTTCCCTTTCTATCGGGGGATCACACATCACCTATTCCAGATCAGCAAGTGCAGCAGCAGCCGACATCAGTCCCGTAGCTCCATCAGATCAGCAGCAGCAGTTGTTCCACCATTCAGATCTCTCAGATCCACCAGATCGGAGTAGTTGTGAAGGGTTCTTGTCCATGGATATAATTTTCGCAGGACTTTTGGCGGCATTGACATTCTGAGGATTTGGCGACTGCAGTATTGATCAGGAAGGAGTAAAAATCCGTTAGGAGTTTTCCAAAAAAAAAAAAAAAGTCTGAGATCTTCCGGGGCGCTTATTGGTGACCTAGCCCATCAGAATCAGGACAACGAGCTGAGCAAGGTGGTACCATTCAATTTCTTAGTAAAAACTTTTTAGGCGGTCCCAATTTTTCATCAGGTTGGTGTATGGTAGAAACTCGCGCTCAAGCAATGGCCAATGAAAGGATCGACAAAATTGAAGACCATGTGAACTCCCTCCAAACTGCGGTGAAGAATATCGAACTTGAGCTTAAAGGAATAAGTCACCAGATACATGATGCACTCCCAAAGGGCAAGGAGCCAGCCCATGAGGAGGCGTATAATGGCCATGAATACCATGAGGGTGAGTCTAGCCACTCTCATCACGTCTGGAACACCCATCCACCACCCAGTCAGTGACCTCCCAAGTTGGATATGCATAAATTTGACGGTTCTCACACGTCTGCATGGCTAGCACAAATGGAGCAGTATTTCCAATTGAATCATATCATAGATGAGGGGACTAAGCTTATGGTGGGCACCATGTACTTGGACAATGAATGATGGCAATGGAAGGAATGGCATCAGCATTGCAATGGACATTTTCAGAATTGGGCCCAATTTGCCAAAACTCTTCGCAGTCGCTTTGAACATGAAGACTCTTTTTTGGGGCGTCTCACTAAGCTCCGAAAGACGGGTACAGTGGAGGAATATATTACTGCTTTTGAAGCCTTAGCCTTCTGCACTAGGGGTCTCATAGATGAGTTCTACATGGAATGCTTTATCAGCAGTCTTAAAGAAGCCATCAAAGCTCAGGTTCTACTCCACCACCCTCCCACATGGACAGAGGCTTGCCAGGTAGCCCGTAAGGTGGAACGTGCATTAACAGCCCAATCCAACCGCCCCAACTTCCCCGCTAAAGGTCGTCCCTCACAGGCTCCCAATACGACTCAGACACTTAAGATTCAAAAGGTGTCACCTGCGGAAATGGCCGAAAGAAGGAAGCAAGGACTATGTTACTACTATGATGAAAAATATTCCCCGGGTCATAAATGCAAAGAGCACAAGTTTTTTCAAATAGATGCCACTGACTACAGCGCCACCGAGGAAGATCCACCACTTGAGGAACCGGAGGCGATCGAAGAAGATAACCAAAAGGAGATTGTATCTGATGAACCAATTATTTCGCTAAATGCATTGGCAGGAATTTCTTCCCCTCAAACTCTCAAAATCAGGGGTTTTCTTAAACATCGCCCAGTAGTAGTCTTGATTGATAGTGGAAGTACCCATAATTTCATCCATCAAAAGATCGCTGAAGCAGCACATTGTTTCGTCCGGGCAGTTTCTAACTTCCAAGTCCAGATTGCAGATGGGGGCACAATGAAATGTGAAGGTTGATGTGAAAATGTCAAAATTCAAATGGGGGATTATCAATTGAAAACCCACATGTTTGCAATACACATGGGGGGTTGCGACATTGTCCTAGGCGCGGAATGGCTCCGCACTCTTGGGCCAATCACAATGGATTTCCAGGAGTTATATATGAGTTTTAAGCAGAACAACTCCACACATACCCTCCGTGGACTACAGGCGGGAGCCCCCTCTATCATCAGCTCGCATAGGAGGGAAAAATTGTTAAAAAAGGGCCATCATGGAGTGGTAGCTCAATTTAATGCCATCCAGGTAGTAGACACCATGTCTCTGCCAATTCATCTTGAGACGCAATAGATTTTAAATAAACATCGGACGGTCTTTGACAAGCCTCATGAGCTTCCACCCTCGCGAGGGGAACATGATCATAGCATCACATTGGTTCCAGGGGCCCAACCCCCAAATGTGCGGCCATACAGATATCCGTTCACCCAAAAGAATGAAATAGAAAAAATCATCAAGGAATTGTTGGAAGCAGGTGTCATTCGTCCCAGCATTAGTTCTTATTCATCCCCAGTAGTCATGGTCCTCAAGAAAGATGGGGAGTGGCGGATGTGTCCTGACTTCAGGGCCCTCAATAAGTTAACAGTCAAAGATAAATTTCCCATCCCGGTGGTTGACGATTTGCTGGACGAACTCAATGGGGCTCAATTCTTCACTAAGTTGGATCTTCGCTCAGGCTACCACCAAATTCGCATGAAGGAAGTCGACATTCCCAAGACAGCTTTCAGAACTCATGAAGGCCATTATGAGTTCCTGGTCATGCCATTTGGTCTCTGTAATGCCCCCTCTACTTTTCAGAGCTTTATGAATCACCTCCTCAAACAATATCTCAGAAAATTTGTCCTTGTCTTCTTCGATGACATCCTCATCTATAGTGGCACTTGGGCGGCACATCTTCAGCATGTAGATCTACTCTTGCAACTGCTCCGCACGCATAAATTATTTGTCAAGATGTCTAAGTGTTCGTTTGGCATGGAATAAGTTGAGTATTTGGGCCACATTGTGGGGCGTAAAGGTGTCAAGGTGGACCCCAAAAAGATCCAGGCAATGCAAGAATGGCCTCAACCTAAGACTTTGAAAAGCTTGAGAGGATTTTTGGGTCTCACAGGCTATTATCGTAAATTTGTCCGCAACTATGGCCGCATAGCAAAGCCCCTAACGCAACTCCTAAAGAAAAATTCCTTCTTCTGGAACGAGGAAGCACAACAGGCATTTACCGCTCTCAAAACCGCCATGTGTTCCACTCCCGTCTTAGCACTACCAGACTTCACCAAATCATTTGTCATTGAATGTGATGCTTCGAGAACAGGTATTGGAGCGGTCTTAATGCAGGAAGGGCGACCATTGGCCTTCACCAGCCAACAACTAAGTGGGAGGAATCTAGGCCAATCTACCTACGAGAAGGAAATGATGGCCATCTTACATGCAGTCGAGACCTGGCGACCTTACTTGTTGGGGCGATGTTTCCAAATCCGCACAGATCATCACAGTCTTAAATATTTTTTGGAGCAACACCTATCTTCCCCACAACAAAATAAATGGTTAGCCAAAATGTTGGGATATGATTATGAGATCATTTACAAGAAAGGGAAAGACAACAGGGTAGCAGATGCATTGTCACGCCAATTTGAGGAGGAAAGTACTCTCCTCGCAATTTCCCTCCCCATTCCAGACTGGATTGAAGAGGCTCGCAGGGAATGGTTTTCACATCCCGGGCTCTCCCAACTCATTTCTCAATTGTAGGTAGATCCTAATTCCAGCAAGGGCTACTCGTGGTAGAATGATATTCTTCGCTACAAGGACAGAGTCGTAATCTCACCAACACCCACCCTCAAAAGTCGCATTTTGGCAGAATTGCACTCATCTCCCATTGCAGGACATTCGGGCTTTCAGAAGACATATGCTCGCACCAGAAGATCATTTTTTTGGGTCGGCATGAAACAGGACATCCTTACTTTCGTAGCAGAATGTGACGTCTGTCAACGCCACAAAGGGGAAACCGTCAACACACCAGGCACATTACAACCATTGCCCATTCCGGCGTCAATTTGGACGGAGGTCTCCATGGATTTCATTACAGGTCTTCCAAAGTCTGGGAACAAGTCAATCATCATGGTGGTTGTGGACTGACTGTCGAAGTATGCTCATTTCTGCGCCCTACCCCAACCATTTACACCAACTTTGGTTGCTCAAACTTTCATGGATCAGATCTTCAAATTGCATGGCATGCCCACTTCTATTGTGTCCGACCGCGACCCAATCTTCACCAGTAATTTTTGGCAGGAGCTCTTCAGAATACAAGGCACTCAACTCAAACTCAGTACTTCATATCATTCGGAAACAGATGGTCAAACCGAAGCCGTCAACAAATGTCTAGAAACCTACCTTAGGTGTTTCACTTCAGAAAAGCAACACCTTTGGGTACAGTGGTTACCTCTGGCGGAATGGTGGTATAACACCAACTATCATGGCACCACCAAAATGACTCCCTATGAGGCAGTCTATGGACAACTTCTGCCTTCCCCTACTTCTTATCTCACGGGGTGCTCCAAAGTACAAGTCGTGGATCAACTCCTACAACACCGCGCAACCATGCTTGCCCATCTGCGCGAGAATATTCATCAAGATCAGAACCGTATGAAGCAACAGGCTGACCAACATCGCTTAGAGTGCCAATTTCAAGAATGGGATCATGTCTTTTTGAGGCTGCAACCATATAAGCAAACATCACTCAAAGACAAGGGTTGTCAAAAGCTCTCTCCAAAATTCTACGGACCATACCAAGTACTTCAGCGCATTGGAGAAGTGGCTTATAAGTTGGCTTTGCCACCTACAGCAAAAATCCACCCAGTTTTCCATGTATCGTGCCTCAAGAAAGTGATTGGGAACAATTGTCGAGTTCAAACCAGTCTACCTGAATTGGACGAAGAAGGGTCAATCTGGCTTCAACCTGAACAGGTTCTAGACACACGAGACAAGCACCTGCGTGGCCGCATGATTAAGGAGGTCCTCGTCAAATGGAAAGACACCTCTCCGGAAGATGCAACTTGGGAACCAACCACTATTCTTCAGCAGTTTCCGCAGCTTCAGCCTTGAGGACAAGGCTAGTCTTAAGGGGGAGGGCATGTTAGGGTCCCACCCTAACCCCCTTATTTATGTCATGGGATCACGTCATAGTCAAGAGTCAATAAAGCCCATATTAATATTTGTAAGTGGTTAACCCGCAATTAATGACGGGACCACAGTTAGTTGCAAATGGGCGGTAGTATTAGATAGATGGTAAATGGGCGGTAGTATTAGATAGATGGTATTAATAAAACCCACGGTATTGGCCCGTGGTATTGCATGTATGAGTCATATATAAAGGATAGAAACTCCCTGCGAGGAGTATCGTGTCTTGTTTCGTAATCGAGCTCTGCTCTATTGGAGGTTGCCCCCTCGAAGAGGCCTGTGAACATTTCTCTCTGAATAATAAAATCATTGCTATTCTGTGCTCTGGGTATATTTTCTTCGCATATTTTGTGTTCTCGGTATCTTTTCTTCGCAAATTCTATGTTTGGGTATTACTTTGCAGGTTAATAGCATAACATGATTGCAAATGGAGGAACAATAAATTGCTCTGGAAAGTGCCATAATATAAATCTATCCATGGGAGAATATGTATTGACTAGCCCAATGCTTTCCATTCCAATGGGAGGTGCGAATGTTGTACTAGGAGTCCAATGGCTACAATCCTTGGGTACAATAGCTTTTAATTTTCAAGAAATTTTCATCAAATTTTCTACGGAAGGAAAGGAAGTTGAATTAAGGGGTATTGCAGGGAAACCAGGAAAGATAATAAGCTCTCATGGTATGACAAAGCTTCTAAAAAAGGAGCAAAGAGGTGTAATTGCACAATTATGCTCGCTAGATGTTTCCACATTGGAATCATCTATTTCTCCAGATCTCCAAAAAGTCCTGGACAATAATTCCAAGGTATTTGAGACTCCCAAGGGTCTCCCACCTATGCGTGATCATGATAATGCTATTCATATGATTCCAGGAAGTGTTCCTCCAAACATCAGGCCGTACATATATCCCTATGTCCAAAAAAGTGAAATTGAACGTATGGTTGCAGAAATGCTAGAGGCTGGTATAATTCAACCAAGTCAAAGTTCTTTCTCAGCTCCAGTAGTATTGGTGCACAAGAAGGATAGATCATGGCGCATGTGTCCGGATTATAGGGAGCTCAACAAGCTCACTATTAAAGATAAGTTCCCCATTCCTGTTATTGATGAATTACTGGATGAATTGCATGGATCAATTTACTTCACCAAGTTGGATCTTCGTTCGGGATATCATCAAATCAGAATGAAGGTTGAAGACATTCCGAAAACGGCATTTAGAACTCATGAGGGTCATTATGAATTTTTGGTCATGCCTTTTGGCCTTACCAATGCACCTTCAACATTTCAAGGTTTGATGAATTCAATTTTCAAACCATTCCTTAGAAAATTTGTGTTAGTATTTTTTGATGATATACTAATCTACAGCAAGTCTTGGAAGGATCATGTTGAACATGTTGACAGGGTGCTACAACTATTGGAGGAGAAACAATTATATTCAAAAAGATCCAAATGTTTCTTTGGAGTCTAGGAGGTGGAATATTTGGGTCATATTGTATCTCATGAAGGAGTTAAGGTAGACCCTAGCAAAATTAAAGCCATTAAGGAATGGAAAATCCCCACATCCATAAAGCATCTGCGAGGATTTCTTGGGTTGACAGGGTATTATCGCAAGTTTGTTAAGAATTATGGGAGAATAGCAGCACCTCTAACAACATTATTGAAGAAAGATTCATTTTCATGGACTCCGGAAGCAACAAAGGCCTTTGAACATCTTAAAGAGGCAATGTGCCAAGCACCGGTCTTAGCTACATCAGACTTCACAAAAACATTTATTGTGGAATGTGATGCTTCAGGAAATGGAATTGGTGTTGTTCTAATGCAAGATGAAAGAACCATTGCTTTTGAAAGTCGTCCAATCAAGGGAAAGTTTTTAAGCAAAGCTATTTTATGAGAAGGAAATGTTGGCAATACTCCATGCAGTTAAGAAATGGCGACCCTACCTAATGGGAAGACACTTCAAGGTAAAAACGGATCATGATAGCCTTAAATAATTTTTAGAACAAAGATTATCCTCTGAAGAGCAACAAAAGTGGGTCACAAAGATGTTGGGTTATGACTTTGAAATCATCTACAAAAAAGGGAAGCAAAATGTGGTGGCAGATGCACTCTCAAGAAAGGATGAGGATGTGGAAGCATTGTTGTTTGCCATTTCTATTATCCAACTAGATTGGATAAACGAAGCAAGGGAGGAATGGAAGAATGACGAAGAAGTGTGGGCACTTATTCGGAAGCTACAACAAGATTCCAGTACTTCTGATACATTTAGCTGGCAAAATGATTCGTTATGGCACAAAGATCGCTTATACCTCTGTAAGAATTCCCAGCTAAAACAAAAGATTCTTATGGAATTGCACACTTCTCCCTTTGGAGGGCACTCAGGATTTTTAAAAACTTACCACAGGGTTAAGAAGGAATTTTTTTGTGATGGCCTTAAATCAGATATTCAAAAGTTTGTGGCGGAATGTTTGGGTTGCCAGCAAAATAAAGTTGAAACAATTAAGACACCGGGTCTATTACAACCTTTATCCATTCCAAGCCAACATTGGGACGAGGTTTCAATGGATTTTATCACAGGTTTACCCAAGTCTGAGGGAAAGAGTGTCATCATGGTGGTAGTTGACAGACTTACCAAGTATGCACACTTTTGTGCATTATCACATCCATTTAAGGTCAGTACAGTTTCTACTGCATTTATGGAAACAATTCAAAAGCTACATGGAAACCCAAAGATTATTGTAAGTGACAGAGATCCCATTTTCACTGGAAATTTTTGGACAAAATTATTTTCTTGTCTTGGTACTCAGTTAGCTCATAGCTCATCTTATCATCCTCAATCTGATGGGCAAACTGAGATAGTAAACAAATGTTTGGAAGGATATCTTCGTTGCTTTGTATCTGATAAACAGACACAATGGGTCAAATGGTTGCCTCTGGCTGAATGGTGGTATAACACTTCCTTCCATATAGCAACAAAAATGACCCCATTTATGGCACTTTATGGGTATCAACCACCATCCATCACATCATATTTAAGAGAAAATTCTAAGGTTCAGGCAGTGGAACATCACATCGAACATCAACAACAAGTCCTCCAACTCTTAAAGGATAACCTCGTGTTGGCACAAAATAGAATGAAACAACAGGCAGATCAACATCGCAGTGAAAGAAGTTTTGATGTAGGTGATTGGGTATTCCTACGGCTAAAACCATATAAGCAAATGTCCCTAAAGCAAGCTAAGAAGGATAATAAATTATCACCAAAGTATTATGGTCCGTACAAGGTGTTGCAAAAGATTGGTACTATGGCATACAAATTGGAGCTTCCTGCAACTTCTCGATTGCACCCAGTTTTCCATGTTTCATGTTTAAAGAAGGTTATAGGTGACAAGCTCCCAATTCAAACAATATTGCCAGAACTTGACGAGGAAGGAAAAATTATATTGGAACTGGAAGCAGTCACAGAAACAAGAACTCGACAGCTACGAAATCGATCAATTTCAGAGTATATTATCAAGTGGAAGAACTTATCCGCTGAAGATTCCACATGGGAGGATGAGAATTTTATGCAGAAGTATCCAGAACTACTCAAGCGTTGAGGACAACACTTTTTTGAAGGAGAGGGGCATGTTGGGTCCCTATAATACTAGTGATTACCCCATTACTATTGTAGTTATACCCCTTATTTATATTGTTGTGCCCCTATTACCCCCATATTGTTATTTCTGTGCCCCATAGGATCTCTCTATTGTTATTTTTGTGGCTTTATATTATTATTGTTAGGTCGGCTGGATTATATTGTGACTCCCTAGACTCCTATATATAGAAAGGAGGTTTTGTCATTTGTATCATCCAAGAATTGTTCATTTATGTAATGTAAAGGAGGTTGCCCCCTCGAAGAGGCTGAATTCTAAGGCGTTGATCTATCTTTTCTATCTTTTCTTGAGCTGGTTTCATAACATTCTGGTTGTAGTCGACACTTGTATCTTAACTTGTATTCTAAGTGTCGCAAAGCTATGTTCAAACTTTTGCACTTAGCAATAAGTGTTTCTTTTTTGCCATTTCAAGGTATGCATGTGTATTTTGAGTAAGGTGAATTCTATTGGCTTATTTTGATGGTATACATGTGTGTGATTCAGTTTTGGAACTTGTTTACATCATATTTTCCTCCTTGTTCCATTGATCCAACTTTTAGCTAATTTTGGAGTTTATCCTTATCCTAATAGCTTGCGCAGCTCACAAGCATAATTAACCTCCCAGGAAAGTGATGAGTACTTTTCAAACTCCTAAGTCTCAATGATGAAATACTTACCTCTCAAATTGGTGCACTCTACTATTTTGATGAAAACCTCCTCCAACTGCTCATTGAGCAACCTTGAAGTTTGGACCATCACTCTGGTTGCATAGCCCTATAAAATGTGCAGTACCTTGTCCTTTCTTACCCTAAATTGGACATTACGTAGTTGCAATGGAAACTGGAGCCTCCCTATGTCACTGACATACCAAACTACACATTCCCCTAATATACATCTTCAACTCCTGCGCATTATGCAGTTATAGTATGAACGTTTGCCTCTATGTCTCCCTAACTTTTCCAACTACGTAATCCATTCATATAGTTGGCCTCCTATTGCAAATTGTATAGTTCTAATAAGAAATGGGCCATATTTAGGTCACTAAAACCATCAACTATGCAATTCATTGAGCACGTCCCTCAATAATTATGCATTGCATAGTTACAGTGACTAGTATTTCAATCCTACTATTGAAATCCCTCACTATGCAATCCATTGACTTTTCTTACCTGCCACTATGCATCACACATTTTCAGTGGATAGTAGAGTCATTCCTCAATCCCTATAAATTTCAACTATGCAATCCATGCCTACTCTCCCCTAAGAACTACACATTACATAGTCACAGTCAACAATTACTCCACTGTTGTTTCTTGGACTTGGCCACTGTGTAGAAGCATTTTCAATCCTCTCCTAAACTGCACAACGTGCAGTTCTAGTTAGACGTGAGGCACCCCTAGACCCTTACAATAGATAATTATGCAATTCCTTATCCCTCTCTCTCTTTTAGTTAGCTTTAAGCCTTAAGCCTCTAGTCACTGTCTCTGGTACTTCACACACATGTTTGCCTCTTCCTCTTGCCCTTGCACAATGGACATTTCCAGTGCACGATCTCCCACTTCCTACCTCTTGTAACTTTCAATGTACCCAAGGAAGCCTCTCCCTCTCAACCCTTACATAGACCCACCACAATTAACACTTTCCATGAGTAGGCATAGGTAGAAGAGATTATTTCTAGACTAATATTGGCTTGTCATGAGTGGAATTCATTTGAAAATGTTATCATCTCAACATTGTAGGGTTATTCTCAATGGAATCCATCAAGGAGAGGCTACAAGAGATAACTTCGAGAGAAGCACTAAAAGGAGCCATCATGAAGGACATGAATGAATCTTAGAACAAGACAAAGAGGTGGAAAATCATGCTGAAATAGAAGGTCCAAACACTTAGCTAGACCTTTTGGAGGGTGAATATGATGTACATTATGGATTAGGTGGAATGGAACCAAGTTCAAAGTGTGTTGTGCACCAAAAAAACCCTCAACCACTGGCCCTCTTGGTAATGACCTACAAGTAGATCACAGTCTCACCCGAAGTGATTATGGGAGGTTGTAGAACCAAGTTTCTGCAGCCTGAGAGATATCACATTGTAGCACCATTGTATTCCTTTTATGATTTAACACTTATCTACTACTTCGTATTCATAAAATACTTCACACTTATACTTTATTTCACAAAGTTACATTCATCATTTAAGCATAACATAAACATTCATCAACTATACAGTACTGAAATAGAGTGTAGATAATAAGTAAACGAACACTGAGACACATATTTTATCATGATTCATCCGAATGTGGGACTACATCCACAAGAACTATTTCTTATGATATGAATTTGGTATGACAAACAGTTCTTCCCTATGCTCACAACTGCAGGGTGTCTACGCACTAAGCTACAGATGGTCTGTGCACTCAAATACAGATCTAGGCCTCTGCACACACAGTTTTAGGGGATCGCCCTTCCTCCAAAGTACAAACAACAAAAGTATCACATAAACACATATCAGATCCAATTCGTTGATTCATTCCTTCTTTATTCAACCATATATATACTCTTAGATGAGGGATTTACATCATTTCATTACCATGGACCCGATACCATTGTTTTTGAAATACAAGGGGATATGACCCGAAAACAATATCTTTACAACATTTTAATGATTTTAGAAAAAGGAAGGGGCTTCGTCGTGAAGCCCTGATGCTACATGATGACATTGTTGCACGGTCTTTGTCGTGCTCCGCTTCTCTACTGTATGGTTCACTTCGTACTCTATGGAATCCTTTCTACTGTGCACTTCCACAAAACATGGATTTCTTCCCAAAATATACCCAAAATCTGGCCAAGTTGGGTTGCGCTCAACAGGACCCCAACACTCACATATAGGCCTCATTATACTGCTAAAATATTTTTTCTAGTTGCTTCTCCTCTCGGTGCACTTTTTCCAGTAGTGCCTCTATTGTTGTTCCAAAAATCTTCTATAACACTTATTTATCCCTTTGTCGTAGCTCCTTGAACCTATCGTCTACTTCCTGTGAAAGATGGAGGGCCTCATCCTGCCATGGCTGAGTCCTCTTTGTCAAAATCTACTATTTTCTCCAAAGGTCTTCAATCTAATTTTGAAGAGTCTATACTTCTGTAATTCTGGTGAACCTCTATGAGACCGGTAAGGTATTCACATTTTCCCAGAGTTCTTCCAACTACTTCTTCTTTGTCTGGAGCTCCTCTTCAATACTCTGAATATTTGGATCCTCCTGCAGTGAGGTCCAAATCTTCATAGTTTCTTCTAGTAATTTACCACAGTCCACCACTGTGTCGGGGATGGCTTCTAGTGCATATTTTAGATCTGTTTCCCTTTTATCATGTACTTTTGGTGGCATACCTGGCTACAACCTCATTTTAATCTCAGTAATCTTCACTTCATACTCAAACTTCATTTTTGCGAGCTTATTCTTTGAATCCCTTATTGCGAGGCCAAGCTTTGCGACCTTCTCTACTAGTGACTCTTCTTTACATACCTTTACGTCCACAACTGTACTACAAGTTTTTGTTATGACTTCCTCTAGCAGTTTTTGTTGTTGGTATGCTCCATCCCTTTCCCTAATAATCTAATCAAGATCCTTCTTTAGTGAATCTCTTTCCTTCTCCACCTGAATATTTAATAGTGAAGTGCATTGTTCTCGCTCCTGGAGTTTAGCTATTATACCCTGGTGGAACTCATGCAATGTCTGAGTTGGAAGTGCAACGATTTTTATATTGAAATGGTCCCACCATTTTTCTCTCTCTTTGTCTTTGGTTGATTCAAACTGTAATGCTCCAGCTAGTATCTGCATAATCCTTAACCCAAATTTTGTTTCTAACCATCGTTGTAGTTCCAGTGGTTGGCCTGTCTATTCCAGTTGTCTAGTTTTCTATAGTAGTGCCTTTAACTCTATAATAACTTGCTGAACATCTGCTAAGAGAACTTTGTAATGATTATCAATCATGTCCTACGTTTCGGTCATTACTTCCTAGACTTTATCTCCAATTTTGTCGATGTCCCCATTAGTAATGAGAAGTGGTATTTCACCCTTAGATTTATCCACCTTATGCTTCTTCCTTACACTCGACATAGGCAATGTAGGTATCTTTTTGTTGATAATGAACGATGATTCCTCTTCTGGATCTCCATCGCTGAGAGGGTCCTTGATACCTTGTTCCTGCTCTGGCTCTGACACTTCTGTGCCTTTTCCTTTTTCCTTTCTACTTAGACCCACATCCGGTGCGGTGTCCTTCTCTACTCTAAGGTCTTCTATGGTTCGAGTCATCCACTCTATTGACCAGTGTTGTATTATCGCAAGAAAGTCATCTTCGGTGACCAAATATGGTAGAGGATGCCATGTCTCGATAGAATCCTTCCGCGCCTTTACATATATGTTGTGAAAGTCTGCCTTAAACTCTCCTATATTCCAATATTGATCATACAAACTTGGTGATAGCTTGGGATGCTAGTTCACCACAATGTGTAGGTCCATGTCCAAAAATACAAAGAATATCATGTTCTCTTAAGCATGCAATGGCTCCTTGGTATGCCAGAGTGAGGCATATTGCGCAGCTTCACATACATCTGCTTCGACTAGAGGAAACTGTGAATGCTTTGACTCCTTCCATTTTAAAAACGAGATGATCAAGACCAAACATGCATAGTGAAATGTATTACCCTCTTCCTGTGCTTCTCGACGGTCCTCCAAAAATTCCCTGCATAAATACCCGACCCATTTGAATTGTACCATGTTGTTGCACTACACAGCTACGGAAACCACGACCATGGGGACTTCGTTTGCTCTATAGTTCCTCATTATATTTCTGGCTAATATGTGTGTGGCGAAGCACACCGCTTGGTCATTGATGGAGTTAATATCATAACCTCACGACTTTTTTATTAGCCCATACTTTTCCTTCATGGTTTTTGCTACTACCTTGTCTTGGTTTTTTCCAATGAACTCTTCTGCGGGGTCCTTTCCTTGGTAGGGCAATCCAATAATCCTTCTAATCAAAATTTCATCAATTAGGATCCATTGTTAACTTAGGTGGGCTAGACCTAGGTTAAAATTTTGTTGCACACCAACAAAACCCTCAAACACTGGCCCTCTCAGCAACGACCTGCAAGTAGATTGCAGTCTCACCCGAAGTGATTATGGGAGGTTGCAGAACCAGATTTCTACAACCTGAGGGATATCGCATTGTGGCATTGTTGTATCCCTTTTATGCTTTAATACTTATCTACTAGTTTGTATTCATAAACTACTTCACACTTATACTTTACTTCGCGGAGTTAGATTCATCGTTTAAGCATAACATAAACATTCATCAACTATACAGTACTGAAATAATGTGTAGATAATAAGTAAATGAACATTGAGACAAATATTTTACATGGTTCATCCTAATGCGGGACTACATCCATAGGAACTGTTGCTTATGATATGAATTTGGTACAAAAAATAGTTCTTCCCTGCACACACAACTGTAGGGTGCCTGCACACTAAGCTGCAGATAATCTGCGCACTCAGCTACAGACCCAAGCCTCCACGCACACAACTGCGGGGCCTCACCCTTCCTCCAAAGTACAACCACAAAAGTATCACATAAACATAGATATGATCCAATTCAATTATTCCTTTCTTCTTTATTCATCCCTATATATACTATTACATGAGGAATTTACATCGTTTCATTTCCATGGACCCGATACCATGATTTCCGAAATACAAGGGGATATGGCCCAAAACCAATATCTTTACAATATTTTAATGCTCTTACAAAAAGGAAGGGGATTTTCCGCGAAGACCTGATGCTACATGGTGAATTTGTTGTGCAATATTTGTCGTTCTCTACTACTCTAATGCATGTTCACTTCATACTCCATAGGATCCTTTCTACTGCGCGCTTCCAAAAAACTTGGATTTGTTCCCAAAAGCTGCCCAAAATCTATCCAACTTCAGCTATGCAGAACAATACAACTAAAGATCCATCACAATGAAGTAAAATTCATAGCATCAAGAAGAGAAGCTTGGCCTCAACACATCATAATAAAGTTCCATGTCATCATTGCCAAGTCATGTCATTTCCAAGTATCATTATAAGAGTCTTATGTGTCAGTGTATCTTTTCACATCACTTGTGGAATGTAATTATGTAATTTCCAAAAATGAGAAAACAAAAAATGTGTGGAAGGTCAAGGGTCCCACATGGAATGTGAAAAGTCACTAGAAAGTTCTATAGGCATGTATAAGCTCAAAGGTCACATAGGAATTTTAAATTTCATAGTAGGAGCTCAAAATTCATGAGGGAGGTCAAGAGTCACATGGGAGGTGGAGAGTCAACTCATTTGTTATAAATACACCCTCATATATCAAGAGAAAAGGACTTTTTTTTTACTTTTCATCTTAGCTTCTCTAATTTGGCATAAGAGAGAATATATTTCTTTGGAGGAGAAACTGGTGACTTATTGTTCCACTATTGGGGCTAGTGTGGAAACATTGTAATTCTATATCTTAAAAATTTCACTTAATATGTGAAGCTCTTAGATTCGACGCAGTTTCATGCATATGTCATGAATGATTGTGATACTATTATTCAATTTTTGTGGTGTATGTTTCTGTTAACACATACTAATGAAAATGAACTATTTCACTGGCTTTGGTATGCATCTTGTTGAATGTGCATTGTTCCCTGGTTTTATGATCGTTGTTATCTTGTGAACTACCTTTTAGGTTAATCAAAATTATTTCATGCTATTTTGTGCCTCTTTTAGGATATTACTATTAATTTTCTTATAGATGTGCACTCTCTCTTTTCCTTCCATGAATTACTTCATATACATTTCAGTTATATGCCTCACAGTGTCAACTTGCTTATTTCAAAGATTGTTTGTATAATCTCTTATGTTGATAATTGTAGCCAAGGAAAATTCTTAAGGATAATGGTAACCAACCTTATTTCTCGATTGGGTCTCCTATTCCAAATAGAGTGAGGTCTAGTTGGGAATTCATACCGAGGAGACCCCCTTGGTTGAAAAAATTCTAGCATTGTCAACAAACCTATATTGACAAGAAAGCATGAAGAAGATATGGATAGATCTCAAAGAGTATATGCATGCCCTCTTTGAATAAGTGTGAATTTTCAACAAATATATAACATTATATTCTACCCAAGCTACACAAAAGATATCTCCTCGTAATCTAGCACTCCATACAACATCTTCACTATTACTAGAGGGAAAAAGGTTTGATAGTGCACCAAAACCAACCAACATGCCCCCCTTGGAGGAGAAATGAACTCAGATAAAAGATATTAACAATCAAATGCATAAAATTCCAGCAGAAGTAAATATGTTTGTATTAAAAATGTAGCTTAGCAATTACATTGAAGTGATCCAAAATTCCATTACAAGACAAAGCTCGAACCCAAGGGTCATATATGTACTAAGAGATCCCATAAATACAATAATAATTATTATAAAACACTCTCCCTCCCTGAGGGTCGAGCCCCAGGATTTATATACAATGAGATATATGGTAGTTTTAGAATCATAACAATCTTGTAATATTTCATAACTCTATTCTCCTAATTTAGGCAAGGCTTCTTACTATGTAGATCTTATACTTGGAACTGAATGATCAACAAAGATAGACTAGTAGATCAAGCTAAGAATGCTCCAACAAAACCCCAAATTTTGGCTTTCTCTGTTGCAATTAAGCTGGAAGTTTGAGAATATGTCCATGATTTCCTTCGGAGATCTTTGGTTTTTTTATTAATGATGAAGCATGTTGACTACTTATTCAAAAAAACCTATATGGTTCCTTCCTTATGAATATTCCATGCATAGCCCAATCATGGAATGGGGTGCAGGGTCCTCTAGAAATTACAGGATGTATATACATCCCTCTTTAGTTACATAATTGTTGAATTGAGCCTAAGTAATTCATTCTTAAACAAGTAATTTTGACTTAATAATGAAAATTCACCTTATAATCTTTTAATTTATTAAATAAGCATAATATCCCCATATAGAATGTAAATAAGGATTGATTTAAAATTAAATGGATGTGTAAAATAGATTAAAAGAGGATTATTGACAGTAGTAAACTCATCAAATTCATGAACCGACACCTATATTATCCAAAAGATAGCTCATACAAAAATGCTTAGAGCATTTTCTACACAATTAAGAACCCTTTCCAAGATCTTAGGAGTTCCTATAAATAATATTACAAAATAAAATAAAAGGTTTTCCCCATTCTGTTTAAATAGAAATGATTAATAATAATAAAAAATGATAATAAAAGATGTGACCATTAGGATCATGGAGGAATTTTTTTATGCTTGTGCTAATTTCTCCTCACCATAAGATCTAACTGGCCAAAAACATTCCATTTATGTTTTCCATTGGTAGTAAATTTCCAAGATCTTGGATATTAAAATATAAGGTTTTGAATGGACGTTGATTTCGCAATCAAAGATCCTACCTTCTATAATTGGAAAATACTATAACATTCTTAAAGTAGCTTGTTTGTAAATTAAGGAACGACCTTATGGTTTGACCAAAAACTTATTTATGGCCTTGAGGTCAATGCTTTCCAACTATTTAATCGGTCCTCAGTGACTAACACCAACGAATATTTTTGTTTTAATTGTTTCATCTGAAAATGACATGTGGGTCATGTCCATGTCTCTGACAACAATAATTGATGATTTGATCAATGAAGTGTAGGCTTCCTCTACTTCCTTTATTAATATCTTGTATTTCTTTAAATATTGTTTCTAGCTCTTGAAAGCAAATTCTCCTTTTAATTTCTCCACATCAAAAATTCGAGGAATTTTATGAGGGATTGTCTTAGAATTGGTCTGCCAATATTGCTTGATGAAATTATTGAGCCTAACCTAACTGAATTTCTTTGTCAGTGATGTTGTCAAAAACGTTTTTAACCAAAACCGATTTATTTTGAACCAAGTTCAAATCTCTACATAATTGTTCCTAAAATTGTTGGAGTTTTTCATTATCCTTGACTGCTTCTCTCTTGAATTGGTTTATATCCATCATACAATATTTTAATTGTTGTATTTGAAGCTATAGTTGGGCTATATGGATATATTTCATTTGATTAAAGAAAATAGGGAGTTGTTAAACCCTCGTGATATTTTTCCTTAGCTCTTGTTCCATACTTTCCATCTACTCCAAGTGTTGTTGTTGTGCTTCCAATACCTTAAGTCTGATGTGTTCTTCAAATTGTGACTGATGTTTCTTCAATTTCTCCTCTAGTTGAGCCACTGTATTATCTCTCTATTTGATTATTTACTTTAAGTTATTAATTGACCAGATATTAACTGAAGCAAATGCTCCCATGGAATCTTCTATCTCTCCTGCTAATTCCCCATCCTTATATTTAGAAGAATCCCATACTACTATTTGTTATTTTGGAGGCTCATCTTCCTGTTGAAGCTTTCTCTTTGTATTCCTTCCATTTATGATGAATCTATTTTTCACACTAAAAAATAATCAATTGGAGGAAGGTCCTCCTCTTCAATAGGTGATAGATAATCTACATGAATAATACTTGGGGTTGAAGCCCCATGAATAGAAGATATAGGAGTTTTTGATATAACTCTAGACACTACCATACTAGTCAATTTTTTTGTTTCTTTACCTCTAGTTGGAGAATAAAGCTCCTTACTAGAAATTTATTGCAGAGGTAATGCCTATTCTAGTTCCACTTGAATAAAATTCAAGGGGGTTTGTGCTTTGTTGTATATTTGTGCCTTTTTTTTTGCCTATCTAGACCTTTTCGAATAAGGCCCACTGATCCTATAATATATTTTCCACATTCAATTTTATTCCTTATTGTGTGATATTCTATTTGATTAATTCATTTCATAAGATCTCAATTATCAGAGATGAATCAATATTTGTTTTGGATGTTTGAGTTCCTCTCTAAGTTATAGGAAATATCTTTGTTTGTTGTTGATGAGTCTTTCTTGGTTGAGATTTCCCTTTTAGTGTTTTCCTTGTCTAATATATTTTTGCTTTGGTACCATAGGTAGAGGTAGAACTTAAAGGCTCTTCTTGAAATTTTTCTTCACTTACTTTCTATAGGATTGGTAGGAGGCACCTCCTCCTCTTCTAAAATGTTAAAAAATAAGCTTGTGTATTATCGGGAATCTCTCATATTTTCTACAAAACTTCATGATAGGATTTGGCTCTAATAAAAACATTATTAAAAGGTGATTGTTCATGGACATAATTATTTATACATGTTTGAATGAAATGCTCAAATATGACCTTTTAGGGATCATGGCTTTTGAATTTGATAAATAAAAAATTGACATTACCTAATGATGTAGTTTCAATCTTTGCATGGTGTACCTTAGATAAGGTGTAAAGTCCAATGTGGATAGGGAAAGAGGACCAATTTTTATTTTTCAAAGACTGCAGGTTTGTAGATAGGCCTGTAGCTACAATTTGGTAGGATAATTCCCTAAATACAAGTCTATCAGGCACAAACTGGGTAGTGCATGCAGAAAGAAAATGTTGATTTCTCATAAGTCTTCTAAAATAATAATTACTTTCTATGGTATCTTAAGTTAAATATTTTATTGCATTCACATTCATCATAAATTAATTACCTAGAAGATCTTGTTACACAATATATTTTCATGTATCTTGTTCACTTCCCATGTCATATGCTAGAGTTCCCAAACATTGACTACTATGCAAAATTTCCATCATGATATAGAGACCAAAACCTCCCTAAAGAATCAAAGGAAAATTGCCCTAAAATGATTCTGGAGAAAATTGCCTTAACACCTAATTTCTGAGATCAATGCATTTTGCTCCACTGCCTGCCCATGATGATGGAATGTTGCTCAATTATACATTCACGTTGCCATCGTGGGTTTTCATAGGAAAACTCACACTGGCCTCATTTTAGCAGGTTTTCCCAAATTGGAGTAGAAGCTTTGTGATCTAGAGGCTTCCTGAATGACGAGCTGGATGTTATTCATTATGGATGTGGTCGAAGTCTCCCAATATTACCCTTTCATATTATCCCTATGAGCTTCCTCCTTGAGATGTGGACCTTCCTCTATATTTTGTGAGGTCCTAACACCCTCTCCCTTCTTATAAATTTACCCCCTTCCATTCCCAAATGGTTGGTCATTGATTGTTGCATCCCGATGCTGAGATTATGCTTACATGTTTCCCATTTCTAGCTTGGAGAAGGAGTACTTGAAGAGTCTTTTCTTGGACTTGGACATACACCCAAAGGAAGGCCTCAACATCAAGGCATAGGTTGTATGCTTCCTTTTTCAATTTCTTAATATATACAATTGTTGGTTAACTTTCCATAAATGTTTGTGTTGATACTTCATTTATATTAATCCTCCTTGATCTGTTAAGTGGGTTAAATTTGAATTATGATGGTTGCACTTTTATGCTTTGTTGTGTTCTTGGTCTCTTGTGAAGGTATTCAAATTTCATGAGAAGCGAGGATCGAGCCTGAAGGAGAAAACAATCAATATCTTCAACAAAGGAATACACCATAACATCAGAACGAGGTATGTCTCCATCCTCTTCTTTAATTTCGATTGTAGTCTAGGAAAGTTTCTTGTACATTGTCTCGTTTGTTGCTAGACCCACTCAATGGGATAGAGGGATCGTCTCTATCCACAGAGAGGATTTTCCTTCCCAAAAAAATGGTGACTCCACTGAGGAAGTTATAGCCTGTTCATCCTCCTTTCTCAACTGATCTCTTGATCAAGTTGACTGATCATCATGTTCTTAGTTAGTTTTGGTTGATTTAGGTTTGTACAATCATCGGTTACTGTCTTGGAGTGCTCAGCCTGGACAAGTTTGTGAAATTATTTTTATTTTTCTCTTGTTTCCTTGACCAACGCATTTTCTAATCGGACAGTCGCGCTGTCAGCATGATTTTTCTTAAAAAAGTCACGCTTATCCCCATTTCATCTCTTGTTTGCCCTTGACGACCGCATTGATCCCTGAGATTGGAAAAAATTTGGTTTTCTTTGTCAAACCCCAGTGTGTTTGAGCCCCTGAGATCTTGTTTTGTCCTGTATGACTGCTTTTGGTTGATGTTTTGGTTGATTGCCTTGTTTTATTAGCGAATCTTTGCTTCTTTGGACTTTCAAGTATATGAGTGCAATTTGATTAGTTTTATGGCTTGTAGGTCGATTGGTTTCCTCTTGTCACTTGTAAGTGTCTTTGAGTCTCTAGTTTGTTGGTGATTGGGTCTGTTCATGTGGTAAAATCACTTGAAACATCGACTTGCATCAATTTTGGTTTGTCTTGTGCAAAGTGGTTTTTCATGTGTATTGGGTCATCTAGCATTTGAAATCCCTATTTTTTGCTTATCAAGCATAAATACATTGTTTGGTTTGCAAACTGGAATGACCATTTTTTATTGTCTATTTGAAATAGAGAGTGAAAGACATTTCGTTCAAGTGCTTTGAATTGGTGTTGTTTTGATTAGTGTCTTGTTGCACTTAGGGGAATTTTGGAATAAAATCTTCATTGTTGCTTTAAGTTGAAGCTTAGTTGCATATAGAAATTTGAAAATCAAAGAGCATCATATAAGTAAAAGTGCATTTTAGTGAAATGAATATCATTTCTTCTTTCAATACATTGCATATTCATTAGTGAAAGTGAAGTTTATTTTTTCTGTTGCATTTTTGTATTTGGAAAAGTTAGTGGAGGCATATTGTTTGATGCATTCTCTTGTTTTATGCATTTATTGCTTGTAATCTCTTCCCTTGTTAGCATAGAATTCATTAAAATGAATGGTTTCATTTTTCTCATATAGTTGCATACTAGGATTAAAGTGACATCATTTGAGCCCGAAATTAAAACCTAATTCAAGAAAAATTGTAAAATTTACTGAATTAACCTAACGATCATTTGGAACTTAACAAAAACAATTAGAGGTCTAGGCTAGAGACGTGTTTCAACATCTATAAACCTAGAAGTGGTTAACTACCTGCATTGTATCCCAGGGGTGAAATCTTATTCTAGTACAAAAGTATATCGAAGGTTCTCCAGTAAATTCGGGTATATTGGAGGAACTTCAGTATGAAAGTATATGGGAATGCTCTCACTGAATGGTTATGCATTAGACAACGCTAACACGGACTTAGGCTCCCTGTACCATAAATTATATCTTGGGAGACCCCATTAGATTTCTATCTTTTAGCCACAGATAACCGAGTTAGTCACCTTGTAAACGTGATACACCGAACACAAAATTCCGGGAGATCGATCATTGTACATTAAGTCCTTGGTTTCGGCTAAGGTGTATATAATGGTTCACAGATACTTGGTAAACTCTCTTTCCTAGTACACCCTTTTTGATTTATTTCTTGTTTTAATTTCTAAAATCTAACTTCCCATGATAATATGTTGAACCCATGCAATTATTTCTTGACCTTATATTAATTAATTCCTTGTAAATTTTAATTTTAAATCCCTAAACGAAATCATCTTTTCCCCTATTTTTTTGAGAAAACGTCATCGTGGTTGAACCACCACGTTCACCTTAAATTTCCCCTTCATCATCTGATATTGAAGGGTCATCACAAGGAGTTCATCTTGAGTTCTCATAATCACTTGAAGCCCAAGGTCTTGAACTTGGAATTATCCCAAGAATCCAACCCCTTACTTCTTGTCCTCCACCTCAAGGCTCATCATCATCTCAGGAATCTGATCTAGAAACATCTAAGATTCCACAAAGGTTTGTTTTATTCCTTGCAAATATAATTTTTGATCTGTTGGTGATATCTCCTAAATAACCTTATAGTCCATACGACCAACCTAGTGTTCCTTTGGAGTTATGCCCATGACCATCTCAGATTTCTCCTCGCCAACTGTTTCCACCCATGGCTTCAGAAGGTGAGTTTCTAGCCTCTTCTCAAGGTCCTCTAGAAGTCTTAGCTACTCATATTCCTGGTGTTGATAATGATTATGAATATGACTTTCCACCTGAAAGTTATCCATTTGTAGGAAGTGTTGCACCTCCACCACCCCCTGAAAGTAGTGGGCCTATATTTCCACCTGGTTATACATCATTGGCTCAATTGGTTTTAGGTAATCCAAGTGCATCTTGGCTATATCACAATCCTATTTTGTCATCGAGTTCCATGCCTACTTCAGGTATGTTTGTTTCAAACATGGCCTCCCAAATTCCTGCACCAACTGCAGTTTTGTCAGTTCCTGTACAACCGACAGTCACTGTTGGGGCAAACAATGTCCCTATAAGTTCCCAAGGTCCTCCATTGAGTGAAAAACATGTGCCACCACCTATTCCACCACTTGGGGGGCAACAACCACCTCCACGTTATGTACCTCCCTTTTGAGGTGGACCTTATGTGAGTGCACCTCAATCTCATGCTATCGTGTTGGTGGTGTACCTAATCCTAGTGGATCATCAATTCCATCTACATCAAGCCAAATCCCGTCTCAATATCCCCTTTCGACTCATATACCCTACCAGCTACCATACCTTCGTATGGCTCTTAGCGGCCTTAAAATCCACCCTTTACTCAACAGGCGGGCCCCTAGATGCAACCTAGTTCGAATCCCTCATTTAGGACAGCTAGTCAAGTAGTAACTTATCAGTACCAAAATGAAACTCAGCAAGTTCCCCAAGGAACTTACCAACAATAGCCTTATGTACAACAACAACCTTTCATTCAACAAGGACCTTATGTACAGCAAGGGCCTTACCAACAACCGTTGTAGCAGTAAGGTCAACCCTTGCAGTAGCAAAACCCACATTTATAACAATAAGTTCAACCCTTGCAGCCATAAGGTCAACCTCTGCAACAACAGGGTCAACAGTTTTATCACCAGGGCTAACAGTTACAATAACAACCTTATAATCCATATGTTGTGCAAACTATTTATCCACCCTATGATTCTCAACGGACTATGGTAAGTCAGTATCAAGCTTACCCTGGTAAAAACCCACCTTTATGGGGGCAGAACCATCTTATGGTTAGGGTACCCCTCAGTGGGGGCAATATCAAGCTCCATATGTTAAAAATCCACCACTTTGAGGGAAAAAACCATACCAACAAAGATAGAATCTGCAAATTGGACTTTATCAAAGGCCCTCCATGCCTTTCAACCTGGAATTGGCATTTTTAGCCATGTTGGAATTGTCGGAAGTGTCAAGGCTCACTAATGATCCAATAATTCATTCACCTTATTGGCCTCCAGTTCCCACTAAGACTCCTGGTGATTGCCGAAAATTCAAAGGAAAAGCTAAATAAGACCCCCAGGCCCATGTTATGACTTACCACTTATGGCGTTCATCCAATTCCTAGGTTCGTGACTCGGTTTGTCTTCATCTCTTTCAACGACCATTGACGGGTGCTACCATGAAGTGGTACATCGAGTTACCTCGAGGCACCTATCAAGATTTCAACTCTTTTTCAATGGCCTTCCTTACTTATTTCCAATTACTGGTTCGTTATGGAACTGGTACCCATTTTCTTACATATTTGAAACACAATACTGCTACCCACATCTTCAATCACATCCATGAATGGAGATGGCGGTGTCGCCACACCAAGTTTGAAATATCTGATGAGTTGTTAACTAAATGGTTTACCAAATCATTCATCAACAAAATTGCTGGAGACGTAGAAATGGGAGGTTATGTTACTGAAGATCAAGCCATTCCCTGTGTCCAATATTTAGATTTTGTATATTCCCAATCTGTCACATTATATGATCTCTTTCATGATGCTCTAAGACCATCTACGGATCCAGTATATTCTAAATCTCTGGACATACCACCTGTCGATGGTGGACATACCACCTGTCGATGGTATTATTGAATAAGTGTCTCAAAATTATAATAAAGCTTCTTCGAAGAAAAAATCCATTTCAAATACTGCATCCAATCCTCCTTCAAAACCCTCCTCTAATCTTGGTAAAACATCTGAGGTTAATGTCATTTAGTATACTCTGATAGACAAAGCCTCAAAAGGTAAAAGGGTGGGTAAAGGAAAAGAAAAATATGATACCCCAAAATAGGATCCTCCAAAGTCATCTACTAATGATGCCTCCAAATGTAAGCCTAAATATCCTTGCCTCATTTGTGAGGAAGATCACTATAGCAAGGATTGTCCCCGTCATGTAGAATTTAGTTGCTTGTTAAAAGGCACTCAAGGGACACTAACTGTATTGAAAGAACCTTTTCTATCACAATAAACAAAATTGGTAGAACAACCACAATCCTCTACCTCTTCAGGTTCTCAGGTTTACATGAGTGGAACAATGCCTATATGTATTTCCACCCGATTGAAAGATTATCAAACTCCTCAAAAGAAGACTTGATAAAGAAGCCACTAATACACATTCTACTTCCACTCCACTTAGTTCTGGTCCTCTTCAAATTGAGAGACCTAGTAATGACTCTATTATCTAGCCACCTCCAAAAGGTGTTCTTCAAAAATCATCTTACAATCTGAATGCGCAAGTTGCCTAGCATTACAATATTGTTGAAGACTTGGCTCAAGTGCCTTCAATGTTGTCTGCATTTGAAAGTTCTCCAAAGTTGTCTAACACAGCGGAAAGAATTATTGTCTACTATAAGATGGATTGACCCTGTGGATTCGAACTTGATCACTTTTGACTTGGAAAATCATGCTCCTCATCTTCACCATCAAATTGCATTACTAATCCAAGTTATTATTAAAGCGAATGCGATTCATCGAACTGTGATTGATGAGGGTGCTTCCACGTGCATCATGTCCATTTCATGTTGGAAAGCCATTGGCTGCCCACCCCTCAAATAATCTCCAAACACCTTAGAAGCCTTCGATGGAAGAGGATCTCATTGTTATGGTATTCTCATGAATTTTCCCATCACATTGGAAGGGAAAAATGTTGAACTGCAAGTAAAAGTCGTGGATGTGAATTTGAATTATAACCTTCTGCTTGGATGAAGTTGGACTCATGCCATGTTTTGTGTGGTTTCTTCTTTGTTCCACATACTATGTTTTCGTCATGAAGGAAAAATAGTTACCATCGACCAATTAGCCTTTTTCTCTTCCAGTTCTTCGAATGGCAACGTGCCATATGTGGGAAATACCGACATACCTTATGAGAGCATGGGGGCAGGTCTTTTGAAATATTCCTCTCTTATGGGAAATTTTTACCTCCCAACTCCTCATGTTGCTTTTGTCAACATGATCTCTATTGTTTACGATCCTTGGTTCGTTCCATCTCCGGATCAGGTTGACTCTTTCGGTGATTTTATGCCGCTCAGCCTTGTAGAAAAAGCTTACAAAGCTATTGTTTTGGCTTCAACGGTCACTTCTGAAAGTCATACTACTCTTAGTATTCACATATATGCGTATTCATAGTCTCCTTGGCTTGGTTCTTGGGATTCTCTGGATCCTTTGAACAAGACATTTCCTACTAACAAGAGTATCACCAAGGTGATGTCCCTTTAGGAAACACCGTCGAATGATGCTCATCATCATTCCTCATTTCTTCCTAGTCTTTGTGAGATTTCATCGTGTCTAGATACCTTTGTTTCCCGAACCCTTACGCATCCATGTCAAACACCCATCTTGGTACATGAAGTTTGGTCTAAAGGGAACATGGGAAATATCACTACTATTATGCTTATCGACATTTCCGTTAAAGCAAGAACTGTCGAGAATATTCATGTCAAGGTTTCTTGTTCTCCAGATGAGATCAAGATTTACAATACCCTTTTTAAGGAGTTTCGTGATGCATTTTCCTGGTCATATGAAAAAATTCCTTGCATTGATCCAAGTATAGTGGTGCACGAAATTCCTACTTATATAGATGTGAAGCCTATTCATCAACAACTTTTCCAAGTGCACCCTTGAAAGGAATCCATTATTAAGGGAGAGGTTGAAAAACTTCTAAAGGCTGGTTTCATCTACCCCATTCCATTGACAGATTGGGTTCAAACATTGTCTCAGTAACTAGGAAACAAGGGGCTATCCACCTTTGTGTTGATTACCGTGATATCATTTGGGAATGTCCCAAAGACAATTATCCAACTCCTTTTATCGATCAAATCATTGATGAATGTGCTAGGAGTGAGACTTTTTCTTTTATGAATGGTTTTTTTTGCTACAATTAGATCAACATTCTTCCCGCTGATCAACATAAACCACTTTTATCTTTCCATGGGGGACACTTTTGTATAAGAAACTCCCTTTCGGTCAGAAAAATGTTGGTGCTACCTTCTAATGAGTGATGTCTTATGATTTTCATGACATCAAACACATCATTCAACCATATCTTGATGACTTACCAACTCATTCTTCTAAGCATTGATGAGCCTCATAAATGGGTAATTATATGGGCTCATTTTACCTCCTAACCTAGTCAAACCAACCATTCTCTTAGCTTATTACATGATTTTCTGATTATATTTATGCTTATAGAGTGAGTTGAGTTAGTTATCGTGCCATGTGGTCTAACATGTATTTAATGCAGATTATTGATGAGTTTCGAGGTCGAAGTCAAGGATCTAATGGACACATGGCAGCAATAACTCGAAGTGAACAAAGGAGAGGACTTATAGGAGGGAATCCCCCTCATTTATTACTCCTCACTTCGAATTCCCCTTCATTTAGCTCAAAGTACAAGCAACCGAATCATGCACTAGAAGGCAGCCGAGCAAGTGGAGGATGACTGATGATTAGCTCAAGTTTTGGGAGCCAAGCCTCCCTAATTTTAATGAAGTTATTGGTAGCTTCATTTGTATGAGTAGAGAGGCCTAGGGCCTCACTAGGGTTGGATCTTTTGCTGGATTTTTTCTTATGTAAACTCTACTTCAACTTCGAGCTTATTGTTTGTGACAGTTTCATGCAATCTTGCTATTGTTTTGAAAATAAAGATGGAATCCTTTTTGAGCTAGCACTGATTTACCTCAGAGGGCTGATCCTCTTGGGTTAGGGACCAATCCAAGCAGCCAAGCTCCTCTCTACTTGTATCTGTATGCTTTGTTTTAGTTTGTAGACTAGTCATTGTTAGATGTATTTCTTTTATGGTTAAGAATAGGTTCCTTTTGATGATTTAGTATTTTGCTTCCATTTGTGCTTTCTGTAGCAGGTTAAACAATGATAAAAAAAAGATTCATAAGGCTAGAAACATTACCTTGGCCTCTCTTCCTCCCATTGGGACCATGATTTTAGGCAAAGACTCTCTTGCTGCCCCAAAAACACATATTTTCCTCCTTCATAGGACTTCTAGTGTTTGCAGCTTTTTAGAAGGTTAATAGTACAATTTTGCTTCACTTTACATCTTCTACATCATTCTTACTTCATAATTTTCAATAGTCTTCTTTCATGCTTTCCTTTCCTACATTGTTTCTTAGCATTTCCTTTCATAGATCATAGTTTAGACACTTTTTATGCAAAACTATGTTTTTCCTCAATGCATTCATTTCACTTGCTGCTTGATTTCCTTAGTTGACTGTCAATTTCTATGCAGCAGATCTCTTCCAGCAGTAGGCCAACTTATCATCAATCACACCCTCCATCTAATCCATGCCCTATTGGTCTCCTAAACCTCACCTCAATTTTGCCTTAGTTTCCTCCATTTTTCCTAGAACTTCTTCCTCTCTCCTTGAGCAAATCCAGTCATATTTCTCTCTCCTGGTGGTTCATGGTAGACCATACGCACCCTATGTTATAGACATTTTTGTGCCTTACAGCATTGAGCATGAAATTTCCATAAAATAAGGGATCCAAAGTCCCTAAACATGTTGTTCCTACCCCTAGAGGAACAAGGCAAACCAACCACAACAATTCACAGAAGTTCTCCACCTGAAAACACTAAAAAACAAGCCAATTCTGGATCATGTCAACTGCTCCATTGAGCATCTGCGCTGAATGTCAACTGCTCCACTGTCTACCTGCATTGAATGTCAACTCCAACAAAGGCTACCTGCGCTGAGCGTAATTGGACAAGTGGCAGGCTCATTCCTCAATGTGTCAATGCCTAGGAAGCTTCCAAAATGACACTTGCATCAAGGAATTCGACTGGTGATGAGTAAGAGGTTCCAAATCTCCAAGTGGAAGCAAGAACCTCCAAGTGGACTCAAGAACTGAGAGAGAAAGAGGACACTAGTCAGATCTCAAGCTGACTCATCCTCTCTCCAAAACATCTATATATAGATCTCTCCTCCATGAGATCTAGAGGCTAAAATCTTGTTATTGCAAAGAATTGTTGTTGGTTTGTGACTGGAAACATTGGGTGCTTAATGCTTTGAAGGGAGCTGAAGAAGGAATTCCATTCTGCTGGGAAGGAGATGCTGGATTGGAGCCCTATGTGTTGTATCTCTTCCTGAACCCTGTTATCAATCAATAAAGCTATCTTGATTCTTTCCTATATGCTGGTGTATTTTGTATGATTGCATTAGTGTATTTGATTTACTTCTAATCCTGAATCATTTATGAATATGTATATTTGCCTTTGTGTTGTATTCTTCTCTTGTCGCAAATAGTTGTTCTCTTGTCACAGGTAGCTGTTCTCTTGTGATCTCGTGGAAATCAAGTAGTTTTTCTCTTGAGCAAGCGAGGAGGCAAGTAGCTGTGAACACCCAAATAGAAGAGGATCTAGATCGAGGGACAAACAGAAGACAACGGTAAGTCTATCGATCTCCCCTCTTTCACATTTCATAAAGGAAGAAACCATAATAGCTGTATCTGTTTGTTGCTAAGGCACTGTCACATCTTAGGTGGATAGGATCGTCCTGCATAGGCATTTTTCCCCACAACAAATTAGCGACTCCGCTGGGGAGAACTTGTTTATTCATTTCATTTGTGTTTCAGTCATTTGTTTACTTCATAGACTTGACAGCAACTATCGAACTGCATCTTTCCCGGATGCAAAGTAGAAAGTTGCTGCTTTGATCTAGTTGCTGGACTTGTCTATGATCTAAACAATGGATCCACAAATGATTTGATGATCCTTTGTGATAGTCTTTAGTACCCTCTCAAAGAATCCCTCTGTTTATACCTTGCTTGTGTTTCTGATTTGGCCTGAAACAGTTGATTTTTGAGCATTTTGTGACCCAAAACCCAGGGGAAACGAGAGTTTCTCCTTCAGCGCAGGCACTGTGAAGGCAGTCTGCATTTCAACACAGGTCCCGTGAAGGCTACCTGCACTGAATGTCAACTCCACAGTGTTGGACTTGCGCTGAACCAGTTTAGCCTTGTGCAACTGGGGTTCGTTGCTGTCTATTGCCCTGTTTTGATCTCTGTTTTTTGCAGCCTTTAACCAGCATAGGTACCAGTCAGATAACTCCTTTTCTTTGCTTAGATTCTGCCGCCTTTTGTACAAAAATACTGTGAATGTTTTTATGTGTTTGTGGCGTCATTTACAGTTTTCCTTTGCATGAGTAAAGTAGTCATCCTGTAGCCTTTGATTCAGATCTGATTGTGATCTTAGAAGAGAGTTCATTGGCTGTTTGCAGATTGATTATAGGTTTACTTTTGCTTATTGGTTTGAATTTGTCTCTTTTGAAGTGCCAAAACAAGTCTTTATTTCGAAAATCGTTAAGTAGTGTAATCTCTTCTATCTTCTCTGATTTCGAAAAAGTGAACTTGTTTGTATTGATCATTTAAAAGCAAATTCAAAGTTGTACAAAAAGCTTTCTTTGTAGGCATTAATACTAAGAAAGTGGAAAACAAACACCTGCATTGTGCATTTTGCATTTGATAGTTTGCATGTTGGATTTAGGGAAAGTGCATTAGAGTGTGCTGATTGCTCTTTGAGAAAAGATAATGTTTTTCTTTTCCCTTAGTAGCTAGGATTTTCAAAGTTGAAAGGATAGTAAAGCTTTCTTATCATCTTTAGACTGCATTTAGGAATTTGTATCATACATCTCGTGGTGAACCTTGAAAGGAAAACTTTAAAAAGATCAACCTAAAATAAACTGAATGAACCTAACAACGCTTTGTAACATAACGCACAACATAGAGGTCTAGGCTAGAGACGTGTTCCGGCGTTGTTAAGCCTAGTGACTGTCAATCTCATGGAAGGTGGGTGATTCCTCCTGAGGGACGATAGCGCTAGTACGGATTGTGCTCCCACGTACCATTGCGTATATATTGGGAGACCCCTATAGGCATATATCTTTTATCCTTAGGAAGCCGTGTCGGCCGCCCTACTGATCGCAATGCAGTGAACACAACATTCACGAAGATCGACTGCCCGTACCCTAAAAAGTATTCTGCGGTTTTGCGAAAAGTTTGGCACACCCTCTGCCTAGAACTCCAGAGCAGTTTCTTTTGGCCTTTTTCAGACTCTATAACAGAAAAAGTCCATCTGAGCATTTTTCACTTCAGGCTCGTTAAAACATCGAAGGAGACTAGAGTCATCTTTAGCTTTTTCTCGACTCTTTAAAATTGAAAAAGAAAGTTGTGTCTAAGCGTCGTTAAAATTTATTTTAAACGGAATAATCATCACCATTCCCTCGTTGATCTTCGAAGTTAGTCTACCTTCATCACAAAGTTCTTGTAGAATCGCTAGAAAATCTTTTGGATAGACTAGATATGTCTGAACAACCGTCGACATCCAGGACTGTGTCATCCGACACAGCAGCGGCAGAGCCTCCTGCCGCTACTCCAACGATGTTCGCTGGTATACCATCTGTCCCGGCAAATTGTCAACAACAAGCTGGAGTCCAATCAGAGACTGTTTCGACGACATGGTTAGTTCCTATTTCTTCATCCGGATTATCATCTGGTATTTCTTATGTTGAAACTCAACGAATTGATCCAATGTGTCTTCAAAGGCCAATCTACCCTTTAAGTACTGGATTGCCACCATATGGAGGACAGTATGCCTTTTCATTGTTCCCCCCCGGAGAACAACCATATGGGAGTTTACAACAAAATTCAGGTCAAACTGGAATTACATCCAGCGGATGGGTACCAATACTGCATCAACAACCAAGGGTTGCATATTCAATGCAACCAGTCTACCCTGTGTCGAATGTTGCCACTATACCTGGTATGGTGATTGCGTCGCAAGTACAAGCGCTACTTGTGGCATGTCAACCCCAAGTTTCTCAGGTTGCCATACAACAACCCCTTGTCTCGACAACTCAATCGCAACCTCCGGTTAGTGCCTCCTTATCTGGAGCGACTCAGGCTCAAACAAGTACTATGACTCCTCATCTTGGTCAATCATCCAGTATTGGACAACAGCAAATGGTCCAACAACCAGAGCTGGTTCAAACTCATCAACCCCCATTCCAGCAATCATATCTAGGACCTGAGCAGCAAGTCTTTGTAAGTAATGGACAATCGCATTTCCAAAGCGGTTATCAACAACCATATTATAATGGTTATGCCCATCAACCTTGTCAAAGTTGCCAGCATCAAATACATTATGCTGGTATGCAAAGACCCACTGCTCAGGCGATTCCATCTTATCCTGGATATGCTTCGCCTAACCTGAATCAACAGTTGCCCTTTGTAGCAACTCTAGAATTACCAGATCTAAACCGGCTAACAAATGATCCAATTGCTTATGCCCCTTGGTGGCCAGCGATTCCGCATAAACTTCCGTCAGATATTCCTAAATTTAATGGAAATCTGGGTGAAGATCCGTCGAATCATGTGATGACATTTCATCTGTGGTGTTCATCAAACACCCTGAATGATGATTCGATAAGACTTTACCTTTTTCAGAGGACGTTAATGGGTCCAGCGGCAAAATGGTATATTGAATTGCCTAGAGCTTCGTTCGACAATTTTGAGTACCTTAGCCACGACTTTCTTAACCCATTTTCAATTACCGATAAGGTATGAAACGGGAACAGAACTCCTAACCAACTTCAAACAGACAACGGCCACTCACATATCTGATCATATACATGAGTGGCGACGTCGTCGTAGGATGGTAAAAACGTATGTTCCCGATCAGCTATTAGCTGAATGGTTTATCAAGTCATTACTTCCTGCCATCATGGAAGATGTGGCAAAGGGGGGAGTCGTAACGGAAGAGCAAGTCATTGCTCGTGCGCAATATCTGGACTTGGTTTACACTTAGTCCGGCACGCTCTATGACAAAATACCAGATGCCCCTAGACCGGAATTCTCAATTCCTCCTCCTCCTAAATCAAACAATGACTCTCATGCCGGCGATGGCGTGATTGGCGCAACAGACATGAAATCGACAAAGGCTATATCTAAAAAGGCCCGTAAGATTTCCGGTCAAAATGCAAATGAGGAACTTCTTGCCTTGGAAGTAAGTGCCGTGTCGGACGACAAGGGCAAACAACTGAAGCAACCAGGGGGCAAGAAGAAAAAGAAAGGGAGAAAAAGGAAACCCCCTGCGGGGTGTCATATATGCGATGAGGATCATTGGACAGTCGATTGTCCATACAAAGCTGAGCTTAAAAGATTCTTTAAGAGTTCGAAAACCTCAGCTGTGTTGACTGATCCGTTTCCAAGCCCGAGAACCAAACTGGTTGCTAATCAAAATGCTTCCTGATCCCAAGTGCTTATGTTGTCTGTCTCAAGGCAGCAAAATGATGCTTTGACAAGGAATAAAGATTACGGGAATCCACGGCTGTCGAATAACAAGGCTAATTGAACAACCTAGTAGTTTGACAACAACTTTGACCAAAGTTGCGCCACCCATCGTTCCTGAGCCAATGGTTAAGTCACAAAAAGGAGCAGCACACAAATCGACATTTAATCCTTGTGCGAAAATAGCACAGATAGAGGACCTGGCCCAATCGTCGTCCGCTATGTCGACACTTGAGGTACCGCAAAATTGCTTCTCCCAAGAGCAAGCTTTATTATTAGCAATAGGTGGGATTGACCCAATGGATTCCAATCTTGTGGTCTTTTATCATAAAGGATATGACCCTCAGTTACCAGCTCAACTAGCTTTCCTTATTCAAGTGAAAGCCCTCAACAAAACTGTTCATCGAACAATTATTGATGAGGGGGCATCTACATGCATTATGTTGATGAGTTGCTGGAAAACTTTAGGATCTCCAACCTTGTCGCGATCTTCGACGACATTAAAAGAATTCGACGGAAGGACATATACCCCATATGGTATCCTAAGTAACTTGAAAGTTGAACTAGGAGGGAAAACAGTAGAAATAGATGTTGAAGTCATCGATGGGAATCTTGATTACAACATCCTACTAGGAAGACCGTGGATCTATTCCATGGCCGCAGTTGTGTCGACCTACTTCAGGAAGATTGCATTTCCCTTCCAAGGAGGAATTACTATCGTCGACCAACAAAATTTTCTCCCCAACAGTTCACAAGTTACAGGAAGCATTCCAATGATCCATGGAAGCAATCGTTCGCTCCAAAATATCGTAGTAGGTCTCCTAAAAGACCCTGCTTTAATGGGTACTTTTGCCCTACCGCCTCCAAGTAATCTAGTGGAAGTGGCCACAGTGGAGTATGAAACCTTCTACATCTAATGGATTTAGACTCCGAGGACGGTTCTTATCTCGTGTCAACCTCGTTAAAAAATGAAGCAAGAGACATGAGGATAGTTATTTTATTGTGTCAACCTCATTAAAAAATGAAAATAATCCCCTTCCAAATCTCAAAGGTAAACCTTCATTCCAACCACCAAGTTGAATGCAATGAAGCTTGGGGGGCATGCACCTCGATTTGCGTTATTATGCCGGGGGCATGCAAACTTATCAACGAGCAGTTTTAGCATAAAGTTCATGCTTGTTAAAAAATAAATGCAAGATCCGAGCAGTTTTAACGCGGAATTCATGCTCGTTAAAAAATAAACATAAGCTTGAGCAGTGTTTTGGCGCATTCAAGCTCTTTAAAAAATGAACCCATTACCAGTAAAATAACCATTGTGTACGTAACCTTATCAGCCATAAAAGCCTTGGTCATGTTTGCACCGTCACCTCCACTTTTCATTTGGCCGATCGTTTAACTCCATATGATTGTTTACCCATTTTGAGGAACAGCTGCGAAGAGTGATTTCACCTAGCCATCCTTGTGACACTGCCGTGATTGGAAAATTCCAACCTGTACCTGGAATCAGCTGCTAACCCTGTTCATCACTCGTTCCTCAGAAGACGAGTCTTCTTTAAGCTCTTTTCAACTAACTCGTAAAATATGAAAAGATTGCCGAGTTTTGGCGTTCCAGCTCGTTAAAGCGACCGGAAGTGCTATCCCTCCTCTAGATTTTAATCTTTTTGGACCTGAGGGATTATTGCACAAAAAGATCGAGCGCTTGTTTTGTTTGGCTCGTTAAAACTATCGAAAACTCATCCCTTCTGTATTGTTTTATACTTTTTCGGACTTAAGGGATTAGATGACGAAAAAGGACTTTTGGAGTTAACTTTACGTACCTTTTCAGACTCTCTAAAAATGAAAAGGACCGAGTTATCCTTGTCGTTAGACTCGTTAAACCACTAAATAGCAACAAACTTGTCTTTAGACGAGAACGAGTTTCACTATCACTAGACTCGTTAAAACATAGCGATGGGCTTGCCCGAAGGGCAGGTTATAGAACAAGCATATGTTATCCTCCTCAAGCTTGACAAAAATAAAGAGGTACTGGTCAGCAATGACTGGGGAAAAATTGGGAAAAAGTCAAGAAAACTTTGATGGTAGCAGGTCGCTCTTGAACATGACACTTTTCCTCCATACCACAATCGGGTTGGGTTGTTTCATTCACCGGTCACATCACCATGGTCTCGCCATACCATCCATATTTGGGGTAATGCTACCAATCCATCGCATCAGTGTCGCCATATGTTCAAGAGAAGTCATTCAGAAAGAGTCAACCGGGTCCCATCCACTGCCATACATTATCCTTCATCCATTCATGACCGCCACCCTGAATCATATGTCACAGATCGTTTTCACCTCCATTAAAATCATTAGCTCCGTTCCGTGTCACTGATGTGGGATTCATCAAGGCCCTCCTTTGACAGATCGCTTCTTGTCGACATCAGCTCATTATCCAAGAAGTTGATCTAGGAACAACCCCTTCAGTACTTTGAAGCTTGCATGCCTCAATGGCAAGTTTCTCACTTCCGGCGACAGGTATACATCAATGACCTTCGACCAGAAGATTTTGCGTGGTGTTCGACGCCAAGTCCTTTATTCACACCACGTGAATTGTACTGCAGTACCTTGAGGGTCATTATCATTATCGGTGATTCCTCTCGCGCTTGTTAACGGTTTACATCATTGACCGGTAATCAAGCGATGTCTTTCCATGTTCGACTTTAGCGCAATTCTCACATGGATCGACTTGTACTTAGAGTGAAGATCGAACGAGTTTGAAGACCCCGGATCTAGTTTCATCCATCCGGGTTGCGATATATATTCAGAAAAAATAAAGACATTTGACATGTACATCATTGCAGCAGATGATCATCCTACTCAAAGGATGATAATTTCGCCAAAATTATTAGTCTACCATCAGACGATCGTCTGTTCTATGTACAAAAATGAATTTATAAAGCTGAGCATGGGAATGCCCGCCTCAGCTAGATCATGAAAGTAGTATGAATCATAATGTATTGTATTGTATTTTATTACAGGTCTCCTCCCAGCAGATAGATGAACTTCGGACCCTCCTGGATAAAGCATTTCACCCAATAAACGGCCTCATACTTTAGGGGGCAACTGTTATAGACATTTTTGTGCCTTACAGCATTGAGCATGAAATGTCCATAAACTAAGGGATCCAAAGTCCCTAAACATGTTGTTCCTACCCCTAGAAGAACAAGGCAAACCAACCACAGCAATTCACAGAAGTTCTCCACCAAAAAACACTCAAAAACAAGCCAATTCTGGATCATGTCAACTGCTCCACTGAGCATCTATGCTGAATGTCAACTGCCCCACTGTCTACCTGCGTTGAATGTCAACTCCAACAAAGGCTACCTGCGCTGAGCGTAATTGGACAAGTGGCAGGTTCATTCCTCAATGTGTCAATGCCCAGGAAGCTTCCAAAATGACACTTGCATCAAGGAATTCGACTGGTGATGAGTAAGAGGTTCCAAATCTCCAAGTGGAAGCAAGAACCTCCAAGTGGACTCAAGAACTGAGAGAGAAAGAGGACACTAGTCAGATCTCAAGCTGACTCATCCTCTCTCCAAAACATCTATATATAGATCTCTCCTCCATGAGATCTAGAGGCTAAAATCTTGTTATTGCAAAGAATTGTTGTTGGTTTGTGACTGGAAACATTGGGTGCTTAATGCTTTGAAGGGAGCTGAAGAAGGAATTCCATTCTGCTGGGAAGGAGATGCTGGATTGGAGCCCTATGGGTTGTATCTCTTCTTGAACCCTGTTATCAATCAATAAAGCTATCTTGATTCTTTCCTATATGCTGGTGTATTTTGTATGATTTCATTAGTGTATTTGATTTACTTCTAATCCTGAATCATTTATGAATATGTATATTTGCCTTTGTGTTGTATTCTTCTCTTGTCGCAAATAGTTGTTCTCTTGTCATAGGTAGCTGTTCTCTTGTGATCTCGTGGAAATCAAGTAGCTGTTCTCTTGAGCAAGCGAGGAGGCAAGTAGCTGTGAACACCCAAAGAGAAGAGGATCTAGATCGAGGTACAAACGGAAGACAACGGTAAGTCTATCGATCTCCCCTCTTTCACATTTCATAAAGGAAGAAACCATAATAGCTATATCTGTTTGTTGCTAAGGCACTGTCACACCTTAGGTGGATAGGATCGTCCTGCATAGGCATGTTTCCCCACAACACCCTAACACCTCATTCCAACCTTCATCCACTTTTTTCACCCACTCTAAAACCCTCAAAACAATGAAAACTACTCTCGGCCTCCTCCTGTAGGCCTCCTGTAGGACATTGTTTTTCCCCCTGTAGATTTCCTCTGTCCTCCTGTAGATTTTCCTGTAGGTTTGTTTTGAAGAGTGAGTGTGGGAAAATCCTCCAGAAGGCCACCTGAGACCTCCTAGGACCCATCCACACCATCCTACATCCCCTCAAGTACCAAAACTGCCCTCCAACGCCACCTATTCGATGCCACATTCACACACGATAAATTACATGCATCTCAATTTCACATAAAAATACATAAAAATCCAAAAATATGTTCTTTGCTTATTTACTTCCAGAAATAGCATAGTTAGATGTTGTTTACTTCCTTGAGTAGGTAATGGCATTCCTTTCATGGTTTTTATAGTTCTTTCTGCAAAAGTAGAATTAGTTGGTTAATTAGGGTTTACTAGGTTTGCTTTACATTTCAGTCTTTCTCCTTTCTGCAGTTAGAATAGCACCTGTAGAGTAATCTTTCTTTCCTTCCATCACATATAGAGCTTCTTATGGAATCCATAGAAGTTGGCTTGAGCTCCTAGTGATCTTGCGCCAGCTGACAAAGTGACAACCTGCAGTGAGAACTAGTACTTGTGCATACAACACCGACGCTTCCAGGTTTGTTACGAACTACCAGGTTGATAAGCGTAAAGTAGGGCAACCCAGGAGTTGCAACATTATTGCTACAATATTGGTGCTCACCAATTTTTGGCGTCGTTTCCAATGAAGCGTCAGACTATTCTGTGTTTACTGCTTTCTTCTATTTCCTATTGCAACATTCTGCTAATAGTTCATTTCAGCAAGAGTAGACTAGTCATTTCTTTTCCTTCAGTTCTGCATTTCCTTGCTTTCCTTTTCAATTATGCAAATTTCATTTTAGCAAGTTCATTTTAGTTAGTCGCAATTTTTTTTGTCCAATCAATTTCAATTTCTGTAGGTACTATCAGTGTGAGGAAAAGAAAAAAACAACAAAAAAAAAATATTTCCTTTCATGCCTCGTAGGAATAGAGATAACTTAGGAAAATTCTTGCCAAACACCCCCACTTCTTCACACAACCAACCTTCTCTCTTATTCGGTGGTTGTGATCAAAATGAACCCTTAGGTGAACATCCATACATATTTGAAGAGCCTATAGGGGAAGAAGAAGAAGAAGAAAACATTCCTTTGGAGCTAATGGCCGAAAACAGAAATGCAAGGGGGAACAAAGAGAGAATAGAGGGTACCTTTCCCATTCGGGAAACCAATGGGGACACCAAAATGAAGAATATAAGCCCTTCTTCCCTACCTCATTTCCATGGTCTAACTATAGAAGATCCTAACACATTCTTATTCGAGTTTGTTGTCATCTATTGAACTTATGACTATGCAGAAGATGAGCAAAAGTTGAAACCCTTCCCTTCTACTCTCAAGCATGCATCACTACGTTGGTTCATGGGATTACTTGGCAATAACATCACAACTTGGGCTCAAATGCAGCAGGCCTTTAACAATAAGTATCGAGACTATTGTAGGTCAAAATATACTAAAGAAGAAATCTTCCAAATGACGATAGGAAGTGATGAGTCCCTGGAAGACTATGAAGAGAGGTTCCAACTTAGTTACAAAAGGGTCGAGTGTACACTTGACCCTGAGTCTCTGAAGTTGGTATTGCTCAAGGGAATCTGGGAAGATCTTCTAGACACCCTCCATCTACTAGCCAGGGGAGACATTTACCAACTACCCTATGAGGACATAAAGACTATTTTTAGAAACCATTCTAGGGCAGCCAGAAAGAAAGGTAGGGGGAGTCAACCCATAGCTAGTACCTCTTCCTCCAACTCATCCATTAAAGGAGAAATTGGAAACATACTGGAGGACTTCAAGAGTGAGATGCTACAGACTCTTTCCATGCAAATGGACACCTTACATATTAAAAGAAAATAAGAGGAAGCAGAGAGGGCTTTGGCCATTTTTTCCCTAGATGCACCAAGAGGCATCCTAGGAATGAATGTCCATTGAACTCTATAGAGGTTTGTTCAGTTTGTGAAGAAAATCATTCTACAGATAAGTGCCCTTCCTTGCCCGGACTTAAAGTTGTATATGAAGGGGCTGAGAGAGTCACTGAATAGCTCTACTACATAAACCAAAGAAGGTTGCCTAGACCTAGACCATACCAGCAGGGGATGCAAGGGACATCTCAAGCATACTACAACCCCAACCAAGTGCCCTCCATACCTTATTTGGGTCCCCCTTCTCATCCTTCCGAGTCCACACCACCTCCTTGGTCCTTCACATCTCAATATCATGCCCAACTAGCCACCCATTCATTTCAATCTTATGTTTAGCCACAACCTCAATTGAATGCATCTCATCAGGGGTGGAGACCCCAATACAACTCTCTTCCCACTCTCATGCCTCCACCACTTGCCCAACCACAACCATTACCTTCTGCTCCACCAAGGCAACCCGAAATTCCTGCCCAGCCAAATCCAAACCCAAACAATAGACAGACTCAACAAGTGTATAGTAGGGAACCATCATGCCCAACTTAATAATGCTATGGAGATTCAAGAAATCAACTTGCGATCTAGGAAATTTCTCCTACATAGCCAGCCTCCACCCAAGGAGGTTGAGGAAGATAAAGAGGAAAGAAAACCTAAAGCAAATCCACCCTTTCTTGAGAGACTATCTGTGACAGTCCAACCTACCCCAGAAGAGACTAAACTCCTGGGAGAATTGAAACATTTATGTGTAAAGATACCACTTCTCCAAGCCATAAAAGATGTGCATATTTACAATAGGTTAATCAAAGAGAAGTGCTTTAGGCATCCAGGAAGGCGCAAGAGAGATGCCCCAACCATCAATGTCATAGGACAACTGTCTGACCTGATGTTGGGGCAGGTAATCTGTCTCAAATATTTGGACCCTAGAAGCCTAATAGTCGATGTCCACATCAATGGCACAATGATACCGCATACCTTGATTGATCTAGGAGCTGCCATTAATGTGATGACAGAGGACACAATGCTCAAACTCAACCTCCAACGCTCCTTGAGGAAGACGACGACAGTTCTACTGCTAGCAGACCACTCCACAGTGACCCCTGAGGGGATTATGGAAGATGTGCTGGTCTCCATTGATTCTTGGGAGTACCCTGCTGATTTCTTAGTTCTCTATCCAAAGGCAAAGCTCACTGGGTATCCTCACATTCTGGGAAGACCCTGGTTGGTTACAACCGATGCCTACATTAGCTGTTGAGTTGGGAACATGACCATAAAGAATGGGCACATGTCAAAGCAGTTAATCCTATATCTTCCTACCCAACCCTTGCTAGAACATGATCTACCTCTCTGGTTGGAGGAGGAATATGAGGATGAAGTTTATTCTACACCACTTTGTACATTAGAAACTGCCATGGGGGGAAAACCGCAAGATGAGGATGATATGATCGAAAATTTGATTCAGAATCCACCTCCCAGTGTATCACCATTAGAAGACATAGTAAGAGAAATACAAAACAACCCCTCAACTAATCTCTGTGTGGCCGATCCTACTTCTCCCGGTGTCAAAAATATGGAGTTCAGCCTAGAAAGACCATTGAAAATCAATCCATCTCTATCTACTTCCCAAGAGAAGGAGCTATGCAGCCTACTGAGAAAACATCTAGATGCCTTCGCCTGGAGTTATAAGGAAATGAAGGGAGTGCACCCTTTAGTATGTACTCATCATATATACAACAAGGAAGATTGCAAACCAATCAAGCAGCCTCAAAGGAGGATGAATCCAGCACTTAAAGATATTGTTAAGGAAGAACTGCAGAAATTGCTTGATGTGGGGTTCATCTATCACATCTCTAACAGCGAATGGGTATCTCCTTTGGTGCTAGTGCCAAAGAAAAATGGTAAGTGGAGAATCTATGTCAACTATCGGGAATTGAACAAAGACACTAAAAAGGACCATTTTCCTTTACCTTTCATAGATCAAGTGCTAGACGGTCTGGCAGGGAAATTTTTTTTCTCTTCCTAGATTGGTTTAGTGGGTACAATCAGATTCAAATCAGCCTAGAAGACCAAGATAATACCACCTTCACTTGTCCTTGGGGTACATTTTCATATCGGGTCCTTCCTTTTTGTTTGTGCAATGCTCCGGCCACTTTCCAAAGAGTGGTATTGAGTATATTTTTTGAATTGGTTCATGATGCAGTAGAAATATACATGGATGATTTTACTCCTTATGGTTCTGACTTTCAGGAAGCTTTATCTAACCTAGGAAAAGTTCTAGACAAGTGTATTGAGATGAACCTGTCCCTCAGTCCGAAAAATGTAAGTTTTTGATTACTTAAGGGACCGTGTTAGGTCATGCAATATCTCAACAAGGACTGCAGGTGGACCCCAACAAAATTGCAATCATCCAAAGGATACCACCTCCTCAGAAGGTGAGAGATGTCAAAAGTTTCCTAGGCTTAGCCGGATAGTACAGAAGATTCAATAAAGATTTCAGCAAGCTAGCCTCTCTTTTGTTTGGCCTCTTAGGCAAAGATGTTGAGTTCATATGGTCAGAAAATTGTCAAGAAGCCTTAGATGCCTTGAAGAGCAAGCTAGTGACTGCCCCAATTCTCATAGGTCCAAACTGGGCCCTGCCTTTCCACATTCACACAGATGCCTCTAAAAAAGCAATAGGAGCAACCTTAGGAAAAATTGATGAAAAGTTACCTTATTCCATATACTTTATAAGCAAAAACTTGTCAAAGGCAGAGTTAAATTATACAGTGACTGAGAAGGAACTCCTAGCTGTCATGCATTCCTTAAACAAATTCAAACATTATATCACAGGCTATCAAACCTTTGTGCACACTGATCATGCTACAATTAGATATTTAATGAACAAACCAAATGTAAATGCTCACATTATTAGATGGTTGCTTTTACTGCAGCAATTTGATTTGACCATTATTGATAAGCCTGGTAAAGAAAATGTTGTTGCTGACTTTTTGTCTAGAGTAAATTTGCCTGCAGGTGAAGAAGGAATGGTGGATGACCAAATGCTAGATGAGCACCTATTTTCTATATCAATACTCTCTCCATGGTTTGTTGATATAGCAAACTACCTGGTTTCAGCATAGTTCCCACCACACCTGTCCTCAAAAGAGAAGAGAAAGATAGTAAGTAAAAGTGCCTCTTTCACCTGGATTATGGGAAATCTCTTCAACCTTGGCCCAAATCAGATCTTGAGAAGATGTGTTAGGAAGGAGGAAGTCTTTGACATCCTCCTAACCTGTCATGACGGGCCTTGCGGAGGTCATTTTACAGCAAAAAGAACTGCCTTCAAGATACTACAAGCAGGCTACTACTATCCCACTCTTCATCAGGATGTGAGGAGATATACAAGCCAGTGTGATCGGTGTCAGAGGATGGGGAAACCTACTCCAAAGGATGAGATGCTGATGCAACCTCAAGTGACCTTTGAGCCATTTGAGAAGTGGGGCATGGACTTTGTGGGTCCTATTAGCCCTCCTTCAAAGCAGAAAAATTCATCATTGTGTGCACTGATTACCTGACAAAGTGGGCAAAGACAAAACCAATCAAAGTAGTGACAAAGGAAAAAGTAGCTGAGTTTTTGAGAGAAACATATTCTACAAGTTTGGGTATCTAAGAGAGTTGGTCACAGATCAAGGCAATCATTTCACTTCCAACTTGATTAAAGACCTACTCACACATCATAAGATCAAGCACAAGACTTCCACCCCTTACCATCCACAAGCCAATGGGCAAGTGGAGGTCACTAACAGATCATTGGAAGGGATCCTGACTAAGGTAGTGAGCAGCAATAGAAAATACTAGGTGGATAGATTAGTTGAGGCCACTTGTGCCTACAACACAACATGGAAGACCACCACAAGGTTCACAACTTATGAACTGGTCTATGGGAAGAAGGCTTTGCTGTCAATAGAATTTGAGTTCAATACACTAAGGATGGCAGCTCAGCTGGACCTAGACCTCAGCCATGCAAAGAAGGAGAGATTACTTCAGCTCAATGGATTGGATGAATACAAATTGTAGGCCCTTCTCCACACAGAGGTAGTTCAGCTTCAGAGAAAAATATGGCATGACAAAAATAACAAGGAAAAGCAATTCCAAGAGGGATATTGGGCACTACTCTATGATTCAAGATACAAAGAATTCAAAGGCAAGCTGAGGACAAGATGGCTAGGACCCTACACTGTGGATAAATGCATTGACAATGGTTCAGTTCTGATCATAACCATTAATGATGAAGCCATCCCCATGCTTGTCAATGGACATCGGTTGAAAGTCTACAAGAAACCCCTCTCCAAGTGAGATTTTATTGAAGGTCTGAATAAAATAGTGATGGTAGTGGAGCATGTCTTAGCTTCCACTTCACCCACTCACTGAGGAAAAAAATAAAAAATAATAAGGACTCAAGTGAAAACCTCCATGAGGCGCTTGAGTCCCATCATTGGGTTGAAAACCTCTTCTGAGGCAACCCAGTGATGTCAAAAAAAAGAGAAAAAGAATAAGATCCTTGGGTGAAAACATCCCTTGGATGCACCCAGGGTAGGCAATTAGGGTGAAAACCTCTCTGAGGCACCCTAGTTGCTTTTCAGAAAACAAAAAAAAAAAAAGAGAGAGAAAAAAGAAATGAATTTTTGTTGCATTGAAGGTTTGTAGGAGGACTACAGGGAACAGAAAAAGGTGCCAAGGGGACCCTGCCATTCATAACAACACCCATCTCACCTTCTCCACACTTTTCTCCATAATTTCTAGCATTTCTTTCACCCCACTGTGCTTCTTTTTCAAAAACTGTGTTTTCTACAGGAGGCTCCCGTAGGAATTACAACGAGCTAGAAATGGATACAAAAGGGAGTTTGAGGGACAAGGAAGCTTCATGAAGAACTTATAAACCCTCCTACAGTCTTCAAACCTCTTTTCCATCATTTCCAAGCCTGCATCACACCCCAAGTATCATTTTTTTTCCTGTCCAAGAAAAACACAGAAAAAACAATCTTTCAGTAAAATAATAAAAAACAAAAAATAAGAGAGGAAGCAGCACCATCCACCTCACCTGAAGCCTACCTACTACCTCTCCATCTTTATCTATACCTATGGCATCATCCTCAAGCTCCAAGCATAGGAAGAAGTTGAAGTTTCAAGGGGAGAAGCAGCTACAGGAGCTCCTGTAGGAATTCCTGTAGCAGTTGATCCCATCAAAACCCAGCACCAGCAGCAGGAGAATGCACACATGAAGGTTGAGAATAAACCTGAAGCTCAGACCTAGCCAGAGAAGAACCTGCACAAGTCACAACCACACATTAGCAAGTAGGCAACATGCATCAAAATAAATAAAAGCATGCAGCAGAGAGAGAGCCACAACACCTCACAACAAATACATTCGGATCACAGGTAAGTAACTAAATCGCTCCTCTATTTGCATTTGTGTGATTAGAAGTCATGCAAAAGCAACAAGATGGTTGAGGTTGAACGAGGGAAAGGTGGCCAGTTAACTGGGCCACCTACATCTAGTTGCCTCCACTCATCCGAGATGTCACCCACATGTGTGCATAGTCAACTCCAGCACAAGATGCCAAGGATAGGTAGTGGAGGCAGTGTGAACTCCGATGCAATGATGGGAGATGATTACGAGGAGAATCCATGATGACCAAGCAGGTGGGGACCAATGGTCTAAATATTTCCAACGTATACCTTGCTAGCTCACCCCTCATCATTGGAAATATCCATAAAGGGTAATAAGTACTCCTCCCCGAGCATTCTCACCACCTTTTCCTTCATTCTCTCCTCGTAACTTAGCTACACTAGTCTCCTTGTGCCCCCACAACCTCGTAACCATAATCCTCCATCAATCTCTCCCATATTCCTACTTTCGGTGTTTTCTATAGAAGCACCTATAGGTTCTACGAGAGCACCAACAAGAATTCCACAGGAGGGACAACAGGCTTCTACAGGAGGGGAAGTGAGTTGTTTTGAATGGAGAAAACTTGATTTTTTGCACGATTTTTGGTCTAAAGAGGTATGGTTCATGCATGCCCGCTATTGAATATCAATATATGAAAGAAATGGTCTTAATTTGAGGAGGAAATAAGTCTTTAGGAGAGGAGAAAATACATTAAAAAAAAAAAAAAAAAAAAAAACTGCTTATTTAAAAAAAACACAGTCTCCTCTATTTCTCTGTTTTTCTCAAAATTTGTTGTCTCCATCTCCAAATTTGGTTTCCCAAAAGGGTATAAAAAAAATGACAGGAGGGTTTATGAGAAAGGATCCCACTAACTCCACTAGGCTCCATGCACATCCACAAGTGGTGGACATCTTCACGAGGGCAAATTGGATGAATTTCTTTGAGAAATCCCAAGGGTTTGATGAGGAAATTTCCCAAGAGTTTGCTCTCTCTCTGGTACCCCACACAATAACTCATGCCACTATCACCTTTAGAGGTATTTCCATGGAGATAACCTCTGAATTTATCAGTAGGGTCATTACCCTTCCTCTTGGGCTGCCTTTGAGTAAGGATGAGAAACCAATTGGCCAAGCTGCCAAGAAATTTTTGGGCTGGTCATCCTCGCTAGCTGAGCTCAGCTGGGAAGAGAGAGTGTTCCCAACCAAAGGGAGGGAATACTCGTTGTTGCCGAACGACAGTGAGGTATCATGCTCGCATAGATAATGTAGCCGAACAAAGTGAGGTATTACTCGTGACCAAATGACTGTGAGAAAATATCAGTCGGATTACGACTGAAGGGAGTAGCTTCACGCGAATACATTAGCGGGAAGCTTGACACCTATACGAGTAAGACTTTATCACCTCAAGCAAGTATCACCAACTTGACCTTGTACGATTAACCTGCCTCACCTCAAGCAAGTATCACCAACCCTGGAAGATAAGATTGATTGATTACCCTGTCTCACCTAAAGCAAGTAGCTACAGTCCATGGGCCGATTCACCGTTACCCCCCCATGCCGAACGACAGTGAGGTATTGATTGTTGCCGAAGCCTGTAGCTGGAATATATTAGTTGGAAGCTGGAAGCTGGATAGAGATATTTTACCGAACGAATAGAGGTATACCCATGAATAGGTAAAGGTTAAGCTTATCCAACCATACCCATAGCCATAGGTCCAGGTTAAGCTTATCCAATCATACCCATCCTATCCACTCTCTGTGCTTCTATTCCCCTCTCTAGAATGGTGCGGTTCTGTTGATGTAACAATCCTGATTCGTGCCATGTGGCTTTGACAGTTCTATAGCATTTATGGGGAGGTGTTGTGGGAGCTAGGGTGTGGTAAGACCCTGATTGATGCTATGTGGATGGGGATATGTAGAGCAGTTATGGAGGGGAGATAGGGTGGGGGAGATAGTGGTAAGACCCTGCCCTGAGGGATGCTATGTGGCTGGGGATATGTAGAGCAGTTACGGAGGGGAGACCTTGACTTAATGGGGAAGACCCGGATACCCACAATGCGGATGAGGCAGTTATATAGCAGTTATGGAGGGGAGACCTTGACTGTAATGGGGAAGATACGCTGCTTCCTTTCCTGTAATGTGTACCGGATTCCTACAATGTGGATTGGTGGATTGGCAAGTCATGAGGAAAGAAAACATCCCCTTTCATTAAGTCATGAGGAAAGCAACCTAACTACTTTGCCAGTCATGAGGAAGGCAACCTAACTACTCTGCCAGTCATGAGGAAAGCGACCTAACTACTTTGCCAGTCATGAGGCAAGAAACCTCCGCCTCCCAAAATGGCCAAATGAGTAGGGAAACCTTGAAAAACCTCCGCCACCCCCCCACCCAATAAGTAAATTCAATCAATTTTTAGGGATATATATGGGAGCTAGAGGTCCACGATATAGGTCCACGATATGGAAGGCTTCATGGGGAATGACATATATAATATATGCTCGGAATCTCCCTCATTCAGAAACCGATATGAGATTTCATTACGCTTTGGTTGACCAGCCCTCGCTCGGTTAATCGACCAGCCCACCTCTCGATTTTCCAAAACAATGAAACCCCTGTAGAAGATAAAAATGGCATTAGAATGGCTAGCATACCATATCCTTGGGATGAGGTTAGCTATCAAATAATCAAATACATTTCCTATGAGGGGAGGTACAACATTGTCTATGGTTATCACTTTAGAATCCTCCATGAATTAAGGTATGGCATGGACACTCCAGCACCTCAGAAGCTCAATATCCCCTACTTCCTCTTGCAGTCCCTCATTAACTCCAGCACTAAGGTTCAAGCAGGAAATTCAGAGTACCTAGCTCACCATGGGTTAATCAAAATCCTAGTGGAGGAAGCCCTCCATACATTTACACTCCCTATAGCATGGGAAGTCTTCCGAAACATGACAGCTGAGGATGACATAAAGGCCTTAACCTATGATGTCAGTCCTATTGGCAGTGAGGAGGAAGAGCAGCAAGGGGGAGAAGGTGAAGCCACTGGTGACTTAGCAGAACAAGAAAGGAAGGAGGAAGAAACTGAAATAAAGGAGGAGAGAGATGAAGAAACAGAGCAGGAAGAGACAGAAGAAGAGACAGAAAAAGGGATAGAAGGAGGAGAAAAAGAGGTAGAAAAGGCATAACAAGGAGAAGAGTCCCCTGAGACTCTAGAAAGGAAGGCAACAACTGCCTGCACTGCCCTCAGTACACCAATCAAGCCAAAGAAAAATAGGAAAAGATAGACCTCCATGTATTTCAAGGCTAGGAAGAGCACAAGAATCAAAACAGGAAAACTGCAGCCCTCTTCAAAAGTGCCAATTACCATTGAATATTTTCCCTCTACCAAGGGGAAATAATCCCCTTCCAAGACTCCTATAACATATGAAAGGGGGACTCCTAGGTCTTCCACATGGAAGGAAAAGGTAGTACTACAGGACCCAAAAACAGTCCTACATGAGGCTTAGACAGTTCTACAGGAGACATTGTCAAAACTACAGGAGACCCAACAACTTGAGAAAAGGATAGAAGAAAAGCCACAGGTGAAGGAGGAAGAACTAGAGATACAAGAACCTGATCCCCAACCTAGTCTTGCCTCCTATTACAATCTACTTGAAGGAGGAAGTATAATCCCACAAAAGTTTGCAATACCACTATTCTTTGAATTGGAGAAAGAAATAGTAAGAACACATAGGTGGATGCAAATAGCCAAATCCAGAGTTGAGGATGTTGGCCATATGGAAAACAAACTGAGGGAAATGGGCAGAGAGTTGAGTGCTATCAGAGATAAGGAAGCAATTACAAGAAGCCACCTTGAAGCTGAAAATGAATTGTTAAGGAGGTAGCTGCAAGAGAAAGAGACTCAGCTAGAATGTATGGCCATCTTATCCATGGAGGCATTGCAATGTAGAACACCAGAAAAATCCTATGGCCTCTATCTCAAGGACCAATGGTTAGAATTCTAGATAAAGACTTTGGCACAAAGAGGCACAATGCCTTTCCAAGATTACAGGCAATTTATGGATCTGTGTGACCAAAGCAGATCAAAGGATAAGGCAAAGATGGTAGAATTATACCTACATAACATGGCCCTCACATACATGAATGTGTGGGACCCCAATGCCAAGCTAGGGAACCTACAATTAATGGCCATGGCCTCATGGATGAACCATGAAGAATTGAGGACAACAGAAATAAAAAGATTGATGATAAAGGAGCAGAATGAGCCACTAATGATAAGAGTTGAGCCATTAGATCCTATGGCACTCATCAGCACACACAACCTACTTGCTAATGACCCTTAGATTGCCCCTAGATATCTCACCAATCAGGCACAAGCCATTGCACACTTTGAGGATATGCAAAGGCTACTTGGGGATGATTTTGTGCATGCATGCATGAGGAGATGGAACATCTTACCACACAATTTGCAGATCAGGGAATATCATTCCCCCATGAGGCTGAAGGAGGCATTGAAAAGAGTGCCAATGTACAAGCACTCCATGCAGAGGCAAAAGGTCAACTGGATTGGCCTCAAACTAAGTCCCCCACTGTCGTTAGGCATGCTAGAAGGCAGAAGGGAAGAAGAAGAGGAAGAGTGGTGGAAGGATATAGACAGCAAGGTAGGATTCTATGGCAAAGAAAAGCAAACCACATCAGAAGCTTGGGATGCTAGGGAGGCCACCAGGGCCATAAAAGATGAGGAAATTGGGTAAGTTGCTCAGAGGATGAGCAACACTTTCAGTAGGGGGGTGATGATGAGCCTCATAAATGGGTAATTATATGGGATCATTTTACCTCCTAACCTAGTCAAACCAACCATTATCTTAGCTTATTACATGATTTTTTGATTATATTTCTGCTTATAGAGTGAGTTGAGTTAGTTATTGTTCCATGTGGTCTAACTTGTATTTAATGCAGATTATTGATGAGTTTTGAGGTCAAAGTCAAGGATCCAATGGAAAAATAACAACAATAACTCGAATTGGAAAAAGGAGAGGACTTATAGGAGGGAATCCTCTTCATTTATTACTCCTCACTTCGAATTCCCCTTCATTCATCTCAGAGTACAAGCAGCCGAATCATGCACTAGAAGGCAGCCGAGCAAGTGGAGGATTACTGATGATTATCTCGAGTTTTGGGAGCCAAGCCTCCCTGATTTTAAGGAAGCTTTTGGTAGCTTCATTTTTATAAGTAGAGAGACCTAGGGCCTCACTAGGGTCAAATTTTTTGTTGGATTTTTTCTTATGTAAACTCTACTCCAACTTCAAGCTTATTTTTTGTGACAGTTTCATGTAATCTTGCTATTGTTTTGAAAATAAAGATGGAATCCTTTTTGAACTAGCATTGAGTTACCTGAGAGGGTTGAAGCTCTTAGGTTAGGTCCCAATCCAAGCAGTCAATCTCCTCTTTACCTGTATCTGTATGCTTTGTTTCAGTTTGTAGATTAGTTGTTGTTAGATGTATTTCTTTTATGGTTAAGAATAGGTTGCTTTTGATGATTTAGTAGTTTGCTTCCATTTGTGCTTTCTGTAGCAGGTTAAACAGTGATCAACAAAGATTCAAAAGGCTAGCAATAGTGCCTTGGCCTCTCTTCCTCCCTTTGGGACCATGATTTGAGGCAAAGACTCTCTTGTTGCCCCAAAAACACAGATTTTCCTCCTTCATAGGACTTCTAGTGTTTGCGGATTTTTAGAAGGTTAATAGTCCAGTTTTGCTTCAATTTAGATCTTCTTCATCATGCTTACTTCCTAATTTGAAATAGTCTTCTTTTATGCTTTCCTTTCCTACAGTATTTCTCGGCATTTCCTTTCATAAATCATAGTTTAGACACTTTTTATGTAAAACTTTGTTTTTCCTCAATGCATTCATTTCACTTGTTGCTTGATTTCCTTGGTTGACTATCCGTTTCTATGCAGCATATCTCTTCCAATATTAGGCCAGCTTATTAGAAATAGCACCCTCCATCTAATCCATGCCCTATTGGTCTCGTAAACCTCACCTCAATTCTGCCTTAGTTTCCTCCATTTTTCCTAGAACTTCTTCCTCTCTCCTTGAGAAAATCCAATCATCTTTCTCTCTCATGGTGGTTCATGGTAGACCATAGGTGCCCTAACACCTCATTCCAACCTTCATACACCTTTTTCACCCACTCTCACACCCTCAAAATAGTGAAAACTGCTCTCGGCCTCCTCCTGTAGGCCTCCTGTAGGACATTGTTTTTCCTCCTGTAGATTCCCTGTGTCCTCCTGTAGATTTTCTTGTAGGATTTCTTTTGAAGGACGAGTGTGGGAAAAGACTCCAGAAGACCACCTGAGACCTCTTAGGACCCATCCACACCATCCTACAACCTCTCAAGTACAAAAACTGCCCTCCAATGCCACCTATTCGCTGCCACATTCATACACAATAAATTACATGCATGTTAATTTCACATAAAAATCCAAAAATATGTTCTTTGCTTATTTACTTCCAGAAATAGCATAGTTATATGTTGTTTACTTCCTTGAGTAGGTAATGGCATTCCTTTCATGGTTTTCATAGTTCTTTATGCAAAAGTAGAATTAGTTGGTTAATCAGGGTTTACTAGGTTTGCTTTACATTTCAGTCTTTCTCCTTTCTGCAGTTAGAATAGCACCTGTAGAGTAATATTTCTTTCCTTCCATCACATATAGAGCTTCTTCTGGAATACATAGAAGTTGGCTTGAGCTCCTAATGATCTCGCTCCAGCTGACCAAGTGACAACCTGCAGTGAGAACTAGTACTTGTGCATATAGCGCCGACGCTTCCAAGTTTGTTACAAACTACCAAGTTGATAAGAGTAAAGTAGGCAACCCAGGAGTTGCAGCATTATTGCTGCAATACTCGTGCTCACCAAGCGTCAAGGTCATCCTGACCACCTACAATTCATTTTTATTCATTGTAGACATTACAATATTTGTTTTAATATGCATAAGTGTGTCTTTTGCATTGAATCTGGTCATATCATAGGGTTTGTAGTGTCAAAGGAAGGAATTGGATTGATCCCCTCAAAGTTGAGGCCATTGTAAACTTACCCCCTCCATCATCTTTGCATCAGTTGTAGAGTTTGCAAGGGAAAGATAATTTAATTCATCGTTTTGTACCTAACTACGCTGAGCTTGCCAAGGGATTTACTCGTTTGTTGAAAAAAGGCATCCCATTTATTTGGGACGAAATCGCTCAACGATCTTTTGATGCATTAAACACTCTCATTAGTGCTCCTTCACTACATCCCTCCTACTATCACCATGATTACTTCTTGTACTTGGCCATAGCCGATAGTACTATTTCCATGGTACTTGTGCAAGATGATGATGAAGGAAATGAACACGTGATCTACCACTTAAGCTAGAATCTCATTGATACTAAGACTCTATATTCCCATGTCGAGAAGCTTGATTTAGTTGTCATTCACGTTGTTTAATTCTTTTTTCACTATATTCTTTTACGAAAAACCACTGTCATTTCTAATTACAACCCCATGACCTATATTTTGACCCGTCAGTTACTGGGGGGAAAATAATCTAAGTGGATTGTTATCCTTCAAGAGTTTGATTTGGAGTTTGCTATGACCAAATCAAAGAAGTCATTAGTTTTCACTGAATTGATTTGTGACCTTCCCTCTACAACCACGTCTATTGTTTTTGATGAGTAAATTCCTGACGAGACTCTCTTTCTCATCAACACTCTTGACCCATGGTATGGGGATATTATTGTTTATCTCTAGACCCAAACTTTTCGATCAGAATTGTCTAATTCTGAACGTCGTCGCATTTGACATCAGTTCCAAACATATCGAATCATTGGTGATACTTTGTACCATGTTGGTGTTGATTCTATCCTTCAATGATGTTTGAAACTCGAATAAGTTGAGAGAGTTCTCAATGTCTGTCATTCTAGGGCTTGCAGTGGCCACATATCTCAGTATGCTATTGATTAGAAAATCATTCATGCCAGTTATTTATGGCCATCCATCTTTCAATATTGCATCTTAGCAGTCCAAAAGTGCCACACTTTTGAGATTTACAACCATAAACAATGCACCCCACCCACACCCCTCTACCCAGTTATTACCATCGGCCCATTTTCTAAATGGCGGATTGATTTCATGACATGTACGCCTTGCTCGTCTGGGGGGCATGGTTATATCATCATCGTCATTGATTACTTTACCAAATGGGTTGAGGTGATGCCCACATGTGAAGTTGATGGTAAAAATTCCGCTCAATTTATTTTTAACCATGTCATAGCCTGATTTGGTGTCCCTCAAGCCATTGTTACTAATCATAGATCTCATTTCTGAAACCACATGATGGCAAAGCTTACTGCTCAGTTGGGTTTGCGACATGACAACTCAATCCCTTATTATCCACAGTCCAATGGCCAAGTTGAGGCAGTCAACAAAGTCCTCGTTACTATGCATCAATGCGCTAATGGGATGCATAAATCAAATTGGCATCTTATGTTATTTTCATATCTTTGGGCTTACCAAACTACAACTAAGATTACCACTAGATTCACAATATTTCAGTTGGTATATGGCTTGGAGGCAACTCTTCCAATTGAGTGTGAAATTCCTTCATTGAAACTAGCCATCAAATTACTCCTAGATACCTCACCTAAAGAGGAACATTTACTTTACCTCGAAAGGCTCGATGAAACCCGCCGCTTCACAGTGTTAGTAATTGAAGCCCAAAACAAATGAGTTAAGGCTCAGTACGATAAAACTGTTTCTCCTCATTTTTTTGCTGAAGGTGACTTGATCTTGCTTTATGATCAAGCCAATGACAAATTGGGAGTTGGGAAATTTGAACCAATGTGGCATGGGCCTTACATTGTCAAGCAAGTTCTACAAAAAGGCACCTACAAATTATTGGATTATGAAGGAAATTCTTTGGTTGACCCCTGAAATGGGCTTTACCTGAAGAAGTATTATGCGTGATCATTCGTGTGGATAATTATGTACATTAGTGTGTGTTTTCATTAGCGTGCAGTGTGATTTTGGTGTGTTAGTTTGCTTTTGCAAACCTTTTCCTCTTCTTACCTTGTGCTCTACTTGGTTTGCAGATGCCATCCTGTTAGCACCTAAATCTGCCTTATGCTTAAGGAAGGAAAAATTCAAGGTAACCACAAACCATGCTCAGTCTAGTAGCTAGCCCTACCAGAACAGGAGAGGGCTCTCTCCGAGTCATGCTCAGCGAATAAGTAAACAGAATGGTCTGAGATGACTAACAGTGAAATATTGATCATAGGCTAGTAAGTAAATATGGATACAAGAAGCAATTTTTTATGAATGACTGAGTTTCTGGGATGGTATGGGAACAACAGACAGAAATGAGCAAAGAATTTAATACAAAGGCACAGATTATTTCGTGAGGGAAGACAGGAGAAAAGTCTAGCAATTTAGTTTGAAATAACGTGGAATGGAGGAATTTCTTAGGAGGGTGAAAAGGGCATAAGTACATGAATCCTTTTCAATAGAAGAAGAACACCGAACATGAAATTTTCCCACAGGCAGAGAAATAAAAATGAATTCTACCTTATCTAACTTAGAAAATTTCACTGGAAATGAATATGAAATGAATAGTGAAACATTACGAAATGCATATGAAACATAAGAGACACATTTTCTACACTCACAACCACATGAATCTCATGAAATAGAGCCGCTACCTTTCATTAATCCTTTGTCAAAATATACAATGAAGAACTGAGTTTCTCTCCCACAGTCTCCCAGAAATTACAAGCCAACCCTTTGCAAATGGTTTACATACAATAAATAGACTATGCCATGAGGAAATAGAATGACCAAGAGTTGGGGAGTTTTTTGAATCATTACAAAGTGGAAGTGGAAAGCCAACCATTAGTTACAGGTGCAGCATTACAAAAATGACAAATGGCTTGGGTGACTGCTCGCCTTCCTTTGCCACTTGGATAGGATCCCACCTTTAGTGAAAATTCTTTTTAAACATTTCCTTAGTTTCTGAGAAAAATATAGTGTAAATGAGCGGGCCCACTTGGAGAAAGTCGCGAATCGAAATTTCGCGAAGCGGGTGCGATTTTGGCCTTTTTCTCTATATGCGCCGCGCCACTTTGGAGTCTGTTTTGAGGCACCTGTAGGAGTCCCAAATGTGCCCAAGTGTGCTTGTTGGAAAGCCTGACCTGTCTACTTTCCAACCCAACTGGAATTTCTGAATTTGGTGCTCATTTACCCCTCCACATCTTCATTCTACCAAGACTGCTTCCTGTGTGTCAAAATAGGGGCAAAGAGGTCATTTTTTGAGTGTGTTTGACCTCCTGGAGACTCAAATCATGCCAAAATTTCTTTTCCAAGCACCAGTAGTCATGATTTTTCATGGTGAATCGAAAAATGCAAACCATTTTTGATTTGGAGCTCCCAGGGAGAAAAACCCTGTTTTGTGCCCAAAAATTTGTCATGTGACCAAAATTGCCCCAATTTTTTTGAAATTTTGGCTAGAGGTTCTCTATGAAGTGTTGTGCTGGGCCATAAAGGCTTCAACCAATATCTGAAGTCGATCGAGCTCCATTTGCCTCTTTTGATTCTTGATTGCCTTCCTCAATTTTGCCTTCAAATTCCTGATTCGAGCCTTGCACACTTTGTTTCGCGCCATGTAGTGGAAAGCCATATGTCTCAGCAATGCATGGTCCTTGTTGGCCTTGTCCAGTAGCCTCTATAAGTGCATGTTAACTCTCTCAAGGTTGGCCTCCTGATCCTCATTAATCTCTTACTCCAATGACGTGAGCTCAACTCTTCTCCTTTGTGCAGCTTGGTGATGCTCACGAATGTTTTGTAGCTCCATGATCGCTTGCTGATCCTCAAGCTGTTTGTTCCTCTACTACAGATATTTCATGTTCCACTTAGCCCTCTCCAAGTCAAGGGATAAGGCTTCAATCTCTGATTGCTACTCCTGGATGATCTCTTTAAGCTATGCACTTTGCGGATCTCTATCTGTATCATCATCATGAAGGAGAACAAATTCAGTCTCTCGTTCACCTGATGGCTCACCTGAAGGCCCCTCATCCTGCATTGGCTCCTTGCCTTTGTCCTGTTCCTGTGATGCTGATGGAGGAAGCGAGGCCCCTTCCACCCCAGGTGGAGATAACTTCTGGTGCCTTTTTGATATGTGATGAAAACCGGCACACTAGCAGTCTCATGGTGCTCATACTGACGAGAAGGTTCACCCTCATGCTTAACCTCTGATAATACCTGTGAAGTGCTGAAAAGGTCACGAGAGATGAAATCATCCCAAGTAATGCCCTGCAATCCCATCTGATAAACCACCAAAATCTTAATAAGAGCAAAGTGATAAACACTGTTAAGTTGCTATTGAGGGGTCTTGTGCTACATGAAGGTGTTCATCCTCTCTATGTTCCTTCAAATCAAATATGGGATGTTCACCATCCGTACCCTGGTAAAGTGCATGAGCAACCTGATGTGATAGGCATATAGACGAGAGAACCTCCCCTCACAGTTGAAGTACTTCATGATCAACTTCACGAGTGGAGCATATTCATCTTTTAAGTATCGGAATGGAAAGACTCTTGTGAGCCGCCTCAAGAAACTGGCCTTAACGTAAGGCTCATAATGTTGCTGATCAACCTTCTGTTTCTTGTGCCATGGTTCTCCAACATTTGGTATGCCGATTTCTAATGAGACAGTTTCAGGTGTCAGTGTGAAGGTGACACCGGCCAAGATAGAGTGATTTCCATGTAGGTGAATCACAAAAAGATGAGCAAACTCATTATGAACTTGAACATTAGCCACCCTTTGACAAAATTCAAAACATGATAGATGCTGGAACCATGACATGGCAAGAGGGCAGGCCTGCAATTCAATGAGGGCGGTTGGCTCATCCCTAACATGTTTGCCACTCTTGTGATGTCCCCTGGGAGCCTGTTCTTCTGAGGATGAATCACTTTGTGTCTCCATCTCATACTCTAATAAATGCTCAAATGCCATGACTGCTATGTGTACTGTACTTGGGCTGCCCTTTGATGATGGTGTGAAAATAGGTGTTGTTGTGATATTTGCCACCAAGGGGAACAATGAAAAAAGGGGAGTATTAGGAGGGGAATAATATGATGGGAATAGGGGTTATGGGGACAGGTTTTGTTTAGGGATATATAGGAGGGTTTGGGGATTTGATAGGGCATGGTTTTGGGGTTTTGATAAGGTAGGGTTTTGGGGTTTATATTGACCAAAGAGTGGAGGGATAAGGAATAGCGGTTTGGTAATATTTTAGGGTAGGGAGAATAGGAAAAAATGGGATAGGGGGGATAGGGAAAAATGGTAAGAAAGGGAAAATGAGGGGTGATAACGGAACCTTGGCATCAACACCACAATTATGCAACCCTAGCAACAATGGATTTTGATGTTTTCTTGTGGTTGGTTTTATGAGTTTTGTTGCAATTAAACATAGCCATGAACCACCATAACATTCCAAAATTTGATGATCAAGCCATGATATAGATCCTACCTATTGATTTGAGGGGTTTCATAGGCAACTCGAGGCAATTTGGCATGGTTTCGGGCCTTTGTGGGTGTGCGCCGCGCGCCAAACCCATTGCACCGCACTCTAGAAAATAACTCCCACTCACTCTTAAACACGCACTTTGCTCTCCTAATCACTTTGCAATGCTTCTCTATGACCTTGATTTGCACAATGACCTTTTTTGCTTGTGGAAACCTCTATTTAAAGGCTTTGAAGTCATGGGTTTAATTTTTTCTTCTCCAAAAACCCACTTTGCTAATGTTTCATTTTGGCTTTTTTCACTGACTTAAAGCAACACTTGAATTTCTCTTTTCCCTTTGGAATTTTAGGTCAAATGATGAAGTTTTTGGCACTCTTTACAGGGATTACATGACAAGGCATTTGGCCACGGAAATCATGACTGCACCTGAAGAAATCAACTGACGACTTTTTTGAAAATTTTATCACAAATGACACTGTTTGACTTTTCTTCAAAACAGAGTTTTGAAGAACAGTCAAAATTTGTCCACATGAAGATGAAACTCTCTGAATCATAACTTTGTAAGGGCCTCACTCTGGCATGCATGGCTTTATTATACATGGTTGAAGACCAAATTGATTAATCCCTAGACCTAATTATCGAAAATGACTTTTGTCCATTAAAGGAATAGACCTTGACTGTCATGGACTTTAGTGATCATTGAAAAAATACCTAAGCCAGCAGGAGCCAGACATGAGGGGAAATGACTAGCATAACCTTTTCCATCAGATTATGGCATGCTCCTAGCGGAATGCAGCTGGGTGAATGGAGCGAGACTCCTAAAAATGAAATGCATAAAGAGTTTTGATCTCTGACGGAGGACTGACCAGACCGACTCTAACACATCCAACCATTACACCAGTTTTGATGATGGTGCTTATGGTAGTACATGAAATCTATCTTTCGCTGCCTGGGAAATCTATGACCCTAATGGTGAGTTAGTGAATTTTCAAGGTATATGTTTAGGTTGGACGACTAATAACATTGCCGAATATAGTGTGGTCATCAAACTTTTGTCAAAAGCCATCGCTCTTGGAATTAGGGAGTTAATCATAAAACTTGGTCCGCACTCATTGTATTACAACTTAATCGAAAATATTCAGTTAAAAACCCTCAAATTTTGAGAATGTATTTGTGAGTTTGTTTATTGGAATGAGAATTTGATTTTATTACTTATCATCACATTCCAAGATGCATGAACACATTAACAGATGCATTGGCTAACTATGTGTTAGATAAACATTTGTGAAACTTGTAAATCATAGAACATCACATATCATAGTTTTATATATATATATATATATATATATATATATATATATATATATATATATATATATATATATATATATATATATATATATATATATATATATATATATATATATAGTGAGTGTTTTCAAAAGAGTTTGCTAGATCAAAATAACAAAACTTCGGTTATGAGATGTTAGGGTCCTATGATTCATATGATCAAATGATGATTAAATATTTCCTTTTAGTATATCAAATTGTAAATAATATTTCATATTTCAAATGATTTCCAAAAAAATATATAAATAAAAATAAAAAATGAAAAGAGGGTATATAAAAGAAAAATAGAGTAAAAGAAATAAAAAAAGGATGAAAATAACCCGGTGAAAATAAAAAAGAGTGATAGTGACGCAAATTCAAATGCCACTAGGAGAAAAATAATTTTGTTTTGAAAAATAAATTAGGGATTGTGTGCAACTTGTCTTAAATGCCACAATCACAGATATTTTTTTGAATCATACAATGTAATCATGGTCAAACACATTTGAATTTATATTGTAAGAATGGAGAATAATTTAACCAAACTGTTTAAACTTGGTTAAAAGTAGGTAGATAGGTAAAAAAAATTGATCCAGTTGTTTAATATGGATCAATGATTTAAGTTGTATGTTAGAATGTAGTTTAGGATAAAATCTCTCCTTCAAATGAAAATAATAAGGATTTTCCAATTTAAATGCACCGTTATTTGGTAGAAGATAGGCCTTGCTTTTAAAAGTTAGGAGAAAAAAGCAATTAAAATGGTATTTTGAAGGTTTTTTAAGCCATATAATTTTAGCCTAAGTTTGGCACGTACAAAACAAAAGTGAAAAACGATAAAGTGGTTGTCATGGTGTGGATAAATGGTGGGCCTGAATAATGCAACGTGTCGAGTCACGATCGTGATCAACGATTTATAAGGCCTTTCGTCCCCCCTAACCCCTCCTACCTTTATTGGTGGATGGGGGATCTGAAAAGGTGGTTCCTTTTTGCTGACCCCACCTAACCTATCATCACTACTTTCATTCACACCCCCCTCTCACTAAAACATACCACCCTCCCCCTCCTCCAAAAACTACTTAATTCCCTCATTCCAACCAAAACTCCCCATACCTACACCCTACACCATCCCGATACCTATCCAACCATTACCACTATCCGTTACACATTAAAATCCCCCGCTAAATTATTGTTTAAACACCAACGACCCCACGCCTCCAACAGAATTTTCCACTAGCCTGTAACCTCCCGCCATCCATTTGAGTTGTGCCTTTTGCTTTGTCCATCTCCTGAATTACCTTTCACTCAATTTCATTTCCTTTCATGCAGGGGAATTATTTCAAACCCTAAGAAAGAAACCAAGATGCCATAGTGCCAACAACCCAAGCAGTTTAAATTTTCCTATATTTTTGTAATTAGAGCTATGTTCAATTTAGAAATTCCTAAATTACATCCTGTTCAGTTTTGACAAGATATTTTGTAAGTAAACTAATAAATACTTCTCCTTTTGAAGTATTATGGGTTCGTTTTTTTTGTACAGAAGAAAGCTATTGTATATTTTTCAAGCCTCAGTGGACTTATCAATAATATAGAAATCTCTTTCACAAGATTCTTGTGTCATATTGTTGGTGAAGTGCCTCTATTGTTTTATTTCTTTATATATCTTTGTTTACCATACACATGCGTTTCTTAATCTGAAATATTCAATAGAAAGTTGAAGAATAGAATTTGTTTAGATGTACACTTTGATTCTAGCTTTGAATAATTTTAATGTTTTCAATAGATATTAAGTAAAATAATTATTAATTTCTCTTTACTTAATTGAAATCCTTTCTCCTCTTCTTATTCATTTCACTTAAGATTAAAGAATCCAATTAGTTTGGCTACCTCGCCCTATGAAAGCTATCTGTAAAATACTGAAATAAATCCATGACTTAAGGAACATACTCCATAGCCCAATGGTAACCTAGACATCAACCAACCATACAATTCAAACCAATTCATAAACAAAACCTTAAACTTCATAACTAGCCTCAAATCTAAAAACAAACAAATCTAAATTTTACAAAGAGATCCCTCCCTGAAGCTGGCAGGGCTAGATCCCAGCTTCCAAAGTGGTTTTGTGGTTACCTTTGTAGTTTCTATAGCAACGTCAAAAATTATAGTGTGATAACATAATAATAGTGGTGACTCCACCGGGGGATGAACAAACTTTCATTTTTCTCAAGATTCATTTCCCTAGTTCAGAAAACTTTATTTCAAGAAAAGTAATGATTCAAATTTCAAAAATAAAGGTTTAGAGGTTGTAAAATGTGTAAATAATCGAGCGATGTGTTTAACATTTAATATTTGGCTAAAAAACAAGTTCACACCAGATAACATCCTAATCCAGAACCCACAAGATCTTAGATGACCCTGAAAATTTGATAAGGAAAAGAAGTTTAGCTTAAAGTCAAAGAAGTAACAGTCCCCTATCTAGGGAAAATTCTCTTCCAGAAAAGTGTCACTATACAAGATATTCAGTTTGACTTGCCATTTGAACATAGTTTTTTTAGGACTAATTCTGAAAGTTTTGTGGATGAAACAATAATTGATCAATCCTTACTACAACCCTATATATGTGTAGGTCAAACTGTTGAACCAGATTTTGATCAACAAACCCTCCAAAACTTTGATAAGTTACAATTTTAGTATTGGTACGTGATCAAGATGTACACAAAGCCTATATTCAACAATATTTTCAACTTTCTTCCCTAATTGTTGCAACATCCTCTATTTCCTCTCAATCTGTTCATCCTACATCAATTAGTCCCACCACTTCTCCAATAGTATCACAATAGTGACCCAAACTATTTTAAGAACTCCTACATATATACCTCCCATAAGACCACATATTAGTCAACCCAACATGGATGCTCATTATCCTCCCTTGGTCTTACCTAGGGAATCGCATCCTATGCCCCAAGATTATCAAACCAGAATTCCTCAATTTGATGCCACTGGTGCCATTACTGCACAACAACATGTAGATAAAATGAACGATTTCTTTTATCCTTAGGAGGTGGATGAAAGTGATGTAGAGATGATACTTTTTGCCCAAAGTTTGGGTGGAGAGGTAAGATGAAAGTGACGTAAAGATGAGACTTTTTGCCAAAAATGGTTCAAAAATTTAATAGCAGCTAGTATAGATGATCTTGATGCCTTTCATCAAGCTTTCTTAAATAGGTGGGAAACCAAAAATAATCCTCTTCAAATTTTGAATGAATATAAAAAATTAAAAGGAGGACCTAATGAAACTGTGGAAGAATAATGTGATAGGTTTAATAAAGCTTATAATGCAATTCCACCTGCTAATAAACCTCCTCCGAGCTTGGCCCTTATCCATTTCCCTGAAGGATTTAATGTGGATATAACATATCAACTAAGAGAGAGATACCCAACTACTTTAGAGGAAATTCAAGCTAATGCCCTTAAAGTCTTTGCTAATTTATTAGCCAAAAAAGAAAATTTAAAAACTGAAAGAAGGGTTACTATCAAGGAGGAACCTTCCTCCTCCTCTCCATCTGGTTATAAAATAGATAATCTACTTAGAACCGTGGACAGGATGATGGATAGGATAAGTATAACTAATATGGACCTTCCTAGAGAAAACCAACCTACTCCCCAAAAATGAAATCATAATTTTAGGAGAAATCCACTCGAGATCAAACAAAGGTAACAAAAAGGTCCAGATCAATAGGTTAGAACTCCATTTCAATAGAACTATATAGATGAGGAGGGAGAGCTAAATCAAGACCCGAATTATACTCAAATTAGTTTAATGGGAGTAAATGACAATGATTCTACATTTCTTACTCAAGAGGAACAATACCTTTTCCTACTGTCACAAGATGAAGTAGATCTTGAGGAATCAGAGTATTATAAGAAAGGTTTCAAAAATGAAATTATGGAATTCCATAGGAAATATAACCTAAGGAGTAGGAAAACAACTGATAATCCTACTAAAAAGAATGATGATACTCCCAATAAAAAGGTAGTTGATACCACTGCTAAGAAAAATATTGACATTCCTGCTAAAATTAATGTATATGTTCCAACCCAAAAAACATCTGACACTATCTTCAAAGCAACTCAAAATGATAGTCCCTATACTAGCCAACAAAACGATATTTCCCAAAAGGATTTGGTTGAGAAACAAGATGCCCTCAATTTAAGCAAAAATCAAACATCATTCAGTATAGAACATGAATTAGCAAAACTTAAAATATCCATTCCTCTAATAGAACTTATGAATAAAATTGCATACAGATCACAAGTGATGAAAGCTTTAAATATAGGGGAAGATACAGATGCAGTGAATGTACCTGATGATCAACCGGAAATACTGTTTGGGCCTGAAGTTGATGGAAAACGCCAATATGGAGATGCACCTTCATTTTACATAATTTTAAACATTCATGATAAAAAAATTCAAAACGCAATGCTTGACTCACGGGCTTCTCACAATCTCATGCCTAAGGTTGTCATGGAAACGTTGGGACTGGATATCACTAGAAGATAGAAAGAAATGTATTCTTTTGATTCAAGTAAAGTAAAATTCCTAGGTATCATTAAGGACTTATATTTCAATTTAGAAAAAATACTAGCCAAGATCTTGGTAATGGACATAGTTGTTGCTAATATACCTCCTAAATATGACATGTTACTGTCTCGCTCATGGGGAGATAAACTGCAAGGGACCCTTCAAATGGATATGACCTATGCTACCATTCCAGTGTTTGGTCAGCAGAGGAGACTATATAGGGAAAAAATAATGAAGTTTATGGTTACCAGTCCAGATAAACCCCACAATTATCCCTTATATTCAATCCATTCAGACCTGAATTCTTTTATTTTGTACAATGATGGAAACATACATGAAGAATTTTCCAATGCATAAATTGATTTGTGTGAGATTAAGGAATGTAAAATAGATATGATGGAACATGATAAACAAAATTAACCTTTATGGAATTTAGGTTTTTATGGGGTTGTCAGTAAAGAAGGATAGGGGCATGTGTATGGGTTTCAAATTCACAAACTTGTCACTCAAAAGGCCATTCATATAAGATAAACTTTCAATGTACTAACAACATAGTTGAATATGAAGCCTTAAGTTTAGGGACACAACTTTTAAAGAAGCTAGGTGCCAAGATAATTTCAATTCATGGAGACTCTAAACTAATAATAAAATAGATTAAAGGGGAATACTCTGCCAAGTACCCAAGGTTGACAGCCTGTAGGAATGTTGTTTTGGATTTCCTTGAATATTTCATTGAGTATAGCTTGTCTATGGTCCCCAGAGGTCAAAACATCCTAGTTGATCATCTAGCAACTTCAGCTAGCACATGTAAAATGCCATATCATCCTAGTCACCAATATTATGTTGAAGTAGAAAACAGACCAACTGTACCAGACAATATCAGATATTGGCAAGCCTTTGGAAACAAAGAACATATTGAAAGTTTTTTACAATCAAAGGATGAGTTTGAGTGCTCTTATAGATGTATATGTTGACATAGAAGATAGTGTACATAATAGTGTGACTAAATTAGAATTGAAAGAAACAAATCAAGAAAAAGAAGAATCAGAAATCTTACAATCGAAAGACAATGTTTCCTAGAGGATTAGTCCCTTTAGAGGATTTTTTTGATTCTAATGACGTAGCCAACAATCCTAAAATCGAACCTATTGGATCTGAAGTTGAAGACTGTAACATAGGAAATGAACAAGAACCCAAGATGATTAAACTATCCAAATATATACCCCCAGCTGAAAAGAAAAGGTACATAAACTTGTTCAAAGAATTCATAGATGTGTTTGCATGGAGTTATGAATATTTGAAATCTTATGACACTAACATTATACAACATAATATTCCCTTAAAAGAAGATCAAAAGCCTTGTAAACATAAAATTACAAGGATCAACCGAATGATGATGCCTCTAATTGAAAAGGAGGCCAAAAGGATGCATGATTCGAAGATCATTGTACCATCGAGATATTCTAAGTGGGTATCAAACTTAGTTCCAACTAGGAAAAAGACTGGAGAAATTAGAATTTGTATTGATTTCTGAAATATTAATAAAACCTCCCTAAAAGATAACCACCCTTTGCCTAAGATGGATCACATTTTGCAGAAGGTAGTTGGATATAGTAGAATTTATTTATTAGATGGGTTTTCTAGTTAGAATCAAGTCCTAGTACATCTTGAAGACCAAGAAATGACAACATTTACTACACCTTGGGGAACTTTCATGTATGTGAAGATTCTTTTTTTCTTGATGAATGTTGGTGCTACATTTCAAAGAACAATGGACTTTACCTTTGCAGATGAAATGGGCAGATTCATAGTCATATATCTTGATGATATCGCTATTTTTTCAAAAACAAATGAAGAGAATTTGCTTCACCTAAGAAGGATCTTTGAAAAATGTAGGAGATTTGGTATTTCCATAAACCCAAAGAAAACATTGTTTGGATTAAAAGAAGGAAAACTGCTAGGACATATCATTTCAAAAGAGGGAATCAGAATAGACCCTAGCAGAATTGAAGCTATTTTAAAAATAAATCCCCCTAGAAATGTAAAGGAAGTCCAATATTTCATTAGCCAAATCAATTTTCTAAGGAGATTTATTCCTAATCTAGCAGAGCTTCTAAGAAATATAACATATATGTTGAGAAAAGACACTGAGGTAAAGTGGAACAATGAGGCCAAACGATCATTTGATAAGGTAAAACAAGCCTTAACCCAAGCTCCTGTGTTGATCATCCTTGATTTCACAAAATATTTTCTCATTTTCTCATTTGCTTCTAAGCATACTATTGTAGCAGTTCTCTTACCAAAAAATAATAAAGCAAATGAACAATCTATTGATTTCTTTAGCAAAGCCTTAAGAGATGTTGCATTGAAATACAACATCATGGAAAAGCAATCATTTTCTTTAGTGAAAGAAATTAAATATTTTAGAGTTTATATTCTTCATTAAGATATAATTGCTTTTGTTCCAAACGTTGTGGTAAAAGACATACTGACCCAAAATGATCCTGATGGGAAAATAGGTGAATGGATTGCCATTATCCTAGAATATGACATTGAAATCAAACCTACAAAACTCATTAAAGGTCAAGTGTTAGCTAAATTGATGGTCAAATCTAATTTACATGCTTTGGATATAAATTTTCTATCTATACTTGACAAACTAGAAGAGCAGGTGACTTTACAAGTAGCAAAGGTTTTTGCAACCTCTCCCTAGTATGCAGACCTTATTTTTGTTTTACATCATTTACAAGATCCTCCTGGTTTGACCAAAACTAAAGTTAGATGTCTTAAACTCAAATCTATGAAATTTTGTATTGTAGACAATTATTTGTATTGGAAAGATGCTGGAGGAGTTTTACTAAATTTCTTGTTGAAAGATGAAGCAGATAAAGTAATGCAAAAATTCATGAAGGCAATTGTGGACGACACTTGTATTGGAAGACCACTACCAATAAGATCCTAAGAGCTAGTTTTTACTAGCCAACCTTATTTTCTGATGTCCATAAGAAAGTCACCTCATGTCACAAATGTCAAATATTTGAAGGCAAAAGGAAACTATTTCCTTTACCCTTGAAGCCCATATCAGCTGAAACTCCTTTTCAATAGCGGGGTTTGGATTTTATTGGATAAATTCATCCTTCCTGCTCAACCTGACACAAATGGATTCTTACAACCGCCAATTTTTTTACCAAATGGATTAAATTTATACCTACCAAGAAAGAATTTGATGAAGTGATTATTAAGTTCTTAGAAAATAATATTCTTTCAAGATTTGGATGTCCTAGGAAAATCATCACATATTATGCAACAACATTCAAATCAAAGAAGATGATGGAATTTTGCAACAAATATCAAATAACCTTGGGACACTCTACTCAATATTACCCCTAGGGAAATGGATTAGCATATTCTTCCAACAAAATTATAGTTAATATCATCAAAAAATTGTTGCAAGATAACAAGAAATCATGGCATAACAAACTGGTAAATGCATTATGGGCAGATAGACTTACCACTAAGAAATCAATTGGCATGTCTCCATACCAATTAGTTTATGGAATGGATGTTGTTTTTCCAACTTCATTGGGTATCCCTGTTTTGAAAATGATGCAAGTGAACCTAATGACATTCAAAGAAGAATAAATCAAACAATTCAACTACAGTAATCAAGAGAAGAAGTTCACAATAGAACCCAATTGGTCCAAGAAAATATCAAGAAGATTTATGATAGAAGAACTAAGGCCGATGATTTTTAGATAGGGAACCATGTCTTCAAATGGGATTCAAGAAGAGAAGAAAAAGGTAAGCATGGAAAATTTGATAGTTTATGGATGTGGCCTTACATAATCCATGCTTATAGGGGCAATAATGCATTTTTTCTGAAGGACATGGATGGAACAGAGCTGCCTAGTGGACCTGTCAATGGCAAGATGTTGAAACATTATGTTTTTTAGGAATAGAAGGATTTCTCGTCAAAATCATTATAGATACCATTTATTTGTACTGTTGTGATTGGGTATCTCATGTCAGAAAGTTGAAGCCCGAATAGAAGGCCTTGATCTTTTAGTCATGTTTTCCTCCATAACTACATCAACAATAAAAAATCAGATGTAGAAAAATACTAAAGGAGATGATTCAAGGCTACTAGTCAATAGTTCTTAACACCTCACAAGGAGAGTGTCATCCCCAGCTAGAGCCACTGTTAGTGTCCTATGATTCATAGGATCAAATGATGATTAAATATTTCCTTTCAGTATATCATATTGTAAATAATATTGCATATTGCAAATGATTTCCAAAAAAAAAATATAAATAAAAATAAAAAATGAAAAGAAGATATATAAAAGAAAAATACAATAAAATAAATTAAAAAAGGATGAAAATAACCCTATGAAAAGAAAAAAGAGTGAAAGTGATGCAAATTCAAATGGCACAAGGAGATTTGTTTTTTTTTTGAAAAATAAATTAGGGATTGTGTGTAGCTTGTCTTAAATGCCACAATCCAGATCTTTGTTTGAATCATACAATGTAATCATGGTCAAAAACATTTGAATTTTTGTTGTCATAATAGAGAATAATTTAACCAAACTATTTAAACTTGGTTAAATGTAGGTAGATAGGTAAAAAAAAATTGATCCAATTGTTTAAGCTGGATCAATGATTTAAGTTGTGGGTTAGAATGTATATTAGGATAAAATATCTCCTTCAAATGAAAATGATAAGGGTTTTCCCGTTTAAATGCACCCTTAGTTGGTAGAAGATAGGCCTTTCTTTTAAAATTAAGGAGAAAAAAGAAATTAAAATGGTATTGTGAAGGTTTTTAAATCCATATAAGTTTAGCCTAAGTTTGGCAGTTATAAAACAAAAGTACAAAAAGACAAAGTGGTTGTCATGTAGCAGATAAACAGCAGGCCTGAATAATGTAACATGTCGAGTCACGATCGTGATCAACAGTTTATAAGGCCTTTCAGCCCCCAACCCTTCCTACCTTTATTGGCAGAGGGGGAGTCTGAAAAGGAAGTTTCTTTGTGCTGACCCCACCTAACGTGTCACCACTGTGTTCTTTCGCACCCCACGCCCCCCTCTCAATACAACATAGCACCCTCCCCCCCTCCAAAAACTACTTAATTCCTTCATTCTTGCCAAAACTCCTCGTGCCTACACAACCTACACCATCCCAACACATGTACAACTATTGCCACTATCTGTTATGCATTAAAATCCCCCGTTAAATTATCGTTTAACCACCAACGGGCCCGTGCCTCCAAAAAACGTTTCCACTAGCCTATAACCTCCCATCATCCATGCGAGTTGTGCCTTTCACTCTTTCCAATCTCTTGAATTACCTTTCTCTCAAATTAATTTCTTGTCATGGAGGTGAATTCTTTCAGACCCTGATCAAGTTCCCAGGACACCATAGTTCCAGAAACCCAAGTAGTTTAAAGTTTCCTATATTTTTGTAATTAGAGATATGTTCAGTTTAGAAATTCCTAAATTACACCCTGATTAGTTTTGATAGGTTATTTTGTAAATAAACTTATAAATACTTCTTCTTTTGAAGTATTATGGGTTGGTTTTTTTTGTACAAAAGAAAGCTATTATATATTTTTCAAGCCTTAGTGGACATATCAGTAATACATAAATCTCTTTCATAGGATTCTTGTGTCAGATTGTTGGTGAAGTGCCTCTATCGTTTTATGTGTTTATATTTCTTCGTTTACCATTCACATGCATTTCTTAATCCAAATTATTCAATAGAAAGTTGAAGAACATAATTTGTTTAGATGTACACTCTGGTTCTGGCTTTGAATAATTTTATTGTTTTCAACTGATATTAAGTAAAAGAATTCTTAATTTCTCTTTACTTAATTAAAATCCTTGATCTTCTTCTTATTCGTTTCACTTAATATTAAAGAATCCAATTAGTATAGCTACCTCGCCATGTGAAATCTATTTGTAAAATACTAAAATAGATCCATGCTTTAATGAACAAACTCCATAGCCCAATGGTAATCTAGACATCAACCAACCATACAATTCAAACAAATTCACAAACCAAACCTTAAAATTCATAATTAACCTAAGATCTAAAAACAAAATAATCTAAATTTTAAAGAGAGATCCCTCTCTAAAGCTGGAAGGGCTAGATCCTAGCTTCCAAAGTGGTTTTATGGTTACCTTTGTAATTTCTCTAGCAACCTCAGAAATGGCAGTGATAACACAAGACACATGGCTTTACAAGCCTAAATAGTGTAGAAAATAAACTAGAAGTTGGTTGTTCGCACACATGGTGCTCTTGATAGCACGAGACAACCCTAATCACTCAGACTAGCAGCCGACGTAGTTTGGCGGATACTCCTACTCTATGCCTCTGATAGTGCAATGGCACCTCATCAATCGAGGCATACTCTAGAATTCCACTGGTTAATATTTCTAGGTTCCGCTCAACCTCGACGATGGGATTCACTGATTCTACATATGGGGGAGCTTCCTCGATTTGGCGTGCCACTTGCCTAACTATTGGAGAAACCCCTAGAGGCCTCTCTTGTCCCATATCTGCACAACATTACAAATCGAATCTCAGTACACAAAAAAAATGATATAAACTTTAAAAACTTCAAAAATTAGTTTTTTACCTAAATCAGTCCATTGATCACCTAGAGGAAGTGGAAGATATGGATCTCCTTGGAAATGCATCCTTGCATAGGACCAATCATCGACCATGATTAGTTGTTGACGCAACCATTTGAATAATGTTGGAGGGAAAGACATATGTTGACTGCCCCCATGTCGTGGCATCAACTCTCCCCATCTGAGCAAACGTGGATCTCTAGGTGCTGGTGGATCCACTTCCAACCACTAGTAACGCAATAATGGTACATGTTCTAGGATGAACATCACCATAATAGATCTGAAACCAAATTGTTTCATATTTTCCCTCTTACACTTGGTTAATTAGTGTTTCATGCATGTCAATAAGGTTTCACACCAATTAAATACCATGTGATTTAGGCATTCAATTGTGTACTGAAAGTGAGACTTTGAAACCTCATGCAATGTTTGCACCCCTATTATTCAAGCCATAGTGTATAGGATGGTTCACAATGGAAGATTGTCGATGGTTATTATGTTAATCTTCCCGCTATTCCCCTTTTTAGCTCCCAGACAATGTCTCGCAATGAGTATGTTCGTGCTCTCTCCTCTAGGTCATGACCTAGATAGTTGTACCCATTGTCCCTTTCTAGACAACCCAGTAATGAAGTAGATGTCGGTAACCTCTATTTCAAGCTCTTGGTTCCCAAACATAAACAGTTGGCATTCTACATCCCACCACTAATCAAATGCTGCAATAATTCAGGTTGTTCTCTAATCACAGGAATCACGAAGAATTTGAGTTGTCCACATGCTCAAAGGGCTTTGATACAGTCATCATCCTACATTGCCTGGTGTTCTTCAGCTTCATGACCCCTCTCTTTCCACTCAATCAACATTTTGGACTAGTTTTTCTGCAAAACATCAGCAAACCAACATTTTATGAGCATCCATGGAGAGAAAAATCAAGATTGACTCTTTTTCATTGAAGATTTCATTCCAATTTTTTTACATCGGTGCCAGCGCGCCTATTTCAGAATTTATTCGTGCTGCCAGTGCGAGTGCCTAAATGGCCTCAGGGTGAGAAGCATGACCCCGATGGGTGAAACTTGTGTTGGTCACCCACAATGTGAATTCTTTAAAAATCCTCTTTACGGTCTACCCTATGGATGAAAATTCTTAAAATGACTGCAAAAATGAAGAGGAAGGATAGATCTTATACCTGTAATGAGCGGCTCGACAAATGGTGTCCCAGATTGCTCGTCCTCCTTGACTAAAATTCAAGATAAAATGAGGTAAAAATTCTCCCACAAGTGAAAATTGGTAAAATAGCAAAAATCATTTACTTTTTGCCTTATTTATAGTTTTTAAATAATATTTTTACAAAATTAGGACATATTTCACTCAATTTTTTATATTTTTCCTTGAAATCGATAATGTGCATTCCCTTGTGCAGCAACAGGTCATATTTTCTAGATGACAGTGATTTACTTTGACTGATTTAACGAGTTTTATTTTATCACTTTTTCTAACTCATAAAAAATAAACAAAAAAGTGACCCTCTGGAGTCATCTTTAAGCTATTTTCTGACTCTCGAAGAATCAAGAGATTTTCAAGTACTTGTCGTTTCGAACTCGTAAAAGTAAATGAAATGATGTCTACTCAATCTAAGTTTAACCCTTTTTCAGATTGAGAAAGACTATTGTACGAAGAAGGAACACCTTAGTCAAACATGGCTAAGAGGTTCTCTCAAATATTATTTTCTTTTCGGGTTCGCGAAACAAATTACGTAAAGGGACTTGTTGGAGTTTTCTTTTTGGGTTCTTTTTCAAACACTCTAACATGAAAAAGATGTTGAGTTTCACCTTCGTCGTGTTATGTTCCTATACCAATAGGTGTCATATATCATGATTGACTTGGTTTAGCTCTGAAATATGTTCATACCTTTGCTTGTTGCAAATATTTTCCATATTTGTGAAAAACAAAAAATTAAAAAATGTAAAGAGGGTATGTCCTAGGAAAAGAATAGAAGGGAAAAAAGAATAAAGAAAAGGTCAAAAAATGAAAGAAAATGAACCCCAACAAAAAGAAAAGACCATGAAAGTGTGCAAGTCCAAATGCCACTACTTTACTCTTGTGTAATAAAGGTTGTGTGTAGCTTGTCACCTATGCCACAATCCATGGTAGCCAAATAGTTTAAGCTTGGTTATTCCATGTTTTCAATTTCATGTTTATAGAGATAGAGAATAAAATCTGACCAAACTGTTTAATCTTGGCAGATAAGTAGATATGTAGAGTGAATAAAAGGATCTCAACAGTTTAATCTGAGCCCTTGAATGTAATAAGGCTAGAATTAGATAGATATCTATATGTAAGAGAAAAGAAAGTACGATAAGGGTTTGTCAGTTTAAGTGCACCCTAATAAAGAAGTAAAAATGCTAGGTTAAGTAGGTAGGGTAAGTAGATGATTGGTTGCAGAACAAAGGTGTGATGAATGGTTAAGTTTAATGCTTTAATCTTTTTGCTTTCATCACTTAGACAAAGCATGGAGCACAATAAAGACAGCATATCAAGAATTCAAAGTCAAATTAATTAACTTCCTCACTCATTTTCCCCTAATTTTTACTTATTTCCCCTAAGTACTAAAGCCACCTACAACAAGTTAGAGGGGCTCAGAGTATTTCGCTAACTTTTGGAGGGACCGGACCCTCGGCCCAATAATTTGAAATGCCTAAAGTACTTAAGCCCCCTTCATCAATATTTCCCCTTCATAAATTCATTCATCCCCTTTATAATGTTTTTCCTAAGTAAAATCCCTATTTTACTTAGGAAAATTAAAACATTCTGTATATTAAAAAAAAAACCCTCATATTCATTTAGCCTAAGTCATAAATTTTATATGATGAAAATGCTTTCAAAAACATTTAACTTAGCGCATTTCATATCCTACAAGGTCATATTAACTTTAACTCGTATTATTATTTAACTCCCAAGAAAATAAATCACCCCTTTCCCATATTACTATTAAAAATCCCAAAAAATATGTATCCCACCCCATTGGTTTGCAAAATAACCATAATAAAGTTTGATAAATGGGATTAATTAATCGACCCGCGATTAATTAGGAGCCAAACCCCCCACCATCCTAATAAAGGATTAATTAATCATGCGGATTAATTAATAACTTGTTGTCCAATCACATCACCCCCGATATGATTAAGGCATTTAATTATGGTCAAACCCCTCCATTTAACTCCCCGCCACTTTCCAACGCCGACTACCATCCGATCAAATCTCCTAGATCCAACGGCTATTCCTCATATCGCGCGGGCCCTTTGGTTGAACGTTAAGTGTGTGATATGGGCGGTTTTCCAAAACTCGCCGATGCAACGTGTCAATCGATCAATGGAATCGTGCGACCCTCCTCCAAAACCACTCGCCTCCCAAAAGTAGTGCGATGAAACCAGCTTACCACCTCCCATAAAAAACAAAATGTCCCATCATTCAATTGATACCAACTGTCACTGTCGTTAACCCGCCAAAATATTGACTTACACATAAAAACAAAAATGTTCATTGTTTTTCCTTTTTGTCCGAGAAAATGACCTCTGCCTCCCATGCACGCACAGAGTACATCCCAATCCAGAAACTAACTTTCAACTGTCAACCGCCAATAGTTGTTGAACTCCAAAACTGCTCCAGCCTACTGTGCACACCCGCAAAGCCATCACCATAGCCAATTGTCCCTTCGACCATCTGAAAACAAGTATTTACCTTACTTTCTTCCCGGAAACCTTGTTGTGAACTGAACTTCCTCTAAATTTCTTTAAAAAACCCAAAGTTTTCAATGCAATTGAGTCGCTAGCTTAGTCCCAATACTTCCTAGCACCTCTGTGTCAGCAATTTATTGAAAATCCCCATTTTCTTCCCTGAACACACAAGAACCATGGATGGAAACCCCAGTTTCCCTAAACATTGCTCCAATCACTACTCATCATAGGGATTTGGAATATCTCCCCTTGGCCGATAAGGATTCTCAAATCAAAGAACTTACTTTGATGACATCCCCTTGAAATTCTACTACAGGTACCGAGACAATTACCTGAACCACCCTGACAAAATAGATATTTGGGAGTCCAACGTCCCCAAATATCAGTTCCCCACTATCCATATCTTCCCAGACATTGTTCACGAATGCCATGCAAATTACAACCCCAATCTGAGAGCTGTAATGTCCCCTAACCAAGAAGTTATTTTCACCATTATAGCTGAGTCCATAAACGAAATGTTGCAATTACAACCTAGCCAGAACCTCACTCCTCTTTCCATTGCAGAATTACTTGAGAAATCTACCAAGCTGTCCAATTTTGAAATCAACCAAGTCTGTCAGACTTTCATGGAGGAAAAATATAGGCCCAAAGAACCCCCTCCTTATATGTCAAGCTTCTTTACAAATCTGGGCCAAGATATCATCACCATGATTGCTTGCATTTTGGGTTTTACTACTAGTGAGTATGTAGATGGGTTGACCTCAGCCTTCATGACTATTTTAAACCCTGGTCAACCTCCTGTGGCTAAATTTGACTATGCCACATTTGTTGCAGACAAGATACATGACCAATTCATGAGATTGGAGAATGAGAGAGTCTTTAAATATTCCACAGTCTTGTATCATCTTTTTATTTACTACCAGTTTGATAAATTCCCTTTCTCTGTCCGAAAACTTGATACCAGAGGGAATCCCAGGTCTATTGTCTTCTGGACTTCAATTTCCACTATTTAGCTTCTTCTCCTTATTCTTATATAGATTTTATTGATCAGTTTGTCCATCCTGTAACTACCATGTTGATAGGAAATCCCCCTCCTAGAATCAGCGATGATATCAAAAGAATCCTTCAATTATCCAGGCAATATAGGATTGGTGACTGGTATTTATACCAAAACCATACCAAGATCAAAGTTTACGGGTGTGAATTGCCTCCCTACAAATTCCCCAAATATTTCCCCATGAGATTGCTTGCCCCAGAGTACTACAAGAAAATGATAAACTCTGATGAAATCCACTTCATGAAAGCAAAAAAGAAAGCCCATATGAGGATCAAAGATCACCTAGGCCCATTTGTGTGCAGCAACAGAAAAGCAGGGCAAGCAGTAGAGGAGATCCTAGAGAGGGTGCATTTGAAAAAGAGTTTTGTTTGGCCTTATGATCCTCACAGCTTTATCTATGACAGAAGACTAAAACATAAGCTGTCCCCTTACATTCATCATAGAATTCCAGAGATAGAGCAATATGCTAATCAAAATGAATGGGTGGAGGGAACACTCATAGAACAGGATAGTGAAAAGATCTAAGTTGAAAATGTGATGAAAGATTTGGAGAAGAGGTTTGACCTGGACTCTTTTGTACAGGTACTTGCAAAGTCTTCCCAAAGGCCATCACCAAAACATAGTGCCCTCACAGCAGAGTCTTCATAGAGGCAAACTCAGGAAATAAGTGCCCCTACATCAGAACAACCAGAAACAACAGAACAACCAGAGGAATCAGAGCAACCTAAGATCTTGGAAGAATTGGCTCCACCACAGCCACTACCAGCTCAAACAAACATGGGTAATCCTCCAGTGCTACAAAATCCTCTAAATGAGGAAAGAAACTTGAAAAGAGAAAGGGAAGTAGCTACCCCTTCTAGCATACCCACAAACCAACCCTTTGCTAAGAGGCAAATGTTGAATCCTTATTCAGAGGAAGAATTCATTGGAGAGACTACAGAGAGCATAAGGAGGGAAGCAACAGATAGCTTACAGACTTTCCCAATAGGTGGGACACCCTCTAGTTCACACAGGCAGGTACTGGAAAGGCAACCCAACACAAAAGTATCATCTTTCAGGTCTTCTTCAGAGAATATCATAGATGTAAAGGGGAAATACAAGGAGATCAAAACAAAGAATGAGCAATTGAAGGCCCAAGCCTATGCTCAATACTTAAAAATGGCCCCCACAAACCAGACCAGACTGATGTCAGCCTTTGACATCAAAGAGGGTAAAATGCAGATGAGTTTCCTGAAGCCCATAGTGCAGCAGCCAAAATCCTTGGCTGATTATCTTAAAACTGATTTTGAAGTTTTAGCTAAGGACATCCACCCAATCGACCAGATTGAGCTTCATAAGCAAACGAGTGAGATGGTCTACTCAACACTGACCAGCAAAGCAATGATGGCTCATAGGTTGCAAAATTCATTGAACAACACTACAACTCAATTGCAGTTGGAAAAAGCCTCATCACAAGCTAAAGATAATAGAATAAAATCATTGGAAGAATTAGTAATTGAGTTTGTTCATGACCCAAAGGATGTTAAGGCAGCATAAATCTTAATCAAGAAGAAAAATGAAGATATAGTTGCACTTAGAAAACAACTGAAATTGCCACCCCTCATACATCCTCAAACTGTTGAGGTTATTGACAAAAAGAATGATGAGGAACTAATGGACTTGGTCCTTAAGTTGAATGAGAAATTAAAGGAAACTAAGCAACAATTAGAGAAAGCGTTGCAGTCAGGGCAAAGTGAATCAACCTCCCAGCCTCAAACTGTAGTACCAATAGTTTCCACAGCAGTCCCTTCCACTATGGAAACTATTTTAGCGCTGAGCATTCCTTTGGAAATAGCCACACCAGTGGAAGAAACAGGTACAACACATGCAAGTACATCAACAAAGAGCACAGAGGACTTAATTAAGTCAATGGAATAAATGAAGCTCCAAGTAACAGAGCTACAGAAGGTAAAAGAGAAATTTACTACCTTGGAGCAAAATTATGTTCTTTCAAAGATCAATTATGTAGAGGAGAAAAGAAAAAACAAAGGCATGGCTGAAGAAATCAAGACATTAGAGAAGGAATTGACATTTGACAGGCCTTTAACAGAGATCAGGAAAATACTGTGGACCAATATCATTGATTCCATCAATGATATTTGGTCATCCATTAAAATTATTTTTGAACAAATAGATTTGGTTAAGCATGCTCTTGAGGCAATTCAGAAAACCAGAGAAGAACTAGGTGGAAAGCCTGAAGAGGCAGTCCAGTTAATAAATTTTCCAAACAATAAAAGCAGGAAAAAGTTGGAGCAATTGGACATTGAGGATAGGACTGCTACTATCCTCGAATTGAAGAAAGTTCTGACAAAAAGGAACTTAATGCAAGGCCTGGAGCGAAGATGTCAAAGTATGCAGGAAGACATAGATGAGTTCATGAGAAAGTTTGACATCTTAAGGAGTAAAGGACTCCCAAGCCCTTTAGTCATCAATGATAGGCTAATGGTTCAGATAGACTACATCAACAAACTACATCAGCAAGCTAAAAGTCAAGCTAGTTCATCCTCAACAAAGGCACTACCCACAGGAAAAGTGCTTTACGATGGTTTAGAGAACCTCTTCTTCATTGAACATGAAGTAAAGCACTTATTCACAGTCCAGCCTAATTTTGTGAAATATACTGAGGCTGATGAAATTTACAGGAAGTTGATAAGGACGAAAATACCAAAGGAAGAATGGTGGACTAACATGACAGACATCCTTTAAATTACTATGGTAACAACAAGGTAAATAGAAATATTTACCACAGTAAAGTTTGGTAAAAAGGATGAAAGCTGGTGGACAGGTAAAGTGTATCAGAAATAGGTGAAAGAGTATCAGTAGAGAAAAAGTAAATCAAAGTCCAGCATAGAATTACTGAAGCAATAGCAAGAAACAAATCTTTATAAAGGCCTCCAGCTCCTTCAACAAAAAGAGGGACAATAACAATCAATTTACTATCTGTTTCTATATTTGAGACCATCTGTCTCTATATTTTTGTAAAAGATATTTTGTACTCCTACAATAAATATCATATGGTTATGAGACATTTTTTATGTAAATTTTTGTATAAATACTTCTCCATTCGAAGTATTAAGGGTGGATTCTATAACATTTCTGTAACTCTATACTATCAAGCGGAGAAAGCTTTTGTACTCAAGTCTAGATTTTTGCTAGAAAAGGAATAAAAGTTGAGGACATTACATCAGATTCATGTGCAGTCTAATTGCAAATAAGTATTCTATCCTTGTGATTTATGTGTTTTCTACATGTTTCAATGTTTCATGCATCTTAAAACTAAATGGTAAAATAGTCAAAGTATATCAAAATTAGCTTTATTGCTCTCTGCTATCAACAGTCTACCATTTATATGTTTTCTTCTAAGCTATTTCGATAAAGGAATTATTAGTTGCTCCTCTATCCCTATAGTTTTATCTAATAAGTCCCTAGTATAGGATTCTTAATTGCCTTATGCTGGTTGACCTATCTTCCTTTCTTATTTCTAATCCTAACTTGAGGATTCTTAATTTCCCACTTGTTTTGAACATAAATATCATCCATTCAAGCCCTGAATTTTTTTTTACTCTATTATCCTACCTATTGGACTCATACCTCAACAATTTGACTTAATCTAGTGAATTATCCCTGATTGACTCCATAGCCTTATGGCCTGAAGCCTAGTTTCCCCATTTGTTTCAGAATTCCACCACTCTCAAACAAAACAACCCTGAACATTTATAACTAACCTAAAATCTTTTCAAATATAGCTAAATATAAAGAGAGAGCCCTCTCTGAGTACAGATTGGCTAGATTCTGTACTTAAAAGATTGGTTTGTGGTTACCTTCGACCCCTTTCCTTCTTCGCATAACTTCTAAGGAAAATCTGAGTGATAACATGTCCGACTTGTAAAACTCAAACGATGTAGGACTTGTCACCATGACGATACTGAGTTCCTACTTCCTAGGGCTCGTAAAACTTACTAGGATGGATTCATGCGAAGGGAAAACTTACATGGTAAGCATATGTTATCCCCTTCAATCTTGAGATAAAAAATATATGGTGTACTCTCCAGAAATGGTGGGGGAAAAAGTGAAGGTGTCCATATTTTTAATCTTATAAAGGCATCATGTCGCTCTTGAACATGACACTCATCTATTATTCGTGTCAGGTATGGGATATCCTTGCTCCATCACTTGCCTTCCTGGGTTTGGGAAATCCATTTTTCTTCTCATATGATCATACCATTCCATCATCATGACCTCTAATCCTATATTGAGTGTGATGCTGCCAAACTCCGAAGTCGTGTCATCGATATGTTCAAGAGAAGTCCTCTCTATAGTTCTTTACTACCTGTACACTGTCTGAATTTCTGCTTCAGTCCTAAATCTTACTTGTTTACTCTACTACATCCTTTGTTTTGTGTCGATGATGTGGGATTCATTATGGCCCTCCTTCGATGGATCACTTCCCATCGACTTTAGCTCATTAGCCAGGAAGATGATGTATAAACTCCCTTCCAGTACCTTACAACTTCCATGCCTCAATTGCAAGTTATTCACATCGACGACAGGTTTGCATCACTGACCTTCGATCAAAGGACTTCATGGGTGTTCACCTTCAATTCTATTATTCATATTCATGGATTGTGCTGATTGTACCTTGAGAGCCATTGTCATTATTAGTGGTTTCTCTCATGCCTGTTAACAATTTACATCATTGACCAGTGATCAAGTGGTTTTCTATCATGTTCAACCTCGACACATCTATTCACATGCTAGAATTTGTACATTGATCGGGTCAAGACGGAGCGTAAGACTTTGGATTTTGTCTGATAGAATCCAAGTTGCATGGAGTTATGAGTCATTCATGATTTATACATGTTTCTGCTAGACAGATGGTTGTGACCATACCGTGGGTCTGTATTTATGATCCTTTTTATTCGAATGGTTGTGACCATGCCGAGGATCCTAACACATGACCCCTCTTATTCGGATGGTTGCATCCATACCATAGATTCATGTATCATTAGATGCCTATTTTTGTATTGTTAGGCATGATCATCAAAGATTTCATATATGTATATGCATATGCATGATTTTTAGGTCTCCTGAAGGTGTTGTTCTCATCCTTGCACTGACTTGTAAAGAATATCAGCCATCACTCCATGTTCTTCCTTCATTCTTTAGGGGGCATCTGTTACATAGTATTTTGTCATGTATCATGTTCACTTCCCATGCCATATCCCAGAGTGACAAAAAATTGAATACTGTGCAAAATTTCTGTCATGATATACAGACCAAAACCTCCCTAAAGAATCAAAGGAAAACTTCCCTCAAATCATTTTGCAAAAAATTGCCTTAAAACCTAATTTTTGGCATCAACATGTTTTTCTCCACTGCCTACCCATGCTGATGGAAGGTTTCTCATTTATACACTCGCGATGGCATCCTTCTAGTAGGTTTTCCCAAACTTGAGGAGAAGCTTCATGATCTAGAGGCTTTTAGAATGATGAGTTGGATGTTGTTCATTGTGGATGTAGTCGAATTATCCCAATATTACCCTTTTATCTTATCCCTATGAGATTCCTCATTAAGATGTGGACCTTCCTCTATCTTTGGTGAGGTCCTAACTCCCTATCCCTTCCTATAAATTCACCCCCTTCCATTCCCAAATGGTTGGTCATTGGTTGTTGCATCCCTATGCTAAGATTATGCTTGCATGCTTCCCATTTCTAGCTTGGAGAAGGAGTGCTTGAAGAGTCTTTGCTTGGACTTGGAAATCCACCCGAAGGAAGGCCTCAACATCAAAGCATAGGTTGTATGCTTCCATTTTCAGTTTCTTAATATATAATTGTTGGTTCACTTTTCATAAATGTTTGTGTTGATGCTTCGTTTATCTTAATGCTCCTTGATCTGTTAAGTGTATTACATTTGAATTATGTTTGTTTCACTTTCATGATTTATTGTGTTCTTGGTCTCTTATGTAGGTATTCAAATTCCATGAGAAGCGAGGACCGAGCCTGAGGGAGAAAACAATCAAGATCTTCAACAAAGGAATACATCATAGCATTAGAACAAGGTAGGTCTCCTTCCTCTTATTTAATTTTGATTGTAGTCTAGGAAAGTGTCTTGTAGATTGTCTTGTTTGTTGCTAGACCCACTCATTGGGCTAGAGGGATCATCTATGTTTGCAGACAGGATTTTCCTTCGTGGCACATTTCTACATTAAGAACAAAATTCATGTAGGATCATAAAGATACTAACAAACAAGAGACACAAGAATATACCCCGAGAAAAAACACATGGGGGAAAACCCAGAAACCTTTTCCTTGCAGAAATTATTCAATTCAATAGAGATACATCTAAATATTCTAGCTAAGAAAAAGGTCAACCTGACCAAGAATATCACTATGGTCAAACCTAAACAAATTTCCCTTATGTCAAGTCACAATATTGCTGAAAAGTCACAACTTGATCTTCTATGCTAGGACTCAATTTCGGCCTCCCCTTGGAATAAAAAAAAATTATACATGCTACCAAATATCCCTAGAAAATTGTCACATGTATGAAGTCAAATGAAAGAGAGAATGTTGGATTGGCCTTCATCCTTCTTTCCCTTTTTCTCCTTCGCTTGGATCAAAATATGTCTTGTCTTGTGAGGCAGAATAGTGTCAAGGTGAGGAGGTTGAATCACACACACACACACATATATATATATATATATATATATATATATATATATATATATATATATATATATATATTTCTTGGGATGCCAAATGGGTGCCATAATAAGGTTGGGATGACTTGATCATGAGGCGGAACGACTTGAATTTATTGAGGCCAAAATATTGAATTTTGAAATTTCAATTTTTTTCTTTTGAAAATGGAATGAAGAACATGTCTTACATTTTTCCATTATTTATATTTCAAGGGATAAAATGACATGAAGAAATTGTACTACATAATTAAAGGGCTAAAATATTAATTATGAAGACCGACCATAGCTATAATATTCAACACTCGCTCTTAGCTAGGGAGGTATTCATAATGGTTATCTAGATGTTCTCTTGTTGAAAAAATTCTCTAAGAAAAGGTTGTAACAATTTATCATCAACATCAACATCATTCACTTACCATAGTCATGGTCAACAACTCTGACCCATGGTAAATCAACAACATCAACTAGTTACCATAATTATGGTTGGTACCTCTGACCTATGGTGCACCATAATCCTAGTCGGTACTCCTGACACATGGTACATCATTAGCATCAACTAGTCACCATAAATTTGGTTTGTATGACACATGGTATATAACTAGTCTTGGTTCACCATCCTCTTGGTCAATGATCTAGATTTATGCAGGAACAAAATGAAATACAGATTTAAAAAAAACACAGAGCTACAACAAAAATTGAACTTCAATTCATTAATAACAAAATACTTAAAAATGTTTACATACAAAATGGAAATAAACGAGCTCGGGCGATGGTAGCTAATCTCTGAGAAGAGATGTGGTGAATAATTCCTTTGAATTGTGTTAAAATGAGGATCACGAGCCTTTTTATTATTGATAAATAAGTGAAAACCCCAAACCCCAAACATCCAAAAACCTAACCTTAAGAGATGAAGTGCCAAAAGTTTGTGGGCCCTATTGGGGTTAGTTGGTACACCAACTTCCCGATGTCATAACTTTGGCATATGATCTTCATTTTAATCGTACAATAACTCATTAGAAATATCTATCCAATGAATACAGACCCCTACTACAAGATGTTATTTTTCCCATTTTCCAAAAAAATGTCATTTAGGGCCTCAAAATGACTTTGGTAGTTCAGGACCTGAAAAACTACCAAAAATAGTAAATTGTGCTACAATTAAGGAAACTAAAAGAAATAGTGTCGGGGGTCTAAGTGGAATAGGCAGGTGGCCACCAATATCCACCTAGATCAATCCTACCCCTTAGGAAGAAATGGTCCCCATTGCATTAAGTGCCTCCATGAGATGGGGAAAATTCTATTGAACTTGGTCCCTAGTGAGCCACTTTCCCTTAGTGAAAGAGTTGGCCAACTTTGACCACTTGATATAATTGGATTCTCTATGTGAGAGTGTTATTTATTTTTGTGTCCATGATCTGATCAGTTGTGACCTATTTAATGCAGCCTGGGTTGAGCTCTATTGGTGTCAACTTCTCAACAATGTTTTATGTGTCAAGGAAGGGTGGAAAGTATGGTCGAAGGCAATCCACATTGAATAAGGGGTGCAAGCCAAGGAATGGTGGGATACTAATATTGAAATCATTATCTCCCGCAACCTTAGTGATGGTGTAAGGACCGTATTGGAGTGGTCAAAGCTTATGATGGGCTTCAATAAGGCACTCTTTCTACAAATGTAACCAAACTTTTCCACCCAACATAAACTTATGGGGTACCTAATTTTGATCATGTATTTGGAATTGGCTTTCTCCAAGATATCATGAACCTAGTGGAGGATGTGTTGAATGTGCTCAATAAACCTAGTGGATTTATCACCTATGGACTGAACATGGGAAGATTCTTCCAGTGTAGTTGCGAAAGGCAATGGAAAATCAAGGGGACATAATGGATGAAATCTCAAGCCCACATCAAAGGGGCTATGGCCATTCGATCTATGGAGAAATTTATTATATATGTGTTACATAGAGGGAAGACTCTCATACCATGTTCATGGATTCTTAGAGTTGTACATGGGTAGTATGTGCACAATCATCATGTTTACGATCTCTGTCTGGCCATTAGTCTGGTGTGGAATGCAGTCGACCTGGTGAGCTTGGTGTCCAACAATGACCAAAAGCTCGAAAAAAATGTGCTTAGGAACCTATTATCCTGATATGATATAATGGTCTACAGGATACCAAAATGTACCTACATTCATTCAAAGAAGAGTCTGGCAGTGGCCTATGTTGTGATACTCTTCTTGCTGGCAACTAATATAGCCATCTTATAAAATTTGTCGATGAACGAAAATACACAGTCATTTCCATGCTTCATAGAATGAATGCCAGTCATATGGTCCATGGAGATGGATTCCCAGGGCTAGCTAGGAGTAGGAAGAGGAGTATACCAGCCTTTCTTCTTAATAGTTGGCTTGGCGATGGCATAGGCAGTGTAGGATCTAATGTATTTTCCAACATCTTATCAGATATTTGGCCAATAAAAATACTTACGTAGTATGACAACAATTTTCTCCACACCAAAGTGTCATGCAACCAAATTGTAGTGCGCTTCCCAAATCATCTTGACCTACTCACTTGAAGGAACACAAAGGTGGCCTAGGTAGAATAATAATTCATCCTGGAGGTGGAAGTATGGAACTTGCTTTCCATCCACTAACGTCTCATATATGTGGTGGCAAACTCTGGATCATTTTTATATAGTTGTGTCCATCCATAGATCTCGTGGCCACAAGGATTGAGAACATTGGTGTAACATGCCTCCTCCCACATTTAACCAATTTCAATGACTTTCCAGGGTAAACATGAGATACAAATTTACTATGACATGACCTAGCCTCCAAGTTGTAGCTATGGAAGTGTGTCCAAAAAGCTTACAACTCACAACATCCCTTGGGGCTACATGACACGGAAGGGAAAAAGGACCACCCTAGGTGACCATTCCCTGAGATAACAATGCTAATGCACGAGATTAAACCCCAAACACGTGCATGATAAGGTATGGGTATGGTTATAGGTCTCCAACTACATGCACAACACTGCCTCAATGTGGTTATGACCCAACTTACATAGCTTAGAGGGTGCAATCCTGGGATTTGAGCCACCTTTCTAGGCCAACCTCTAGATGATCCAAAAATGGATCCTGGATAAACCTCTAAGTATAAAAGACTTCATATAAGAGGTAAAAGGTGCCAAATGGCACAAATCCTTTGTAAATCAGAGGAAAATGAAAGTCGCAGGTTGCTCTCGGAAATAGCCCCATTGCAAAGATCGTCTCGTTCTGAATCCCTTGCAACTTGAATGGGAAAAAATGGACATAGGATGAAAACGTTGTCATAGAAATAAGATGCCTTGTTCTTTGGGGAAAGAGGCAAAACTCCTTTAAAAATTGGCTAAAAACCCTTATAAATGGAAATCGTATCGGAGGAGGGCCAAAAGGTGGACTTAAGCGGAGAGTGAGGACACTGCCGATTGTCGATCCCAACCATATCGAGTCGGAGGTAGGCCTACACACATAACATGACGTAAGGACCCATGGGCCGATGCAATATGTCGATCGCCGAAATCAGCCGATCGACATCGGCGATGGCCATGACATGAGGCAAAGGCTGGACCCCCGCGCCGAGCGATATCGCGATCATTGATATCGGTGGATCGCAATCGATGATGCAATATGGGAAAGACCCCGACTCCACGTGATACACGATTGCGACCAATTGAATCGCAATATCACGTCGGAGTCATGCGATCGAGTGGGCCACATATATATGCGCTAATGCGATGCGATCAGGCCCGAAAGGGTTTGTAACTGCCAATGTATAATATTTCACATCCCTCTCAAGCCATTTTATGGGGTTTTTTAATGTTTTAATGTATTTTATAAATACAAAAAAAAACCACGGAATGCACCTATGTGACTTGCGATGGCAATTTAAAAGATGGACTCGATGGAAAATAAGGTGGAATTCAAGATATTTGAAGTCCGATAAACGGCAAAGTGACAAGTTTTTCTGTGTTTTAGCGTATTTCTCTGTTTAAACAGAGAATGCTATTATTGGGGATTCCAAAGGCCCAAAGGTCCTTTCTATTGCAGAAAAGGTGGCAACCAACCCTGAAGGTGTTTAGCAATGATTTCTAACGCTCAGAAGGGGATTCGAGCAAAAAGAGGCTGAGAGCCCAAGAAGAGGAAAACAAACGAACAACGCCAGTTGGCTTAAAAGCCATGAATGTTAGACACAAAGGTGGTTGTTGTTGGATTTGTTGCTAAAACCGAGCATAGGCAGTGCTGAGACAGGAGCACAGAAAGCAAAGCCAAAGCAGGAGGCTAAGGTGAAAGAGAGCAGCGTAAAAAGGCAGCAGCAAAAACAAGCAGCGCAGAAAGTGAAAGCTGAAGTGCAGAGCAGCCAACGAAGTCACTTGGAGTTCAAGTGGAAAAACTAGAGAGCTGTAAATTGTAGAGGGCCAAAGAAGCCAGAGCCAGAGCCAAGACCCTTAGTGAGAGCCGAGAGCCAGAAAGTCGAGAGCTTCAAGATCCAGGGATAAAATGGTGTCTAAACCCATTGTTTCTGTGTAAAACAGTGGAGTTGAGCCAAGAGCTTGTAAAAAGAACTTTTCCATAATCCTAGAGAGCCTAGTTGAGTTGACTACAACTCAAAAAGATGTAGCCCAAGATTTTTGGGTGAACTCCAACTTAATATTGTTGTTCATGTGTTTATTTTATTGCTGCACTATTTACTGTTGTATGTATTTACATATTAGCATAAGCAAGTGAACTTACAACATGTAACAGTTTTAAAACAAACATAAGCATACACTATATTTTCAAGAATTTTTAGTTCCACATTGGTTAATCAATAAGGCTTCGGAATATTTAAAAATTTGGAAGTGGGAGAGGTTCTTGTAAGTTAGACAAGAAAACTAAGAGCCCCATTTTCAGAATAGGTGGTATCAAAGCTTAAGATTGATTGAACACGCCTTCAAGGAAGGTTATATCAGAATGCTTGAATGACAAAGCAAAGACTGCTTGTCTGAAAGGTGCTTGAACAACAAGAGGTTGATTGTATGCATGTTGCATACTGACTATTGTTTGAGTTTGCAGAGAAAAATGGAAAGCTATTGATAGTTCAATCCAGGAAGGACAAGAAGGAAAGAGAGATGAAGGAACTCTTCTCATCCCAAAGGACCTCAAGGCAATCCTTGGAGCACAAGAGGCTTGTTGCAAAAGGTTGTTGAATAAGCTCTTTATTTATCTTGTTGAATTTTTTTTTGTTCATTGGCATAATGACAACTTCTACAAGTGGGTCCTCAAATTCTACTTTCTTCACAAGATTCTTTGATGAAGACATGAAGCAAGAATTTTCCACCATGATGGATATGGTGAGAGAAGTGTATGAGGCTGGAAGGAAGAGCAGCATGCTTAGAGAGCAGTTGAATTCCATGAAGGAAGAGAAGCAGTTGCTTTCTAACAAATTGCAGGAAATGGAGAGGAAACTTCATATTGCAAATATGAACCTGAAAAGGATGCATGAGTTGGAGACACAGCTCTTTGTCGCCTAAGAAGCCTTACTCAAGTATCAACTTGAAGAAGAGGTAAACCATTCCAGTTTGTCTTCAAATTCCTCCAAGGATTCTTATATTGGTTCTTTTGAAAAACATACTAGATGCATAGGTTCCAAGCTAATGTCCAAGATGGGCTATGAAGGAAAAGGCTTGGGTAGACATGCACAAGGCATTGTTGAGCCAATAATGATTGAGGATAGGCCTAAGTATTTGGGTCTTGGCTATGGATAAGCTTATGGAGATAGTCCCAAAGCTGCCATGAAGGCCATTGAAACAACTCCAAGAGGGAGTTGCATTGTAGGTGCACAGAAGCACACACTTGAACCAGAGAGTTGGGAAGATTCTAACAACCTTGAAGAGATTGATGGTGTCCCAAAGGGAGCCACTTCTTCATTTTATTCACCTCCTCATGAAGGTAATAAAGGTGAAAGAGAAAGGTATAAATCTAGTTATAAACATTTTTCTTTTGATTGTGCAAAGCATGATAAATTTCCACATATGTATGGGAAAAGAATTACATGTTCCTTTTGTGGGTTATATAACCATAATGTTTCTATATGTTGGAAGAGAATGGCCACATACAGGAAACTTTTGAAGGAAAATAATCAAGAAGCCAAAGGTCCATTGGACAAGGAAAATCATGTTGTCAAGAGGATGCACATGCAGTGCACTTACTGCCATAAGCAAGGACATCTTGCTACAAAATGTTGGACTTTGAATCCAGCAATGCTTCCACAAAAGCTGAAGAAAGTGAAAAGAGAAGATGGCAGAAATGGAAAGGAAGATTCCATGAATGATGTGTCTGAGAATGATTCACATGATGCTTCTGATGTGCAGACAAAGGTAGTACCTTTGAAAGGGATTGGTAAGAAACGGTTAGAGTCCTTATCCAATTAAGATTGCATGTCCATTGATGCATCTACATTATATTTCAGTTCAGCTTTGAAAGTACAGTGTGCTTAAGTGAATGTTGAAGGATGAAATGCATGCATGAGCATGACATGCATGAACATAGGGATGTTGATGATTTCCTTGTTTTTTAACATGTATGTGTAATTAACTTGCAGGGTTGATTGCTTTGACATGCAAGTGATGCCATGTTGACTTGGGAGAAGTTAACTTGGTCTCCAAATGGAGATAATGATGAAGTGTTTCATCTTTTGAAAAGAATCCTAATGGTCTTTTTCTACATGCTTGACTTGAAGGTTCATTTGTGTAAAGGCATGTTTTGTGGGCTTGTTGTCTAGTCCATCATTTGTATGCATATGTAAGACATGGAGGTGTTCACAATATGTGAAATCCGTTTCTTTGTTGGAGCAGAAGTTTTGTCCATCCACTTGTTGTCTGTATTCCTGTTGTTGTTAACAATTGTTGTTGGCAACTTCTCAAACAGGTACAAATGAAAGTTTTGTGGAGCAGACGTACTTCAAATTTGTTTGAGCCACCTTGGATCAATGATCAAGGTAATAAGCTAAAACCACCTTCTATGACCATTTCAGTAGAAGTTCTGCAAGAAGGCAAGGAAGAAGATAGTTCTTCCTAGAAAGACCAGCCCATCCAGAAGGGAAGTGATCAGAAACTTTGGTTAAAGGCACTATGAAATGCAAGTGTATGGAGGCTTAAAGAAGAGGGTGCCATTACTCTTAGGTACTATTTAGATCATTATATCAGTCTTTTGGAGACCAAAAGTTCTTTTAGTGGGAAGGCATGATCCAAAAATGGATCCTGGATAAACCTCTGAGTCTAAAAGACTTCATATAAGAGGTAAAAGGTGCCAAATGGCACAAATCCTTTATAAATTAGAGGAAAATGAAAGTCACGGGCTACTCTCAGAAATAGGCCCAGTGCAGAGATAATCTCGTTTTGAATCTGTTGTAACTTGAATGGGCAAAAATGGACTTAGGATGCAAAAGTTATTGCAGAAAGAAGATGCCTTGTTCTTTGGGGAAAGAGGTAAAAATCCTTTGAAAATGGGAAAAAAACCCTTATAAAGGGAAATCACATCAGAGGAGGGCCAAAGGCGGACTTAAGAGGAGAGCAAGGGCACCCCTGATTACCGATCCCCAACATATCGGGTCGGAAGTAGGCCTACGCACATAACATGAGGTAAGGAACCCTGGGGCGATGCGATATGCCAATCACCGAAATCGGTCGATCGGCATCGGTGGTAGCCATGACATGAGGCAAAGGTGGGACCCTCGCGCCGAGCGATATCGCAATCGCCAATATCGGCAAATCGCAATCAGCGATGCCATATGGGAAAGACCCCGACTCCACACGATACGCAATTGTGACCAATCGCATCGCAATATCGCGCCGAAGTCATCTGATGAAGCAGGCCATATATATATGCGCCGATGAGATGCGACTGGGCCCGAAAGGGTTTGTAAGTGCCAATGTATAATATTTCACATCCATCTCAAGCCATTTTACGGGGTATTTTAATGTTTTAATGTATTGTATAAATACAAAAGAAAACCATGAAATGCACCTATGAGACTTGCGATGGCGATTTAAAAGGCAAACTTGATGGAAAATAAGGCAGAATTCTAGATATTTGAAGTCTGATAAATGGCAAAGTGATGATTTTTCCTATGTTTTAACGTATTTCTCTATGTAAATAGAGAACAATATTATTGGGGATTCCAAAGGCCCGAAGGTCCTTTTCGTTGCAAAACAGGTGGCCACTAACCCTGAAGGAATTTAGCAATGATTGCTAACACTCAGAAGGGGATTCGAGCGAACAGAAGCCGAGAGCCAGAGAGCCTGAGAAGAGGAAAACAAACGAACAACGCCAGTTGGCTTAAAAGCCATGAATGTCAGAGGCAGAGGTAGTTGTTGTTGGAGTTGTTACTAAAACCAAGCATAGGCAGTGCTAAGACAGGAGCATAGCAAGTGAAGCCAAAGTAAGAGGCTAAGGTGAAAGAGAGCAGCGTAAAAAGGCAGCAGCAACAACAAGCAACGCAGAAAGTAAAAGTTGAAGCGCAGAGAAACCAAGGGAGTCACTTGGAGTTCAAGTGGAAAACCATAGAGTTGTAAATTGTAGAGAGCCAAAGAAGTTAGAGCCAAAAGAAGCCAGAGCCAAGAGCCAAGAGCCAGAGCCAAGAGCTAGAGCCAGAGCTGAGAGCCAGAAATCCAAGAGCTTCAAGAACCAGGGATAAAATGGTGTATAAACCCATTGTTTCTATGTAAAACAGTGGAGTTGAGCCAAGAGCTTGTAAAAAGAATTTTTCCATAATCCCAGAGAGCCTAGTTGAGTTGACTAGAGCTCAAGAAGACATAGCCCAAGAGTATTGGGTGAACTCCAAATTAACATTATTGTTCATGTGTTTGTTTTGTTGCTACACTATTTACTTTTTTATGTATTTACATATCAGCATAAGCAAGTGAACTTACAACACGTAACAGTTTTAAAACAAACATAATCATACACTATATTGTCAAGCATTTTTATTTCCGCATTGGTTAATCAATAAGACTTGGGAATATTTAAAGCTTTAGAAGTGGGAGAGGTTCTTGTAAGTTAGACAAGAAACCTAAGAGCCCCATTTTCAAATCACTAGACCATTTCCCAGAGCTACCCATAACTTCTTATAATGATAAATGACACAATGAAAATGCTAAGCATTGGATATTGAATAAAAAACTTGACCTAGAATGCCTAGAACACACTAGACCTTTCGTAAAACACATGGAAATCATAAAAGCTACAGGTCATGAATGCATATCTGATAATACAATTCTGGGATTCATCTAAGAATCACCAATAATTCTCTATACCCTATCCACATATCTAGAACAACACTTGTTAGTCCATACATTCATTAACCAATTAATACTTAAATAATTCATTTAACCTGTATATACCTAGAAAATAACCAACATGGGAACCATGGAAACTTAGTCATAATATCGCCAATATAATCACTACAATTACACATGAATCATAGTAGAAGAATAAATTTTATTAAAATATGAAAATACCAACCAATTTGGGGACTTCCACGTACCACCCAACCATAGATTGGGCTTAACCAAATCTCTCTTTCAGCCAATCACCATTGCCCCATATTCCAAACAAGAATGTGGGACCTTTTGGAATAAACCAAAACAAAACCATCCAATGCCTTCATAGGACAACCACCTCAACCCTCAACTAATGATTCCACCTCTAAGTTTAGACATCACTAACATCAACCATATCAATCTCTAGCCAAGTTGTCAAAGGATCCAGGAACTAGTAACTCAACCCACCTCCTTCCAGGGCTCTAGAGCATTTTTCCAACCTAGCTCCATGGATTAGTAACTCAACCCACCAAGGGATCTATAAAGTTTAACCCAACGTAGGCTCTAGGACTATGAACTCAACCGAAGTTGTTCTAGGTATTCTAGAGTGTTTTCTCCAACCCACAACCATAAGGAACATGAGCACCAATCAGAAATCAAGATGAAAAAGCCACAACACCATGGATATCTAGGAAATGTAAAGGAAATGCTAAAACTACTATCTATCTAGGAAAATGTTCATGCCAATGACAACACATAACTATAAAATCACATGCATATACCATGCATCCAGAAATCAGCAAGGGAATCACACATGCAACCTCGTACCTGCAAAGAAATCCAATTGTAGTTGTTGATCCAATTATTCCCTTATGCTTTCCTTCTTTCCTTTTTCCTTCTTTCATCAAATTCAAGTGAATACTAGAGTGCTCCAAGAATGCTCCAATATTTCTCTAAGTGAAAGAGTATGAGAGAATGAAAGAATAGAAGAGATCTCAACCCAAAAATGTCAAAAGGATAACAAATGATCCTCATAAACATTTTTATTATTGATGCCTCTATTTTCTTCATTTTCCTTAATTTCATAAATAAAATGCCAATTATTGTCATTTTTCCTTTTCCAATGACTTTTCCAACTTCCATAGCCATAAATTAATGTACAGTAATACCCATCACTATGTTCTTATCAACATTCATCTTGGAATACATGTCCCATGAGTTTGGTCTTATTTTATTTACATGGAAAATATTACAAACCCGTCCCCCTTCAGGTAACATCGTCCTTAGTGTTCTATGACACCTATGACCAAAAAACCACTGAAAACAAAACGTACTACCCATGGAGCTTTATAACATAGCTCAATGTAGTATTTGCAATGAATAACCATTGCAAACCATGATCAACATAGCCAACATGACAATCATACTGCTTATTGGAGCTTTATAACATAGGTCATTGTGACACTTACAACAACATCCATATATACATATACATATACCAAACACTCATTTTCTTAACCTAGTAAATAATGAAGGATATAAAGCCTACATTTGATCAGACATCTCCCATGTAACTTCATCAAGCCAAAAGTGTTTCCACTATAATTTAACCTGCTCAATTTCTTTATTCTAGAGCTTGAGTTATATTTGTTGCAATATGCATCGTGGTTCTCGCTAGAATTCTCCCTCTAGTTCCACCTGCAATATAGACCAGTCAGTCACATGATCATCATCTTGCACATATCTCTTAAGTAATCAAACATGGAAAACATCATGGATTGTCACTGTCGGAGGTAGTGCAATTCTATAGGCCACTGGTCCAATCTCCTTAAGGATCTCAAAAGGCCTGCACTATCGAGGTTCCATCTTGGCACATGACCCAATCCTCAAGGATATCTTCTTGAGCTTGATGCACAAGTACACATGTTTCCAAACCTAAAACTCCTTGAATTCTCTTTTTTGATCTGCATAACTCTTCTACATGTCATGTGTTTCCTTCAAATTCCTCTTAATAACTTGCATTTCTTGTTCCATCTCAGCTAACAAGTCCAGTCCAATTGGCACCCTGTTCACTAGATCACTCCAACACATAGGAGTATTACAACTCTTCCAATAAAGTGTGTCAAATAGATTCATCTTCAAGTATTCCTAATATATTATTATAAGAAAACTAAACTAGTGGAAGACACTCTTCCCACTTCCACTATTGATGCATGACATGCATCCTCAACATGTCCTCAAGAATCTTATTGACCCTCTTTGTGTATCCATATTTATACAGATGCTACGTGGTACTGAAAGCTAACTCTATCCACAAACCTAAAAACACCTCTTTACAAACCATGGAAGTGAACTTGGCATATGTATTTGATATGATCTTCTTGGGAACACCATGCAATATCATTATCCCCTTGATGAAAATATGAACTACCTCACCAATTAAATTCATAGATGTTGGGACGATGTCCCCTAGGTCCAATTTTGACTAAGTTTTGTAAAAGCCTCTACATTTTAAGGAGAGGAGTGCACAGCGCGTAGGTCATTAGGAGTCAAGGGGTTTTAGGAAGGTCAAAGCCCTTTAGTTTTTGTATTATTTTGAGCTCCGCCCATGGTTTGTGGGCCATGGTATTGCAATAGGAAAAAGTATATAAATGGATGTCTTATCTTGTTTAAAAGAAGATATGTGATGTTATGAGTAATACTTGTCCTTAGATTCTGTAATCTTTTTTATTGGGGTGTGTTAGCCTCCTGTTGCAACAGGTGTTCATCTTTCATGATTGACATTTTCACATGCCAAATATGTCATACTTTGCATGCTGCAATGCTCCATATTTCTTAAAGGAGGCCATGAAAGTGTGTCAGTCTAAATGCCACTATTGTATTCCAATTTTGATAAATTAACCATTTTTTAAGAATTTTTTGTTAAGGGAAGTCCAAATAGCCTAATCTTGGCTTCCCTAGGTTTCAGTTTCTTGTTTTAGAATATAGAGAATCATTATCTGTCCAAACAGATTAATCTTGGCAGATTTGTAGATAGGTAGAGAAACAAAGGAGCCCAACTGCTTAATCTGGGCCCTTGGAAGAAATAAGTGTAGATTTAGATAGGAGGACAACAAAAAGAAAAAAGGATAATCAGGGTCTGCAAGTCCAAGTGCACCCATGCAAAAAAGAAGAAAAAATGCTAGGTAAGTAGGTTGGGTAAGTAGTTTTGTGGTTGCAGAATCATGCTCTGTGATGCATTTCATCTTTTCAAAGTGTTATATCTATTCAGATCGCAGGGCAAGGCAATTCCCCTTTGGAGGAGCTCAAGTGAGGCATGTCTAACTCCCCTTTCTTCTCATTCCCCAAATCACTCACTAACATCCCCTTGAGGACCTTGGGATCTACCCAACCAGTCCTGTTATAACTTTACTTTTGTAACAGCACCAAGTCAAGCTTTGACTTTCTTCTGTGAAAAGAAGCCACATTTCTTGTGTAAAATCATGTCTCCACAGTCCATTCACTTTCAATGTCCAAAGTTTTAGCTCACAAACTTAGCCTCCCCCCTACACTTCACCTCATTTTCATATTAACCCCTAACTCTATTATCTAGCTCCCTGTATCATTTCCTTATCCCCTATTATACAAAAAAGCTATAAAACTCCTCAAAAATATTAAATAACCCCTCCCTTTGGCACTATAACCATATTTCCTAAGTCCGGGGAATGCTGAGTTCATCTGGGGCTTGGCATTAGCCTTTTCGTGTCCAAACCTGGTATTAATTAAACCCGTGTTAAATTAATAGCCAACCCCTGTTTAGCGTTTATTTAAACGCTGCCTGCAAATACCCATAAACCCACTTTCCTAAAGTCCCCCCCCAGCCGGATTAAAACAATTAAATAAAAAAACAGAGCGGGCCGCTGACTGTCAGATCTGGCGCGCCCGAGATCTACGGTGGGCAGGCCTTTTTGTGCCCTGACATGTCGAGGGTTAACGCTCGGGAGATGGGTGGTTTTCCCGTCGTACTCCCGTCACGCATCACCCTCTCAGCTGTGGCCGCACCCCCTCCACTGAAACCGCCCGCGCACAAAAGCGGTGTGCCTGAAACCGCCTTCCCCCCTCTTGCGTCACCACCACGTCGTGCTCACGTCATCATCCTGCGTTGGCCTCCTGCCGCCGTGTCCTTGCCATGTAGCTACCATCGTACTGCCACATCATCAGCCCTACCGTACCGCCATGTCACCACCATACTGCTGACGTCACCTTGCTGACATCACCCTGCCACGTCACCACCGTAATGGGACCCACCACTGACGTCATGCTATGTCATCATCAAAAAACGCGAAGGGCGCAAATCGCAGCCTAGAGAGCCTGGAATCAAAATCTGAGGCAGTTTTTGTTGCGCAATTCACTAAGGGAAATAGGCCAAAATGGAAAGCCCTTTCATGGCTCGGCCTCCAGCAGGCCCGAAAGTCGCAAAATCACAAGAATTTCTTCGCGCAACATTCAGAAAGGGGCAAAGGCAGTTCGTAAAGTAGCAGAGGGGCGAACAGAAGCCATGAAAGGTCGCTGCAACAGTTTAAAGAGTATCAGAAGTGAGAAAGGCGCACATTTGGTGCCAAAGCATATCAAGGAAGCGGCAAATAGTATTAGTCGAATGTTTTTAATGAAAAAACTTTTATTCCCAATGCAGGTGAACATTGAATGACCTCCAGCAAAGTCAAAGAAAATGGTGGAGCTTTAATCAAGGCTCTCCCATCACAATTAATGCACCTCAGAACCACTCAGGAGCATGGATCAAAACCCAAAGCACAGTTATGGCTAAGTGGTCAGCACAGAGCCATAAAGACAACACATTAAATTCTTTTTTGATACAGCTGCACCCAGCGCAGCTCGATGATATTTTCCCGCATTTATTTCAGACATGTGTTAGGTTAAAGACACTTATTATAGCAGATCTGACTGAGATCTGATTTTGTAGATATTTTATCTATAAAACCACCCTAATTTACTGTTTAAGGGGTTGGTTGGTTGTATAGCTCCAAGAGAGACTCACTCTGTGTTATCACTCAGGTTGTCCTTAAAGCTCCTTAAAGGATACGGCCGAGGTAACCAAAAACCAATCTTTGGACTGCAGGTCCTAGCCTACCTGCAATCAGAGAGGGCTCTCTCTTTATAATTTAGCTTTGTTGAAGATGATATTAGGCTAGCTAATGAGTTAAAGGGGGTTTTGTTTATGTTTGGTGGGATGGGGGATTCTTTCAAACAGAGTTGGGATGCATAGTGTGAGAAGTTCAAACCATTGGGCATGGAGTTGTGGATTAGGCTTGCTGTTGCTTTTTCTTGGTCACAAGAGGAATACAGAGCGGGATAGCTACACATAAAACAATATCAAGGTGGAATAAGGATGGAATGAAGGTCAGTGAATGAAAGGAAACTAAGTAGCTCTCATTATGCTAATAGAGGGAAGGTGAATGAACATTTATATAGGAGCAATCAAGGATTCCTAAACAACATTCATATATGAAGGAACTAGTGTAAATATGAGCCAATCAGTATTCATATTCAAGACTAATTCAGAGGAAAACATAGATAAATCACAGAAATTGAAAACAGAATACAACTAAGTGAGCTCTGAACTATTCTTTCTTTCTGCTATTTAGATAGTGAAACAATGATGGCATTAAACATATAAACTGTAAACAGAGATAAGAAACACTTATTGGGCTATGTAGAAGCGTTAGGATTCCATAGTCACTCTTTAGTCATTAAAACACAACAACCAGTTCATCTCCCAAACATTCCAGTGATCTTTGATTATAGAGACTCTCAGAAAATACAATGCAAGTCTAGAGGAAGTTATCGACCAACCAACCCTTTTTTCATAACAAAGGGTGGTTTAAATAGAAAAAATATCTACAAACAATAGATCTGAGATAGATCTCATCAAATAAATGCCTTTAACCTAATTTGTACAGAAGTAAATGGCAGAAATATCTATCTAACAGCTGTACTGGGGCAACTGTCATCTCAAAATATCTATTACAGCAGATCTTAGGTAGATCTGAGGAAAAAGAGTGCTTTAATCTATTTTATATTGAAGTAAATGCTTAAAACATTTATCTAAGTGTTGCGTTGGGGCAGCTGCCTCAAAAATGGATCAACATCTGTCCTTATGGCTCTGTACTGGCTCTTTTAGTCATAAGTGTGCTTTAAATTCATTTATCTGCGCCTGTAAGTGGTTCTGCTGCCTTAAGTGGCCAAAACTATGAGTTGGTGAGCCTTTATGGCTCAGAGCGGCTTTATTGACTTTGTTGGGAGGCTCTTTAATGATTTTGTGCTTTGGGTTCAAAGTTTCCATTGAACACCTTCACTGATACACTTAGCCGCAACACTGATACTCTCTGCCACTAAAACTGGGCCTTTTCCTTCCTTGATATGCTTTAAACTGTCTAATCGCCCCTTTATCTACCAATTAAATGCAAACATAACTGTTGCAAAGACTTCCGTGGCCTTTGGGATGCTATCGGCGCTAGCCGATCCAAAATAGTATTAAACTCTGAAGAAATGCCACAAAAAGGAGGAATTGCATGCTGCTGATCGTGCTGAGGCCAAGACTGGCTTCTGGAGCTAAACCGAGCTTTGGAGCAATCCATAATGGCTTAAGGATGAATGAATTTCTTTAACTGGAGCCGGGCGCGGGCGCTAGAAGAAACCCTGTGAAAAATGGCCGTTTTCTTTTATAAGGCAAAAATGCCTTAAAACATGAAATTTTACCAAAACTAGGGCAGGATCGATCACTGTTCATTAGATTAAATCATAGTCGTTGGATCCGGCGCGGGCCGATCCAACGGCTGGCGCTAACTCGCATCAGGGCGGACCATTGGTCCCAACACATAAAACCTTCGAAATGCCACAGACCCGAAATGCTTATATGCCCTTCCTTTATGGAGATCGGGTCCGGTCCATCAGCGATTTCATATCAGCGGGTTTTAACAAAATCAATATGCGGACCCGAAATCCTTTAAAACTGCCCTTTAATATTTTTCGGCTCCGGGATATAGGAGCACACAGTGCGGACCCTTTCGGACCCGATATGCCTTTATGCCGCGCTTTATTACTTTTCGGCTCCACTGGTTGGAGCCATACAAGAGTGATGCGATTAAATATGGGCCGTTGATCTCTGGGCCTGAATGGGCAGCTGAGATTAACTCGGCAATTCACTATCGGCGGGGTCATGGGGTTGCCACATAAAAACGTCGAAACCCATCGGACCCGATAAGTTATATAGGCCCTCTTTATTTTATTTTGGGTCCGACCCATCAGCGGGACCCAAATCGGCGGTTTTAATAGTGGAATGGGTCAGCGGACCCGAAAACCCTTAACACTACATTTGATAACTCATCGGCTCCGCCAAATCAGAGCAGTATATGGGGCGATGCGAAGTGGGGGACCGCGCGACAAGATTTGGGCCGTCAGATCTGGGGCCCAAAAATGGATGGCTGCAATTATATCGGGACTTCGGCAATTGGCGGGGCAGAGGGTTGACATATATGTGATCGCCGAACTGCGCGGACCCGATATACTATTACCAGTCCACTTTATATGTTTTCGGGTCCGGCCCATCGACGCTATGCCCCATGCCTTGAGACTTAGCCATTTTCGCTTATATATGCCACTGCCCCCTCCCGATAGCGATATCGCATCGGAGGGGGATCAAACATATCTTTATCTCATCGGAGCACGCTTTTTATTAAAAGGCAAGGCAAATGAATTCGGAGGGGTTATATATGATGTTTTAAACATATGATTGCCCCCTCCCGATAGTGATATCACATCGGAGGGGGTCCAAATGAAACTTTATTATATCGGATCCATGTTTTTGTGAACTGCCAAGCCTTTTTGGGAAATCGGAAGGGTTCCTTTATAGTTTGGCATGGATTCTAATGCATCGGAAGGGGTCCGATAGCCAAAAAGGGAGGATTTTATCCTTTTTTGAAGGTTTTTCATGGTTTTTGCATGGTTTTTGTATTCTTATGCCTTGGAAGGAGTCCAAAGGCACTTAGGGGGAAAGTGATGTGATTTTGAGAGGGGTTTAGTGACCAAAGAGGGTTTCATGCCTTATAAAGGCAAACCAATGCCAAAGAGATGATTTTTATACATATGAAGGGAAACTATGCAAAGGAATGAGTCCTTATGCATTTGGAAGATGGTCAGAGGGGTCAATGAGGGTTCTTGCTGAGTTTCAGATAAACTTAGCAATTCCCAAGGATGTATATGGTTATTTTTCAACCAAGGGGAGGGGATAAGTATATAGGGGAGTTATAGAGATAGTTTTAGTAGGGGAAGGGAAAAGAGATAGGGAGTTACATAATAAAGTTAGTAGTTAATATGATAATGATGAGAAAAAGTGCTAAGAATGAAGTCTTAGGCTATCAATGGGGGGAAATGACTGATAGAAGAAGTGTGAACATTCCTTTAGTGAAGCAGATCTTCACCAAGGCAGATGATATGGAGAATGATGAATCTAAGAGGTATCAAGCAGATCTTGACCTCTTTAGGGGAAGTTAGTGAGTGATTTGGGAAAGAGGGAGAAGGGGAAGTTAGACATGCATTTCTTGAAGTCCTTCAACTGAACAACTGCCTTCAACTTGTGATATGATAGATATAACACTTGACAATATGAAATGGATCACAAGCCATGATTCTGCAACCGCAAAGCTACCTACCCGACCCACTCACCTAGCATTTTCTCTTCTTTTGGTTTGGGTGCACTTGAACTAGCATACCCAGCTTTTTTTTCTTTTCTTCTTGCTTGTGCTCCTATCTACTTCTACACTTATTTCAGCCAGGGGCTCAGATTAAGCTATTGAGCACCCTTGTTTCTCTACCTATCTACAAATCTGCCAAGATTAAGCTGTTTGGACAAATATTCATTCTCTATATTCTACAACAGGAAATTGAAACCTAGGGAAGCCAAGATTAAGCTATTTGGACCTCCCTTAGCTGAAAACTCATCAAAATGGATCAACTCATCATAAATGGAACATGGTTGTGGCATTTAGACTAGCACACTCTCATGGATACTTCTCTGGCCATCTGTAGAAAATATGGAGCATTGCAGCAAGCAAAGTATGACATATTTGGCATGTAAAAATGTCGATCATGAAAGATGATTAACCTGCTGCAGCAGGAGGCTAACAGTGGCTCCACTTGGGGATGGCTTTTCCTTGTGACAAGCCAAGAACAGTAGGTCAGAATGCCTTGACCTTCTATAGTTGCTGTTATTTGAAAGTTTCTTCTGTGCTAACTGCTGAATGACTAGAACTTTAACTTCTGAATGCAGCACTCCTCCTTATCTGAAACACTATGAAAAATAAAGCATCGTCTGCTTTCTTCTGCGTGCTTGATATTGCATACGCTTTTGCTTGAGAACTGCCTTGTAAAATAAACACAAAAAGGGAACAAAACTGGAGCTCTTATTTTCTTGTCTTTGAATAGGCTGTAGATGTAATGCTAACAAAAACTCCTCTATTTTGATACTACTGACTGAAGAACTGGAAGCCTGAATGCAACATTTTTAATAGAACTTGCTGTTATAAATAACAGCGATACCCTTTTGACACCGAATGTTCAGAACATCGTTGAACTTTTCTTTGGGAAGCCATCTATCTCTTATTTGCGCACAAGTATCAAAACTGAATATTTTCTTTGAAATAACTCAAAGAACAGAGAATTGTACTGCTGCACTTTTTGTTTCTTTTCCCTCAAAATTGTGTTGCGCTTCTTGCTGAGACTAACATGAAGACAGAGCTTTGAAATGGATGACTTATGTGGGTTTGTGCCTTCAAACTTTGCTGCGCTCTTCTAACAACCAAACTGCTATAAAAATTAAAAACCAATCGTTGATATCTACAAACATGTATGTACATATATATACAGAGCTGCGTTATGTTCAACAAAAGGGATCATGATAATGCTTCAGCATACGGCCATTTACAGGGCCTTCTTCAGCAGTGTTGCCCCCTACAGATTTGAGCAAATATGTGTTATTTCCCTGAACAACGGAGATAACAAATGGCCCTCTCCAAAGGAAATCGAATTTTGCATGTTTTCCCTTGTCTTCTCTTCGTGAGTCCCACCTTAGAACTTTTTTGCCAACATAGAAATTCTCAGCCTTAGTTCTCTTATCAAACATCCTTTTGAGTTTTTCTTGCATAATTTGAGCTCTGTCATAGACCTGCTCTCTTTTCTATTGCAAATGGATTGTTTGGTTTATCCTCCTTTGTATATCATTTGGCTCAGCTTGAATCTCTTGTAGTAGCTTGATTATAGGAATGCCTAGTGATGAAGGAAATCTGGCCTCCATGCCATATACTAGCTCATAAGGGCTCATCCCAATGGATTTCTTGGTTGATAATCTGTCTTCCCATAGGGCATTTGTGAGCTTTCTATGCCATTTCTTCTTGCTTTCTTCCAAGGTCTTCTTAATGATATTGATCAGGCTCTTATTAGATGACTCGGCTAAGCCATTACCTTGAGGGTAATAGGCTGTGGAATGGCCTAAAGTGATATGGAATTTATGGCAAAAATTGATCATCTTTTTGGATTTGAAAGCAGCGGCATTGTGAGTGATGATCTTCTCAGGGCAGCCAAATCTAGACAGGATATTACACTCAAGGAATTGGATAATGGTGGAGTCATTGGCTTGCCTACATGGGATGGCCTCAATCCACTTGGTGAAATAGTCGGTGGTTGTTAGAATCCACTTATGCTGGCCTGAGGAAGAGGGATGGATTTCTCCAATGAAGTCAAGACCCCATTGTTGAAAAGGCTTTTCGGTTGAGATGGGCCTAAGAGGCAAGGGCAACAGCTTTCTTTTGCCCTCAAATATTTAGCATTTGTGACATGAGATAGAAAACTTCTTTACATCTGCAAACAAAGAGGGCCAATAGAAACCAGCCCTTAAAATTTTATCAGTAGTGGACTTCCAATATAGATGTCCACCACAGTCCCCTGCATGGAATTCTTTCATGACATTATTAGTTTCATTCATGGTCAAACAATTAAGCAATATGCCTTCATGATTCTTCCAAAATAAAGCACCATCTAAGACACAAAATTTCAAAGCCTTCATTCTTAAAAATATCCTCTTGGTCTTGGACAATCCTAGGGGAGCAAATAGGTTTAACAATAAAAAGCAAATATCAGCATACCATGGGGATTGCAAAAAGGTGTCACTGATCTGTGGAGTCGTCAGCTCCTGTTCATTGTCTAGTTGGTTGATGTCTAAGGCTTGAAAGTTTGTTTCGGACATCAGTTTGGCTAAACCTTGTCCCTTTATTAGCTTGGTTGGTTTTATTTCTATGTCATACTCAAGAATGTTAGCAATCCACTTGCCTCTTTTGCCTTCTAATCCTTCTTGGGTTAATATGTCTTTTACAACAGCATTTGGGACATAGGCAATCACGTGTGAATATAAAATGTAAATTCTGAAGTCTTTGATTGCTTTAACAAGGGCATAGGCCTGCTTCTCCATGATTTGGTACTTCAGGGGTGCATCTCTTAAGGCTCGACTGAAAAAAGCGATTGGCTTTTCATTTCCTTGGTCATCCTTTTGCAATAGGACAGCAGCTATGGTATTATCAGATGCAAATGAAAATATGATAAAGTCCCTATCAAATTGAGGACTTGTGAGGACTGGGGCTTCAGTTAGGGCAACTTTGATACTTTCAAATGCTTGCTTAGTTTCAAGAGACCATTTTACCTTGGCATCCTTCTTTAACATGTTGCTCAACAGTCTTATCAGCTCGGTTAGATTTGGGATAAATCTCCTTAGGAAATTGATCTTTCCTAGGAATGCTTGCAGCTCTTTTATGTTTCTTGGATATGGGATTTGGAGAATGGCTTGGATCCTTTCCAGATCAATTTTGATCCCGTCTTTTGAAATGATATTTCCAAGTAATTTGCCTTCTTCAAGGCCAAATAAAGACTTCTTGGGGTTCAAGGAAATGCCATATTTCCTACATGTTAGGAACACTTGCCTCAAATGTCTTAGGTGCTCTTGATCAGATTTGGAGAAAGGGGTAAGATCATCAAGATAGACAACCAAGAAATCATGGATTTCCTTGGCAAATGAAATGTCCATGGCCCTTTGAAAGGTGGCACCTGCGTTCTTTAGGCCGAAAGGCATTTTCACATATTTAAATGTTCCCCAAGGTGTTGTAAAGGCTGTCTTGTCTTGATCATCTGGGTGAACCAGTATTTGATTAAAACCTGAAAAGCCATCTAGCAAAGAGATTCTAGATGACCCCACTACTCTTTGTAGGATGTGGTCCATTTTGGGAAATGGGTAGTGGTCTTTAAGGGAGACTTGGTTTAGGTTTCTCAAATCTACACAAAGCCTAATCTCACCTGTTTTCTTTCTTGTGGGAACAAGATTGGATACCCATTCAGAAAATCTAATGGGTGCTATGATACCTGCTTCAAACATTCTTTTCACTTCTTTCTCAATTAAAGGGAGAAGCACAGGATTGATTCTCCTCAGTTTCTGTTTGAAGGGCTTTTGATTTGGCTTTAAGGGAATGGTATGTTGAATAATTGAGGTGTCATAGGACTTCAAGTCCTCATAACTCCAAGCAAATACATCTTGGAATTCTTTGAACAAATCCACATACTTTGGTTTTTTATCAGAAGGCAAATATTTAGACAGTTTGATCATTTTGGGCTTCTCTGCTGTTCCAATGTTGTATTCTTCTATGGCAGTGTTTATAGGCTGCATTTTTGGCTTTTTGGGCGCATCATTTGCATCAAACATGTCTTCTAGTGGAGTGAGGCCAACCGGGAGAAAATTGTCCTTTAGATCAATGATTTCAGCCTCTGTTTTGGCTATTTCCTCCAAATGCATCTGTTTCAGCTCTTCTATGTTTTCTTCATCAAAGATGGTTGGCTGTAGCAATTTTCTAGCTGTTTCAGCTGTTATAGTTTGTTGGATTTGGTTTATTGCTTGCAGGGGATCATCCATGGCATCCATATCAATGTTTAGGCCTGAAAACTCATGCTGTAAGGTAAGAAAATTGTTGATTTGAGCGTCATCCTCAAACACTTGCCAATCTTTAATGCTATTTGGGACAACAGGCCTATGTTTTATTTCAGCAGTGAAATGGTGATTTGGCTCAAAGGGAAGCTTACATGTACTAACGAAAGTTGCTAGGCTGTGAGCATGAATGTTATGATTTCTTGAAATTTTGGCAAGCTTGGATTCAGTGAATGTATCAAGTATTGCAGTGGCAGCAGTCCTATAAGCCCTTAGCCTTCTATCATTGGTAACAAAGTTGCCTTTCATTTGTTGAATTACTAGGTCTGAGTCACCTAGAATGGAAACTTTGGCAACTCCTAAAGCTTTGAGCAGCTTAAGGCCTAAGAGGAGTGCTTCATACTCAGCCATGTTGTTGGTGCATTTGAAATTCAGTCTATAAGCATGACCCTCTGCATGGTTTTTATGTGTATTGTGAATCCATATTCCTGCCCCTACTCCTAACTTGTTAACAGAGCCATCAAACTCTAAATACCATGTGATTTCTTGGTTGTGGTTAGTATTAAGAGTTTCAGTCATTTTAGGATTTGGCAGACCTAGGTTTTGTGCTTCATGTGATTCTTCTTGTATGCTGGTTGCACTGACTGTTTTGACAGTTTCCTGGGTATGGGCAACCGATTCTTGATTGATGCATGTTTCTTGTTCTAAAGGCAAAGGCCTCTCATTAGTTGGAGGACTTGTTTCATCATTAAACAAAATAAAAGAATCCATATCAGAATGGATTGAATAGATAGGGAAATTCTGGGGCTTTTCCTCACTACTTACCACATACTTCATCAGTGTTTCTCTATACAGTCTCTTTGGTTGCCCAAAGACTGAAATAGTGGCATAGGAGAGGTCTAATTGGAGAGATCCTTGGAGTTTTGCCCCCCAAGATCTTGACAAGAGCATGCCATACTTTGGTGGAATGTCAGCAACCACCACATCCATGAGGATTGTCTTGTTTGGGTATTGGACTAAGGAGACACACAAGTCTTTGATAAGGCCTAAACATTTGACCTAACTTGAGTCAAAGGAGAATAGATCTTTGTAGGGTCTTGTGACATCAAGGTTTAGCTTCTCCATTACAGCTTTGGGCATAAGGTTGTGTGAGGCACCTAAGTCAAACATTGCATTATGTAAAACTTTATCATGTATGTGCAGACTGACATAAAAGGGTAGAACAGCTCCATGTGCTGATTTGCCATCCACTTCTGGACCAAAAAGCAACTCAGGTGTATCATCTAAAACATTCACATCATCCCTATTCTCTGGCATTTGCAGTGATCTTTGGATTTGTTGCCTATACACATCATGCTTTGCAAGTTCAGATAAGGGGATGGAAATCTTAAGTTTGCTTATTTCGGCTTCTAAGTTGAATGGTTTCTCCAATGGAGTCTTTGTGTTGGCAATAGCAGATTTCCCCTTTTCAAGTGTATTTTCTGTGTTTCCTCTTGATTATCAGTGTTATGGTGAGTGATACCTTGCGATATTTCTATTTTGGGAAGGCTTTTAGGAGTGTTATTTACATTTTCCTTTGAGGAGGAAGGTAGCAGAGGCTGATCATTAGAGGGATGCATGTCTGTTATGTCCTCTACAGTCACTTGGTGCGGGTTTGGGACAGTTATATCAGCTGTTTCTGTTACAATAGCCTTGCCTCTAATCTGGTTGGGTTGTTTGCCCTCCTTTGGTTTAACTTTTTCGGGTACATCTATGGTTCTTGTCCTCAGCTTATAATGTTTGTGGACTTCATAAACAGCTGAATCATAACCTTGTTTAAAGTCAAAAGACTCACCAGACTTAGTCTGAAATTGATTTATCTCATGGTCATCTTGGTCTTCTTGAGTTAGGAAAATTTGTTGCTCACCCTTCAAATCCACCAAGTTCATATGAGTGTCCTCTATAGCATCACTAGATGTGGATGGTTCTGTATAATTTTCTTGGAAAGGAGGCCTTATACAACGGTCTGGGCTAGATCTACCAGCGTTTGAGTTCTGAGTGTTCCTGAAATTTGGGTTCCTTATGGTATTGGGTTGTTGTCCTTCCCATGATGATTTCCTCTCAACACTCTCTACTCTGTCTCCCAGCCTGTGCATGCCATTGATAATATCATCTAGCTTTTAATCCAAGGCTGAGGGCTCTTCCTTGAAGGTGGTTCTTCTCTCAGTTCTAGCTCTGTTCCTTTTGGAAATTAAATTTGCCTCCACAGTGACAGCCACATTTTGCATGTCCGAAAGGCTGTTAGGGGCTCTTTCTTTTAATTGGTAGGCCATATCTGGGTCGAAACCATCAAGGAATTTATATAAGGCAAGGTCAGGTGGGGGCCTTAAGTTTTATGGGATAGCATTATAAACACTATTGAACCTTGCATAATAGTCCAAGACTGTTTCTTGTGGACCTCTTTTGATTGTATCATATTCAGCTAGTATGTGCAAGGGGTCTTTCTTTTTCTCCCATCTGTTGATAAATGATTGGTATAAGGCTTCTGGGTCTACTATGGAATTAGCTGGGAGTGCTCTAAACCAAGTCCTGACATCACCTGACAAGCTTTGGACAAAAATATTCATTCTCACACCATCATCGTCAATCTCATAGCTTTCAAAGTAATCCTGCATTTTCTTTGTATGCTGAAGGGCTGTGTAGGCACTTGTGCCATCAAAATGAGTTATTTTGGTCTGGTAATCCTGAGGCATAGCCCCGAGATTTGCAGGAAATTGCAAAGGTGCATATCTGTTAGCCATATTCACAGGGATAAGAGGGACAATATGAACAACTGGGATAATAGGAGTAGTAGTGCTAGTATGTGTAGTGAATGGAGGTGTGGAAGGAGTGATTTGAGAGGTGGATGATGAACAAGGGGAACTAGGGGTTGAACGAAATAGAACTTTGACAGGGGTTGGGCCACAGTTTGGCTGAACTATCACAGGAGTAGAATCAACAAAATCCTCCTTTAGTTCTAATTTCCTGAGGTTTCTTTGGATCAAATTCGGATTTTCAAAGGTAGTTGTGGGATTTGGGTCTGGATTTGACCTTGTATAGCGTGGATTCTTCCTCGGAGCCAGCTTCTGGCTTGTTTTTTGGGGATTTTTCTAAGAATATAAGGGTTAGGAAGAAACTTTTGAAGGTCTGGTTCCTTCCGAGTGGAGCTTTCCACCTTGATTTGTGAAATTATCTGAGGATGGTCCCCAGTTGAGTCGCCATTATGTTATCACTCAGGTTGTCCTTAAAGCTCCTTAAAGGATACGGCTGAGGTAACCACAAACCAATCTTTGGACTGTAGGTCCTAGCCTACCTACAATCAGAGAGGGCTCTCTCTTTATAATTTAGCTTTGTTGAAGATGATATTAGGCTAGCTAATGAGTTCAAGGGGGTTTTGTTTATATTTGGTGGGATGGGGGATTCTTTCAAACAGAGTTGGGATGCATAGTGTGAGAAGTTCAAACCATTGGGCATGGAGTCATGGATTAGGCTTGCTGTTGCGTTTTCTTGGTCACAAGAGGAATACAGAGCAGGATAGCTACACATAAAACAATATCAAGCTGGAATAAGGATGGAATGAAGGTCAGTGAATGAAAGGCAACTAAGTAGCTCTCATTATGCTAATAGAGGGAAGGTGAATGAACATTTATATAGGAGCAATCAAGGATTCTTAAACAACATTCATATATGAAGGAACTAGTGTAAATATGAGCCAATCAGTATTCATATTCAAGACTAATTCAAAGGAAAACATAGATAAATCACAGAAATTGAGAACATAATACAACTAAGTGAGCTCTGAACTATTCTTTCTTTCTGCTATTTAGATAGTGAAACAATGATGGCATTAAACATATAAACTGTAAACAGAGATAAGAAACACTTATTGGGCTATGTAGAAGCATTAGGATTCCATAGTCACTCTTTAGTCATTAAAACACAACAACCAGTTCATCTCCCAAACATTCCAGCGATCTTTGATTATAGGGACTCTCAGAAAATACAATGCAAGTCTAGAGGAAGTTATCGACCAACCAACCCTTTTTTCATAACAGAGGGTGGTTTAAATAGAAAAAATATCTACAAACAACAGATCTGAGACAAATCTCATCAAATAAATGCCTTTAACCTAATTTGTACAGAAGTAAATGGCAGAAATATCTAAGAGCTGTACTGGGGAAACTGTCATCTCAAAATATCTATTACAGCAGATCTTAGGTAGATCTGAGGAAAAGGAGTGCTTTAATCTATTTTATCTTGATGTAAATGCTTAAAACATTTATCTAAGTGCTGCATTGGGGCATCTGCCTCAAAAATGGATCAACATTTGTCCTTATGGCTCTGTACTGGCTCTTTTAGCCATAAGTGTGCTTTAAATTCATTCATCTGCGCCTGTAAGTGGTTTGTTGCCTTAAGTGGCCAAAACTGTGAGTTGGTGAGCCTTTATGGCTTAGAGCTGCTTTATTGACTTTGCTGGGAGGCTCTTTAATGATTTCGTGCTTTGGGTTCAAAGTTTCCATTGAACACCTTCACTGATACACTTTGCCGCAACACTGATACTCTTTGCCACTGAAACTGGGCCTTTTCCTTCCTTGATATGCTTTAAACTATCTAATCGCCCCTTTATCTGCCAATTAAATGCAAACATAACTGCTGCAAAGACTTTCGTGGCCTTTGGGATGCTATCAGCGCTGGCCGATCCAAAATAGTATTAAACTCTGAAGAAATGCCACAAAAAGGAGGAATTGCATGTTGCTAATCGTGCTGAGGCCGAGACTGGCTTCTGGAGCTAAACAGAGCTTTGGAGCAATCCATAATGGCTTAAGGATGCATGAATTTCTTTAACTGGAGCCGGGCGCGGGCGCTAGAAGAAACCCTGTGAAAAATGGGCGTTTTCTTTTATAAGGCAAAAATGCCTTAAAACATGAAATTTTACCAAAACTAGGGCGGGAGCGATCACTATTCATTAGATTAAATCATAGCCGTTGGATCCGGTGCAGGCCGATCCAACGGCTGGCGCTAACTCGCATCGGGGTGGACCATTGGTCCCAACACATAAAACCTCTGAAATGCCACGGACCCGAAATGCTTATATGCCCTTCCTTTATGGAGATCGGGTCCGGTCTGTCGGCGATTTCATATCGGCGGGTTTTAACAAAATCAATATGTGGACCCGAAATCCTTTAAAACTGCCCTTTAATATTTTTCGGCTCTGGGATATAGGAGCACATAGTGCGGACCCTTTCCGACCTGATATGCCTTTATGCTGCGCTTTATTACTTTTTGGCTCCGCTGGTCGGAGCCATACAGGAGTGATGCGATTAAATATGGGCGATTATATGGCTCTGACCAGCGGAGCTGAAAAGTAATAAAGCGCGGCATAAAGGCATATCTAGTCCGAAAGGGTCCGCACTATGTGCTCCTATATCCCGGAGCCGAAAAATATTAAAGGGCAGTTTTAAAGGATTTTGGGTCCGCATATTGATTTTGTTAAAACCCGCCGATATGAAATCGCCGACGAACCGGACCCGATCTCCATAAAGGAAGGGCATATAAGAATTTCGGGTCTGTGGCATTTCGGAGCTTTTATGTGTTGGGACCAATGGTCTGCCCCGATGCGAGTTAGCGCCAGCTGTTGGATCGGCCCGCGCTGGATCCAACGGCTATGATTTAATCTAATGAATAGTGATCGCTCCCGCCCTAGTTTTGGTAAAATTTCATGTTTTAAGGCATTTTTGCCTTATAAAAGAAAACGGCCATTTTTCACAGGGTTTCTTCTAGCGCCCGCGCCCGGCTCCAGTTAAAGAAATTCATGCATCCTTAAGCCATTATGGATTGCTCCAAAGCTCTGTTTAGCTCCAGAAGCCAGTCTCGGCCTCACCACGATCAACAGCATGTAATTCCTCCTTTTTGTGGCATTTCTTCAGAGTTTAATACTATTTTGGATCGGCCAGCGCCAATAGCATCCCAAAGGCCACGGAAGTCTTTGCAGAAGTTATGTTTGCATTTAATTGGCAGATAAAAGGGCGATTAGACAGTTTAAAGCATATCAAGGAAGGAAAAGGCCCAGTTTCAGTGGCAAAGAGTATCAGTGTTGTGGCAAAGTGTATCAGTGAAGGTGTTCAATGGAAACTTTGAACCCAAAGCACGAAATCATTAAAGATCCTCCCAGCAAAGTCAATAAAGCAGCTCTGAGCCATAAAGGCTCACCAACTCATAGTTTTGGCCACTTAAGGCAGCAGAACCACTTACAGGTGCAGATGAATGAATTTAAAGCACAATTATGGCTAAAAGAGCCAGTACAGAGCCATAAGGATAGATGTTGATCCATTTTTGAGGTAGCTGCCCCAGCGCAACACTTAGATAAATGTTTTAAGCATTTACTTCAAGATAAAATAGATTAAAGCACTCTTTTTCCTCAGATCTACCTAAGATTTGTTGTAATAGATATTTTGAGATGACAATTGCCCCAGTACAACTGTTAGATAGATATTTCTGCCATTTACTTCTGTACAAATTAGGTTAAAGGCATTTATTTGATGAGATCTGTCTCAAATCTATTGTTTGTAGATATTTTTTCTATTTAAACCACCCTCTGTTATGAAAAAAGGGTTGGTTGGTCGATAACTTCCTCTAGACTTGCATTGTATTTTCTGAGAGTCTCTATAATCAAAGATCGCTGGAATGTTTGGGAGATGAACTGGCTGTTGTGTTTTAATGACTAAAGAGTGACTATGGAATCCTAACGCTTCTACAGAGCCCAATAAGTGTTTCTTATCTCTACTTATAGTTTATATGTTTAATGCCATCATTGTTTCACTATCTAAATAGCAGAAAGAAAGAATAGTTTAGAGCTCACTTAGTTGTATTCTGTTCTCAATTTCTGTGATTTATCTATGTTTTCCTCTGAATTAGTCCTGAATATGAATACTGATTGGCTCATATTTACACTAATTCCTTCATATATGAATGTTGTTTAGGAATCCTTGATTGCTCCTATATAAATGTTCATTCACCTTCCCTCTGTTAGCATAATGAGAGCTACTTAGTTCCCTTTCATTCACTGACCTTCATTCCATCCTTATTCCAGCTTGATATTGTTTTATGTGTAGCTATCCTGCTCTGTATTCCTCTTGTGACCAAGAAAACGCAACAGCAAGCCTAATCCACGACTCCATGCGCAATGGTTTGAACTTCTCACACTATGCATCCCAACTCTGTTTGAAAGAATCCCCCATCCCACCAAACATAAACAAAACCCCCTTGAACTCATTAGCTAGCCTAATATCAACTTCAACAAAGCTAAATTATAAAGAGAGAGCCCTCTCAGATTGCAGGTAGGCTAGGACCTGCAGTCCAAAGATTGGTTTGTGGTTACCTCGGCCGTGTCCTTTAAGGAGCTTTAAGGACAACCTGAGTGATAACACTCTGTATACCTGATGTTTTTCTTAATCAAAGACTGTTGAAATGCTTGGAGGAATGACTGTGTGCTGTGTATTAATGTTTTGAAAAATTGAATGTGGAATTCTTGTGCTGCAACATGACTCAATAAGTGTTTCTTACCTTTGTTTTCCATTCATGTACCATCTAAAATAACAGAAAGAATGAATAGTTTAGAATTGGTTTAATTGCCCTCTATGCTCAATTTCTACTGTTTCTTTATGTTTTCATCTGAATTAGTAATGAATATGAATTCCCTTTGGCTCATATTTCCCCTAATTCACTCATGTTTGACAATTATCTAGGGATTCTTCACTGCTCCTAGATAGAGCTCATTCACCTTCCCTCTGCTAAGCTGAACGAGAGATTCTTAACTGCCTCTCATTCCTAGCCTTCATTCCATCCTTTTAGCTTGAATCATTGTTTCATGTGTAGCTAGCTTGCTCCATATTCCCTCTTGTGACCAAGAAAACACACCAACAGTCCTACTCCTTGACTCCACACCCAATGGTTCTAAAACTTTCATGCTATCCCTACCTCTTTACTTGAAAGCATCATCCTTCCCACTAAAACTCAAACAAAACCCCTTAAACTCAATAACTAGCCTAAAATCATCATCAACAAAGCTAAATCCTAAAGAGAGAGCACTCTCTGACTACTGGTGGGCTAGCACCTACATTCCAAAGATTGGTTTGTGGTTACCTCGGCCGTATCCCTTAAGGAGCCAAGGGACAACCTGAGTGATAACATAATGGCGACTCCGCTGGGGAACATCCTCAGTTAAATCTCACAAATCAAGTTGGAAAGCTCCATTGGGGAAAACAATGAATTTTCCAATTGCTGCATATTCCTTAAAACTACAGATGAAGCCTGAATGTCAGCCAGGAAGCCTTTGAAACTATTCTTGCTTTGCATTTACAGGAGTAAACAAATGCTGCTTCATTCAATCCTCATGCTAGTTTTAAGTTATAGATAGCTATTTCAAAATTTGATCAGTTCCTTGCTAATTCTAAAAAGCATTCACAGAAAATACCAAAACAAGTTCAGAATCTGGCTCCCAAAAGGAATTCACGGTATACAAGGTCAAATCCAGACCCAAACCCCCTAGCTATTTTTGAAAATCCCAATTTAATCCCAAGGAACCTCAGGAAGCTAGAGAAAAGAGAAGATTTTGTTGACTTTAGCCCTGAAATAGTTCAGCCAAGCTGTGTTCCAACCCCTGTCAAGGTTTTATTTCATTCAACCCCCACTTCCCCTTGTTCATCATCCACCTCTCAAAGAACTCCTTCCACACCTCCATTTACTGCACATACTCCCATTACCGTTGTTGTTACAGCTGTTCCAGCTATTCCTGTTGTTCCACTTACCCCCGTAAACATGGCTAATAGATATGCACCCCTGCAATTACCTGCTAATCCAGGGGCTATGCCTCAGGATTATCAAACTAAAATCACATATTTTGATGGAACTGGTTCTTGCACAGCCCTTCAGCATACAAAGAAGATGCAAGACTATTTTGAGAACTACGAGATAGATGACGAAAGCATGAGAATGAAGATTTTCGTCCAAAGTTTGACAGGTGATGTTAGAACTTGGTTTAGAGCACTCACAGCCAATTCCATAGCAGACCCAGAAACCTTATACCAGTCATTTATCAAAAGATGGGAGAAAAAGAAAGACCCCTTGCACATATTATATGAATATGACACCATCAAAAGAGGCCCTCAAGAATTTGTCTTGGACTATTGTGCAAGATTTAATAATGTTTATAATGCAATACCATAGAACTTAAGACCTCCACCTGATCTTGCTTTGTATAAATTCCCTGATGTTTTTGACACTGACATGGCTTATCAATTAAGGGAAAGAGCCCCTCAAACCCTTGCAGACATGCAAAATGTTGCTGTTAGCATAGAGGCAAATCTAATTGCCAAAAGAAACAGAGCTAGAACTGAGAGAAGAACCACCTTTAAAGAGGAACCCTCAGCCTTAGATCAAAAGCTGGATGCTATTATCAGTGGCATGCACAGGCTGGGAGACAGAGTAGAGAGTGTTGAGAGGAAATCATCATGGGAAGGACAGCAACCTAATACCATAAGGAACCCAAATTTCTGGAAAACTCAGAATACAAATGCTGGTAGGTCTAGCCCAGACCATGATGTAAGGCCTCCTTTTCATGAAAATTACGCTGAAGCATCTACATCTAGTGAACAGACGGAAGATACTCACATGAACTTGGTGGATTTGAAGGCTGAGCAACAAATTTTCCTAACTCAACAAGACCAAGATGAGCATGACTTTAATCAATTTCAAACTAAATCTGGTGAATCTTTTGATTTTAAACAAGGCTATGATACTACTGTGTATGAGGTCCACAAACAATATAAGCTAAGGACAAGAACCATAGATGTGCCTGAAAAGGTTAAATCAAATGATACCAAGTAGCCGAAGAATATTAAAGAAAAGGTTGCCCTCATAGAAACTGCTGGTAAAACAGTTCCTAATCCAAAGGATGTCACCATAGAGGATGTCACGGACATGTAGTCCTCTAATGATCAGCCTCTGCCACCTTCTTCCTCGAAAGAAAATTTGAACCGCGTTCCAAAAAGCCCTCCTAAAACTGAAAAACCGCAAGCAATTACTTCCCTTAACGCCGATAAACAAGACCAAATTGCTGATACTCCAATAGAAAAAGGGAAGCCTACCTCTCAAAATACTAAAACCCAATCTGAAAAATCATTTGACTTAGAGGCAGAAATAGGTAAACTGAAGATATCCATCCCCTTATCTGAACTTGCCAAACATGATGTGTATAGGCAACAAATTCAAAGATCACTTCAAATGCCACAGGTTAAGGATGATGTGAATGTTCTTGATGATCAGCCTGAACTGTTGTTCGGTCCAGAAGTTAATGGAAAGTCAACATATGGTTCTGTTCTACATTTTTATGTCAGTTTGCACATACATGACAAAGTCGTGCATAATGCTATGTTTGACTCAGGTGCCTCACACAACCTTATGCCCAAAGCTGTAATGGAAAAATTGAACCTTGATGTTACAAGACCCTACAAATATCTATTCTCCTTTGACTCAAGTCAAGTCAAGTGTTTAGGCCTCATCAAAGACTTGTGTGTCTCCTTAGTCCAATATCCCAACAAGAAAATCCTCATGGATGTGGTGGTTGTTGACATTCCACCAAAGTATGGCATGCTATTGTCAAGATCTTGGGGAGAAAAACTCCAAGGATCCCTCCAATTAGACCTCTCTTATGCCACTATATCTTTCTTTGGGCAACCAAGGAGACTATATAGAGAAACACTGATGAAGTATGTGGTAACTAGTGAGGACAAGCCCCAAAATTTTCCTATTCACTCAATCCATTCTGATATGGATTCTTTTATTCTATTTAATGATGAAACAAATACTCTCACTGATGACAAGCCCTTGGTTTTAGAACTTAACACACACACCGATGAAGAATTGGTTGCCCATACTGATGAAACTGTCAAAACAATCAAGGCAACCAGCATACAAGAAAAACCTCCCCAAACAGAAATGTCAAATTTGCCCAATCCTAAAGTGACTGAAACTCTTGATACTAACCACAAGCAAGAAATCACATGGTACTTAGAGTTTGATGGCTCTGTTAACAAGTTAGGAGCAGGGGTAGGTGTCTGGATTCACAATACACATAACAATCATGCAGAAGGTCATGCTTACAGACTAAATTTCAAATGCACCAATAACATGGCAGAGTATGAGGCTCTCCTTTTAGGCCTTAAACTGCTCAAAGCTCTAGGAGCTGCAAAAGTGTCTATTCTAGGGGACTCTGATTTAATCATACAACAAATGAAAGGAAATTTTGTTACCAATGACAATAGAATGAGGGCCTATAGGACTGCTGCTACTAATATACTCAATGCATTCACTGAATCCAAGCTTGCCAAGATTTCAAGAGATCATAACATTCATGCACACAACCTAGCCACTTTTGCTAGTACATGCAAGCTTCCCTTTGAGTCAAATCACCATTTTACTGCTGAGATAAAACATAGGCCTGCTATCCCAAATAATTTTAAAGATTGGCAAGTGTTTGAAAGTGATGCCCAGATTAAAAACTTCCTCACTCTTGAGCATGAGTTTTCAAATATTAACATTGACATGGATGTTATGACGGATGAACAATAGCAAAAAAATGAAAATTAGCAGGCTATAACCACTGTAACAGCCAAACAAATCCTGAACCCAACTGTTTTTGACAATGCAAGCATAGAAGAGCTGAAACAGATGCATTTGGAGGAAATAGCAGAAACATAGGCCGTGTTCGTTGATCTAAAAGATAACTTTCTCCCTGCTGACCTCACTCCATTAGAAGATATGTTTGATGCCAATGATGTTCCCAAAAAGCCAAAAATACAGCCCCTAAGCACTGCTATAGAAGAACACAACATTGGGACAGCAGACAAGCCCAAAATGATCAAACTATCTCAATCTCTACCACCCGATCAAAAACCAAAATATGTTGATTTGTTCAAAGAATTCCAAGATGTATTTGCTTGGAGTTATGAGGACTTGAAGTCCTATGACACCTCAGTGATCCAACACACTATTCCTTTAAAACCAAACAAAAAGCCCTTCAAACAGAAACTTAGAAGAATCAATCCCGTACTCCTTCCTTTGATTGAAAAGGAAGTGAAAAGGATGTTTGAAGCAGGTATCATAGCACCCATCAAATTCTCTGAATGGGTATCCAATCGTGTTCCCACAAGAAAAAAGACAGGTGAGATTAGGCTATGTGTAGACCTAAGAAATTTAAACCAAGTCTCCCTAAAAGACCACTACCCCTTGCCAAAAATGGACCACATTCTACAAAGAGTAGTGGGGTCATCTAGAATATCTTTGCTAGATGGCTTTTCAGGTTTCAAGCAAATACTAGTTCACCCAGATGACCAAGACAAGACAGCCTTTACCACACCGTGGGGAACATTTAAGTATGTGAAGATGCCTTTTGGACTTAAAAACGCTAGTGCTACCTTTCAAAGGGCAATGGATATTGCATTTGCCAAGGAAATACATGATTTCCTAGTTGTCTACCTTGATGACTTAACCCCTTTCTCCAAATCTGATCAAGAGCACCTCAAACACCTAAGGCAAATATTCATGACATGTAGGAAATATGGCATTTCCTTGAACCCCAAGAAATCCCTCTTTGGCCTTGAAGAAGGAAAACTCCTTGGCCATATCATCTCAAAAGACGGTATTAGAATAGATCCGGAAAGGATTCAAGCCATCCTCCAAATCCCATATCCAAGAAACATAAAAGAGTTGCAAGCATTCCTTGGAAAAATCAAATTCCTAAGGAGATTTATTCCAAATCTAGCCGAGCTAATAAGATTGTTAAGAAACATGTTAAAAAAGGATGCTAAGGTAAAATGGTCTTGTGAGTATCAAAACTGCCTTAACCCAAGCCCCTGTCCTCACCAGTCCACAATTTGACAAAGATTTCATCATATTTTCATTTGCATCTGAGCACACCATAACTGCTATCCTTTTGCAAAAGGATGATCAGGGAGCTGAAAATCCAATTCCATTTTTCAGCCAAGCCTTAAGAGATGCCCCTTTAAAATACCAAATCATGGAGAAGCAGGCCTATGCCCTTGTTAAAGCAATCAAAGATTTCTGAGTTTACATTTTATATTCACATGTGATTGCCTATGTCCCAAATGCTGTTGTAAAAGACATATTAACCCAAGAGGGGTTAGAGGGAAAAATAGGCAGGTGGATTGCTAACATCCTTGAGTATGACATAGAAATTAAACCAACCAAGCTCATAAAGGGACAAGGTTTAGCCAAACTGATGTCTGAAACAAACTTTCAAGCCTTAGACATCAACCAACTGGACAATGAACAGGAGCTGGCAACTCCACAGATCAATGAAACCTTTTTGCAATCCCCATGGTATGCTGATATATGCTTTGTATTGTTAAACCTGTTTGCTCCCCCAAGATTGTCCAGAACCAAGAAAATATTTTTAAAAATGAAGGCTTCAAAGTTTTGTGTCATAGATGGTGCATTATTTTGGAAAAATCATGAAGGTATATTGCTTAATTGTTTAACCATGAATGAAACTAACAATGTCATGAAAGAATTCCATGCAGGGGACTGTGGAGGACATCTATATTGGAAGTCCACTGCTGATAAAATTTTAAGGCCTGGTTTCTATTGGCCCTCTTTATTTGCAGATATAAAGAAGTTTGCTATCTCATGTCATAAATGCCAAATCTTTGAGGGAAAAAGAAAGCTATTACCCTGGCCCCTTAAGCCCATCTCAACCGAGAAACCTTTTCAACAATGGGGTCTTGACTTCATTGGAGAAATCCACCCCTCTTCCTCAGGCCAGCACAAGTGGATTTTAACAGCCACCGACTATTTCACTAAATGGATTGAAGCCATCCCATGTAGACAGGCCAATGACTCCATTATTATCCAATTCCTTGAGTGCAATATCCTTTCTAGATTTGGCTGCCCTGAGAAGATCATCACTGGCAACGCCGCTGCTTTCAAATCCAAAAAGATGATCAGTTTTTTCCATAAATTTCACATTACCTTGGGCCACTCCACAGCCCATTACCCCCAAGGTAATGGCTTGGCCGAGTCATCTAACAAGAGCCTGATTAATATTATCAAGAAGGTCTTAGAAGAAAACAAGAAGAACTGGCATAAAAAGCTCACAAATGCCCTATGGGAAGATAGACTTTCAACAAAGAAATCCATTGGGATGAGCCCTTATGAGCGGTGTATGGCATGGAGGCCAGATTTCCATCTTCCTTGGGCACTCCTATCATCAAAATGTTACAAGAGATCCAAGCAGAACCAAATGATATTCAAAGAAGAATCAATCAGACCATTCATCTTCAGCAAACCAGAGAGCAAGTTTATAACAGAGCTCAAATTTTGCAAGAGAAACTCAAAAATATGTTTGATAAGAGAGCTAAGGCTGAGGATTTCTACATTGGCAACAAAGTTCTAAGGTGGGACTCATGAAGAGAAGACAAGGGCAAACATGCAAAATTTGATTTTTTATGGAAAGGGCCATTTGTTATTTCTGTTGTTCAGGGAAATAACACATATTTCCTCAAATCTGTAGAGGTCATCACTGCTAAAGAAGGCCCTGTTAATGGCCGAATGCTAAAACATTACCATGATCCCTTTTAAGGGGTACAATGCAGCTCTGTACATATCTCTTTGTACATTGATATTTGTATATATCAACACTTTGTTTTATTTTTATTTTTAAGCAGTTTGAGTGTTAGAGGAGCAGCAGCAAAGTTTGTTAAGACACAGCCAATGCAAGTATTCCATTTCTAAAAAGATCTGTCTCTGCATTAATCTTAGCAAAACAGCAAGAGTAACGTTGTCATATCACAACAATTCATGGTAAAAAGAAACTGCTTACAACTTGCAGTCTTCAGTCAAAACAGTATCAATAAGAGAGGAGCATTGTTTAGTTTCACATCAGCAACTATTTCTAGACCAGAAGATAAGGGAAATACATCAGTTTTGATCCATATTTTGGATCTATTTCAAAGGCAATGCTCAAGCAACATGGTATATAATATCAAGCACGTGAAGAAAGCAGGCAGTGCTATGTATTTCACAATATTTCAATGAAGGAGATGGCTGCTCCTATTTCAGAGTTTCACATTTTTTAGCAGCCAGCACAAGGAAATTTTTCAGTCCACAGCAACAATAGAAGATCAAGGTAGTCTGACCTGCTATTCTTGGCTTTTCACAAGGAAAATCCATCCCCAAGTGGAGCCACTGTTAGCCTCCTATTGCAACAGGTGTTCATCTTTCACGATTGACATTTTCACATGCCAAATATGTCATACTTTGCATGCTGCAATGCTCCATATTTCTTAAAAGAGGCCAAAGAAGAGGCCATGAAAGTGTGCCAGTCTAAATGCCACTACTGTATTCCAATTTTCATAAATTAACCATTTTTGAAGAATTTTTTGTTAAGGGAAGTCCAAACAGCCTAATCTTGCCTTCCCTAGGTTTCAATTTCTTGTTTTAGAATATAGAGAATCATTATTTGTCTAAAAGTTTAATCTTGGAAGATTTGTAGATAGGTAGAGAAATAAAGGAGCCCAACTGCTTAATCTGGGCCCTTGGAAGAAATAAGTGTAGATTTAGATAGGAGGACAGCAAAAAGAAAAAAGGATAATCAGGGTCTGCAAGTCCAAGTGCACCCATGCAAAAAAGAAGAAAAAATGCTAGGTAAGTAGGCTGGGTAAGTAGTTTTGTGGTTGCAGAATCATGCTGTGTGATACATTTCATCTTTTCAAAGTGTTATATCTATTTAGATCACAGGGCAAGGAAATTCCCCTTTGGAGGAGCTCAAGTGAGGCATGTCTAACTCCCCTTTCTTCTCATTTCCCAAATCACTCACTAACATCCCCTTGAGGACCTTGGGATCTGCCCAACCAGTCCTGTTATAACTTTACTTTTGTAACAGCACCAAGTCAAGCTTTGACCTTCTTCTGTGAAAAGAAGCCACATTTCTTGTGTAAAATCATGTCTCCACAGTCCATTCACTTTCAATGTCCAAAGTTTTAGCTCACAAACTTAGCCTCCCCGCTACACTTCACCTCATTTTCATATTAACTCCTAACTCTATTATCTAGCTCCCTGTATCATTTCCTTATCCCCTATTATAAAAAAAAGCTATAAAACTCCTCAAAAATATTAAATAACCCCTCCCTTTGGCACTATAGCCATATTTCCTAAGTCCAGGGAATCCTGAGTTCATCTGGGGCTTGGTATTAGCCCTTCCGCGTCCAAACCTGGGATTAATTTAACCCCTGTTAAATTAATAGCCAACCCTTGTTTTAGCGTTTATTTAAACGCTGCCTGTGCATACCCATAAACCCACTTTCCTAAAGTTTTCCCCCCCACTAGATTAAAACAATTAAATAAAAAAACAGAGCGGGCCCCATCCCTAACCATCCACCGCGTTATCAGTGCCGCCGACCATCAGATCTGGCGCGCTCGAGATCTACGGTGGGCGGGCCTTTTTGTGCCCCGACATGCCGAGGGTTAACGCCCAGGAGATGGGCGGTTTTCCCATCGTACTCTTGCCACACGTCACCCTCTCGGCTGTGGCGGGGCCCCCTCCTTCGAAACCGCCTGCGCATAAAAGCGGTGCCCCTAAAATCGCCTTCCCCCCTCTTGCGTCACCACCACGTCATGCTCACATCATCATCCTGCGTCAGCCTCCTGCCACCATGTCCTTGCCACATATCTGCCATCGTATTGCCACATCATCAGCCCTATCGTATCGCCATGTCACCGTCATACTACTGACGTCACCCTGCCACGTCACCACCGTACTGGGACCCACCACAGATGTCATGCTGATGTCATCGTCAAAAAGCGCGAAGGGCGCAAATCGCAGCCTAGAGAGCCCAGAATCAAAATCTAAGGCAGTTTTTGATGCGCGATTCGCTAAGGGAAATAGGCCAAAATGGAAAGCCCTTTCTGGCTCGGCCTCCAGCAGGCCCGGAAGTCGCAAATGACAAGAATTTCTTCGCGCAGCATTCAGAAAGGTGCAAAGACAGTTTGTAAAGTAGCAGAGGGCCGAACAACAACCATGAAAGGTCGCTGCAACAGTTTAAAGAGTATTAGAAGTGAGAAAGGCGCACATTCAGTGACAAAGCATATCAAAGAAGCGGCAAAGAGTATCAGTCGAATGTTTTTAATGAAAAAGCTTTTATTCCCAATGCAAGTGAACATTGAATGACCTACAGCAAAGTCAAAGAAAATGGTGGAGCTTTAATCAAGGCTCTCCCATAACAGTTAATGCACCTTAGAACCACTCAGGAGCATGGATCAAAACCCAAAGCACAGCTATGGCTAAGTGGTCAGCACAAAGCCATAAAGACAACACATTAAATTCTTTTTTGATACAACTGCACCCAGTGCAGCTCGATGATATTTTCCCACATTTATTTCAGACATGTGTTAGGTTAAAGACACTTATTACAGAAGATCTGACTGAGATCTGATTTTGTAGATATTTTATCTATAAAACCACCCTAATTTACTGTTTAAGGGGTTGGTTGGTTGTATAGCTCCAAGAGAGACTCGCTTTGTATACCTGATGTTTTACTTAATCAAAGACTGCTGAAAAGCTTGGAGGAATGACTGTGTGCTGTGTATTAATGTTTTGAAGAATTGAATGTGGAATTCTTGACATGACTCAATAAGTGTTTCTTACCTTTGTTTTCCATTCATGTACCATCTAAAATAGCAGAAAGAATGAATAGTTTAGAATTGGTTTAATTTCCCTCTATGCTCAATTTCTGTTGTTTCTTTATGTTTTCATCTGAATTAGTAATGAATATGAATTCCCTGTGGCTCATATTTCCCCTAATTCACTCATGTTTGACAGTTATCTAGGGATTCTTCACTTCTCCTAGATAGAGCTCATTCACCTTCCCTCTGCTAAGCTGAACAAGAGATTCTTAACTACCTCTCATTCCTAGCCTTCATTCCATCCTTTTAGCTTGAATCATTGTTTCATGTGCAGCTAGCTTGCTCCATATTCCCTCTTGTGACCAAGAAAACGTACCAGCAGTCCTACTCCTTGACTCCATGCCCAATGGTTCTAAAACTTTCATGCTATCCCTGCCTCTTTACTTGAAAGCATCATCCTTCCCACCAAAACTCAAACAAAACCCCTTGAACTCAATAACTAGCCTAAAATCATCATCAACAAAGCTAAATCCTAAAGAGAGAGCCCTCTCTAACTGCTGGTGGACTAGCACCTGCAGTCCAAAGATTGGTTTGTGGTTACCTCAGCCGTATCCCTTAAGGAGCCAAGGGACAACCTGAGTGATAACAGGGTGAAGGGGAAGGCTCATGTTGTTGTGTGCAAGAAGACCTTGGTAAGTTTGCAATTGTGTGCACATGCCCCTACAGCTAAGTATGCAGGGTCAGAAGACTATATTATTGAATAATTGAAGTAATAAAAGATAATTTTGAAGCATATTTGTGTTCTCATATCTACTTTATAGTTTATGTATTTATGTATTCTTATGTTCGTTATAGCTTATATTATCTATAATTGCATCGCGAAGATCTGAATGTGTTTCTTACATTGAATAAGGAATGTTGAAGTAGTTAAGCACAACTTATAGATTTATTAAGTAAGGAAATTGTTACAAATGTATTTATAAAGTGACTGGTTCGTGAAGGTAAGATTGAACACTAGATCATGAGGATCCCTACAACTGCACTCATACCCCACTAGGTGCAGAAACCTAGTTCTAGCATCCCCCATATTACCTCGGGTGAGACTATGATCTACCCTATGTAGGTCATTGCCGAAGGGCCGGTAATATAGGGTTTTTTTTTATTAGCATAGCCTAACTTCGAACTTGGGTCTAAGCTCATGAAGCCAACAAATGGTTCCTTTTTCATGACTTGAACCCAGGTCTCTCAGGTGAGATCTTAGTATCCTAACCAGCTAGACTACAACTCCTTTTAACATAAAATTCCCTGTCAAATCAACTGTAGCATTACCAACAATCATATTCTAGACAGGCTACACCAGACCCAACCTTGCTGCATAGCCACCTGCTCTACATTGGATCTTCCTCTAACTATTCTAGGATTTCCAACATCACACAGCTTCTAGACTTCAACACAACTGTCATTTGGCATAGGTTTTTAGAGTCCCATGCTTCCTTTCAACTGCTTGTAGCACTAAGACATTTCTGCATCCATATAGTCATTACGCAGCCTTAGGGACAAAATAATCCCTATATATCTTCAAGTGACTTCCATTCACATGTCCAGGGAATAGTTCTTCGTTTAGATTCACGAGCTGAACTGCACCACCATTGGAGATATTCTTAACAATGTAGGGTCCCAACCAATGCATTTTGAACTTACCTGGGAACTTTGCAAACTTACTATCATATAATAAAACCAAGTCACCATTCTTAAAGGTTTGTTTCTTGATATGTCGATTATGCCATGCTTTTTCCCTAACCTTCTGTACTTATTGATGGAACCCTGCGATGAAGTGATCTTCTTCCAGCACAACCAATTATTCCAATCATTCCTCCATAATGTCACTGTCTGCCATGTTTGTGACTGCAACAATTCTCAGACTTGGCACTATGTATTCCATAAGCATGACAACTTCCTTCCCATAAACTAATCTAAATGGAGTTTGTCCTATTAATTTCTTATCGGTTGTCCTGTAGACCCAAATCACTATTGGCATGTGCACATCCCAGTCATTTCTATTGACATTACAAACCTTTTTCAGAGCGTTTTCCAAATCTTGTTTAAAGTTTCCATAGTTCCATTCGCCTGTGGATGATAAGGTGTAATTTTCTAATGGTGTACGTGGAACTCAGTCATCAATGATTCAATCATGTCATGTAAAAAATGGGATCCTCAGTCACTCATCAAGAACTTCGGACAACTGAATCTTGACAAAATTTACTCAAACATGAACTTTATAGCAGTATCTGTGCTCCAATATTTTACTAGATTCACCTCAGCCCACTTGGTCAGATTTTTGTGGTAGTAATAATATATCATGCATCCATCTTCTTACCTAGCAGGTTGATTGGTCCTAAGAAATCAATTTTCCATTTGTCAAAAGCTTGCAAAGTGAGTTGGGGATTCAACAACCATTCATCCCGCTTTGATGGTCTACCAGTCCTCTGCCAAACATCATACTTACTACAATACTCCTTCGAATCTTTGTGTACAATGGGCCACCACAAGCCTTCTCTTAATATCTTTTGTACGATGTCTTTCCCTACATAATGGCCTCTCGTGACACGACCATGTGCTTCAGCTAGAATACTATGCATTTCATACTCATGGACATAACTACGCAATATCTCATCCAAACCCATTTTATACAATTGTCCTACAATAAGGGAAAAGTCCATAACTCGGACTACCAGTTATTTATTTTGCTGTGATGTATACTCTATGGTAGCTACACCAGTAGCCAAAAACGAAGTGATGTTAGTGAAGTGATCGTCAACTACTCTTACTGTGAAGATTTTCACATCAGGCAGTCCTGCTTCGATATTTGTAGGTTCTTTGCCATTCTCAATTCTTGATAGATGGTCTAGTCTAGAGTTCAATCTACCTAGATTGACGATTATCTTAAAATCATACTCCTAGAAGAGCAGTAGCAATCGACAAATATTCCCCCCCAACATAGGCTTGTTGACCAGGTAATTTAATGCAAAATGATCTGTGAACATTTTAAAGTGCACACCTAATTGATAATGTATAAAGTTATGTAGCGCATATACCATGGCCAACCCTTCATGCTTAGTTGTAGAATAATTTTTCTCCTTCAACAGTTTTGGACTGGAAAATGCAATTGGGTAGTTAATGTTTCCTTCACATGGTTAGGTCAATACAATGCCCAAAACTATGCATGAGGCGTCTATGTGGAGATGAAATTCTTTCTTCCAATCTAGAAACAACAGAATTGGCTTAGTAACGATATTTTCCTTCAAAGGATCAAATCTCCTTTGGCAGTCCTCATCCCAACAAAAGAGAATGTCCTTTTTCAACAAATTCTCCATTGACGCAGTGCTCTGCGTGTAGGCCTTTATAAAGTTTTGATAATAGCAAGTGTGTCCTAGATTGGTGTGAAACTGCTTCACGTTCTTCAACGGATCTAAATTGATGATAACAACAATTTTGGCATGGTCAACCATCAACCCCTGCTTGCACATGACATGGCCCAACAATATTCCATATGGAACAAAAAATATACACTTCTTAAGGTTCAACGATATTTGGTATTTTCTGTAAACATCCAACATTAAGCGTAGGCTCAACACATGCTTCTTTAGTAACCCAAACATGATCCACTCATCAAAGTACACTTCCATAAATTTAGGGATAAATTCTTTAAATGTTATGACAACCACCCTAAAGAATATCACAGGTGCATTTTTCAATCCAAATGGCATTATAGTATACTAAAACGATCCCCATTTGGTGGCAAATGTTGTCTTACTTCGATCTTCTGGCATGATCTTGATCTGGTGGTATCCTAAAAACCCATCCGTGAAAGAATAAGCCTCTTGTCCTCCTACATTTTCTAGAACTTCGTCAGTGAACGACGTAGGGAATGGATCATTCACACAGGTGTCATTCAACTTCCTGAGATCCATGTAGATCCTTATTTCACCTTTGGTCTTCTTTTATTATACAACCATTGGACTTACCTAGTTGGACTCCTATACTGGCTCGCTTATCCCAGCCGAGACCATCTTGTCAAGTTCTTCCTTCACCTCCTCTTTATATTTTGGGTTAAGCTTACACAACCACTACTTGACAGGCTTAGCATCTAGTTTCAACATGATTTTCATAATGCCCAGATCACCTGCAATACCTTTGAGTTCAAAAAACTTTGTCAGGAATAATTCCTGATATTCATGTAATAGCTCAGCAACTTTACCAACTATATCTTCGTCCCAATAATCATCGATGCATGCAAACTTTGGTTGTTCCTCAGTCCCAATATTGATCTGCCTTGTTTTCACCAGTTGTTTCACATCATGTATCTCAACATCCAGTCCTGCAACTTCGTGTTGTCCTTTTGATTTAGGGATATTGAGATTGCGTGGATATTCTTCACCCTCTTCTGGAGTTATGTTGTAACATTTGAGCGTGTGATGTACCTATGCACTCCAATCTTGCTGAACCTGAGATGACACTTCAGTTGGTACTCTGAAAATAGTTGCACGGATCTCTTGAAGGGAAGCATCATACATTTAAACCCATCCTCAAAACTAAAATTCAGGATAAAGCTTTCCTTCATCTCATGTCGGCCAGCGGTGCCATGGTGCAGTTCTATTTCAAGATACAATGCATAGGTATTACATCTAACGTGTGGAAAAAGATATGTACCCATTCTGGTTGTGGTTATTCATGCCATGTAGTAGTCCAATGAGATAGATGCTCGTGTGGGTCAACCTGTCTAGTATACTTTTCTGCAAGTCTTGTATTTGTGTACCTGAACCTGAGCCTCATCAATCTTTGATATTCCTTCCAATCTGCTATATTATGTTTGTGCCTTCCCCACCATCACGCAGGTGTAGACAGCAGAGCTATATCCAGAGCTTGGAACCTTTCTTCCTCTAGGACATATCTTTCAAATTCATCTAAAAATACATTGACATCCCCTATTCCATCATAGTATGGTAAGTTATGAACCTCCGATGAGAGACAACAAAGAGACTTTGTTAGTCTATTACAACGCAGGGTAAAGGCTTTATGTAACCGGTTTTGCCAATGCTCCATTTCATCATCAAAATCTAAAACACAGGAACTATCTGTCTCCCAGCTAATTCTTCCATCTGCATTAGGATTAATCCAATCTTCATTCTTCACAAATAACTTTTAGATGTGCTAAATATTCTCATTTTCATAATCTTCACGGATCATTTCAGTGTATTGTGCTCCTTCAGAGGGATCTAGACGAACAACAACCGCCATTCTATTCTTCTCAAATACCATTTCACGTCATTTCAAGTTAATTATAGCATCCATATCAAATGCCCAATAAATTTCTAGTAAAGCTGGGTATGGATTACTATCATCGACGATCTCAATGACTTCAAAATATTCTATTACTCTAACTCCCTCAATATCTACAACGACCCCATGTAGTCGACCCATCAAAATAATCTTTTGTTAGTTCACCATGTGCAGCTGGATTGGCGACCATTGTAACTTTGGCTGTCCCATTCGCTCCCATGTCTGCTTAGGTAGGATGTTCGCATCTGATCCTAGATCCAGGATTACTTGATCCATTTCAAATTCTTTGATTTGTGTAGTTAGTCTCATTTCACGACCTGTTCTCTTTTTGTTTCCATAGATCTTATTTACTGTGCGTTGTTCCATTCGAGGCTTTTCTTTTCCAACGCAGTTGTCAATCAACTCTTGTAACCCTTCCACTGCATTTTGATCTCTTAACAACTTCATGCAGGTCTGTAGAAAGGACTTCAAAACAGTGGAATCAAGATTTTTTTTCGTTGTTTAAGGCTGATTCTTATGTGGAATTAAATGCACCTGTTTTTTCGACATTGAAGCTCCTCAATCAAGAAAAATTTTCTTCGCCTCCATGAAAGTTTCCTTTTCTCTGTGCGTATTGAAACCAGTGTTCTTAATTCCAGCTTTCCTAACTTAGGTATCTGCCTCAAATTGTACTCCTTCTGCTTTACTAGCTTCTTTAACTGTGTTACTTTGTGTTCTCACCATGTTTATACTAGAATCATCCTCTCACAGCTCTGATCTCATCATCTGCAGGCTCTATGTAAGTTTCTACTTCTTCTTTTCCTGCACCTTAGCCATTAAAATGGGACAATCTTCAGTCACATGATTAAGTTTTCTACAATACTTACAAGATGGAGGGGTGGGGTTCCGATAGTCTCGCGTAAAGTTTCCTCCTTCACCATAGTTATAATAGATTATTTGACCACATTCTTGTCCTACGCCTCCTCCTCGACCACATCCTTGGCCCTAGAATCCTCCATGGGTTGTAGGTGAACCTTGATTTTCTTGTTCACAAATCTCAGCTTACATCCTATATGATGCAGGTTTTTCCATCATTAAGGCATAGCTGCGACAATTACTCTCATCGTGTCCTACTAATCGACAAAAATTGCAAAATAGTTGCTTGGGTGTCTGCACATACTTCTGCAATAAATAACAATGATTTGTGGGATGTTGGCCTACGACTCTGTAGATGCTACACCATACACTTGATCCAACACCTTGTCCTGTACTTGTTTCTGGCTTTAGAGGATTAGGACCTCCAACTACTAAATAATCAGGATACACGGGACATTGATCTTTATAATGACCTTCAACCTTACATTTCAAACACCATACTTCTGAGCATATGTCTGATCGAACATCTTTTCCCTTCTTTAACCCTTGGATCTCCATGTGCAAACTTGTGAGATACGACTAGATCTGTTGGACTCCTACATGCGTATCTTGGATTGGAGATTCTTCTAACTTCATCGTGATCTCCAAGGCTTCAACTTGTGTGTTGATCTTTTGTTATGATAATGAAAGTCTTAGATGGGGAAAAAATGCAGAAATGTACCATTCTTTACATACTTCGTTGGTAATATGAAAGTTCCCTTGACTGATAAGAAACTTGAGCCTTTGGTCTAATTCCCATGCACTTTCGTTAGGCGCTTGCTTAATTTCCTTAATCTTTGTACAACACTGCAACTATGACTTCAGCTTTCTAAATTCTGAATTAAAATTTGTCTTTATCTCAGCCATTGTAATAGTGGGATTCGTCGTGCGATACTTTATGTACTAGGACAATGCTCTATCCTGCTTCATTGTGATAAGTTTGTCCTTTTTCATATAATCATCATAAATCTATTGTTCTTTCCACACAGCTTCGACAAAAAACTAGAATTGTTCATGCTCTTCTGATCCCAGACCCCTAAACACAAGCATTTTCACTATATTGGCCATATTAAATTTTAGAGGTGGAGGTGGAGGTGGAGTGGATGGATGGTGAGTCCTAGACATACCCTTATTTCCTGATTGTGACGCTCCTATAGGTGTACTAGGGTAACTCCTTTCTTCATCATTATCTAATTCACCTAATAAGGGATTGTAACTGGTTTCATATCCATATATTTTCCCACTTCACATAGTCCTAAGTTGGATTTTCTTAAACATCAATTTGCTCAGATACACCCTTTTCACATAATAACATTTTAATCCAGAGCTTTAATGAGTTCAAATACTTACCTCACAGACCTTTGAGTAATCTTCGCTCGGCTTTGCTATATGATACTAACGTGTCAATTTCGATCTCTGTGATGAATCCTTCAAGAATGTGATCAATCCAGACGTCTACAGCTCTTGTGATCTCAATATATGTCTCTTTGATCTTCTTTACTAATTTTGGGGTCCAAACAAGATTCTTATATCACTTCTAGCGAGGCTGAATATCAACTAATTTTGCAAGCCACTCATATGATTAGTTAGGGAAATAACATAAAAATATCTTGTGTTGCTCTATATAAATGTACCTTTGTAACCATGCTTTTGTCGATAAGCACATATTTCTATTTTCTTGTACTACAAACTCGCATTCCTTTTGCTCAACCCAATCCCGAATTTCCTTCTTAGTTGGATGCCACATCCAAATCCCTCAAACATATCCCAGTCCCAACAATGGAACCATTTCTTTGCTTCGGGGTCTTAGACCCAGGTTCAAAGTTAGGATGCGCTAACCAACAAAACCCTATATTACCGGCCCTTTCGACAACGACCTGCATAGGGAAGATCGTAGTCTCACCCGAGGTAATATGGGGGGATGCTAGAACCAGGTTTCTACATCTAGAGGGGTATGAGTGTGGTTGTAGGGTTCCTCCTGATCTAGGGCTCAATATTACCTTCATGAAATAGTCACTTTTATAAACACAATCGTAGCAGTTTCCTTACTTAAAAAATCTATAAACTACGCTTAACTAATTCAACATGCCTTATTCAATGTGATAAACACATTCATACATAAATAAATAAACTAAAAAGTAGATAACATAACACAAATATGATTCAAAATTTTCTTTTATTACTTTAATTCTTCAATAATACAGTCTTCTGATCCTACGCACTTAGCTGCAGGGGCCTGCACACACAACTGTAGCCTTACCACGGTCTTTGCGCACACAGCAGCAAGAGCCTCCCCCTTCGCCCGAATACAGAAGACTATAGAATCTAAAGACATCACTCATAACATCACATATATTTTTTTTAGACAAGCAAATACATCCCTTTATATACTTTTTCCTATTACAATACCATGGTCCGCGAACCATGGTAGAGCTCGAAACAATACAAAATATAAGGGGATTTGACCATCCTAAAACCCTTTTTCTCCTAATGACATGGGCGCTACACGCTATGTTCCTTAAAATGCTGTGTCGTTTACAAAACTCAGTCAAAATTGGACCTAGGGGACCCCATCCCAAAAATAGACTTAATTGTAATGAAGTGAGCTACCTTACTTAACGTGCCAACCACAACCATGATGGAATCATGTTGTCTTGATTTCCTCAGTAAACCTATAATGAACTCCATGGAAATGACCTCCCATTTCAACTCCAGAATCAGAATTGGATGCAATAAACCCCCTAGATGTTTACACTCTACTTTTACCTCTTGACAAATCGAACATATCTCAATAAACACAACTTCCACTTTCTTCAAGTTTGGCCAATGATAGAATTTATTAACTACTTTCAATATCTTATAATATCCTGGGTGACCTAAATATGGCTTAGCATGAAACTCCCTCAAGATAAGCTTCTTGAGCTCACTCTCATCTGGTACATAAATCTTGTTTCTAAATATGACCAAGAAATTTGTTGCAAGATGATACTCCTCATCCCTATCACCTTCACCCTATTGTTGCAACTTGTGCCCCAATTTTTGATACCTATCATCATGTTGTCTTTCCTACAAGATCCACTCCTACAAATTTGTCCCATAAGAACTCACTGTTGTAATGTGATTCACCTGCACTCTCCTACTAAGATCATTTGCAACCCTATTCTCCTTTCCCCTGATGTACCTAATCTCGAAATCAAACTCACTGAGAGTAGCTAACCATCTAGATTTCATGGCATTTAGATTAGGTTGATCAAAGAAGTATCTCAATCCACTGTGATCTCTTATGAAGGTGAACCTCTTGCCAAGAAGATAGTGTCTACATGTCTTCAATGCGTGAATAATAGCTTCCAACTCAAGATCATGAGTCACATAGTTCTACTTGTGCTCATTCAACTTCCTTCACTCATAGCATACTACCTATCCTTCCCACATTATAACTCCACCAAGTCCCCTCTTGAAAGCATCTATACATACCATAAAATCCTTGTTAAGATTTGCAATATTCAAGATCAGAGAATTTGTAAGAAAATGCTTCAATTGCTCAGAAATAGTTGCACACTCCTCATTCCATTCAAACTTATTTTCTTTTCACTACAAGGATGTAATAGGATAGGAAATATATGAGAATTTCCTGATGGGCCTCCTGTAATAACCTGATAGTCCCATGAATGATATGATCTCCTCCACATTTATAGGTGTTTCCGATTCTATTATAGCTCTAATATTTTTTGGGTCCATTGCTATGCCTTCCTTGTGTTAGTGTCAGTCTTTCCAGCCTTCCTACAGTGATCAAATATGCTCTTACAAAGTGGTCTCAGAGTTTCCAAGTCAAATTTTGTCATTTCAGTGAGCCTTCAAGCAAAATTTGGTCACTAGGCATTAGGTCTAGGGTTTGCCCAAATGTCAGTCCATGTCATCATTCAGCTGAGTTTATCATCATTCAGAGGGTTGTCATCGTCATGTCAGTATCTAATGGGTCATTTTACATCTTGTTCATGCTTCAGTTGTGCCTAGGCAAGCTCATTTCCCTCTCCTAGGGTTTTGAAGGCAATTTCTCTTGGATGGTCAAATCACCGGCAAAACTTGTTTCCTGATGTTCATACACCTTTCCCTATCCCTAAAGTACCTTATCAAACACTTCCCATCCCTTAGATCTGCCAAATTCCTCATTTTTGCACAAACCCTAGTTTCTAGCTACAACCTGGCAATTTTCTAGGTTTGACCTGTGTTTTGTCCTTTTCGACCCCTTCCCCTCACTCAATCTCTGAGATTCCACTTTTCCCTGCTTCCTAACATCCCTCCCCACTCCCAAAAATTTCCCCAAGAATTTAGAAGCCCCCTATCCCCTTCATCTCGCTCCATTTCGACAAAATTCCTTGCTTCACACATCGGGACAAGTTTCACTCAAAAGCTGTTTCTGAGCAATCAAAGATGAATTTTTCAAAACTGAGAGAGGTTTTTGTCCACAACATGCCAAGGAAGAAAAACCTCTTTCACTTTTTACACAGGTGTCATGGTTTGAGAGAAATGTCAAAAATACCGGCGAGAACGAAGGTGCTCCAAGGACGGTTGGCCAAAGCACAAAAACGAAGGAAAACGCCCAATCCACTCCAAATTTTGGCCAAAGCCTCTTTGACTGAGCATGGTACTTGATTGGGGACTCCCAACCCAAATTTCAAGAAATTTGGAGAAAATTTTGTCATTTGTGAATTTTTTGTGCAATTTACAGGTTTTTCCCGTGGAATGGTCTCACCCCGGGTGAGACCATTTTGGAGGACTGCTCGGAATTTTGAAAACTTGGCATTTTTGGAAAGGGCATGCAAAGAGAAAAATTACCAATACTTGGGAGAAGCCTGATTTTGAGATTTGAGCCTCCAAAAGCTCAAAATACATCAAAAAAATGACTTTCTGCCCACTTTTTGAGTTGCAGAAAGTGACCTTGAGAGAAATGGTTTTTGAGGGGGAAAAACAACTCCAAATTCAAAAATTCTACTTGGGATGGAAAGTAGACCGACCAAGCTTTCCAATGAGCCATCTTGCACCTGATTTGGACCAGTGGAACCCACTCAAAAGTTGCTGCAAAGGGGCGCGACCATTTGAACAGGGGGCGCGACCATTCGAGCCAGCTTTGCCAGAATTGACCTTTTTTGTCAAAAAACACTGTTTTGACTATGGTTGACTATTTTTACTTGTAGATGATGGATAAATTTAATATTTTCATGGCACTTTGATAGATTTTATCTCTCTTTACCCTTCTAGAAGCTTCCTTGATGTAAAAAGTGAATAATTAATGCATGAATCAGTTAGCTAAGTAATAGAGGCAAGTTGTTGGACTGCCTATTATCTAGTGCTTAATTTAGAATTAGTTCAAACTGCCCCTAGGAAGCTGAGCTCGACCCCTAGAGGTGGGGAAAGGAGTTAGATGGTCTAGATGGTCTATATTATGCTCTCTCCTTCTCATTTTCATGGTTGGACTCTTGTGGGAGAAACATTATTGTGTATTGTACATCTATTTCTGCAAATTTAAGGAAAGGAAAGCCAGGGTTTTGCAGATTTCATTGTGGATTCTTGTGGATCATTGTGTTGATGGTGTGTCTTCTAATTGTTACTGTAAGTTTGTTTATGTGTTACATATCTCTTTCTTTGCTGCTATTTGAACAAGATGAAGTGATAAAGTTTGAATTCATGCATGCCATGCTCAGCTTTTAAATCTGTTCAATATCTATGTTTTCCACTGTTTAAAGAGGATTCAAAGTCCTTGTTTGCCCTCTTTAACCTCCTCTCTTTCTTCCCTGATCACTCATCCAAGCCAAAGGCATCAGCACAAGTTCCTACCTTGCCCCAAAGAACCCCCTGCAAAAACTGAGCCCAATCCCCGCACCCTGAATTGCACTCCCTCCAATTGCCACCAAAAACCCCAAAAATCATTAAATCCAACCCCCCTATCAATTTACTAGCCTAAAATCTTTATTCTTAATTGGTCAGCCTAATCCTATTGAAAGATCTACCGAATCTGACCCAAGAGAGCCTTCTCATACCTCGTAGGGCTAGCTACGAGGTGAAATGGTTTGATGTAGCCTTGAAGGTTTACCTTCCTCAGCCTAGGGTGAAATCTCAAGCGCTAACATATTGGCGACCATACTGGGGAGAACATCTAAACCTTTGCTCATTGAACGTGTTATTTCATAAGTCTTAGACGGAGCCTGAAGTTACGCCATAAGCCTTCGAAAACGCTCTTGTTTTACATCAGCGTTAGTAGATAAACGCTGCTTCAGTCAATCTCCGTGAGCTTGTGAACGTAGCGCTTCATTGACACTTTACCCCAGTACATGTATCAAGTTCAGATCTGATTGTTGATAGTGGACAACGATCAGACACTTGAAAGGCTGAATCATTCACTTGGCGACTCCTTTCACTGAAGAATCCAGCAACCTATGCTTCATGGTGACTTCACTGCAGAGAGATCAGTAGCTTTGAGCTTTTCAAGATGGATCAGATTGCAAGAAGATATGCTCCCTTGAGCCGAGATCACATCCCTGGTTTTCCAAATAAAATTCCAAAGGTAGATTGGTCAAGGAATTTGCCTACGTTTAATGATGATGGTAAGAAAGATGCTGCTCTACATCTAGTTAGATTTCATATGCATATTCGCAAGTTGAAGGTTGATTTTCCTGAAGATTGCTTAATGAAGATATTCTTGGCCACTCTGGAAGGTAAAGCTCAATCATGGTATGAAAGTTTGCCGCCTGCTTGTATTTACTGTTTAAAAGATTTTCATGCCTTGTTCATTGAAAGATATCAAGCATCTTATCCATCATTAAATTTAGTTCAAGACTGTTGCAAGCATTCCTATAGTTTTATTGAAAGCCTTGAGAAGTTTTATGAAGACGATAATTTCATGGATGAAGAGATCATGGAAGCCCTGTATGAAAAGCCATTTCAGCAACACACCGAAATCTTAGAGGATACTTGCCAAGATCAGCAGGCTGAAGATTTCAATATGGTTGAAAATGAGGAAAGAGCAAACGTTGTTTCAGATCTGCCCACAGAAGACAGCAACATGCAACCCATCAAAGAAAGCTCTACTGTTGAGATCATAGACAAAGTTGTGGATTCAGATGTTCATGAACAGCAAGGTGAGATCTTTGTGCAAGTAAGTGATGAATCTCCTTTCAATAGCTCAGTACTAAATGATAGTTTGAGTGCCTTGTCATATGAAGATAATTATTGTTTAAGCAAAAGAAACCAAAAGGCATTGTCTCCTTTGTCTGAAGAGGAGATAGATCAGCTCTTGAAAGGTCTTGTTACAGCCCAAGCTATAGCAGATTTTCAATGCTCACAGAGTCAGGAAAGTGTTGGGGAAATTTCTTCCTCTGTTGAAGAAGATGATTGTCTTGTAGAGCAGCAAACTGATAATTTTTTCCTTCACAAAGATGATAATCCGGCTGTCATATCATATGAAGATCACTTACCATATTGTCTGACTACCGAAGATCAGAGCATACAGGATTCCCTTTCAGATTCTTCATATGTTTCATGTGCTGAAATACTTTTCCAAGAAGAGATCTGCTCATCCATGTGTTCAGAATTTTTTGAGGACCAGGAACATACTCTTTCCGAAGCACATGATGAAGGCATATCAGAATTTGAAGCAAAGGATACCTTGTTCTTTCAGCAGGTGGTAGCAGTGGCAAATCTTCATGTTTTTCACGATCCTCTAGCAAGTTTGTTGCAGCCAGCAGTGATAGTGTTTATTGCAGTGTTCAGTGATGAAGGAGGTCATGGTCAGCTATGTTTTTGGATGCTCAGTGATAGGTTTGTATTGTTGACCAGGAGATCTAATAAGGAAAATCAATCAAGAAGGCATCTTCTTGATTGGTTGCATTGGCATTTTGATATAGTTTGATGTATATAGTCTTGTAAGAAACACCGGTGGTTGTCATCATGATTTCACATCTTGATGGACTGCTGCCCTTCTCTTGTTTTAGTTAAGTCAGTCATGAGTCATTTGTGTTTGGTCTATTGAGTGAGTTTTTTCAAGTTATTTCAGTTTGCCATCGAGTCGGTTTGAGTCAAGTTTCGGTTAAGTTTCAGTCAGTTTTTAGTCAAGTTTTCATTCAATAAATGTGTCAAAGTCTTGTGTCAAAGGTGTAAATAATGACTCCATCACCCAATGGTTGCAAGCACTGGTCTGCTCTCCCAGAGGTCTAAGGTTCTTGGTACCTCCAAGGAGCTACCATCCCCATTGGAGCCAATGTTAGTGTCAGTCTTTCCAGCCTTCCTACAGTGATCAAATATGCTCTTACAAAGTGGTCTCAGAGTTTCCAAGTCAAATTTTGTCATTTCAGTGAGCCTTCAAGCAAAATTTGGTCACTAGGCATTAGGTCTAGGGTTTGCCCAAATGTCAGTCCATGTCATCATTCAGCTGAGTTTATCATCATTCATAGGGTTGTCATCGTCATGTCAGTATCTAATGGGTCATTTTACATCTTGTTCATGCTTCAGTTGTGCCTAGGCAAGCTCATTTCCCTCTCCTAGGGTTTTGAAGGCAATTTCTCTTGGATGGTCAAATCACCGGCAAAACTTGTTTCCTGATGTTCATACACCTTTCCCTATCCCTAAAGTACCTTATCAAACACTTCCCATCCCTTAGATCTGCCAAATTCCTCATTTTTGCACAAACCCTAGTTTCTAGCTACAACCTGGCAATTTTCTAGGTTTGACCTGTGTTTTGTCCTTTTCGACCCCTTCCCCTCACTCAATCTCTGAGATTCGACTTTCCCCTGCTTCCTAACATCCCTCCCCACTCCCAAAAATTTCCCCAAGGATTTAGAAGCCCCCTATCCCCTTCATCTCGCTCCATTTCGACAAAATTCCTTGCTTCACACATCGGGACAAGTTTCACTCAAAAGCTGTTTCTAAGCAATCAAAGATGAATTTTGCAAAACTGAGAGAGGTTTTTGTCCACAACATGCCAAGGAAGAAAAACCTCTTTCACTTTTTACACAGGTGTCATGGTTTGAGAGAAATGTCAAAAATACCGGCGAGAATGGAGGTGCTCCAAGGACGGTTGGCCAAAGCACAAAAACGAAGGAAAACGCCCGATCCACTCCAAATTTTGGACAAAGCCTCTTTGACTGAGCATGGTCCTTGATTGGGGACTCCCAGCCCAAATTTCAAGAAATTTGGAGAAAATTTTGTCATTTGTGAATTTTTTGTGCAATTTACAGGTTTTTCCCATGGAATGGTCTCACCCCGGGTGAGACCATTTTGGAGGACTGCTCGGAATTTTGAAAACTTGGCATTTTTGGAAAGGGCATGCAAAGAGAAAAATTACCAATACTTGGGAGAAGCCTGATTTTGAGATTTGAGCCTCCAAAAGCTCAAAATACATCAAAAAAATGACTTTCTGCCCACTTTTTGAGTTGCAGAAAGTGACCTTGGGAGAAATGGTTTTTGAGGGGGAAAAACAACTCCAAATTTAGAAATTCCACTTGGGATGGAAAGTAGACAGACCAAGCTTTCCAATGAACCATCTTGCACCTGATTTGGACCAGTGGAACCCACTCAAAAGGTGTTGCAAAGGGGCGCGACCATTTGAACAGGGGGCGCGACCATTCGAGCCAGCTTTGCCAGAATTGACCTTTTTTGTCAAAAAACACTGTTTTGACTATGGTTGACTATTTTTACTTGTAGATGATGGATAAATGTAATATTTTCATGGCACTTTGATAGATTTTATCTCTCTTTACCCTTCTAGAAGCTTCCTTGATGTAAAAAGTGAATAATTAATGCATGAATCAGTTAGCTAAGTAATAGAGGCAAGTTGTTGGACTGCCTATTATCTAGTGCTTAATTTAGAATTAGTTCAAACTGCCCCTAGGAAGCTGAGCTCGACCCCTAGAGGTGGGGAAAGGAGTTAGATGGTCTAGATGGTCTATATTATGCTCTCTCCTTCTCATTTTCATGGTTGGACTCTTGTGGGAGAAACATTATTGTGTATTGTACATCTATTTCTGCAAATTTAAGGAAAGGAAAGCCAGGGTTTTGCAGATTTCATTGTGGATTCTTGTGGATCATTGTGTTGATGGTGTGTCTTCTAATTGTTACTGTAAGTTTGCTTATGTTTTACATATCTCTTTCTTTGCTGCTATTTGAACAAGATGAAGTGATAAAGTTTGAATTCATGCATGCCATGCTCAGCTTTTAAATCTGTTCAATATCTATGTTTTCCACTGTTTAAAGAGGATTCAAAGTCCTTGTTTTCCCTCTTTAACCTCCTCTCTTTCTTCCCTGATCACTCATCCAAGCCAAAGGCATCAGCACAAGTTCCTACCTTGCCCCAAAGAACCCCCTGCAAAAACTGAGCCCAATCCCCGCACCCTGAATTGCACTCCCTCCAATTGCCACCAAAAACCCCAAAAATCATTAAATCCAACCCCCCTATCAATTTACTAGCCTAAAATCTTTATTCTTAATTGGTCAGCCTAATCCTATTGAAAGATCTACCGAATCTGACCTGAGAGAGCCTTCTCATACCTCGTAGGGCTAGCTACGAGGTGAAATGGTTTGATGTGGCCTTGAAGGTTTACCTTCCTCAGCCTAGGGTGAAATCTCAAGCGCTAACACCTTGGAAACAACATGTCTCAAGAAATGAACTTCTGTCTGAAAGAAACTGCACTTACTAATCTTGGCATACAATTGATGTTCTCTCAACAATCTTAACACTACTACTAGGTGTTATGAACACTCTTCCTCATTCTTATAATATATCAATATGTCTTCAATGAATACTATCACAAACTTGTCCAGATAAGGACACAACACACTATTTATTAAACACGTGAAAGTAGCTGGAGCATTAGTAAGACTCAAAGGAACTATGGAATATAGTCTTGTAGACATCCTATAATTTTATTAGTACCTGATGATATCCTAATCTCAGGTCAATCTTCAAGAACATTTTTTCTCCCTTCAACTAATCAAACAAGTCATCAATTCATGGAAAATGATACATGTTCTTGATAGTCACCTTGTTTAAACCTGAGAGTACCATCCTTCTTCTTCCCAAACAATATTGGTGCACCCCAAGGTAGCATAATTGGCCTAATGTATCCCTTATCAATCATTTCCTTAAGCTACAAATTTAATTCCACCAACTCTAGAGTGCTCATCCGGTGCCTTAGATGTTGGTGTTTCTCCCGGCATCAACTCAATAGAAAAGTACACTTCCCTATGAGGCAGTAACTCTGAAATCTCTACCGGAAATACATCATAAAACTATTGCAAAACCATATACCTCAACATACTAAACATCCTTCCCTTTGTCACTGGAAATATGAACTGCAAAAATTACACACCCTTTCCTTCTACTGCACTTTTCCTGCATAGTTGTAACCATTATCATTGATGTAGGCTTCTTCTTACCCTGAAAGATTCTCCTCTCTCAATCATCATCCAAGTACTCAATAGCCTTATCATGCAATCTACCTTAGTCCTATGAATGTACAACCAATTCATAACCAACAACATATTGTATGAACCCAAAGGAAGCACATTTAGATGTGCTGGTGTACAAATACTATTCATCTCAAATGCACAAGATCTCACCCAATGATGAACTATTTTATTAGTACTTATAGCCAACTACACCAACCAAGACTCTGCATGTACTTCTTTATTCAAGCAACACTTATCCACTAGGTCAGGAATGATATAACTATAGTTAGATCTAGGGTCAATCAAAATAGAAACAACTTGATCACAAAGCTTACCTTCCATCTTGATAATAGATATTTTATGATTATCCTGCCTATTATCTAATGCTACATAAATTTGAGGAATACTTTGTCCAACATCCCTGACTGTTTGTGTGTCTTGAGCATTATAAATATGAGGTCTTCCACCTTGATGTTGTGGATAATCTCTCATGTGATGATCCTTACCACAAGTCGAACACTGCAAAGGATTCCTACCATCTCCAATGTTCTCATCCTCAATAGAAATCCCAGCCCTCTATCAACTTCATTGAATTTCCTGTATGTCAATGCATTCTCCTTGTTACATGCATCCTAAGGTATTCCTCGCTTATTATCCCATTTTCCTTTAGTCTTGTCATTACATTTCCAACCCTACTTTCGCTCTAACTTACACTTAGATTTATCATAAAAATACTTCAACTTCCCAATTACTTCCTCCAATGTCTAAGGCTCATCATACTCAATTCGTTCCTTAGAAGCTAATGGAAATCCACTAATGAATCTTTGAACCTTCATCTTCTCATCACTAAGGTATGGCACATACCTCAACAACTCTAAGAACTTAGTCATATACTCTCTGTCTATCATAAATCCCATCTTCAACTCATAGAATTCCTTAGCCTTATTTTCATAGTATCTCTCTTACAAGTAATTCTTTCTGAAAAGTATTTTGAACTCATGCCAACTCAACTCCTATGTCTTGATGCATCTAACATGCGTCACATCTTCCCACCAAATGTATTCTTTTCCTTTGAGGCTAAAAATGCTTATTTTGGCTTTCATATTACTTGTATAATCATGCAGCTCGAAGAACTTCTTCATCCCAAGAATCCATTCTTTTGCATCTTCTAGTTTCTTCAAGACTCCATGGAACGTAGGAGGCTTAGTTTTCATGAACTCATCTAGAAAGTACTACTTCTCACTCCTCGTGTTGGGCATGGAATCCCCCCAAGGCATGTTTTGGGGCTCAAAGCCCAAGTTTTGACCCAATATTGTTGTAAAGACTCCGAGAACTGCAGGCGCGAAGCGCGAAATGTATGATAGAGTCATAGGGTTGTCGCCCTAGTTTTGTAATGTAATTTTGGCCTACCCATGGTCCGCGGACCATGGGATTGTATAAATAGAGCAAGGCTCTAAGTGTAAGAGATAGCAATAAGGAAGCGAGAAGAGGAGAGCAATATTCTAAGTGTCTAAGTGTGTCTCGGGTTGTAGGGTAGGAGAAGGCTCTGTAGCTGAGTGCACAGAGGCCTAGTAGTCCGTCACTGAGTGCATGGCCCCTACAGCCGAGTGCGCAGGGCGGAGTCAAGCCTATAGCTAAGGAAGAAATAATAAAGAGAAGTTTTATCATAATTATTTGTATCTGTTCTTAGGTTAATGTATGTTTGATATAAATTGCAAATATATTGTTTATTTACCGCGCACACCTGTATGAATAATTTATGTTGTTAAGTATAACTTTAAGCACGCAAGTAGGCTAAAATAATCAACGAACATTGGAATACTACTAAGGACTTGGGTAATAACAGCATTTGGCCCCCGCTGCACAAATGCAACATCTTAGGCTGCGAGGTACGAGAAAGAGCACATAGCGATGTGTGCGCAGGGTCGAACCGCAGACCACTTGAACTCATCAAACATCTCCAGGGTGCGAAACTTGGTTCTAGCACCCTACCCTACTACTTCGGGTGAGACCTCAGTCCACACTCTGCGGACTATTGCCGAAAGGGCTAGTAGTACCAGGATTTGTTTGGCTAAATCACCTCTGAACTTGGGTCAGGCCCCAACAAGCCAACAAATGGTTCCGTTGCCGAGACCGGGATCTGCATAAGAGATGTTTGATGTCGTGTCACTAGAATCAGAGAAAGAAAAAAATTGAAGAGTGGCTGGACAGAAAGATTCACGAGTTTGTGGCACAGGAAAACAAGAATGCACGAGTATCAAAGGAACAGTGGTTAGAGAACTAATTATATACGGAAATCCAAAAATTTTCTTTGCATCCTTCCACTCTGAGTTGTATGAGTGGATGATGAAGCTAGTAGACAGTCAAGGAAGGTGTACGCTCGACAAACCTATTGTGTGGACTCCAAAGTTGGTGCATAGACTAGAAGCGTCGGAAGATAAGATCACGTGCATTGTGGACCATTGGCTCGATCAAATTATAGGAGGGTTTATCACCGAGTTCACGGTAGATACTTCGATTAGCTACAGCGAGGTGGAACGACGCTTCCTCAAAGGACCGCGAGGTAAGTAAGTTAAATCTTTGAACACTTGGATTAAAATGCTACTATGTGAAAAGTATGTTATGCGAATAAATTGATGTTTGGGGCTACGTGAAGTGGGAGGATCTATAGAAACGAAGGTAGCATAGAGATAGAAACTAGCACCTTGATTTCGCCTTGGCAAGAAATCGAGGAAGAGCTCGTGAAAGTTTCACCAAGAAGTGCAATTAGTCTGATAAGGCAGTGAATTCTGCACATTCCACCCCCACTTACACCACGACCAGTTTCACCATATTCACCCCCATCTCCGCCCACACCAACTCCATCACCACCATAGTTCAATATGGTGAGCACGATAAAGTTTTCGGTGTTCAAAGGAGTAGGGAACGAAGATCCAGACGAATTTTGGTTCATGGTAAAGGCTGTATGCGAAGCGCAAGGAGTAACGAATGACAACATAAAGAAGGCAATGCTAGTAAGCATGTTGCAGGATTGTGCACTGATGTGGTACATTAAGCATTCCAATGAAAATCCAAAATTAGGGATTGTGGATATCCAAGCTACTCTAAACAGGGAATTTAGTAGGCCAAAATCAGAGACACAGTCGATTATCAGGTTTAAGGAAATCGCGATGCTTCCAGGCGAGGCCCCTTGGAAGCTAGATCAGAGACTGAAGGGTATGATTTGTGAAACCAACATGATCTTGACGGATGGACAACACTACACATGGTTTGTAGATCACTAACGTCGCATCTAAGGACTGCAATGTCATAGCAAAAGCTATCCACTTAGGCCGAAGCTTTGGAGATCGCAATGAGACTAGATGAGACCTCGGTACAAGATCCTAACCTGGGAGTGCAACAAATCCATGCATAGTTGAAAAAATTGTGTCTTGAGATTGCCGAATTTGAAACAAGATAGGACAACTCGCCGAGAAGCGCGCAAGGAGGTATGGTGCATAAAGTGCAAAGGCCCGGGACATGACAAGGACCATTGTCCATTCTTCGCAAACTACCTGGCGGGAGGAGGACAAATGCCATTGAGACCAGTGGCACAAGAAGGACCAAGCGTGATGCCTGCATTATGGTGCGTGATTTATCAGATAGGAGGGAAGCATGCTATAGATAATTGCCACCTATTATAGAAGTATACCCAGACATCCCAACAGTTGTTCTATAATTTCTATAGATCAGTAGGCCATGATGAGTGCACCTGTAGAAGTTATGAATTGAAGATGGATCAGACTCCTACCTATAGAGTTCAGAGCGAAATGCAAGTCCTCGATCAAAATGCAGGGATGGAACGCATTGGATTTCAAGGGCGTGGACGAGGTCGAGGTGGAGTGGGACCAGGAAGGGGTCGCGAACATCTAATTTGTTACAATTACGGAGGGTCGGGTCATTATGCCTGTGATTGTACAAATCTAACGAGAGCATCATGTTTATATTGTACCCAGTTTGATCATGAGACGGAGGACTGCCCCACACTGATAGCGAGGTTGCGTGATAAAGGAACACTCTAACCTCCACTGATTCAAAACCTACAAATGATGAGGTCTGAGCCACATGAAGAGGACCCGAATGTAAATATCATGCTCCGAAGTGGTATTACGACAGGAGACGACAAAGGTAAGTAGTCAGAAGAGAGTTCTTGGGTTCACAAGGATCCAACAAAGGAACCAGAGTTCAATTTGGAGCACGCGAAGGAGACATTCATGGAAGCTAAGAAGAGCTTCATGGAGGCCTCCACTTCAGGTAGTAAAGACAAACTAGAACCGGAGATGGACCCATCAATGCTTACTACCTTTCTAGAGACATGCATGAAGCTGCTGCGCGACAGCAAGGCTGTGAAGGGACTGCAAGAACTCATCACTAGATGTGCTGGACAAGGAGAACCACGTGTAGTCTAGAAGCTTAGAAAGCACACAACGCAAATAGAAAGGGAGATGAGATTGACCGCAAAAATCGGGGAATATTAAATGGATCAATTGATTTTGGATCTAGGATCGGACGCGAACATCCTGCCAAAGAAAACATGGGAGCACATGGGCAGGCCCACGTTGCAATGGTCTCCTATTCAATTGCGAATGGTGAACCAGCAAAAGATCCTACCAATGGGAAGATTGCAGGGAATAACGGTATATATTGAAGGTGCGAGCGCGCTTGTATATTTCGAAGTGATAGAGATTTTTGATGACAGCAATACCTATCCCACACTACTGGGAATAGATTGGGCCACTAATATGAATGGAGTGATAAATCTAAAGAAGCGTAAGATGATTTTTGAGAAAAAGTAACTGCGCATAGTGGTACCTTTAGACCCTGTGGAAGGATCATGCTACACAGAGCTAGTGTGCAATGATGAGAGCGATGATGCTCAAGACTGTATCTACAAGATAACCGCTCAGTAACAGGATTGGGTGAATCCTACAGTGGATGGCAGGATATTGTGGGAATGCAAAAGCTCCTGCACCTCAGATTCAGACGAGGAAATAGAACAACGGTAGAACCAGTTACACGAGGTAACCACGCTCAACTGCAGCACAATGATGAGGTCACTGCACTGTGTGAAAACAAAGGTAAGAGATCTACCTATGTATGATGGGTTGATAGTGGTGGATGATTTCCTTAACAAATTTGAAAGAGAGGTGCCAGAACAGCAGTAGTTCGATGCTATGAAATGGGTACTGCGCGCTACACCCGTAAGGTGGTGGGGTGCACACCAATGGAATTTTAAGGACTGCGGGGATGCAAAAAGATGATGCGCCTACGATTTGGGAAACCATAGATGCTACTAACAGAAAAGTATGATGGATGGGATGATCCACATGCACACCTCACGAAATGGGCCAAGGACTACGTGGAAGAACCACAACCTGAATGGGTGCATCTGTTCTGTCATACCCTGGATATCATACCCATGAATTAGTATACTGAGACAGAGCTCTGCCATGGCATGACCGAATGGGATATCTTGCACGAAGGATTCCTGTTAACCTTCACGTTTGAAGATCATTGGTGGGATACTATTGATGATGCGCTACAAGTAGTAAAAACAGTTATCTTCAAAATACCCCACGAGCCAATGGAAGTGCTTCAGCTGGAATGGGCGACCCAGCTGAGCTACGCGCTGGAGTGATACAATGTAAATATTGAGGAGGATGATTGATCCAAAATTAAATAGGAATGCAACAAATTACAGAGATAACCATAAATACAAAGATGCAGTGGAAATAATACTTCATTTCATTGCTGTAAAATACTGAAATATTCTTATAAATAGAAATGGAAATAAACCAGCTAGGGTGATGGTAGCTTATCTCTGAGAAGAGATGTGGCCGCTACATGCCTCTGAACTATGTTACAATGAGGCTCGAAGGCCTATTTATTGTTGTTGTGGGGAAAAATGCCTATGCAGGACGATCCTATCCACCTAAGGTGTGACAGTGCCTTAGCAACAAACAAAGACAACTATTCTGGTTTCTTCCTTTATGAAATGTGAAAGAAGAGAGATCAATAGACTTACCGGTGTCTTCCGTTTGTCCCTCGATCCGGTCTCTCTTCTCTTTGGGAGTTCACAGCTACTTGCCTTCTTGCTCGTCCTGCTTCAACAGGTTCCTGCAAGATCACAAGAGAACAACTACTTGCGACAAGAGAACAGCTACTTGCGACAAGAGAAGAACACTACACAAAGACAGATATTCACATTCATAGCTAGTTTAGGAATAGAAATAAACTAAACATACTAATGCATTCATACATCAAAAATAGATCAGTATATAGGAGAAACCAAGATAGCTTTATTGATGAATAACAAGGTTCAGGAAGAGATACAACCCAGAGGGCTCCAATCCAGCATCTCCTTCCCAACAAATGGAATTCCTATCTTTACCCCCTTCAAAGCATTAAGCACCCAATGATTCCAATCTCAAACCAACAACAATTCTTTGCAATAACCAAATTCCAGCCCGCTAGATCTCATGGAGGAGAGATCCATATATAGATGTTTGGAGAGAGGATGAGTCAGCTTGAGATCTGACTAGTGTCCTCTCCCTCTGTCAGTTCTTCAGTCCACTTGGAGGTTCTTGCTTCCACTTGGAGATTTGGAACCTCTTACTCATCACCAGTCGAATTCCCTGAGGCAAGTGTCATTTTGGAAGCTTCCTGGGTTTTGACACCTTGAGAAATGAGCTTGCCACTTGTCCATTCTTGTTCAGCGTAGGTAGCCAGTGTTCCCTTTGACATTCAACGCAGGTAGCCAGTGTTGGCTTTGACATTCAGCGCAAACAGCTAGTGTAGTCACTGAAATGATCCTGAATTGACTTGTTTTTGAGCAGTTTCTGGTGGAGAAATTCTGTGAATTGTTGTGGTTTGTTAGCCTTGTTCCTCTAGGGGTAGGAACAACATGTTTAGGGACTTTGGATCCCTTAGATTATGGACATTTCATGCTCAATGCTGTAAGGCACAAAAATGTCTATAACAGTTGCCCCCTAAAGTATGAGGCTGTTTATCGGGTGAAATGCTTTATCAGGGGGATCCGAAGTTCATCCAATGCTGAGAGGAGACCTGTAATAAGATACAATACAATACATTAGTTTTCATACTGCTTTCATGATCTAGCTGAGGTGGGCATTCCCATGCTTAGCTTTATAAATTCATTTTTCTGTACATAGAACAGACAATCGTCTGATGGTAGACTGATAATTTTGATGAAATTATCATCCTTTGAGTAGGATGATTATCTGCTGCATTGATGTACATGTCAATGTCTTTATCTTTCCTAAATATATATCGCAGCCCGGATGGATGAAACTAGATTCGGGGTCTTCAAACTCGTTCGATCTTCACTCTAAGTACAAGTTGATCCATGTGAGAAATGTTTTGAAGTTGAACATGGAAAGACATCGCTTGATTACCGGTCAATGATGTAAACCGTTAACACGCGCGAGAGGAATCACCGATAATGATAATGACCCTCAAGGTACTGCAGTACAATTCACGTGGTGTGAATAAAGGACTTGGCGTCGAACACCACGCAAAATCTTTCGGTCGAAGGTCATTGATGTATACCTGTCGTCGTAAGTGAGAAACTTGCCATTGAGGCATGCAAGCTTCAAAGTACTGAAGGGGTTGTTCCTAGATCAACTTCTTGGATAATGAGATGATGTCGACAAGAAGCGATCCGTCAAAGGAGGGCCTTAATGAATCCCACATCAGTGACACGGAACGGAGCTAATGATTTTAATGGAGGTGAAAACGATCTGTGACATATGATTCAGGGTGGCAGTCATGAAAGGATGAAGGATAATGTATGGCAGTGGATGGGACACGGTTGACTTTTCTGAACGACTTCTCTTGAACATATGGCGACATTGATGCGATGGATTGGTAGCATTACCCCAAATATGGATGGTATGGCGAGACCATGGATGTGACCGGTGAATGAAACAACCCAACCTGATTGTGGTACGGAGGAAAAGTGTCATGTTCAAGAGCGACTTGCTACCATCAAAGTTTTCTTTAGTTTCTCCCAATTTTTCCCCAGTCATTGCTGACCAGTACCTCTTTATTTTTGTCAAGCTTGAGGAGGATAACATATGCTTATTCTATAACCTGCCCTTCGGGCAAGCCCATCGCTATGTTTTAACGAGCCTAGCGATAGTGAAACTCGTTCTCGTCTAAAGACAAGTTTGTCGCTATTTAATGATTTTTAATGAGTCTAACGACAAGGATAACTCGGTCCTTTTCATTTTTAGAGAGTCTGAAAAGGTACATAAAGTTAACTCCAAAAGTCCTTTTTCGTCATCTAATCCCTTAAGTCCGTAAAAGTATAAAACAATACAGAAGGGATGAGTTTTCGATAGTTTTAACAAGCCAAATAAAACAAGCACTTGATCTTTTTGTGCAATAATCCCTCAGGTTCAAAGATTAAAATCTAGATGAGGGATAGCTCTTCTTGTCCCTTTAACGAGCTGGAAGGCCAAGGACTCGGCAATCTTTTCATATTTTACGAGTCAGTTGAAAAGAGCTTAAAGAAGACTCGTCTTTTGAGGAACGAGTGATAAACAGGGTTAGCAGATGATTCTAGGTACAAGTTGGAATTTTTCAATCACGGCAGTGTCACAAGGATGGCTAGGTGAAATCACTCTTCGTAGCTATTCCTCAAAATGGGTAAACAATCATATGGAGGTGAACGATCGGCCAATGGAAAAGTGGAGGTGACGGTGCAAACACGACCAAGGCTTTAATGGCTGATAAGGTTACATTCACGGTGGTTATTTACCGGGAGATAGTTCATTTTTTAACGAGCTTAAACACGGAAAAACACTGCTCAATCTTATGTTTATTTTTTAACGAGCATGAACTATGTGCTAAAACTGCTCGGATTTTGCGTTTATTTTTTAACGAGCATGAACTGTGTGCTAAAACTGCTCGATCTTTGCGTTTATTTTTTAACGAGCATGAAGTGTGTGCTAAAACTGCTCGATAAGTTTGCATGCCCCCAGCATAATAACACAAATCGAGGTGCATGCCCCCCAAGCTTCATTGCATTCAACTCGGTGGTTGGAATGAAGGTTTACCTTTGAGATTTGGAAAGGAGATTGTTTCATTTTTTAATGAGGTTGACACAGTAAAAGAACTATCCTCATGACTCCTTGTTTCATTTTTTAACGAGGTTGACACGAGATTAGAACCATCCTCGGAGCCCACTGTATTTACAGTATTTCTATTAGGGCGATGATCCACACTGACAAAATGTTTAGGAATCTTCCGAATCCATTAGATATAGAAGATTTCATATTGTAGGTTTCCACTGTGGCCACTTCCGCCAGATTACTTGCAGGCGGTAGGGCAAAAGTACCCATTAAGGCAGGGTCTTTTAGGAGACCTACTCCAATATTTTGAAGCGAATGATTGCTTCCATGGATCATTGGAATGCTTCCCGTAAATTGTGAACTGTCGGGGAGGAAAGTTTGTTGGTCGACGACTGTAATTCCTCCTTGAAAGGGAAATGCAATCTTCCTGAAGTAGGTCGACACAACTGCGGCCATGGCATATATCCAGGACCTTCCCAGTAGGATGTTGTAATCGAGGTTTCCATCAATTACTTCAACATCAATTCCTACTGTTTTGCCCCCTAGTTCAACTTGCAAGTTACTTAAAATCCCGTATGGAGTGTATGATCGTCCATCAAATGCTTTTAACGTCATTGACGATCTCAACAAGGGTGGTGAGCCTAAATTCTTCCAGCAACTCATCGACATAATACACGTAGATGCCCCCTCATCAATAATTGTTCGATGAACAGTTTTGTTGAGGGTTTTCACTTGAATAAGGAAAGCTAGTTGAGCTGGTAACTGAGGGTCATATCCTTTATGATCAAAGGCCACAAGATTGGAGTCCATTGGGTCAATTTCACCTATTGCTGATAATAAAGCTTGCTCTTGGGAGAGGCAATTTTGCGATACCTCAAGCGTCGACATAGCGGGCGGCGATTGGGCCAGGTCCTCTGTTATATTATAATTCTGTGCTATCTTTACACGAGGATTAAATGTCGACTTGTACACTACTCCCTTTGGCAACTTTATCATTTGTTCAGGAATGGTGGGTGGCACAACTTTGGTCAAAGTTGTTGTCGAACTACTAGGTTGTTCATTAGCCTTGTTATTCGACAGTTGTGGATTCCCGTAATCTTTATTCCTTGTCAAAGCATCATTTTGCTGCTTTCAGATAGACAACATAAGCACTTGGGATCGGGAAGCATTTTGATTAGCAACCAGTTTGGTTCCCGGGTTTGGAAACAGATCAGTCAATACTGCTGAGGGTTTTGAACTCTTAAAGAGTTTCTTAACTTCAGCTATATGTGGAAAATCTCTCGTCCAATGATCCTCATCGCATATATGACACCCTGCAAGGGGTTTCCTTTTTCTCCCTTTCTTTTTCTTCTTGCCCCCTGGTTGCTTCAGTTGTTTTCCCTTGTCGGTCGACGCGACATTTACTTTCGAGGCAAGAAGTTCCTCATTTGCATTTTGACTGGAAATCTTACGGGCCCTTTTAGATGTAGCCTTTGTCAATTTCGTGTCTGTCGTGCCAATCACGCCATCGATGGCATGAGAGTCATTGTTTGATTTAGGAGGAGGAGGAATTGACAATTCTGGTCTAGGGGCGTCAGGTATTTTGTCGTAGAGCGTGCCAGACTGAGTATAGACCAAGTCCAGATATTGCGCACGAGCGATGACTTGCTCTTCCGTTACGACTCCCCCCTTTGCCACATCTTCCGTGATTGTAGGAAGTAAGGATTTGATAAACCATTCAGCTAATAGCTGATCAGGAACGTACGTTTTTACCATCCTACGACGACGTTGCCACTCATGTATATGATCAGATATGTGCGTGGCCGTTGTCTATTTGAAGTTGGTTAGGAGTTCCGTTCCCGTTTCATACCTTATCGGTAATTGAAAATGGGTTAAGAAAGTCGTGGCTAAGGTACTGAAGTTGTTGAACGAAGCTCTAGGCAATTCAATATACCATTTTGCTGCTGGACGAGTTAACGTCCTCTGAAAAAGGCGAAGCCTAATCGAATCATCGTTTAGGGTGTTTGATGAACACCACAGATGAAATGTCATCACATGATTCGACGGATCTTCACCCGGATTTCCATTAAATTTAGGAATATCTGATGGAAGTTTATGCGGAATCGCTGGCCACCAAGGGGCATAAGCAATTGGATCATTCGTCAGCCGGTTTAGATCTGGTAATTCTAGAGTTGCTACAAAGGGCAACTGTTGATTCAGGTTAGGCGAAGCATACCTAGGATAAGATGGAATCGCCTGAGCAGTGGGTCTTTGCATACCAACATAATGTATTTGATGTTGGCAACTTTGACAAGGTTGATGGGCATAACCATTATAATATGGTTGTTGATTACCGCTTTAGAAATGCGATTTCCCATTACTTACAAAGAGTTGTTGCTCAGGTCCTCGATATGATTGCTGGAATGGGGGTTGTTGAGTTTGAACCAGCTCTAGTTGTTGAACCATTTGTTGTTGACCAATACTGGATGATTGACCAAGATGAGGAGTCACAGTACTTGTTTGATCCTGAGTCGCTCCAGATAAGGAGGCACTAACCTGAGGTTGTGATTGAGTCGTTGAGACAAGAGGCTGTTGTATTGCAACCTGAGGCTGTTGGGGTTGACATACAATAGGTAGCGCTTGTACTTGCGATGCAGTAACCATAGCAGGTATAGTGGGAATATTCGACACAAGGTGGACTGGTTGCATTGAATATACAACCCTTGGTTGTTGAGGCAGTATTGGTACCCAACCGCTGGATGTAATTACAGTTTGACCTGAACTTTGTTGTAAACTCCCATATGGTTGTTCTCCGGGAGGGAACAATGAAAAGGCATATTGCCCTCCATATGGTGGCAATCCAGTACTTAAAGGGTAGATTGGCCTTTGAAGACACATTGGATCAATTTGTTGAGTTTCAACATAAGAAATACCAGATGATAATCCGGATGAAGAAATAGGAACTAACCATGTCGTCGAAGCAATCCCTGATGGGACTCCGGCTTGTTGTTGATAACTTGCCAGGACAGATGGTATACCATCGAACATCGTTGGGGTAGCACTAGGAGGCTCTGCCGCTGCTGTGTCGGATGACACAGTCTTGGATGTCGACGGTTGTTCAGACATATCTAGTCTATCCAAAAGATTTTCTAGCGATTCTACAAGAACTTACGATGAAAAGAGACTAACTTCGAAGATCAATGAGGGAATGGTGATGATTATTCCGTTTAAAATAAATTTTAACGACGCTTGGACACAACTTGCTTTTTCAATTTTAAAGAGTCGAGAAAAAGCTAAAGATGACTCTAGTCTCCTTCGATGTTTTAACGAGCCCGAAGTGACAAATGCTCGCATGGACTTTTTCCGTTATAGAGTCTGAAAAAGGCCAAAAGGAACTGCTCTGGAGTTCTAGGCAGAGGGTGTGCCAAACTTTTCGCAAAACCGCAGAATACTTTTTAGGGTACGGGCGGTCGATCTTCCTGAATGCTGTGTTCAGTGCATTGCGATCAGTAGGGTGGCCGACACGGCTTCCTAAGTATAAAGGTTTTATGCCTATAGGGGTATCCCAATATATATGCGACGGTACATGGGAGCACAATCCGTACTGGCGCTATCGTCTCTCAGGAGGAATCACCCACCATCAACGAGATCGACAGTCACCAGGCTTTACGACGCCGGAACACGTCTCTAGCCTAAACCTCTATGTTGTGTGTTATGTTGCAAAGCGTTGTTAAGTTCACTCAGTTTATTTTAAGTTGATCTTTTTTAGAAGTTTGCCTTTTGAGGTTCACCACGAGATGTATGATACAATTCCTAAATGCAGTCTAAATATGATAAGCAAGCTTTATATCTTTTCAACTTATGAAAATCCTAGCTACAAAGGGAAAAGAAAGACACCATCTTTTCTCAAAGAGCAATCAGCACACTCTAATGCACTTTTCCTAAATCAAACATGTAAACTATCAAGATGCAAATGCACAATGCAGGTGTTTGTTTTCCGCTCTCTTAGTATTGATGCCTACAAAGAAAGCTTTTTGTACAACTTTGAATTTGCTTTTAAATGACCAATACAAACAAGTTTACTTTTTCGAAATCAGAAAGGGTAGAAGAGATTACAACACTTAACGATTTCCGAAATGAATACTTTTTTCGACACTTAAAAGAGACAAACTCAAACCAAGAGCAAAAGTAAATGTATAATCAACTGTAAACAGCCAATGAACTCTCTCCTAAGATCACAATCAACAGATCTGAATCAAGGGCTACAGAATGATTATTTCACTCATGCAAAGGAAAACTGTAAATGATGCCACAAACATATAAAAACACTCACAGTCTTTTTGTACAAAAGGAGACGGAATTTAAGCAGAGAAAAGGAGTTATCAGACTGGTACCTATGCTGGTTACATGCTGCAAAAATCAGAGATCAAAACAAGGCAAAACAGAGCAGAGAACCCCAGTTGCACAAGGCCTAACTGGATCAGCACAACCTCAACACAAGGGTTTTGACATTCAGCGCAGGTAGCCTTCACAGGACCTACGTTGAAATGCAGAACCTCTTCACAGGGTCTGCGCTGAAGGAGAAACGAGAGTTTCTCACTGGTTCTGGGTCACAGTTTGCTATTTAATCTACTGTTTGAGGCCAAATAAAAGCAATAAGCACGGTGCAATCAAATGGATGCTTTGAGGGGGTACTAAGATCTATCACAAAGGATCATCAAATCATTTGTGAGTCCATTGTTCAGATCATAGACAAGTCCAGTGATTGGATCAAAGCAGCAACTGTCTACTTTGCATCTGGGAATAGCAGATGCAATTCGATTGTTGCTGTCGAGTCTATGAAACAAACAATGATAGAAACACAAATAAAATGACTAAACATATCTCCCCAGTGGAGTCGCCAATTTGTTGTGGGGAAAAATGCCTATGCAGGACGATCCTATCCACCTAAGGTGTGACAGTGCCTTAGCAACAAACAGAGACAGCTATTTTGGTTTCTTCCTTTATGAAATGTGAAAGAAGAGAGATCAGTAGACTTACCGGTGTCTTCCGTTTGTCCCTCGATCCGGTCTCTCTTCTCTTTGGGAGTTCACAGCTACTTGCCTTCTTGCTCATCCAGCTTCAACAGGTTCTTGCAAGATCACAAGAGAACAACTACTTGCGACAAGAGAAGAACACTACACAAAGACAGATATTCACATTCATAACTAGTTTAGGATTAGAAATAAACTAAACATACTAATGCATTCATACATCAAAAATACATCAGTATATAGGAGAAACCAAGATAGCTTTATTGATGAATAACAAGGTTCAGGAAGAGATACAACCCAGAGGGCTCCAATCCAGCATCTCCTTCCCAACAAATGGAATTCCTATCTTCACCCCCTTCAAAGCATTAAGCACCCAATGATTCCAATCTCAAACCAACAGCAATTCTTTGCAATAACCAAATTCCAGCCCGCTAGATCTCATGGAGGAGAGATCCATATATAGATGTTTGGAGAGAGGATGAGTCAGCTTGAGATCTGACTAGTGTCCTCTCCCTCTGTCAGTTCTTCAGTCCACTTGGAGGTTCTTGCTTCCACTTGGAGATTTGGAACCTCTTACTCATCACCAGTCGAATTCCTGAGGCAAGTGTCATTTTGGAAGATTCCTGGGTTTTGACACCTTGATAAATGAGCTTGCCACTTGTCCATTCTCGTTCAGCGCAGGTAGCCAGTGTTCCCTTTGACATTCAACGCAGGTAGCTAGTGTTGGCTTTGACATTCAGCGCAAACAGCTAGTGTAGTCACTGAAATGATCCTGAATTGACTTGTTTTTGAGCAGTTTCTGGTGGAGAACTTCTGTGAATTGTTGTGGTTTGTTAGCCTTGTTCCTCTAGGGGTAGGAACAACATGTTTAGGGACTTTGGATCCCTTACATTATGGACATTTCATGCTCAATGTTGTAAGGCACAAAAATGTCTATAACAATTGTTGAGAAACAATGGAAAACCCTAAACATCCAAAAACCTAACCCTAGAAGATGAAACACCAAATTGTGGGCCTTGTTTGGGTAAATTGGTTCATCAACTTCCCGGGATCGTAACTTTGGCATACAATCTCCGTTTGACACGCAAAATATCTCATTAGAAGTATCTATTCGAGTACTACAACTGTCGGAAGAGCAACATTAGTCTATGGACCCATGTTGCTCCCAATTTTCCCAAAAAACATCATTTACGGCCTCAAAACAGCTCGAGAAGTTCAGGACCCAAAAAACTGCTAAAAATAATAAAATATGCTACAATTAAGGAAACTAAAAAGCTGAAAGAAACAACAGTGGGGGTTGAAGTGGACTTGATGGGTGGCCACCAATATCCACCTAGATCATTCCTCCCCCCTTAGGAAGCAATGGTCCCCATTGCGTTGAGTTCCTCCATGAGATGAGGAAAATTCTACTGAATTTGGTCCCTAGTGAGCAACTTGCCCTGGTGAAGGAATTGGCCTACTTTGACAATTCGATATAGTTGGATATTCTACTGGCGAGTGTGCTTAATCTATGTGTCCATGATCCGATTAGTTTCAGCTTGTTCCATGCAATCTGGATTCAACTCTGTGGGTGTGAGCTGTTCTGCAATGTTGGATGTGTCTAGTAATGGTGGAAAGTATGGCCGAAGGCGGTGCACATTGAACACTGGGGGCAGGCCAAGGAATGGGGGAATGCTGAGTTGAAATGCATTATCTCCCATAGCCTTGGTAATGGTGTAAGGACCATATCAGAATGGCCTAAGTTTTCGATAGTCTCCAGTAAGGCGTTCCTTTTGCAAATGCAACCAAACTTTGTCACCCACCTGAAACTTGTGTGGCACCTGATGTTGATCATGTCACTGCTTGTACTTGGCATTTTATTTCTCTAGAATGTCATGGACCTGTTGGCGAATATGTTGGATGTGCTCAATGAAGTTTTTTGCCTTATCTGTTTCGGACTAGACATGAGCCGAATCTATGTGAGTAGCTGCAAATGGCATGGCCACATCAATGGAACATAGTGCCTGGAATCCCAAGCCACCTGAAAAGGGTTGTGGCCAGTCAAGTTATGGAGAGCCTGGTTGTAGCTGTGTTGAACATAGGGGAGGCTCTCATCCCATGTGCGTGGATGTTATGAGTTGTACATGCGCAGAATGTGTACGACCATCATGTTCACAACCTCTGTCTAGCCATCAGTTTCAGGATGGAAGGTTGTGGACTTAGTGAGTTTGGTGTCTAGCATCGACCAGAGGCTGGACCAAAACGTACTGAGGAACTTGTTGTCCTAATCTGAGATGATATACTGTGGGATCCCAAAGTGTACCCACACTCATTCAAAGAAGAGTTTAGCAATGGCTTCTGATGTGATATTCTTCTTGCAGGCTGCCATAATGGCCATCTTCTAGAACCTGCCGATGACCACAAAAACACAGTCATTTCCATGCTTAGTAGAAGGAAGGCTCGACTTGTAATCCATGGAGATGGATTCCCAAGGTCGACTAGGGGTAGGAAGTGAGGTATATATGCCTTTCTTCTTCATAGTTAGTTTGGTAATGGCGTGGGTAGTGCATGATATGATGTACTTCCCGACATCCTGTCGAAGATTCAGCCAATAGAAATACTTCTACAGTACTGCCACCATTTTCTCGACCCCGAAATGCCTAGCAGCCCAACTATAGTGTGCTTCCCAAATCATCTTGGCACGCTCGCTTGAAGGAACCCCAAGGTGACCCAGGTGGCATAAAAGGGCATCTTAGAGGTGAAAATCTAGAACATGCTGACCCCCCAAGAGTGTCTAGTATGTGCAGCAGAATTTTGGGTCTCTTTTGTAGAGAAGTGGCCAATCAGAAGTCTCGTGCCCACAAGAATTGAGCACGGTGGTTAACACCATGATCGATGGTTGACTGAGGCAATTTGCAACATTATTGGTGCTACCCTTCTTATACTTCATTTTTAAATGGAACTATTGTAGGTATGTGGACCACTTCTGATGGCGATCATTCTGCAATTTCCCTTGGGTCTATATGAACTGCAGGGGTCGATGGTCTATGTGGATGACCGTTTCCTTCCCCAAAATGTAATGCTTCCATTGTCAGCAAGCCTGCACAATGGAATACATATCTTTGTCATAAGTGGGATACTTCCAGACTGTGTCTGAATGTGTCTCATTGTGATATGCCACTGGATGCCCGTGTTGAGTAAGGACTGCCCCAATAGCATAGTCAGAGGCATCTATCTCTACCTCAAATGGTTGTTTCAAGTCTGGTAATGCGAGCACTGGTGGCGAGTAGAGGTGATCTTTCAACTCTATGAATTCCTTCTGTTGAGACTCAGACCAAAAGAATTTTGCTTTCGCTCCTCCCTTGGTGACTTGACTCAAGGGCCAAGTGATATGAGAAAATCCCAACACGAACCTGCGGTAGAATTTGGCAAGACCTAGAAAGCTGCGGAGCCCTATGAGAGTGGTTGGAGATGGCCAATCCCAAATGACTTGATCTTGGATGGATCCACATGCACCCCCATTCATCAATAATGTATCCCAGATACTGAACCTGGGTTATGCCAAAAGTGAATTTCTCCAAATTGGCACATAACTTGTGTTGCCGTAGTGTTTGGAGAACTTGTCGGATGTGGTGGAGGTGCTCTTCCTAACTCTAGCTAAAGATCAGGATGTCATCCAAGTATACCACTACAAATGAGTTGGTGAATAGCTGCAATATGTCATCCATTAGCCTCATGAAGGTTACAGGATAATTCTTTGATCCAAAATGCATAACCAACCATTTGAAAAGGCCCTTCTTGGCTTTGAAGGTAGTCTTCCACACATCGGAGGGTTCGATTGGTACCTGGTGATATCCTGACTTCAAATCAATCTTGCTGAAATATTTTTCCCCCTTAAGATGGTCTAGGAGGTCATCAATCCATGGGATCAGGTACCTATTATAGACAGTGATCTTTTTTAGCGCTCGATAGTCAATACAGAGTCTCCAAGTCCCATCCTTCTTTTGTACCAACACGATCGGGCTCCCACAAGGCGATGAACTCGGATGGATGTGACCTTTTTGTAACAACTCCTGAATCTTCCCCTTGATTTCATCATTCTCCAGAACAGAGTGCTGATAGATTGGTCCATTGGGCAGCGACGCACTTGGGGTCAGATCGATGGAGTGCTTGACCTGGCAGTGTAGAGGAACCCCTGCGAGGAAGGTGAAGATGTCCTCGTACTCCTTCATGACCTTGTCCATTTGTAGTTGTTGTGTGGAGGGGCCCTATATGGAGGTCGTGGACACTATCTTCTTCTTTTCTTGAGGGTGTATCATCAGGAAAGAAAATTTCCCAGTTTTGGAAATCAATTTACTGCATTGCTTTGCAGTAACCAAAGAGATGGCGGTAGGCAGTGCTACCTTTGGTATCTTATACAACTTATTTCCCAAAGTAACAATAACAGCACGAGGTCTTGATTCATATACAGCATGTCAGATCCACAAGTATGGTTTCCTAATAATACATCACAAAAATCAAGGGGAGCAACGTCACACAATACCTCATCCGTGAAGGGATTGATGTTGTATGGAAGGCGACACTACTGGTTTACTCGAAGATCTCGTCCTTGGTGAAGCCACCTGTTGTGGTCACCAACAACCCCCCTCTTTGTTTGATATTAGTAATAACATCAAGCAAAGGGGGACCCTTAACCAAAAATCCAAAAAAATATTTTGTTTAAAAAATCTTTTGTATTAACTCCCTAAGAGCTATATCGCGCCGCAAAGGTAGAGAGAAGCATTTTCCCAAAGCGCATAAATACACTGAAAAAGAGCGAGGCGAGAACCCATCGCATCGCATGCATTAAAAGCGCTCAAAAAGGGAAAACCTAAGGAATCACCGACGACCGATATGCGACGTCGCACGTCGCAATGTCGCATAAGCAGCACAGAGTGATAAAGCGACAATCTTGCGATCTTGCGATCTGCGATCATACAAAACTGCGATCTGCGATATTGGCAATTTGCGATAACACTTAATGACGTCGCAGTCCTTGATACTGTGATTGCAATCGCGAAAAGGACTCATCGCAAGAATTCTCCGACATAAACGGTAAACCCAAAATTGAGCGCGCACCTTAAGGGAAATTAATGATCGCATGCTTCAGTATCCAAGAATGATTGTATCGTGTTTTTCGAAGAGTCAAATCATGATGAGTGTCAGAGTTACGCATTCATTAGAACTTAATGCTTTCATGTCAATATTTTCGTCATTTCTCTTCTTCTTTACGTAAACTGCAAGACATGTAACTGATATAAATCTATATGCAGGAAACATCTAAGGAAAAGAGGAAAGCGCCAATGGGGTAACAGAGAGAAGATGCCTCCGCAAATGGATGTCGCATGCAGCAGGACCGCGGATTCCAGAGTATCGCCCAACAGGCACTGATGAAAATAGACTATCTAAGACTCAAAGTCAAAGGCGCACAAAAGCAGCGTGTTTGCAAAAGATCCTGAAGCTCAGACTGGGTAAAGCAAAAAGAGAAACACAAAAGAAGGAGGACGCTCCAGAAAAGCCTGGAACAAAGAACGGAAGCAATTCTCGATACAGGGGATTGTCCAGACAACGTGACTCCTAACTCATTGAGTCATTCGCACGACCGGAAACCAAAATAGCAACAGCAAAATCAGTTCGAAAGGAACCTGGGTTGTACTAAGTGTACGCACAGCGAATACACCCAGCTAGAGGAAGGTTTTCGAAAATATCTTCTAGTCTGTCAAAAAGAGGTGCCAGCTCTTGTCATTTCTAATTTTCAAGCTCGAACAAAAGGAAAGGACAACCAGCCGACTCTTTCACGGCGAACAGCGCATTGCTTACAGCACTAAGGAGTAGATACAGAAATGGTTAGAAATTAGATTTGATTTTTATAAATAAATTTGCTTTTAGTAAAAGGGCGGTCATTTGAAGCCATTCCCTAAATTTGTGTAATTAAGATTAATTAGTTAGTAGTATTTAACCCTTCTCATGGCATTTGGAGAAGGGTCCGGAAATTTTTCAAAAAAACTTGTCCTTAGAACATGCACTTTTGCACCCTCGGAGGGGGTTTTTGATGAATGGATGGATCGAGATTTATTTATGTTTGCATTTTAATGTCTGCTACTGATGTTGCACTTTTGTACTCTTAGTAGATGTTAGAAGTAAGTAGAGATAAATCGTTATTACTTGAAGTTTGTGAGTAAAATCAATCATAAATGGTACTTTTATCTCTTGATTAATTTCTGCTCATATTCTTAGAGTGATATACAGCTGATTTGTTTATATGTTAATGTATGAATGTCTAGATTACCATTTGGCACTTTTGTACGGTGGAATCATTTGTTTATGCTTAACATATGAATAACTGATTATGCGATATGTTGTTCACAATTGTTTTGCCTAACTTCTTATGCAGAACGGTTCATCTTAAATTGATTTATATTCTTATGATAGCTGAATGATCTTTATTACCAGTTGTTGTATGAAATCTTTTTAGATCGCATAATGAAAGAATTATTACCCGGGTTAGTATAGATTAGATGTGCTGTTTTTGTTAGATTACAGTAGCATAGAGTCAGTTTAGAGTCTAGAATTAAATTAGTTTAAAATTACCTTTAGATTAGTGTCTTCAAAATCTACACACACACACACATCTTTTAGATTGGGAAGCTGGTCCCATCATCCCCAGTCGGACCCGCTACACCAAACGGGCAAGGAGCCGCCAACCAGGTTCCCGACCGGGTGGGTATCCCCCTTGTTGTTGACCCGATTTCGGGGCCCTCAACATATTTGGTGCTAGAAGGAGGGCACGAGCTATGAATGGCACATAAATCAAAATATAAATACCATTCTGAGAGAAAATCACCCTCACCAACTCCCCCGACTTCTCCGGTACGATTAAACTCGGAGCTAGAAGTCACTCGGGCATCCACCGCTGCTACACACTATAATATATCAGACCAACTTATCATTGATCCCCCTGAACTTCAAACTTTGATTCGTAAACTCCAGGGATTCTCTATTTTTACTCAGAGGTCTGATAAATCTAAAGGCAGCGTGACTTCGCAGTACAATCCTGCTCATCCCCTGACCAGATTGAAGAGTGAAAAGTTTGGCATCCAGCCAACTGAAATCCCTCTCCCCACTAGGAAAAGAGCAAGGAAAGCACTTCCAGAGTCTGACAGAGAGACTCTTTCATCTACCTCGTCCATTTAAACTCCCTCACCGCGAAGTCAGCCACCCACATCTTCACCCCAGATCACTCATCCATCTTCCGCAACCCTTCCTCCACGATCATCGAAGATCATAATATCTCCATCTTCTGAGCATCAGAGATCATCTTCTGCACTTCCATTGACTAGCAGCTCAACGATGGCCCAGTCTCCATGGAACAACCCTGGGGCGGTTTTAATGCCTCCACCCCTGAGCCCTATACCGGCCCATCCTAAGAAATGGCTGCCTAAATTCAATCCAAAAGCAGGCATGCTAGCCGAAGAACATATCAATAATTTCATGCTTTCTGTTAATCTCAAAGGAGTTACTAACGAAGACGATGTTGTCCGGCTTTTCCCTTATACAATGCAAGGAACAGCCGGGTCGTGGTACTTTTCGTTACCTTCCGGATCCATCACAAGCTGGGATATTTTTCAAAGTCAGTTCCTCACCAAGTTTGGTGATGACAGATCCACGGTGACATTGATCAATGACCTATCTAATCTTAAGGCTGAGGCTAGAGAACCCATTAAAGATTTTAACTTACGGTTCAATAAGATCCTCAACAAAATCCCCGCTGCTTCACAACCCAGCGAGGAAGTAAGATGTGAATGGTACATCATGGCCTTACCATCTAACTTGGCTATCTTCATAGATAGGGCAAGCAAGAAAACCTTAGTTGAAAACTTAACAGAGGCGTTAGTAGTTGAAAAATGCGTAGTAGCCCTTGAAAAGAGATCTGCAATTGAAGAACGTAAATCTAAGAAGATCTCTTTCAAAGAAGACACCAAGAAGAAGCAAACGAAAGATCCTTTCGATATGGAAGGATTACAAAAAGTATTAAAGGCCATGTCCAATGAGATGATTGATATAAGAAAACAAGTAGTAGAAACGTCTTCAAGAAAGCATTTCAGGACTTTTAAAAGAAACCCTCCCATGGAGACGAAGCCACCCAACGCTGTCTCAAACATTGAATCTGAAGAAGAAGAAGAAGAGAATACCATCGAAGCACAGACCGACGATGAAGAAGTGGTGGAACTACAAGGAATGTGGGATTTCATCCTCCCACAAGAAGAGGATCAAGAAGCATTTCCGGTTAGCACGAGAAGCAAAAATCAACTTGATCCTCCCCAAACTACCCCAAAACAAAAGGGCACAAGCCCTGCAACAAAAGATAAGGTCGCAACAAAAAAGACAACTGCTAAAGCGACCCAGTTTAGCCCAGTCCAATCTGATCAAGCACCTCCATCAAGAACACTGATAGTGTCGGATGAAATGGAGTATAACATCATTGATGACATGAAGAAGACTAGGGCTAACATCACCCTTTATGAATTGAGTAAATTGAAACACCAGCAGAAAATAATGATGAAAGAATTACATGTTGTGCCTACTACATCTTTACCTACAGCTGTAGCTTCCCACAATCTGGGAAGGCCTCCAACCAACGCGATCAATAAGATTGATCCAAATGACATCGCCTTGATTGGAGGAAGATCAAGATCTCATACTCCTCCTTTTCTTCTCACATATGAAATCTTCAATAAAAGCATGCACAATTGCTTGGTCGATTCTGGTGCTTCAATGAATATTTTACCCAGGTCAATATGTGCCAAATTGAATGTGCAACCTCAAAAATCCGCAATACGTATAGTTCAACTTGATCGATCCCAAGTCGAAGTGATTGGTGAACTTAATCAGGTGACCATAAGATTGTCGTCTAACCCAAAAGTGTGTCAGGTTATCGACATTCTAGTAGCTGATATCCCTGAGTTCTATGGTTTGATTCTTAGCAGGGATTGGTCAGAGAAACTCCACGGATATTTCTCAACCAACTGGTCGCACATGTGGTTACCATACAATGGTAAACCAAATCAGATAAAGGTTGAACAAGAGTTGCGCCAAAAATACATAGTGACAGAACTGGAAGGAGAAAATGAAGCCATAACATACAATAGCAGCATTGTAGGCAATTACGTAGTAGATTCTTTCCTCGGCAATTTCAATGCTCATATTTCACCTTACTTAGAGAATTCAGTTTTATCCCAAGTTGAAAATTTCTCCCAAACTGATGACTCAAAATGTTTTAGTTTTTTAGATAATTCTGTAAATACATCTTTATGTTGGAAATTATATTTTGACGGGTCTAAATCCAATGAGGGAGCAGGAGCAGGATGCGTTCTGATTAGCCCGGATGGGAACAAGATTATGCTCACATGCAGACTTGATTTCGATTGCACGAACAACATAGCGGAGTACGAAGCCTTGGTTCAAGGCCTATACAAAGCAATCAGATTGAACGTTAAGTATCTTCAAGTCTTTGGAGATTCTGAGATCGTCGTAAAACAAGTACGTAACACCATACATTGCCTGTCAAGTCATTTAAAGCACTATCAATCGTTAGTTCAATATCTCACTGCACATTTCATAGCATTCAACATCTCGTCAATTCCAAGAATTCAAAACGCGAGCGCAGACCTGTTAGCTAACGTAGCCTCTAGACTTATTCCTTCCGAAGATTTTAGTCCTGATAGGTTTTCAATAGAATTAATCTTTAGACCATCCATCCCTGACAACATCACCAATTGGAGAGTATTCAACGACGATCCTGACATCGTAAATTTCCTTACTTCTGAAGGATCCTACTCAAACCAGATAATCGACGAAGACTGTCATGATCACCAAATACAACAAAGTAGCACTGATAATGCTATACCGAAATCAGTGGTCAAGTTAGAAGATTTATATGATTTGAAAAGTCGGTTTAAAAGGTCCGCCAATGCTAAACTTTACAGTTCTACCCTGAACTATGAATTAGTAAACCTAGGGACCGATCAGAAGCCACAAAACATTAACCTAGGCCACGGCCTAGCCCCTGAAGAGAAATCAGCATATATCCGTCTTATGAGATAGTACAAAAATGTTTTTGCCTGGAATTACGATGAGCTGAAGACTTACAACACTTCTATCATTCAGCACACTATCCCTATGATTGAAAATGAAAAACTTGTCCAGCAGAAGCTCAGGAAAATACACCCTAACTTAGAAAATCAGATAAAAACTGAGCTTAATAAGTTGTTGAGAGCCAGAATAATTTTCCCCGTCAGGCATTCCAAATGGGTATCCAATATGGTACCCGTTAGGAAGAAAAACGGAGACATTAGAATCTGTATCGATTTCTGAAATCTCAACAAAGCCTGTCAGAAAGATAACTTTCCCCTCCCACCTATGGAACAAATATTACAGGCAGTAGCAGGCTCAGAATTAATGTCTTTCCTGGATGGATTTTCAGGATACAATCAAGTACTGGTGCATCCCGATGATCAGTTAAAGACTACGTTCCGAACCAAATGGGGCACTTATGCATATCGGAAGATGCCATTTGGTCTGATCAATGCCCGAGCTACCTTTCAGAGAGCCATGGACATCGTGTTTAAAGGGTTAGTCAATAAATCAGTAGTGATTTACCTGGATGATATAACAGTGTACTCCAAAAAACGAAGCAACCATCTCAAAGATTTGAAGCAAATCTTTCAAAGATGTTTGAGGTATGGGATTTCGCTCAACCCAAAGAAATCTTTCTTTGCATTAAGCAAAGGGAAATTGCTCGGATTCATAGTGTCGAAATCTGGTATTCACATAGAACCCGACAGAATCAAGGAAATTTCCGAAATATCCATGCCCCATAACAAAAAGACCATGCAATCCTTCCTTGGACAGATCAATTTTGTCAAAAGATTTGTCCCGGATTTTTCACGTATTATTTCTCCCTTACAAAATATGATAAAAAAGAATTCAAATTTCAAATGGGGTCTAGATGAGCACGAAGCATTCAACTTAATCAAACAAGCTATCATCAACGCTCCATCTTTAGCAACCCCAAATTTTTCAGAACCTTTTATCTTATACACGTTTGCCTCAGAGAAATCTTATGCTGCGATTTTAACTCAAGCGAATCAAGAAAAGGCAGAAGCTCCAATCACATTCTTTAGCTCGAACTTACAAGGTGCTGAACTTAATTACTCAGACGTAGAGAAACAGGCATATGCCGTTTTCAAAGCAATCAAATATTTCAGACCTTTCTTGCTAAAATCCCATACCAAAGTCATAGTACCGTTCCCAGCGGTAAGAAACCTCCTGATACAAAAGGACGTGGGTGAAAAGAGAGCGAATTGGATCACCGCCTTACAAGAGTATGATCTTGAGATCAATCCAGCACACATCGTGAGAGGTCAAGGCTTCTGCAAGATGTTAGCTGGAGCATCGCAAATTCCTGAGAACTCGTCTGAAGAGGTACACACGTATGAGGTAAGCCTAAACGACGCAGAATCATTATATGCTGACACCATTTATTTTCTTAAGAACGGGTATGCTCCATTTCACCTGGATCACACCAAGAAGAGAGCCATGAGATTGAAAGCTAAACAATACCAGCTCATAAATGATGTTCTGTTTAAAAGAAATTATGATTCTGTGCTTCTTAGATGTCTTGAGAAAACTGAAGCCGAAAAGGTTTTGCAGGAACTTCACGATGGACCAGCAGGTGGACACTATGCTGGAGAAGCCACCGCACATAAAATCTTGCGTGCAGGATATTACTGGCCCACGTTGTTCAAAGACTCATACAATTACGTAAGGAAATACCAAGTCTGCCAGACTGCTGCAGGGAAACAAAAGAAGTCATCCATGCCACTGCAGCCAGTTAACATTGAGCAACCATTCAGTCAATGGGGCCTAGACATAATAGGTGAGATCGTTCCTCACTCTTCTAAACAGCATAGGTATATCCTCATGACAACTGACTATTTTACCAAATGGGTAGAAGCAGTTCCTCTCAAGACAGCTAATTCTGAAAACATTATTGAATTCATAGATCATTTTATCATCACTAGGTTTGGATTGCCAACGGCCTTAATGTTTGATAATGCATCATATTTTTCTGGAAATGCAATGACTGAGTTTGCGCTCAAAAGAGGGTTCAAACTGAAGTATTCTGCCAACTACTATCTGCAAGGTAACGGGTTGGCCGAATCAACAAACAAGAACCTAATCAGGATTATTAAAAAGACAGCCGACCAAAACCAAAAGAATTGGCACAAAGCGCTGGTAAATGCCTTATGGGCAGATAGAATTACAAAGAAAGCTTCTATCGGCACTTCTCCCTTTAATTTAGTTTATGGGAGAGAAGCGGTTCTTCCTACTCACTTAGTCATCCCCTCTTTGTCCTTAGTTCAATACATCGATGAAGTACCTACTTCTTCCTTACAATTAAGACAAATGGAAATAATCAAACTAGAAGAGCAAAGAGAACAAGCTAGGAAAACCCATGCTCATCACCAAGCGCTAATAAAATCTTCTTTTGACTCAAGCATCATGACCAGAAAAAACTTTCAAATGGGTGATTTAGTTTTAAAATGGGATAAGGCTCATGAAGAAAAGGGCAAACATACGAAATTCCAGAAGCTGTGGCTTGGTCCTTTTCAGATTGTAGAGGTCATAGGCCCATCGACTTTTGTGTTGCAGGATTTAACAGGCAGGAGAGATTCTCTACCTGTGAATGGACAAATTCTCAAAATGTATTTTCCATAGAAGAGAATTCTTCTAATTTTTGTAGGATAGATTTAATTTTTAGTTTTTTATTTTGTTTTGTTTTTCTCTTTTTATGAATAAAACCCGTTGTAAATGATCATTTAAAAAGGATTCATGAAAGAGCACGCCAATTCTCTATCATATTTTGATTTCGCTTGTACAAATAGCAAATTTTTTTGAAAATCTGAATCTTATTATTGACAAATAGAGTTAACTTCACCTTGATTACGATGCTAGTTTCAACCTCTAAAAAACTTTGACAAAAGCAACCTTTGGTAAAGAATTGTTTTGTATCAGCATAATGAAAGGTATCATCAATAATAAAATAAGTATTCTCTGCAAAATTGTTGTTTTCAAAAACTCTATTATTGTCGTCCAGAGCTTTCTTAAGGAAAAACAATGACTTCCTCCCTGCTAAAAGGAAATTGCAGCATTCAGAGAAACAATCCAAGGAAAACACTATATCTCAAAGAATAAGAGGTCTCATCACGAGTCGGCTTATCATGATCACAGATATTATAACTTGCTGACTTTGCCAATACTGTCTATCAAAACAGGGCAACGACTTAAGATTGTTGCAATCAAAAGACAAGAGGTCTCATCATGAGCCGGCTTGTTCAGCAAAAGTGTAAATCAAGTGAATGACTGTGTCATAATTTGGCCACCAAACCAAGACATTGTTCTTTAGAGAATAAAAAAAACAAAAAAAAAAAAAGGAAAAAGTGTCAAAAAGGATTTTTCTCTGGAATGTTGCGAGTAACCTCAAGCAGGAAAAAGGATCATTGCTGGATAAAATGGTAACCCTGTCGAGGCTATGGACGCTTGCGGGCAGCAGAGGCTCTACCTATGACAAATGAGCATACTTTTAAGCCAGTACGCAGAGAAGACCTTATTTTATCTTTAATCAAGACCAAGTAATGTCTGGTGTAAATGCAAGAAAAGGCCTGAGGAAGCAAGCAATTGGGATATAAAAAAGGTTGACACAAAGTATCGTTGATGAGGTGAGGGGTAATCTACTCTATCTGTCCATAACAAAATTTAGACATATAAAAATTTTGCTGTTTCGGAAGTGAACGGTCAATAGAAAAGCAGAGATAACTGGTTCTTCACAGTGAATCGCCATTGTTGTGGTCACCAACAACCCCCCTCTTTGTTTGATATTAGTAATAACATCAAGAAAAGGGGGACCCTTAACCAAAAATCCAAAAAAATATTTTGTTTAAAAAATCTTTTGTATTAACTCCCTAAGAGCTATATCGCGTCGCAAAGGTAGAGAGAAGCGTTTTCCCAAAGCGCATAAATACACTGAAAAAGAGCGACGCGAGAACCCATCGCATCGCGTGCACTAAAAGCGCTCAAAAAGGGAAAACCTAAGGAATCGCCGACGGCCGATATGCGACGTCGCACGTCGCAATGTCGCATAAGCAGCACAGAGTGATAAAGTGAAAATCTTGCAATCTTGCGATCTTGCGATCTACGATCTGCGATATTGGCAATTTGCGATAACACTTAATGACGTCGTAGTCCTCGATACTGCGATTCCAATCGCAGAAACGACTCATCGCAAGAATTCTCCGACATAAACGGTAAACCCAAAATTGAGCGCGCACCTTAAGGGAAATTAATGATCGCATGCTTCAGTATCCAAGAATGATTGTATCGCGTTTTTCGAAGAGTCAAATCATGATGAGCGTCAGAGTTATGCATTCATTAGAACTTAATGCTTTCATGTCAATCTTTTCGTCATTTCTCTTCTTCTTTGCGTAAACTGCAAGACATGTAACTGATATAAATCTATATGCAGGAAACATCTAAGGAAAAGAGGAAAGCGCCAATGGGGTAACAGAGAGAAGATGCCTCTGCAAATGGATGCCGCATGCAGCAGGACCGCGGATTCCAGAGTATCGCCCAACAGGCGCTGATGAAAATAGACTATCTAAGACTCAGAGTCAAAGGCGCACAAAAGTAGCGTGTTTGCAAAAGATCCTGAAGCTCAGACTGGGTAAAGCAAAAAGAGAAACGCAAAAGAAGGAGGACGCTCCAGAAAAGCCTGGAACAAAGAACGGAAGTAATTCTCGATACAGGGGATTGTCTAGACAACGCGACTCCTAACTCATTGAGTCATTCGCATGACCGAAAACCGAAATAGCAACAGCAAAATTAGTTCGAAAGGAACCTGGGTTGTACTAAGTGTACGCACAACGAATACACCCAGCTAGAGGAAGGTTTTCGAAAATATCTTCTAGTCTGTCAGAAAGAGGTGCCAGCTCTTGTCATTTCTAATTTTCAAGCTCGAACAAAAGGAAAGGACAACCAGCCAACTCTTTCACGGTGAACAACGCATTGCTTACAACACTAAGGAGCAGATACAGAAATGGTTAGAAATTAGATTTGATTTTTAGAAATAAATTTGCTTTTAGTAAAAGGGCGGTCATTTGAAGCCGTTCCCTAAATTTGTGTAATTAAAATTAATTAGTTAGTAGTATTTAACCCTTCTCATGGCATTTGGAGAAGGGTCCGGAAATTTGTCAAAAAACTTGTCCTCAGAACATGCACTTTTGCACCCTCGGAGGGGGTTTTTGATGAATGGATGGATCGAGATTTATTTATGTTTGCATTTTAATGTCGGCTACTGATGTTGCACTTTTGTACTCTTGGTAGATGTTAGAAGTAAGTAGAGATAAATCGTTATTACTTGAAGTTTGTGAGTAAAATCAGTCATAAATGGTACTTTTATCTCTTGATTAATTTCTGCTCATATTCTTAGAGTGATATACAGTTGATTTGTTTATATGTTAATGTATGAATGTCTGGATTACCATTTGGCACTTTTGTACGGTGGAATCATTTGTTTATGCTTAACATATGAATAACTGATTATGTGATATGTTGTTCACAACTGTTTTGCCTAACTTCTTATGCAGAACGGTTCATCTTAAATTGATTTATATTCTTATGATAGCTGAATGATCTTTATTACTAGTTGTTGTATGAAATCTTTTTAGATCGCATAATGAAAGAATTATTACCCGGGTTAGTATAGATTAGATGTGTTGTTTTTGTTAGATTACAGTAGCATAGAGTCAGTTTAGAGTCTAGAATTAAATTAGTTTAAAATTACCTTTAGATTAGTGTCTTCAAAATCTACACACACACACACATCTTTTAGATTGGGAAGCTGGTCCCATCATCCCCAGTCGGACCCACTACACCAAACGAGCAAGGAGCCGCCAACCAGGTTCCCGACAGGGTGGGTATCCCCCTTGTTGTTGACCCGATTTCGGGGCCCTCAACACCACCCAATGGTGTACGGTTTTGGATGTGTTGTGGTTGATAAGCCCAGTCACTTCACGACCTTTGCTGAAATGAGGTTCTTTTGGCTCCCACTATCGACAATGAACTGTAGTAGGGAGCCCTTTACCCACATTTGGGAGTGTAAAAGACACTCCTCCTCCTCTGGGTCTTCGAGTTCCTCCTTCTGGATCTTTGTTGTGGTAACAGTGGTGTTGGGCTCTGCATCAATAATCTTCTTCCCATTGTCATTCCCTTTGTCAGGTTCTGACTCAGAGTCAGAACATGCATCTGATTCTAAAACCCTCAGCTCAGCCACTAGTGACTGCTTGGCCTGACACTCACTTGTGTTGTGAGTGGAGCTCTTATGGAACTCACACCACTTTCCCGTGTCCTTTTTCAGCTTCACGGCATTGTTCTTTTCTTGCAGCTTTGGCGGGTTGTCTTGGGCCACCCCGCCTTGGCCTTGTCCTTTGTTTTATAGTTTGGGGGCACCTTTCCCTAGCTTCGGATTAGCAGATCCAAAATCTTGCTTCTTCTATTTAAACTTTTGCTCGACCTTGACGACATATCAGTATGTCATGCCAAGCGAGGAGATGTTTAGGAATTCTATTTCTTCCTCGATGTACTTGTGTAGGTGGCTGCGATATTTGAGTACCAAATGCTTCTCCCAATCCTTGATACCCAACTTTGTGCGAAGGGTATGGAAAATATTGGTAAATTCTTGCATGTCTTGGTCCCTTCCCTATCGTAACGTGGTCCACTTTATGTATTGATCCTCATAGCTTCTGACAGGGTAGTATTGCTACTTGATGGCAGTTCGGAATGAATTCTAAGTGGGTGTGTCTGAAAATAGTGAGCCCGTACTTTCATCCTTTTGCTCGCAGTAGGTTTCCCACCAGTCCTTGACGTGGGGGGCTGCTTTGAGAAGAGCGAAAATAATCTTTTCCCGACTTGAAAAATCATGAACAGAAAAATAAACTTCTAGCATATTTAACCATTTATCTATGACATCTAGATTTATTTGACCATCGAATATGGGGATTTCAAAATTAACTTGTACCTTAAAGGGTGTGGCATTTCCAGAGTAGCTGTTGGAAGCCGATGTGTCACCTCTGGGTAGCCGATGAAGGATCTGGGAAAAGCTATCCACCATCGCGTTTCTTTGCCGCTCGAGGGCTTCTTTGAGCAAGATTTTGATAGGATCTCCTGCCCCCTCATAGTTCTTTTCATCCACCATGGGAGGCCGTCGAGATTTGTGAGGCTGGTCTTGCAGAGGTTCGACCAGTTCAAGCCCTAACTCCTTATATCCCAACCTCATTGGGGACATGCAAATAAAAACAGAGAAAAAACAGACCGCTCTGATACCACTGATCTGGATTTAAACAAGAACGCAACAAATTATAGAGATAACCATAAATACAGAGATGCAGCAGAAATAATACTTCATTTCATTATTGTAAAATACTGAAATATGCTTACAAACTGAAATGGAAATAAACTAGCTAGGGCGATGGTAGCTTATCTCTGAGAAGAGATGTGGCAGCTACATGCCTCTAAACTGTGTTACAATGAGGCTCAAAGGCCTATTTATTGTTCAGAAACAATGTAAAGCTCTAAACATCAAAAAACCTAACCTTAGAAGATGAAACATCAAACGGTGGGCCCCGTTTAGGTAAATTGGTACATCAACTTCCCGGGGTCGTAACTTTGGCATACAATCTCTGTTTGACATGCACAATATCTTGTTAGAAAGATCTATCCGAGAACAACTTTCAAAAGAGCAACAATGGTCCATGGACCCATCTTGCTCTCAATTTTTCCAAAAAACGTATTTTAGGGCCTCAAAATGGCTCTAGAAGTTCAGGACCTGAAAACTGCTAAAAATAGTAAACTGTGCTACAATTAGGGAAAATGAAAAGCTGAAGGAAACAACAGTGGGAGTCCAAGTGGACTTGGCAGGTGGCCACCAATATCCACCTGGATCAATGATGAGAATCCACGGAAAATTAACATTTCAGAAACTAAAGGTTGTCACGAGGTGCGAGGACCATTGATTGAAGATCATGACATTACCGCGCCGCTAAAAACAAAGCAAGTAAACATTGGGATGAAGTCCGAACCAAAATATGCAACACTTGGTGACTATTGGGATGATGCCATGGTCAATAAGGTCGCTGAGTTACTCCAAGAGTACCAAGACATATTCTCGACCAAAATTACGGGTTTAAAAGGGATCGTTGGCAACTTAGGGATGATGAAGATTGTTAGAGCCTAGATTTGCCTGAGGCTGAAAAGATAAGGTTCTAGGTCCACGTCAAACCACGCTCAGCCTCGTAGCTAGGCCTATGAGGACAGGAGAGGGCTCTCTCCGGGTCAATCTCGGCAAAACACAAGCGATGGGGCTCGAGATGACTGAAATAAAAGCTAATTTTAGGCTAGGTATGAAGTACAAAGGTTTGATTTGAGTTTTTTGGGGTTTTGTGCTAGAAACAGGGAAAGGCAAATTTGGGCTCGGGGATGAGGCACAGTTTCTGTAGAGTTCTGATTGGGGCAAGGAAGGCAATTGTTTCGATGATTTAAATTGAGTGAATGGATAGATCAGACTGGTGAGGAGCTAAGGAGAGCAAGAGAGTCTCAAGAATTCTCCTTAAACTGATGAAAACATGGAAATTTAAAAAAATTCAAAGGCAGAGCATAACAATTAATGGATTCTACCTTAATCACTCATTTGTTCAAATTCAGAAGAAGAGACAGGAAAATGATACACATAACACTAATGAAATTACAATTACTTAGAGAAGAACACCATCAAAACATAAAGCCACATGGATCCCATACAGTGATGCAAAACCCTGGTCTTTCCTTAGCCAAAAATGCAAAGATAGAATGTACAATGATATGCCAAAGCAATCCCAAGTGTCCAACCCTGAAAATGACTTAGGAATTACATGATATAGACTATAACAACCCATTCCCTTGCCTCTAGGGGTCGAGCTCATCATTCTACGAGCTGTTTCAACTAATTCTAAACAAAGCACTAAAATCTAGGCAATCAAAACAACTTGTCTCTATAAGGTAGGAAATTGGTTCATTCATTAAATTTTCACTTTTTAGTGAATGAATCCTCTAGAACAAGTAAATAAGTGCCAAAATTACATCATGTTTATCCAATTACATCAAGATAGATCAAAAATTACATCACAAAGCAAAACTAGTCAAACTGGCTGAATTTATGAGCTGGAAGGTGAAAAATTGAGCAAAACTCCTCTATGCGCAGCGCCAAATCCTCTATGCATTGTGCCACTTTGAGGCTGAGTTTGAGGCACTTACTGAAGTCCAAATTGAGCCCAAGTGTGCTTTTTGGAAAGCCTTGCTTGTCTACTTTCCAAACCAAGTGGAATTTCTAAATTTGGTGCCCATTTTCCCCTCCAAAACTGCAATCTTCCAGGACTGCTTCCTGTGTGTCAAAATAGGGGCAGAAAGGTCATTTTGTGAGTGTTTTTGACCTCTTGAGGACTCAAAGTTTTCCCAAACTTCTTGGCCACGCACCAGAAGTCATGATTTTTTATGCAAAATCCAATTATGTAAACTTTTTGCAATTTGGAGCTCCCTAGCAAAAGCACGCGCCACGTGGTGCGACACACAGGGAGAAAAACCCTGTGTTAAAATTTCTGTGCATAGCACCTTTTTGCAAACCAATTTTGAGGACCTTCCCTGTGTCCAAATTTGGAGTGGGATAGCGTGTTGGAAATTTATTTGAGTCCACTTTTCAACCCAATTTTAACGTTTCAATTTGAAGTTCATTTTCCTTGTCAAAAGTCAAATCTCCCAATACTGGTCAAAATGTGCCAAATGAGGCTGCCTCAGGGCAGAGTGTTGTTGCAGTCAACTTTTGAAGGGCTTCCTCAACTCCAAATTGAGCTCATCATAGCTCATTAGAAATATATTTGTGTCTAGTTATCATTTGACTCATCAAATAAGTCATTTGGCCAACCACGCTATGAGAAAACTTGATTTTCCCAGGGTCACTTTAGAGGTGCATCAATTCTCCCGAGGCAACTGTATTTTTGACATTTCTCGAAAACCATGATAGCTGTGTAAAAATGAAAAAGTATTTTATACTTGGGTCATTGAAGGACAAAAACCTCTCTCACTTTTTCCCAATTCATCAATTCTATCTCAGAAACACAATTTGAAGAAAAAACATCCCTTTTGTGTGATGATTGGCTTGCTTCTTGGAATGACTTCTCGACAAATGATGGAGATCTGATGTTTGATGATATGAAATGACCTCATACCTTCTAATATCCTTTACACCTCCTCTACTCAGATATCTTTGATCACATAGCCAACCCTAGCTCAGTGGGAGAGGAAATTAGGGTTTGGGGATTTATGGTTAAGATTTGGGAAAAATGGGAACTTGTGATAAGGGATTAGTGGATTTAAGGTGGTAATGGAACTTAAGGAATAAGGGAATCAATGAAAAAGGGATAAGGGAGTAAACTTGGTGGCAAAATAGTCATCAAAACCCTAGGCAGCAAGTTTCTCGGAGGTACTTTAAAGCTAGGGTTTTATTGTTTTACACAAGCACCATGAAACATACACCATCAAACCATCATCAAAATTTTATGGAAAATAGCTTTGAAGACTCAACCTACTTGTATCAAGACCGATTAATGCAATTTTGGATCAGATTTGGGTGGATTTGGTAAATTTCGAGCTTCCTAGCTGTATGCGCCACGCACTAAGCCCAACGCAACACGCCTCCCCAGTGCACTGAGCCTGCGTTATTTTACACTGGGTTCTGAGGCCCAGTGCACCGCACCTGGTGAATGCGGTATGCCTCCTGCCCAATGCACTGCGTCGATCAAGTTTCACCCAAACTCACCCAAACTTGTCACTCACTTACCAAAGTTGTTTTTTCTTGCTTCTCTTTGCTCTTGGCATATGAATGAACCTCAAACACTTGGACAAATAATTTATACATCAAGCCTTTAAATTCATTTTTCCAAAACCCATTTTCATAACGTTGCAGACTTTGGCACTTTCATTTCAACCTCTGTTTTGGACTTTTTCACCTTTTGGCTTTGTTGATGAACTGAATGAGCTTAACTTTTCTTGTTTTTGCAGGTGTAGGAGCTTCTTAGGCTAAGGAAAGAAACCAGGATGCAGGTGAAGGAATGTAGCATGAAGAGAACAAAATATACATGATTTTGTACAAAAAAGGCTAAATACTCTATTTTTTCCTCAAAACAGAGTTTTGAGGAAAAACACATTTTCGGATACTTATTAACAAAATTTATTGGAGATAGAACCTCCTCATGGCCTGCTGGTGATTATCAGACACTTTCAAGCATTTATTGACAAAACCCTAATGAAACCCTACACCTACTAGACACTAAAACCCTAAAGAAAACTTTTGCAAATTTTTAATGAAAAGAAGACTGTATATGCCTTTTTAATGAACATACATGAACCAGCATGTAAATGACATGAGGGACAAGACAAGACCCTTCCGAAAGATAATCCATGCTTTCTAACAGAATGCAACCGGACTGGAATGGATGAGACACCTAAAAATGAAATGCAAAAAGAGAAATTTTGATCTCTGATGGAGGGCTGAACAGACCAACTCTAACATTGGCTCCAATGGGGATGGTAGCTCCTTGGAGGTGCCAAGAATAGTAGATCTCTGGGAGAGCTAGATAGTTCCTTCATCCATTGGGCTATGGAGTCAAAAACTCAAGCTAAAATGCATGACTGAAAACCGACACAAACTAACTTAACAACAACACTGAATGCTGACTCATAAATGAATCATGACTGACTTAACTAAAACAAGAACTTACAAAGCTTATTGAAGGGAAACAGTCCATCAAGATTACAAATCATGATGATAACCACCTGCCTACTGATGAAATATGTACAATCATGTGTAATGAGCTTTCCAATGTAACCAATCCAGCAGATGGCTACCTGATTGATTCTCCTGATCAGATCTCCTAGTCAACAAAAGATACTTGTAACTGGGCATCCAAAATACTAATTGACCATGATCTCCTTCGTCACTGAACACTGTAATAATCACCTTCACTGTTGCCTGCAACAGATTTGCCATTGGATCATGAAAAACATGAAGATTTACCTCCTGCTGGAGAAACAAGGTATCTTTTTCTCTTGATTATGATATTCCTTCATCATATACTTTAGTAGAAGTATGTTCCTGGTCCTCAAAAAATTCTGAACAAGTAGATGAGCAGATCACCTCTTGAAAGAACATTTCAAAATATGAGACATATGAAGAAGAATCTGAAAGGGAATCCTGAATGGTCTGATCTTCGGCAGTCTGAATATATTGTAGATCATCTTCATATGATATGACAGCTGGATTCTCATTACATTCATCAATCATGAGAAAAGAAACTTCAGATGTTTCGTGAAACCCAGCATTAACATTTCTATCATCTACTATAAATTCATCCAGAGAAACCTCTTTACTTACTTGAGCGAATATCTCACCTTGTTGTTCATGAACTGACTGGATTACCTCTTTATGAAGGCATTGTTCTGATGACATGAGAACATTTGGATTCATAACTCTGTCTTCTTCATTCCAGATGATTTCAATAGCAGAGTTCTCCTTCATGTGATTCAGTACAAGGTATTCTTGGTCTTCACAATCTGAATCTAAATCTAAAATAGATGTCTTGACATTATCACATTTTGAAATTAGAATTGGACTTCCTTGCATGCTGTCTTATTCTATGGACAGATCTGAAATGACACCTTTTCTTTCATAACTTTCAGCCATATGGACATCTTCAACCTGCTGAGCTATAAAGCTGCTTATAGGACTGTCATCCTTTTCAGAAGGGGAAGAAGTTCCACCATCACCTTCTTGACCATGTGCACACTACAGATCTGCGTTAACTTGAGCTGGAACATGACCGTTCAAGAGTTGATCTATCTTGTCTTCAAACAGAGGAGATAATACTTTTTGTTTTCTCTTGCTTAAACAGTGATTGTATTCATTAATTTCAAGTGAAGGAGTGTACAAGTTTTCCTCATACTGCTGATCCATTTCATGTAATTCCTGTTGGCTGTCAAGATGCAAAATTCCTTCATCTTCCACCATACTAAGATCTTGATCCTGCTGCAAATTTTCATGATCGTCTTTATGCTGCTGAAATGGATTTTTGTACAGAGCTTCCATGATCTCATCATCCATGAAATTATCATCTTCATAAACTTTCTCAAGATTTTCAATAAAACTATGAACATGGCTACAACAGTCCTGAACTAAAGCCAAGGATGGATATGATTCTTTATACCTTTCAAAGAATATTGCATGAAAATCTTTTAAACAATAAATAGATGCCGGTGGTAAACTTTCATACCAAGATCGGGAAACGTCTTCCAAAGTAGCCATAAACAGTTTCATCAAACAGTCTTCAGGAAAAGTGATCTTTAATTTATGCACATGAATGTGAAATTTCACCAGATGAAGAGCAGCGTCATTACCTTCCACATTTCTGAACATAGGCAAATTATTTGACCAATCTACCTTGGGCGTTTTATTTGGAAAACCTGGGATGTGATCTCAGCTCATGGGAGTGTATCTTCTTGCAAACCATTCCATCTTGAAAATCTTAAAGCTACTCGTCTTCCTGCAATGGAGTCACCCTGAAGCATTGATCTCTGGATTTTTCAGTGAATGAAGTCGCCAGGTGAATGATTTTAGCCTTCTTATGCCTTATCGTTGTCCACCATCAACAATCAGATCTGAATTTGATACATGTACTGGGGCAATTAACAAGTTAGATGTCATGTTTACAAGCTAGACTGGAGATTGACTGAAGCAACATTTATCTATTTTCGCTAATGCAAGGAAAAAGCATTTTGAAGGCTACCTGGCGTAACTTCAAGCTCCGTATGTAGGTTATAAAACAAATGACATCAACAAGCAAACCATTTTCTTCCCCAATATGGTCACCACTATGTTAGACCCTAGATTTGCCTCAGGTTGAAAAGACAAGGTTCTAGGTCCACATCAAACCACGCTCAGCCTCGTAGCTAGCCCTACGAGGATAGGAGAGGGCTCTCTCCAGGTCAATCTTGGAAAATGACAAGCGATGGGGCTCTAGATGACTGAAATAAAAGCTAATTTTAGGCTAGGTATGAAGTACAAAGGTTTGATTTGAGTTTTTTGGGGTTTTGTGCTGGAAACAGGGAAAGGCAAATTTGGGCTCGGGGATGAGGCACAGTTTCTACAGAGTTCTGATTGGGGCAAAGAAGGCAATAATTTTGATGCTTTAAGTTGAGTGAATGGATATATCATAATAGTGAGGAGCTAATGAGATCAAGAGAGTCTCAAGAATTCTCCTTAAACTGATGAAAACATGGAAATTTAAACAAATTCAAAGGTAGAGCATAGCAGTTAATGGATTCTACCTTAATCACTCATTTGTTCAAATTCAAAAGAAGAGACAGGAAAATGATACACATAACACTAATGAAATTACAATTACTTAGAGAAGAACACCATCAAAACATAAAGCCACATGGATCCCATACAGTGCTGCAAAACCCTAGTCTTTCCTTAGCCAAAAATGCAGAGATAGAATGTACAATGATATGCCAAAGCAATCCCAAGTGTCCAACCCTGAAAATGACTTAGGAATTACATGATATAGACTATCCCAACCCATTCCCTTGCCTCTAGGGGTCGAGCTTATCATTCTAGGAGCTGTTTCAACCAATTCTAAACAAAGCACTAAAATCTAGGCAATCAAAACAACTTGCCTCTATAAGGTAGGACACTGATTCATTCATTAAATTTTCACTTTTTAGTGAATGAATCCTCTAGAAAAAGTAAATAAGTGCCAAAATTACATCATGTTTATCCAATTACATCAAGATAGATCAAAAATTACATCACAAAGAAAAACTAGTCAAACTGGCTGAATTTATGAGCTGGAAGGTGAAAAATTGAGCAAAAATCCTCTATGCGCCGCGCCAAATCCTCTATGTGTCGTGCCACTTTGAGGCTGAGTTTGAGGCACTTACTAAAGTACAAAGTGAGACCAAGTGTACTTGTTGGAAATCCCTACCTGTCTACTTTCCAACCCAAGTGGAATTTCTGAATTTGGTGCCCATTTTCCCCTCCAAAACTGCAATCTCCCAGGACTACTTCCTGTGTGTCAAAATAGGGGCAGAAAGGTCATTTTGTGAGTGTTTTTTTACCTCCTGAGGACTCAAAATTTGCCCAAAATTCTTGGAAATGTACCATCAGTCATGATTTTTCATGCTAAATCCAATGATGTGAACTTTTTGCAATTTGGAGCTCCCTAGGAAAAGCGCGCGCCACATGGCGCAGCGCATAGGGAGAAAAACCCTGTGTTAAAATTTATGTGCGTAGCACCATTTTGTAGACCAATTTTGATGACCTTCTCGGTGTCAAAATTGAGTGTGGGATAGCTTGTTAGAAAGGTATTTGAGTCTATCGTTCAACCCAACTTTAATTGTTCAATTTTGAGTTTATTTTCCCTGGCAAAAGTCAAATTCCCCAAGCCTGGTCAAAATGTGCCAAATGAGGCTACCTTAGGGCAGAGTGCTGTTGCAGTCAAGTTTTGAAGGGCTTACTCAACTCCAAATTGATCTCATCATAGCTCATTAGAAATATCTTTGTGTCAAGTTATCATTTGACTCATCAATCAAGTCATTTGGCCAACCACGCTAGGAGAAAACTTGATTTTCACAAGGTCACTACAGAGGTGCATCAATTCTCCCGAGGCAACTGTATTTTTGACATTTCTCGAAAACCATGACAGCTGTGTAAAAACTGAAAGAGGCTTTTATTCTTGGGTCAATGAAGGAAGAAAAAATCTCTCACTTTTCCCAACTCATCCTTTCTAGCTTAGAAACACAATTTGAAGAAAAACCATCCCTTCTGTGTGATGAATGGCTTGCTCCTTGGAATGATTTCTCGACAAATGATGGAGATATGATGTTCGATGATATGAAATGACCTCATACCTTCTGATATCCTTTACGCCTCCTCTGCTCAGATATCTCTGATCCCATATCCAACCCTAGCTCAGTGGGAGAGGAAATTAGGGTTTGGGGAGTTATGGTTAAGATTTGGGAAAAATGGGAACTTGGGATAGGGGATTAGTGGATTTAAGGGGGTAATGGAACTTAAGGAATAAGGGAATCAATGAAAAAGGGATAAGGGAGTAAACTTGGTGGAAAAATAGTCAGGCAACAAGTTTCTTGGAGGTACCTTAAAAGCTAGGGTTTGATTATTTTACACAAGCACCATGAAACATACACCATCAAACCATCATCAAAATTTTAAGGAAAATAGCTTTGAAGACTCAACCTACTTGTATCAAGACCGATTGATGCAATTTTGGAGTAGATTTGGGTGGATTTGGTAAATTTCAGGCTTCCTGGCTATATGCATTGTGCACTCAGCCCAATGCGCCGTGCCTCCCCAGTGGGCCACGCCTGTGTTATTTTACACTGGGTTCTGAGGCTCAGTGCGCCGCGCCTAGTGAGTGCACCATGCCTCTCGCCTAGTGCGCGATGCCGGTCAAGTTTCACTCAAACTCACCCAAACTTGTCACTCACTTACCAAAATCATTTTTTCTCGCTTCTCTTTGCTCTTGGCATATGAATGAACGTCAAACACTTGGACAGATGTTTTATACATGAAGCCTATAAATTCATTTTCCCAAAACCCATTTTCATAACGTTGCAGACTTTGGCACTTTCATTTCAACCTCTGTTTTGGACTTTTTCACCTTTTGGCTTTGTTGATGAACTGAATGAGCTGAACTTTGCTTGTTTTTGCAGGTGTAGGAACTTCTTAGGCTAAGGAAAGAAACCAGGATGCAAGTGAAGGAATGTAGCATGAAGAGAAAAAAATATACATGATTTTGTACAAAAAAGGCTAAATACTCCGTTTTTTCCTCAAAACATAGTTTTGAGGAAAAACACATTTTCGGATACTTATTAATAAAATTTATTGGCGATAGAACCTCCTCATGGCCTGCTGGTGATTATTGGACACTCTGAAGCATTTATTAACAAAACCCTAATGAAACCCTAGACCTACTTGACACTAAAACCCTAAAGACAACTTTTGCAAATTTTTAATGAAAAGAAGACTGTATATGCCTTTTTAATGAACAAACATGAACCAACAGGTAAATGACATGGGGGACAAGACAAGACCCTTTCGAAAGATAATCCATGCTTTCTAACGGAATGCAACCGGACTAGAATGGATGAGACACCTAAAAATGAAATGCAAAAAGAGAAATTTTGATCTCTGACGGAGTGCTGAACAGACCGACTCTAACAAAGATCACCCTAAAACTCGACGTGAAGCCGGTCAAACAGAGGCCTTAGTGCTTGAATCCTAAGTATAACGAAAAGGTTCGTGTAGAACTAGACAAAATGCTCGTAGCCTCAATTATTGAGCCGGTGGAAGAATCTCACTGAGTGAGCACTATGGTAGTGCAGGAGAAAAAGTAGAAGGGTGAGATAAGAATATGCATGGACCTCAGGAAGTTGAATGACGTCTATATACACGACCCATTCCTGACACCATTCACTAATGAAGTATTGGAAAATGTTGGTGGACAAGAAGCATACTCTTTCACGGATGGGTTATTAGGATACCACCAGATCAAAATCGCACCAGAAGACAGAAGCAAGACGACCTTCGCAACAGAATGGGGTTGTTTTCATTACACCATTATGCCATTTGGATTGAAGAAAGCACCAGCCATATTTTCACTCATTGTTGTTGCCGCATTCAAAGAATATATCCACAAATTCCTAGAGGTCTATTTGGATGATTTTACTATCTTTGGATTGGTTAAGAACCACATAGCAAGCTTACGCTTGATGCTAGATACTTGCCAATGACACCAGATTGCACTGAACCTTAAGAAGTGCACATTCCTCGTTCCCTTTGGGAACCTGTTGGGACATGTGGTCTGCAAACAGGGACTGATGGTGGACCCCGCGAAGATTGCAGTGATTCTAAATTTGGAAGCACCATGAAGTGTTAAACAGCTGCACGCTACCTTGGGACACACAAGGTACTACAAGAAGTTCATCAAAAGATATCCCCAAATCACCACACCGATGGAGAAACTATTGAAAAAGGATGTCACATTTTGCTGGAATGATGATTGCATGAAGAGCCTGGATGTCCTAAAGGGTAAATTGGCCTCTGCTCCAATCTTGGTCTTCCCAAAATGGGATGTGGAGTTTCATGTCCATGTTGATGCATCATGTATCGCGCTGGGAGCAGTGTTCACACAAGAGGGCAGAGAGGGCTTGGATCATTCTATCGTGTTTGCAAGTCACAGATTGTCTAAAACCGAGATGAACTATACCACAACCGAGTGCGAGGGGTTGGCGATGGTGTACGCGCTCCAAAAATACCAGCACTATTTGCTAGGAGGACATTTCAAGATGTATACAAACCATTCTGCGCTAAAGTACATGGTCAATAAGCCTGTGTTGGGGGGGCGCATATGTAGGTGGCTCTTATTGTTCCAAGAATATGACTTTGAGGTCATGGTAAAACTTGGATGCCTGAGCACAGGACCAGATCACTTGTCACGTATTGAGACAAGCGAGGAACCTAATAGTTTGGAGAAAGGATTACCAGACGCATGACCCTTTGTTGTGCGCGTCGCGGACGGGCACTTCAAAGATATAATCCACTTTCTGACAATAGGGACTGCACCAAAGGAATACTCTGTCCAATAGAAGAAGGAATTAGTGGTGCGCACAGTGGATTTTTCTGTCATCGTGGGGCACCTATACAAAATGGGAAATGATGAGATATTGTGAAGGTACGTACCTGAATCTGAACGAAGTCAGATCCTCGCAGAAGCCCATGGGGGAACTGTAGGAGGACACTATGCAGGATGAGAGACCACACAAAAGATTCTTTGCGCAGGGTTGTGGTGGCCAACCCTTCACCAAGATTCAAAAGCACACTGTAAGGCCTGCAATATATGTCAAAGGACTAGAAAACCATCATGGAGGGACGATATGTCGTTGAATCCACAAATGACACTGCAACCATTCGAGAAACGGGCAACCAAATTTTTTGGACCTATCAAACCTCAGGGAAAGATGGGCGCACGCTACATCATCACTGCGACGGAGTACCTGACATGATGGGCAGAAGCACAACTGGTCAAAGACTACACAGCTATTACAACGATGAATTTTTTGTTTGAAAACGTGTTAACCCGATTTGGTTGTCCAAAAATCTTAATGAGTGATCGTGGAACACATTTCTTGAATGAAACCATCAGCACGCTCACAGAAGAGTTCCAGTTGTTTCATTAGGAAAGTACATCGTATCACCCACAAGCCAATGGGACTGTAGAAGCATTCAATAAAATACTGGAGATTGCGCTGACCAAAGTGTGCAACACATAGCAAAGTGAGTGGGACTTGTGCGTACCTACAGTTCTATGGGATTACAGGACAATGTGTAAGAAACTGACAAGACAAACACCCTTCTGGTTAGTTTATGGTGTGGAAGTTGTCATGCCAATGGAATATATCGTACCAAGTCTGCGCATAGAAACACTCACAGGGATGACGGACCATAAAGCTCTGGAAGAAAGGCTCGTGCAATTGGAACAACTTGAGGAGGAACGTTTCTTGGCTGGCTTTCATCAGCAGGTACAAAAGCAGCATGAAAAGGCTTGGCACGATCGCCATATTAAGTTGTGCACATTCAAGGTAAATGAATTAGTGCTTCTATATGACAGTAAGTTTGAAAAATTTCTGGGAAAATTCAAAATGCATTGGCTAGGACCATACGTGGTTAAGGAGGTCATAGATGGAGGCATGGTCCAGCTAGTCAAACTAAATGGAGAACCCTTCCCAGGAAAAGTGAATGGCAACCGCTTAAATCCCTACACGGGTGGGCCGACTGTCTGACTAGCCAGCAGAAGCACAATCCTCACACTCCAAGGAGCCAGACAAACGCACAGGACTATAAACATATGCAGTAGATACAGATATAGATGTATGGAAATTGTTCAGATACAAAGGTCTCATAACAGCGAATGCAACAGATCCAGCAATCAGTAGCTTAGTGTGTTGCGGACCTCAATATAGTTCGAGAATAGTTGGAGGGACTCTACTCCAAGATCACAGTGCCAATCGAGTGACTCAAGGATGAGTCACGATGTTTGTGTTGGGGGCCTGTTGGGCATGGAATCCCCCTAAGGCATTTTTGGGGGCTCAAAGCCCAAGTTTTGACACAATATTGTTGTAAAGACTCCGCAAACTGTGGGTGTGGAGCGCGAAATGTATCATCGAGTCACAGGGTTGTTTGTCCTAGTTTTGTAATGTAATGTCAGCCTACCCATGGTCCATGGACCATGGGATTGTATAAATAGAGGGAGGCTCTAAGTGTAAGAGATAGCAATAAGGAAGCGAGAATAGAAGAGCAAGAGTCGAAGTGTCTAAGTGTGTCTTGGGTCATAGGGTAGGAGAAGGCTCTACAGCTGAGTGTGCAAAGGCCTAGTAGTCCACAGCTGAGTGCGCAGGGCAGAGTCGAGTCTGTAATTAAGGAAGAAATAATAAAAATAAGTTTTATCATAATTTTGTGTATATGTTCTTGGGTTAATGTATGTTTGATATAAATTGCAAATATACTATTTATTATTGCGCGCACTTGTATGAATAGTTTATGTTGTTAAGTATAACTTTAAGCATGCAAGCAGGCTAAAATATTCAATGAACATTGGAATACTAGTAAGGACTTGGGTAATAACAGCATTTGGCCCCCGAGTAGGGCTGCGCGAAGGCAGCATCTCAGGCTGCGAGGTACGGGAAAGCGCGTGTAGCACGTGCGCATAGGGTTGAACCACTGACCACTTGAACTCATCAGACATCTCTAGGGTGTGGAAACCTGGTTCTAACACCCTACCCTACTACTTCAGGTGAGACCTCAATCCACGCTCCATGTACTATTGCCGAAAGGGCCAGTAGTACTGGGATTTGTTTGGCTAAATCACCTCTAAACTTGGGTCAGGCCCCAACAAGCCAACACCTCCTTTAAGGATGATAACAATTATGACCATGTTGTCTCTCTAATCCATAACTAGAATAAAACCCATAACCACTACCTCTCATATCAGGTGTATCCATCCATTTACCACCTCTGACTATGTCATCCTTTCCAACCTATGTCCTCCATGAGACCTACTACCATATGCTCCATTAGTCCTTTCCTCCTGTCGATAACTAATTTGTGGATGTCCTTGTCTTTTTAAATATGATAAACTTTGAAGGATCACTACACTAACTTCTACTTGCTTTTCATGTGCCCTGGAAAGTCTTTCCTATGACTAAATGATTATGTCACTATCTGCCTTACAAATTCTGATTCCTACCTTTAAACTTCTCAGTGTATCTAATATGTCAGGAGAGTGCTCATCTCCTTATTTAAGAACTGATCTATAAGGAGAGTCACATGAAATTCAATCCACCATTCTACTTGTCATCTATGATCTTCTTACTGAAAAAATATTCTATCAGAAAAACCAAATATAAACATGATCAAACATACCTTAGTGAAGTTCAAGGGAGGCCATCTCGTTTACGTAATCAATCCATATTAGCACAATATATGTATATATAATGAAATCAACATATGAATCATCTCAACATCTACATCATGACGACACAAGACTACAACAGTGACCATCACGATGCGTGCATAGAAAACAAATTGACAACTAACATGCATGCATAACAATCACACCAGCCCATCCAGTCCAAGTGTTTGAACCTGAAAGCTCTCATACCACCCTATAATGTGCATCCTCCCAAATTTACCCAATTTCACCAACCTACTAGGGGAAACATGAGACAAAGAGTTACTATGACATGACCCGACCTCCAAGCTCTAGTTATGGATGTCAGGTTGACAAACTAACAACTCATAACATCCCTCAAGGCTATAAGACACTCAAGGGCTGAAGTACCACCCAAGGTGACCATTCCCTGAGCTGACATTGCTTATCCACAAGATTAACTGCCAAAATGCAAGTATGACAAGGTCTAGGTGCAGTTATAGGCCTCCAACCACATGCAAAAGATTGTCTCCAGGCAGTTATGACCCAACATGCCCAGTTCAGAGGGCGTGGTCCATGGATTTGAGCCATATTTCCAGGACAACCTCCAGACGACTGCCCAAAACTTGTTGTAACTTATCCAAATGATAAATGGCATAATGACAAAGCTATACATTCAATATTGGATCCAAAACCTCACCTAAACTTCCTATAGCACACTAGACATTTCAACAAACACATGGAAAACATGTAAGATACAGGTAATGGATGCATATCCAATAATAAGAGTTTTAGATTAATATACGAATCACCAAGAAGGCTCTATGCCATCTCCACATAGCTGCAACAACGCTTATTATTCCATACATTCATCAACCAATCAATACTTAAACAATTCATGAAAAGAGCCATAAATGGTACACATCATATAACCAACATATAACCAGACAATAACTAGCATGGGGACAATGGTAACTCAACCATAATGTCACCAATATAATCACTACAAGTATACATGACATCTACAATAATACATCACTAACACCAACCATATTGGTCTCTACCTAAGTTGTATAGGGCTCTAGGAACTAGTAACTCAACCCATAGCCTTACAGGGCTCCAGAGCATTTATCAAACCTCGCTCTTGGGACTAGTAACCCAACCCACCAAGGGCTCCAATGTTTTTTTCCAAACCTAGGCTCCAAGCCTAGTGACTCAACACAAGTTTTTCCAGGGCTTCTAAAGTGTTTGTTCCAACCCACAACCATAAGGAACATGCGCACTAATCAGAAGAAGAAAATAAATAAATAAAAATAAAGATCCTCATTTCACCCTGAAGGCGGAGTGATTTTTATGAGGGTCGAGGGTTTGCAGAAAATGGCCGCCACAATTGTAGCTAGCCCTTTCGCTGCTGGAATTGACCGAAAAAAGCCACCAGTCTTCATCGTGCAGCTGAAGCAGATTAATCGAAACAGGAAGGAAGGTTTCCTACGGCTGGTGACTTGTTACCCTCATACAGAAGATGAGAGATCTATTGAAGACCTGGAATATGAAGTGGAAAATCAAGCCACCGAAGCACATAGGAGAATCACCACTACCCTGTAGATCACTCTCCCCTCTCAATCTGCCATTAACCTGACTAATCTGGCTCTCTGGGGCCGTTGCAAACTACAAAAACAAGGAAGCACGCATAGAAGTAATGGGGAGGGTTTATGAAATCACTGATTTTGCATCACTACAGGCATATGGTAATGTGTCGGCATAGATTCATGGACAAGAGGCCCTCGGCGACCAAAATACTAAAGAAGAAAGGCTATACGACATCAATCCAGAGGTAAGGGAAAGAAAACATAGCTTATACCTTTTATGCACAATAGAATTTGGCAACGCTGCCCTTGGCTGGATCTGGAATGGATTTGGGATAACTCATCTTGTCATGGAAGATGGCATTATCGGTAGATCTGGTATCATACAGATTAGACACACAGAGGATGAATATCCATGCGAAATGCAGACTCGAGTAACCACAAAGGCCACGATACGCCACTTATATGGCACCTGGGGAATAACACTGAAGAAAGAAGGAAGGACAAGCTGATCGATGGTGAGTTAAAGATGCGAAGAAGAATCTCAGGGTTAGATCTCTCGCCGGAAAATTCACATCTTAAAACGCAGGACAGGACAAACCAGGTGCAGTTGAAAACAAGATCTAGACCACTGGTAAATGCCCACAGCTTCCAGGTATTTGTAAAAACCCCAGAGGGAAAATCGAAACTAATTTGGGTGAAAGTGATAGACTCTGTTAAGGAAATGCAAAACCTCATAATGCAACAACTAGGATACCCCATCAGATCACAAAATCTGATATATGGGGGCAGAGCACTTCAAGACTCAAAGTACCTCTGGGATTACAAAATTGCACCCCTGTCAACAATCATTCTCAATCTGAGAATAAGAGGGGGCACAACCGTCAACAGTAGGAATCCTCACAGGGGTGAAGGAAGTGGGACTGGTTCAACAAAATTCATAGGAACACAATAGGGGAAAAAACAGGTAGTATATCCTTCAAAAACATACTACAAGGGAAAAATACAGAAGGAGCAACACCAAATCAAATAGGTATGGATGCAAGGCCATACATTGTGGAACAGCTGAATCATACCCCAGAATACAACATAGATATACCTGAAACAGATGAGCACTGCACTATATATGAAAGACAAGCAATAATATGTAGATTTAACTATTTTTGGCCCAAACCGGCTAATTTATTTCATTGGATCTTCAGGAACTGGACCACACAATGTGAAATACATCTTTGTTCCAAGGGTTTCTTCATTGTGTACTTTCTTTTAGCAGAGGATAGAGACATAGTAATATATGAAGGACCTTGGTTCTAGGGATCCACATGACTCTTCATCACACCATGGTTTCCAAATTTTGATGTAAATACAATAGTTGTCTATAAGATGCCAGTTTGGGTGCATCTACACAATCTCCCACTTCATCTCTGGAATCAACAAGTACTAGCTAGAATCGGTAATACTATTGGGCACTACATCAAAATGAACACTCAATGACTGGAGGAAAGAATTAGACATTTGCACGAATATGTGTGGAAGTAGACCTCAGCAAAGGCCTGCTAGACCAAATTCAGTTGAAGCATAGATAGAGGAGTTGGTCTCAGGTACTAGATTATGAAAACACTGCATTCAGATGCAGAATATGCAGACAAACAAGAAACCTACAAAGCTCGTGTCCAACAGCCAAAAAAGACAACTGTAGAAAGAAGAAAATGAGAAAACAAGAAAAGGGGTGGCAATTTCCTCCACCACTCTCAGATTACGAGGAGGAGGAAGAGGTGGAACATGTAACTCCCAATGAAACCAATCAGATGAACAAAGAATCAGAAGTAGAAGATACAAATCCACATGAACATATAGTCACAGAATTGGCAAGGCTATCAGAAAATATGGATATGGGTAGATTTAAACATCAACACATTTCAGACACATCAGACTCTGACAAAGACAACCCAAAACCTATGGCTGAAACAACACTAGCACTTATAACTCCAACAGAGTCACAAGGGGGTTGGAGAACGGTGGAGAAGAAAAAAGGGAGAAAAGCCTAAATTTTCCCCACTTGTACATTAATCTTGTTTTCATGTTTTTTTTCCTAAAACTGAACACCCTGCACAGTGATGAAGGAGCTATGCATCTTTTTTGACAAAAAATGAGCATCATATTTGAATATGCTTACAGATATGGCAATGGGCCAATGCAGCATATGTCGTAAGGCATCTACAACATGTAATTTTTCAAATCATAATGAAATATTACGATTTTTCCAGTGGAAAAAAATAAAAAATAAAATAAAATAAATAAATAAATAAATAAAAACTAGAAAACCCCATAACACCATGGATATCCAATAAATGGCATGATAAGGCTAAAACCATTGTAAATATAGGAAAATATCCATGTCAATGCCAACACATAACTAGAAATTCACATGCAAATACCATTCATCCACAAATCAACAAGTAAATCACACATGCAACTTGTTACCAGCAAAGTAATCCTTCTGTAGATGTTGATCCAACTATTCCCTTGCAATTTCCTGCTTTCCTTTGCCTTCTTTCTCCAAATCCATGTGAATACCAGAGTGCTACAAGCATGCTCCAAGAATGCTCTAGGATTTCTCTGAGTGTGCAAGAGTATGAGAGAATGAGAGAATACAAGAGAGATCAACACAAAACTATGAGAAGGATAACAACTTATCTTTAGAAGCCTTTTTATTATTGAGGTCTATATGAATACCAAAGTGCTACAAGCATGCTCCAAGAATGCTCCAGGATTTCTCTAAGTGTGCAAGAGTATGAGAGAATGAGAGAATACAAGAGAGATCAACGCAAAACTATGAGAAGGATAACAGCTTATCTTTAGAAGCCTTTTTATTATTGAGGCCTCTATTTTCTTCATTTTACCTTTGATTTCCCTCTCATGCAAATTTGTGTCTCTTCACCTCCCTTTTCTCCTATTTTCCTTTATTTCATAAATAAAATTCCAATTATTGGCACTCTCCTTTTCCAATTCCTTTTCTAACTTCCATACCCATAAATTAATCACCAGTGATAACCATCGCTATGTTTTTCCAAACATTCAGCTTGGAATACCTATCCCATGACCTTGGTCTTATTTTATTTACATGGAAATTCAACCAGTGGTTGTTACAAGTGGTCACTATTGGAATTGGTGGTCAACTGAGGCAATTTGCAGCATTATTGGAATTTCCCTTCTCATATTTAATATTCAAATAGAATTGTTGCAGATATGTCAACCACTTCTTATGGTGATCATTCGACAACTTCCTTTGGGTTTGTATAAACTACAGGGGTCGATGATCTATGTGGATGACCGTCTCCTTCCCCAAAATGTAATGTTTCTGTTATTGGAAAGCCTACATAATGAAATACATATCCTTATCGTAGGTCAGGTATTTCCAAATTATGTTAGAACATGTCTCACATTGATAGGCCACCAAATTCCCTTGTTGGGTGAGAATTGCACAAATAGCAGAGTCAGAGGCATTTGAATCAATTTCAAATGGTTCTTGCATGCCGATTTAGCAATGGAGTACTAATGAAAAGAAGAGGCCATTCTTCAACTCAACAAACACATTCTATTAGGACTCGAACCAGAAAAACATTTCTTTCACTCCACCCTTGGTAACTTGAATAAAAGGCTAGGAGATTTGAGAGAATCCCAACATGAACCTCCAATAAAAATTGGCAATGCCTAAAAAGATGCAAATCTATATTAGAGTGGTCAGGTCTGACCAATCCCAAATGAATTGGATCTTAGCTAGATCCACATGCATGCCTTTCTCTTTAATGACGTAACCCAAATATTGGACCTGTCTCATGCCAAAGGTGCATTTCTCTAAGTTGGCACATAGTTTGTGTTGCCACAAGGTTTGAAGGACTTGCCAAATGTGTTGCAAGTGCTCTTCCCAACTCTTGTTGAAGATGAGGATGTCGTCAAGATGAGGGTGTCATCCAAATATACAAACATGAAAAATTTGCTAAAGGGCCTCGATATGTCATACAACCACCTCATAAAAGTTTAGGGCCACTTGACAACATGAAAGGCATGAAAAACCTATCAAAAAACAACCCTCCTTGGATTTGAAGGTGGTCTTCCATATATCCGCGGGTTTTATTGGAACCTGATGATAACCATACTTTAAATCGATCTTGTTGAAATACTTGGCCCCTTTGAGTTGGTCAAGAAGGTCATCAATCCATGGGATTGGATACCTATTCTTAATAGTTATTTAATTTAGTTCCATATAATCAAGGCAGAGTCTCCAGGTCCCATCCTTCTTCTATACAATTACAATCAGGCTCCCACAAGGTAAGTAACTTAGTCGGATGTACCCTTTTTGTAGTAACCCCTAGTCTACACTTGATTTTTTCATTTTCCATAATAGATTGGCAGTATATCAACCCATTTGGTATAGGTTCTCTAGGATTTAGATCGATCGAATGATTGACTTGACAATATGAAGGTACCCCTTTGGATGAGGAGAAGATGTCCCTGTATTCTTCCACGACCTTATCCATATGCTTCTACTACATGATGGCACCCTTCATGGGGGCCATGGATGTGGCAATGATGTTCCCCTTAATTTTACAATGAATAAAAAAGAAAACAAATTTTCCAGTCTGGGAGATGACCTTACTGCATTGCTTAGCATAGATCAAAGAGATGGTAGTAAGTGGGGCTACCTCGAGTAACCAGTATAACCTACTACCTAAAGTAATAATAACAATGAGAGGCTTCGACTCATACACAACGTGACACTTCCACAAGTGTGGTTTTCCTTATAATACATCACAAACTTCAAGAGGGGAAATTTCACATAGTACCTCATCCATGAAGGGGTTGATCTTATAGGGAAGATTACACTACTCGCTAACACAAAGATCTCATCCTTAGTCGAGCCACCTGATGGTGTATCGATGTGGGTGTGGCATGGTCAATAGTCAAAACCACTTAACGACCTTTGATGAGATGAGGTTCTTTTGGCTCCCGCTATCAACATGAATTACAACGGAGACCCCTTCACCCACATTTGTGAGTGGAAGAGATGCTCCCCTTCCTTTGGATCTTTGGGCTCAATATTCTAGATCTTGGTGGTGGTACTTGTTATAGACATTTTTGTGCCTTACAGCTCTAAGCATGAAATGTCCATAATCCAAGGGATCCAAAGTCCCTAAAAGTGTTGTTCTTGCCCCTAAAGGAACAAGGTCAACCAATGACAGCTTCTCCCAGAAGTTCTCCACCAGAAACTGCTCAAAACTAGTCAAATCAGGATCAATTTAGAAGCTCCACTAGTTTCCTGTGTTGCAAAGCACCCAAATACACTGGCTAGGTGTGTTGCAACGCACTTGAATGCACTACCCAGGTGCGTTGAGCAGGAAATGACAAGTGGCAGAGTCATTCAACAAGGTGGAGAGACAATGGAAGCTTCCAGAATCTTCTCCAATGACACTTGCCTCACTGAATTCGACCAGTGATGAGTAAGAGGCTCTAAACCTCCAAGTGGAAGCAAGAACTGACAGAGAGAAGCCACAAGTCAAAACATAAGCTGACTCATCCTCTCTGCTTACATCTATATATGGATCCCTCATCCCAGAGATCCAGAAGCTGGAATTTTGTACTTTGCAGAGAATTACTGTTGGTTTGAGATTGAGATTAGTACATTGGGTGATTTATGCTTTGTTGGAGGTGAGGAAGGGATTCCTTTGCTGGGAGGTAGATGCTGGATCGGGACCCACTTGGTTGTATCTCCTCTTGGACTTTCTTATCATATCAATAAAATTATTTGAGTTTCTTCTACATGCTTGTATATCAGTGATGTTTTGTTATATTTGCATGTTTAGCTTAATCCGATCCTAAGTTTTTTATGAATGTAAATCTATATCTTCGTGTAGTTTCTCTCTTCTGTGATCTTGCAGGAATTCGGTGAAGCTGGGCCGGTAAGGGAGCAGGGCGCTAGGAGCTATTGAAGAGAGGAGTGATTGGATCAAAAAACTAGCGAAAGACACAGGTTAGTTGCATCCTTCCTCGTCATTTACATTTCATAAAGAAGAATACTCAAGTAGTTTTCCTTGTTTGTTGCTAAGGCACTATCACACCTTAGAGTGGGATAGGGGCGTTCTGAATAGATACTTTTCCCAACAACAAATTGGTGACTCCGCTGGGGATCGTATCTAGTTAGTTTATTTGTGTTTCTATTGTTGTTCTTCTCATAAACTGAGTGGCGAATCAAAATGCATTTGCCATTTACAAATGAAAAGTAGAGATCTACTACTCTAGTCCATTCACTGGGCCTGTTTATGATCTGAACAGCTGATCAACAAATGCTCTAACTGCCCTTTGTGATAGCTCTTAGTCCTCCTTTAAATCATCCCTCTAATTGTACCTTACTGATAGCTTTTATCCAGCCAAAAACCATAGATTAAACTGCAAACTGTGACCCAGAACCCAGAGAAAATTCTCGTTTCTGCTTCAGCGCAAGCTCTGTGAAGAGGTTCTGCATTTCAACGCAGGTCCCGAGAGGGCTACCTGCGCTACAATTCAGTTTCTCTGTGCAACAGGTGCGTTGATCAGCCTTTGCCCTGTGCAGTTGTGGTTCTTTGCTTCATTTTGTTCAGTTTTATCTATGATTTTTGCAGCCTGTTATCAGTGTGTGTACCTATCTGAAAACCCCTTTTCTTTGCCTTAATTCCGCCTCAGTTGTACAAAAGAAACTGTATTTGTTTTTTTGTATTTGTTACATCATTTGCAGTTTCCCATTACAAAAGTAAACTAGTCATACTATCGCCCTTAGATCTAGACCTGTCGTAAGTGTCGTTTTGATCTTAGGAGAAAGTTTGTTTACTGTTGACAGTTGATTGCGCTTTTACTTTTGTCTTTTGGTTTGAATTTGTGAATTTCTAGTGTCGAAACAAGTGTTTACTTCAAAATCATAAAGTGTCGTAATCGTCTTTTTGATTTCAAAAAGAAGCTTGTTTGTGTTTTTCACTTGAAATCGAATTCAAATTTGTACAACAACTTTCTTTTTAGGCATCAATATTAAGAAAGTGAAAACAAATACATGCATTTGTGCATTTGCATATTGACAGTTTGTATGGTTTGATTTAGGAAAAGTGCATTTACAGTGTGCTCTATGCTCTTTGAGAAAAGATTGTGTCTTTCTTTTCCCCTTGTAGCTAGGATTTGCATTGTTGAAAAGAGATAAATGCTTGCTTATCATCTTTAGATTGCATTTAGGAATTGTATCTACATCTCGTGGTGATCCAAAAAGGAAAACTTCTAAGAAAGATCAACCTAAAATAAATTGAATGAACTTAACAACGCTTTGTAACTTAACGCACAACATAGAGGTCTAGGCTAGAGACGTGTTCCGGCGTCGTAAAACCTGGTGACTGTCGGCCTCACTGATGGTTGGGTGATTCCTCCTGAGAGACGATAAGTGCCAATACGGATTGTGCTCCCACGTACCATTGAGTATACATTGGGAGACCCCTATAGGCATAAAACCTTTATCCATAGGAAGCCATGTCGTCCGCCCTACTGATCGCAATGCACTGAACACAACATTCGGGAAGATTGACCGCCCGTACCTTAAAAAGTATTCTGCGGTTTTGCAATTGGTTTGGCACACCCTCTACCTAGAACTCCAGAGCAGCCCCTTTCGTTCCTTTTCAGACTCCTTAACAGAAAAGGTCCATCTGAGCACTTGTCACTTCAGGCTCATAAAAAATCGAAGGAGACTAGAGTCATCTTTTTCTTTTTCTCGACTCTTTAAAATTGAAAAAGAAAGTTGTGTCCAAGCGTCGTTAAAATTTATTTTAAACGGAATATTCATACCCTTTTTGCTGCGTTGATCTTTAGGTTGAGAAAATGGAGCCTACCAACCAAGGAATTCCCCTTGGTGGAAATCCTAGTCCCTTCTCCTCTTGGGGAGATGTTGGTGTGCCCCATATGGCCACATTGTCGCTTCCAGGACTGACAATTGGCTTGCCAGTCTGGCTCTTCTCAACCAATGTCGTTCAGAACACCACTATTCCTGAACAGTCGAATCAGCAGTTAGACCAGTCCAAAGTTACCCACCAACCTTCTACTTCCTCTAATTCTTCCTCTCCTCCTTCCTCTTCGCTTGATGGGGCTGGCAAAGCAAAAAACCAAGTTCCTAAGGAGAAGAAGGAAAAGAAGAAGAAAGAGAAGAAGAAGAAGGAGCCAAAAGCGATTGGGGGCAAACGAGTGTCGTCTAACGAAAATCCACACACTGCACTGACCAGGCCTAAATCGCCATGTGTCATTTGCAAGGGAGACCACTTTCACAAAGATTGTACCTGCATCCCTCGGATACTAAGGGACTGGTCTCCCCATTTGCACAATCTGGTGGCGTCAACCTCTGATAGCCATGTTGAAAGCACACCGTCAACTAGCGAAAGTGAAGTCCCAGGACATAAAGGGAGAGCTAGATCTCCCTATAGACTATGCGAAGGCAACCACGCCATCCATCGTTGTCCCTTCTTAGACGAAGCTAAAAGAGTTTTGGATGATCGTCCGGTTTCACCGTTACGACTCCCTCCTAGATATAAAAAACTCTTGTCGAGTCCTTCGTTAGTTGAGAATCCAGCTGGCCCGCTCAAGTGGTCAGCTGAAGCGCCGGTCATTGAAGATGAACCAGCTGAATCCATACCCGACGAAAGTCAAAAGGTCGAGGTGGCAGTTGACCCGGTCTTGCCTTCAGAGGTTTAATCTTCGAATGATACAGTCACTGAGGAGAATAAGGATGACACCGTCCAAATTCTCTTAATCAACACAGACTCCGAAGAACACGGGGGCAACCTACCCATTCCTTTATCGCAGGAAGGAAGTTCCTGAGAGCCGTACCCGGCCGTCTACTTGGTCCCACCACCAAGCAACCTAGTTGTATCCTTCGACTGGAACCAACTAGGCAGACCCCGTTTGCCAGCAAGCATACCATTCCGAATTATCGTCCAAATATACAGAATGGTCATGGCTGGCACCATCATTGATGAGGGGGCATCTGTGAGTATCCTTTCCTCTATTGCTTGGAAAGCGCTTGGTTCGCCATCGCTTTTGCCTGAAATGAGAAATCTGACAGGCTTTGATAAAGGAACCAGTCGACCTTTAGGGATCCTCCACAATTTGCCCATAACATTGAAAGGGAAGACCGTTCAAATGAACGTGATGGTCGTTCAAGGACCCTTGGATTATAACCTACTCCTTGGACGAGACTATATATATTACATGGGAGCCATCGTCTCCTCACTCTTTAGGGTAATGTGTTTTCCGCACGAAGGAAGAGTGGTCAAGCTAGTGGACCAGCTTTCATTTCCCGGATCACGCATCGCAAATAGTCATATACCATCCCTAAATGGTCTCTTCGCGCAAGAAATGTCTTAACCCATGGTCCATCCTTCCGATGAGTGCGAGTAATTCAGAGGGATATGACTGGAACCCAGGGGGCATGCGTCCTGGTCTACTTCGGCAGGAAAACTTTGGGTATAAGGTAGGTTTCCGCGGGAGAATATGACTAGTATGTACCCCGTCCATGATTGAGATAGGGGTTATTCTAGAATAAGATTCTTTTTTCAAAGTTATGTGAGTTGGCGGGCATCGTCGCTCACCTTTGTTTATCTCGGTAGACATCGCCGAAGAAGTGTTTTGTTTGAAAGATTAATGGAACAATCTTTGGATGACTTGTAAGAGGTAGGCCTCTCTCGATAAAACAATTGTTTTGGCGGAAGTGAAGTAGAGGTAACCTTGAAACTCTATTTTATACCTGGGGGCATGCAAACCTTTTGGAGTGCAAGCAAGGGGTGGCTACTTATTTTTTTAAATTTTTAGGACCTCCCTTTTAAACCTATAGGCTAACCCTTTAAACTCGTAGGATTAGTCGTTTCCGAACTTGCATAACGAAAGGATGTGGGGCATAGCTTTGTAAGGCGCAAGCTCCATAAAAAATGGCATCTTACATGAGACATTCTTATCATATGACTGGATTATCGAGCAGTTTTAGCACATAGTTCATGCTCGTTAAAAAATAAACATAAGATCGAGCAGTTTTAGCGCATAGTTCATGCTCGTTAAAAAATAAACGTATGATCGAGCAAGTGTTTCAACCCGCGTTTAAGCTCGTTAAAAAATGAACTATCCTCCGGTAAATAACCACCGTGAATGTAACATTATCAGCCATTAAAGCCTTGATCGTGTTTGCACCGTCACCTTCACTTTTCCATTGGCCGATCATTCACCTCCATTTGATTGTTTACCCATTTTGAGGAACAGCTGCGAAGAGTGATTTCACTAGCCATCCTTGTGACACTACCATGCTTGGGAAATTCCAACCCTTACCTGGAATCAGCTGCTACCCATTTTATCACTCGTTCCTCAAAAGACGAGTCTTCTCTAAGCTCTTTTCATCTGACTCGTAAAATATGAAAAGATTGCCGAGTTTTGGCCTTCCAGCTTGTTAAAGTGACAGGAAGTGCTATCCCTCCTCTAGATTTTAATCTTTTTGGACCTGAGGGATTATTGCACAAAAAGATCGAGCGCTTGTTTTGTTCGGCTCGTTAAAACTATCGAAATTTCATCCCTTCTGTATTGTTTTATACTTTTTCAGACTTAAGGGATTAGATGACGAAAAAGGAATTCCGGAGTTAACTTTACGTACCTTTTCAGACTCTCTAAAAATGAAAAGGACTGAGTTATCTTTATCGTTAGACTCGTTAAAAATATTAATAGCGACAAACTTGTCTTTAGACGAGAACAAGTTTCACTATCGCTAGGCTCGTTAAAACATAGCGATGGGTTTGCCCGAAGGGAAAATTATAGAACAAGCATATGTTATCCTCCTCAAGCTTGATAAAAGTAAAGAGGTACTGGTCAGCAATGACTGGGGAAAAATTGGGAAGAAACTCAAAGAACCTTTATTGGTAGCAAATCGCTCTTGAACATGACACTTCCACTCCGTGCCTGAGTCGGGTTGGGTTGTTTCATTCACCAGTCACATCACCATGGTCTCGCCATACCATCCACCTTTGGGGTAAATGCTACCAATCCATCACATAAGTGTCGCCGATATGTTCAAGAGAAGTCATCCATAGAAGTCACCCGTGTCCCATCCACTACCATACATTATACTTCATTCTTTCATGACCGCCACCCTGAACCATATATCATCAGATCGTTTTCACCTCCATCAAAATCATTTGCTCCATTCCGTGTCATTGATGTGGAATTCATTAAGGCCCTCCTTTGACGGATCGCTTCTTGTTGACATCAGCTCATTATCCAAGAAGTTGATCTAGGAACACCCCCTTCAGTACTTTGAAGCTTGCATGCCTCAATGGCAAGTTTCTCACTTCCGGCGACAGGTATACATCAATGACCTTCGACCGAACGATTTTGCGTGGTGTTCGATGCCAAGTCCTTTATTCACACCACGTGAATTGTACTGCAGTACCTTGAGGGTCATTATCATTATCGGTGATTCCTCTCGCGCTTGTTAACAGTTTACGTCATTGACTGGTAATCAAGCGATGTCTTTCCATGTTCGACTTCAAAATATTTCTCACATGGATCGACTTGTACTTAGAGTGAAGATCGGACGAGATTGAAGACCCCGGATCTAGTTTCATCCATCTAGGCTGCGATATATATTCAGGAAAAATAAAGACATTGACATGTACAACATTGCAGAACAGATAATCATCCTACCAAAAGGATGATGATTTCATCAGAATCATCAGTCTACCATCAGACGATTGTCTGTCCTATGTACATAAAAATGAATTTATAAAGCTGAGCATGGGAATGCCCGCCTCAGCTAGATCATGAAAACAGTATGAAAATTAATGTATTGTATTGTATCTTATTACAGGTCTCCTCCCAGCATTGAAAGAACTTCGGATCCTCCAAATAAAGCATTTCACCCGATAAACGACCTCATACTTTAGGGGGCAACTATTATAGACATTTTTGTGCCTTACATCTCTAAGGATGAAATGTCCATAATCCAAGGGATCCAAAGTCCCTAAAAGTGTTGTTCCTGCCCCTAAAGGAACAAGGTCAACCAATGACAGCTTCTCCCAGAAGTTCTCCACCAGAAACTGCTCAAAACTAGTCAAATCAGGATCAATTCAGAAGCTCCACTAGCTGCCTGCTTTGCAAATCACCCAAATACACTGGCTAGGTGTGTTACAATGCACTTGAATGCACTACCCAGGTGCGTTGAGCAGGAAATGACAAGTGGCAGAGTCATTCAACGAGGTGGAGAGACAATGGAAGCTTCCAGAATCTTCTCCAATGACACTTGCCTCACTTAATTCGACCAGTGATGAGTAAGAGGCTCTCAACCTCCAAGTGGAAGCAAGAACTGACAAAGAGAAGCCACAAGTCAAAACATAAGCTGACTCATCCTCTCTGCTTACATCTATATATGGATCCCTCATCCCAGAGATCCAGAGGCTGGAATTTTGTACTTTGCAGAGAATTGCTGTTGGTTTGAGATTGAGATTAGTACATTGGGTGATTTATGCTTTGTTGGAGGTGAGGAAGGGATTCCTTTGCTGGGAGGTAGATGCTGGATCAGGACCCACTTGGTTGTATCTCCTCTTGGACTTTCTTATCATATCAATAAAATTATTTGAGTTTCTTCTACATGCTTGTATATCAGTGATGTTTTGTTATATTTGCATGTTTAGATTAATCCGATCCTAAGCTTTTTATGAATTTAAATCTATATCTTCATGTAGTTTCTCTCTTTTGTGATCTTGCAGGAATTTGGTGAAGCTGGGCCGGTATGGGAGCAGGGAGCTAGGAGCTATTGAAGAGAGGAGGGATTGGATCAACAAACTAGCGAAAGACACAGGTTAGTTGCATCCTTCCTCTTCATTTACATTTCATAAAGAAGAATACTCAAGTAGTTTTCCTTGTTTGTTGCTAAGGCACTATCACACCTTAGAGTGGGATAGGGGCGTTCTGAATAGATACTTTTCCCAACAACAGTACTAGTGGAACTATGCTCTCCATCAATAATATGCTTCCCTTTGTCAATCCCCTTGTCACGTTTTGACTTAGAGTCAAAACATGCATATGACGTTTAAGCCTTCATCTCAGCCACCATTGACTACTTGGCTCAACACTCACTTGTGTTTTGAGTGGGACGCTTATGAAACTAACACCACTATCCTGTGTCCTTTTTTGTCTTCATGGTGTTTTTCTTTGCTTGCAAATTTGGTGGGTTGTAATGGGTCACCCCACCTTTGATTTGTACCTTTTTTTGTGTTTTGGGGGCACCTTTCCCTTGCTTCAAATTTTCAAATCCAAAGTCTCGCTTCTCCTGTTTAAATTTATGCTCGATCTTGACAACATATAGATAGGAAACACCAAGCGAGGATATTTCTAGGAACTCCATCTCGTCATAGATTTAATTGGGTAGTCAGATACAGTACTTGAGTACCAGATGCTACTTAGAATCCTCAATACCTAACTTCATGTGAAGGGTATGAAAAATATTTGTGAACTCTAGCACATCTTGGTCCCTTCCCTACCGTAGTGTGGTCCATTTTATGTACTTATCTTCATAGCTTCTGACATGGTAATATTGTTCCTTGATGGAATTTGGAAAATAATTCTAAGTGGGTGTAGCTGAAAATAGTGAGGGTTCACTCGACTCATCCCTCTGCTCATAGTAGGTTTCCCACCAATCCTTGACATGGGGGGGGGGGCAGGTTTGAGGAGTGCAAAAGTAATATTTTCCTTATTAGAAAAATCATCAACCAAAAAATATCTTTCCAACAAATTTAATCATTTATCTATGACATATACATCTATTTAGCCTTCAAATATGGGAATGTCAAAGTTGACTTGTACCTTAAAGGGAGTGGTGCCTCCAAGGTGGCTATTGGATGAAGATGTGTCCCCTATGGGCATCTGCCAAAGGATCTGGGAAAATTTGTTCATCATATCGTTCCTTTGTTGGTTGAGGACTTCTTAAAGCAACATTTTTAAAGGATCTCTAACTCCCTCATCTTTCTTTTCTTTTGTGACAACCCCACCCATGGTTCTCCCATGAAACACATTCTGAATATTTTGCAATATTTGAAATAAAAAAAGGGGGTTCAGTCAAGGGACACAGATTCTAGATCTGGGGTGGAGGATTGGTTGCTTCAGATGTTGTGGTTTCTTGTGCAGAGGAAAAAATCTAAATTGTAGGAAAACAATTAAAGGTTGGTTGGTGCATGAATTTAATGAATTAAATCTTGAAATTAAATGGGCTACAAGAGAAAGTACTTGATGAGCCCCAAATTTGGTAACATTTTGGGCTCATTTGGCCTAACTACCCTTGCTCAACCCTTCATTTTTCATAACTTATGCATCATTTTTTAGTATATTTATGTCATTTGTACGAATAAGGGCAGTCACTATTCCTAGGTGGCTAACACGTGCTTATTTCAGGTTTTTTTTGACATTTAATGGAGCAAAACCACGCAGATGAGGGCTAGGAGACAGCCAAGATGGGGTTGAGGATTCGTAGGAGGATTGTCCATAGCATTAAATGGCCTTCCTCGGGATTTTCACCCCCAACTCCGAGCTCTGATAGCCACCACAACCGGATCTAGCAGGCAACCAAACGGATTTTGAGGAAGCAGCAGTTCACTCTTAGTTTGGTCAGCCAAGCCCCACTGGTTTAGGAGGCCAGCTTGGGGCCTCGAGATGTATAAATGATAGGGCTTTAGCCTTCGAAAAGGACTTTTTTGAAACCTTGTTGCACATTCTGGATTACGAGCAGCTAGCTCTGTTTTGCTCTTTTGTGGCCATTATTGGCATGTTATTTGACCTATGATTATTATCTTTTAATGGAAAGCAGGCAGATTTGAGTTGAGTTCTGAGTTCTTAAAGGAGCCATAGCTCTCGGGGTTGTGCCCAACCTGAGAGCCTAAGGCCTCCTTCCTTTGTATTGTTATCTTTCTTTCAGCATTATGTTTTCTTTCCTTTACATGCATTCAAACACAGTTTGCTGAGTTAGATTTCTTGGTGTGGTTAAGTAGGACATTGGTAGAAGATAGAGTTGCTTTAGCTGTTTAGAATAAATTGAAGAAGATTGGAGTTGATAAAAGTTCCAGAAAAGGGTTGCTTGCACACTCATTTTCACCTCTTTCTAGGGGCTGTAATTGTAGACAGTGCTACCCAACAAAAACATCGGTTTACATGTTCATGCAATCTTTGATGCAATATCTTGTTTGTAGAAGTGTCCATTGTTGTAGGGAAAAGTATCCGATTCGGATGACCCTATCCCACTCTAAGGGTGATAGTACCTCAGCAACAACTGTAAAGAAAACTACTTAAGGTTTACTTCTTTATGAAAGCAAGAGAGAATGAAGAGATGCACTAACCGTTGTCTTGCGCTTAATGTCGAATCCAAACTCTTCTCTTTGCTTGCTTGCTCCCAGCTCCTTGCTCTTTTGCTGGCCCAGCTACAATGAGATCCTGCAAAATAACAAAGAAGGAAAGTACAAGAAGCATGCAATCATAACTGATTCAAGGATTAGCATAAATCAAATATACAATTATCACAATACATCATTGAAACAAGTGCATATAGAAGAACCTCAATAGCTTTTATTAATGGAAGAAGTAAAGTTCTGAGAGTGTTACAACCATTGAAGGCCCCAATCCAGCAACACCTCCCAGCAGAAAGAATTTCTCCTTTTCACCTCCTTCAAGCAATCACCCAATAGTTCTATAGTGAAACCAACAACATATCATTACTTTGCACAAAATTCCAGCCTCCTGAGCTCATAGGAGAGAGCTCAATATATAGATGAATTGAGAAAGGATGAGTCAGCTTGCAACTGATGTGTAGCTGCCTTGTGTCCTCTCTCTCTTCAGTTGATCTTCAGTTCTTGAGTCCACTTGGAGAACCTTGCTTCCACTTGGAGAAACAGAGCCTTTGACTCATCACAAGGCGAAATCCCTGATCCAAGTGTCATTTTTGGAAGATTCCAGAGCAATGACTCAGTGTGCCACTTGTCCCATCTCGCTCAGCGCAGGTGGCCTTTGTTCTACCTACTTTGCAACGCAGGTACACCATGGAGGAGTTGAGTTTCAGCGCAGAAGCCTAGTGGAGCACCTACTTTGATTTCAGGATTGCTTGTTTTTGAGTGTTTTCAGGTGGAGAACTGATCTGAGAGCTGTTGGTTTTCTGACCTTGTTCCTCTAGGGGTAGGAACATCATGTTTAGGGACTTTGGATCCCTTGGATTATTGACAATTCATGCCTGATGCTGCAAGGCACAAAATTGTCTATAACAGATGCCCCCTAAAGTATGAGTTCGTTTATCGGGTGAAATGCTTTATTAGGAGGATCCGAAGTTCATTCAATCTACTGAGAAGTGTCCTGTAATAAGATACAATACAATACATTATTTTTTCATACTTTTTCATGATCTAGCTGAGACGGGCATTCCCATGCTCAGCTATATAAATTCATTTTGGTACATAGAACAGACGATCGTCTGATGGTAGACTGATAATTCTCTGCTGAAATTATCATCCTTTGAGAAGGATGATCATCTGCTGCAATGATGTACACATCAAATGTCTTTATATCCTGAATATATATCGCAACCCGGATGGATGAAACTAGATCCGGGGTCTTCAATCTCTTCCGATCTTCACTCGATGTACAAGTCGATCCATGTGAGAATTTCTTGAAGTCGAACATGGAAAGACATCGCTTGATTACCGGTCAATGATGTAAACCGTTAACAAGCGCGAGAGGAATCACCGATAAGGATGATGACCCTCAAGGTACGGCAGTACAATTCACATGGTGGGAATAAAGGACTTGGCGTCGACCACCATGCAAAATCTTCTGGTCGAAGGTCATTGATGTATACCTGTCGCCGGAAGTGAGAAACTTGCCATTGAGGCATGCAAGCTTCAAAGTACTGAAGGGGTTGTTCCTAGATCAACTCCTTGGATAATGAGCTGATGTCGACAAGGAGCGATCCGTCAAAGGAGGGCCTTAATGAATCCCACATCATTGACACGGAACGGAGCTAGTGATTGTGATGAGGTGAAAACAAACTGTGATGTATGATTCAGGGTGGCGGTCATGAAATGGATGAAATGTATGGCAGTGGATGGGACACGGTTGACTCTTTGCAGAACGACATCTCTTGAACATATAACGACACTGATGTGATGGATCGGTAGCATTACCCCAACTATGGATGGTGTGGCGAGGACCATGGTGATGAGACCGGTGAATGAAACAACCCAACCCGATGTGATACGGAGGACAAAGTGTCATGTTCAAGAGCGACTTGCTACCATTAAAGCTGTGAGGTTCTCCCAATTTTTCCCCAGTCATTGCTGACCAGTACCTCTTTATTTTTATCAAGCTTGAGGAGGATAACATATGCTTGTTCTATAACCTGCCCTTCGGGCAAGCCCATCGCTATGTTTTAACGAGCCTAGCGATAGGGAAACTCGTTCTCGTCTAAAGACAAGTTTGTCGCTATTTAATGAATTTAACGAGTCTAACGACAAGGATAACTCGGTCCTTTTCATTTTTAGAGAGTCTGAAAAGGTACATAAAGTCAACTCCTGAATTCCTTTTTCGTCATCTAATCCCTTAAGTCCGAAAAAGTATAAAACAATACAGAAGGGATGAATTTTCGATTGCTTTAACGAGCCGAACAAAACAAGCGCTCGATCTTTTTCTGCAATAATCCCTCAGGTCCAAAAAGATTAAAATCTAGAGGAGGGATAGCTCTTCCGGTCGTTTAACGAGCTGGAAGGCCAAAACTCGGCAAACTTTTCATATTTTACGAGTCAGGAGAAAAGAGCTCAAAGAAGACTCGTCTTCTGAGGAACGAGTGATAAACAGGGATAGCAGCAGATTCCAGGTACAGGTTGGAATATTCCAATCACGGCAGTGTCACAAGGATGGCTAAGTGAAATCACTCTTCGCAGCTGTTCCTCAAAATGGGTAAACAAACATATGGAGATGAACGATTGGCCAAATGAATGGATGGAGGTGAGACTGCAAGAACACGACCAAGGGCTTTTAATATGGCTGTCAAAGGTTACATTTACCAAGGTTATTTACCGGTTCATTTTTTCTGGGTGAGCTTGAACTCTAGGGGAAGATTGCTCACAACTTATGTTTATTTTTTAACGAGCATGAACTATGTGCTAAAACTGCTCGGATCTTGCGTTTATTTTTTAACGAGCATGAACTGTGTGCTAAAACTGCTCGATTATACCAGTCATAATACAAGAAATGCCTCAGGTGAGATAGCTATTTTTTAAGGAGCTTTATCTCACGAAGCTATGCTCCTATTTGGCAATTTTTGACTTTTGCCCCACATCCTTTCTTTATGCAAGTTGGAAACGGCTAATCCTACGAGTTTAACGGGTTAGACCTACAGGTTTAAAGGGAGGACCTAAAAATTTAAAAAAATAAATAGTCGTCCCGTGCTTGCATTCCAAAAGGTTCGCATGCCCCCAGGTATAAAGTATAATTTCTAGGTTCGTCCTCTTACTTATTATCCGAAAAATGGTTTTGTTCGCTGCCGCAAACTAAACTCTTTTTTCCGGCGATGTCTATTACTAGGTTGCTAAGGATGGTGACTACTTGTTGCAGCAACTTCATCTCTTTCTTTGGAGGCTGCCCCTACTTATCCTTTAAAACATATGTTTTAATGGGTGAGGCTTGAACTCTAAAGATGGTGGCTACTTGCCGCCACAAATGGATCTCCTTCCTCAGGAGAGCCTAATTTCTAGACAAAGGGAGCCGATTATTTCACTCACATAACTTTGACAAAAGAATTTTATCCTAGAACAACCCTCTCTTCCTTCCTTCAGACGGGGTACGGACTAGTCATATTCTTCTGCGGAAATTAACTTTATACCCAAGGTTTCCTCTGCCCAAGGCAGGCCAGGGTGCATGCCCCCTGGGTCCCAGTTCTTTCTTCCGAATCACTCGCATTCATCGGGAAGTAGAACTAGGGGGGGGAGGCATTCCTTGAGTGAATAAACCGTTAAGGGATGGTATTTGACTATTTGCGATGCGTGATCCTGGAAATGAAAGTTGGTCTACGAGCTTGACCATTCTTCCTTCGTGCGGAAAACACATAACTCTAAAGAGTGAGGACACTATCGCCTCCATGCAATGTATATAGTCTCGTCCAAGGAGTAAGTTATACACTAAGGGTCCCTGGACGACCATGATGTTCATATGAACTGTCTTCCCTTTCAATGTAACTAGAACATTGGGGAGAATCCCTAACGGGTGACTGGTTCCTTTATCAAAACCTGATAGATTTCTTATCTCAGGTAAAAGCGTCGGGCAACCCAGTGCTTTCCAAGCAATAGAGGAAAGGATACTCACAGATGCCCCTTCATCAATGATAGTTCCAGCCATCACCATTCTGTAGATTTGGACGATGATTCTGAATGGGATACTGGCTGGTAACCGGGGTCTGCCTAGTTGATTCCAATCAAAGGATACAACTAGGTTGCTTGGTGGTGGGACCGAATACACGGCCGGATACGACCCTGACGATGTTCCTTCCTGCGATAAAGGAATGGGCGCATTGCCCTGATGCTCATCAGAGTCTGTGTTGATGAAAAGAATATGGACGGTGTCATCCTTATCCTCTTCAGTGAGGGTGTCATTTGAAGATGGGTCTTCAATGACGGAGTCATTTGAGGATGAAACCTCTGAAGGGAGAACCGGGTCAACTGCCGTTTCGACCTTTAGACTTTCGTCTGGTCTGGATTCAGCAGGTTCATTCTCAATGACTGACACTTCAGCTGACCACTTGAACGGGCCAGCTGGATTTTCAACTATCGAGGGATTAGGCACGAGTTTTTGGTATCCAGGAGGAAGTCGTAACGGTGATACCGGACGATCTTCCAAAAATCTCTTCGCCTCATCTAAGAATGGACATCGGTGGATGGCGTGATCGCCTTCACACAACATACAGGGTGATCTTGGTCTCCCTTTTCGTCCTTCACTCTCGCTAGTTGACGGACTGCAATCAACATGACTACCAGAGGTTGATGCTACCGGATTGTGCAACCTGGGGGACCAGTCCCTTAGTATCCGGGGAATACAAGGACAATCACGATGGAAGTGGGTCCCTTTGCAAATGACACATGGCGATTTAGGCCCGGTCAGTGCAGTGTGTGGATTTTTGTCAGATGTCTTTTGCTTGCCCCCAGTCGCCTTCGCCATAGGCCCCTTCTGCTTCTTTTCTCTCTTCTTCTTTTCCTTCTTCTCCATGGGAGGCTGACTTTTGCCGGCTCTACCTTGCGAAGATGAAGGATCAGAGGAAGAATTGTAAGAAGTGGAAGGCTGGGGGGTAGTTCTAGACTGGTCTGACTGTTGATTCGACTGCTCAGGATTAGTGGCGATCTGAACTACATTAGTTGAAAAGAGCCACACAGGTAGGCCAATTGTCAACCCTGGAAGTGACAATGTGGCCATATGAGGCGCACCAACATCTCCCCAAGAGGAGAAGGGATTGGGACTTCCGCCAAGGTGACTTCCTTGGTTGGTGGGCTCCATACTTTTCAACTGAAAGATCAACGTGGGAATAACAGGTGATTATGTTCCGATTAAAATAAATTTTATTAACGACGCTTTAGACACAACTTTGCTTTTTCATGTTTTAAGAGTCGAGAAAAAGCTAAAGATGACTCTAGTCCCCTTCGATGTTTTAACGAGCCCGAAGTGACAAATGCTCGGATGGACTTTTTCAGTTATAGAGTTTGAAAAAGGCCAAAAGAAACTTCTCTGGAGTACTAGGCAGAGGGTGTGCCAAACTTTTCGCGAAACCACAGAATACGTTTTACGGTACGGGTGGTCGATCTTCGTGAATGCTGTGTTCACTGCATCGCGATCAGTAGGGCGGCCGACACGGCTTCCTATGGATAAAGGCTTTGTTCCTATAGGGGTCTCCCAATATATACGCGACAGTACGTGGGAGCACAAGTCCGTATTAGTGCCACCGACTCTCAGGAGGAATCACCCACCTTCGTAGAGATCGACAGTCACTATGTTTAACGACGCCGGAACACGTCTCTACCTAGACCTCTATGTGTTTGCGTTATGTTACAAAGCGTTGTTATGTAAATTGAATTTATTTTAATGTTGATCTTGCTTAGTAGTTTGCCTTTAAGGATCACCACGAGATGTATGTAACAAATTCCTGAATGCAGTCTAAGATGAGAAGCAAACTTTTCAATCTTTCAACTTTGAAAATCTTAACTACTGAGGAGAAGAAAGGCAAATCTTTTCACACAGATCATAGAGCACACACTAATGCAAAATTTCCTGAATCGTCATGCAAACAGTCAAATGCAAAATGCACAATGCATGTATTTTCTTTTCCCTTTCTTAATGTTGATGTATTACAAAAAGAAAGTTGTTATATAACTTTGATTTCGATTTAAAGCGAAAGTAAACAATCTAGTCCAAAATCAAAAGACACCTTAAGATTTACTTGTTTAATCACTGGAAATACATGAAATCAAACCATAATGACGAAAGTAAAAAGACTAATCAGCTATAGACAGCAAACAAGCTAACTCTTTAGACCAGCAAAATGCCTAACACAGGTTCAGATCTAAGAGGCCAAAGCAAGACTAGTTTACTTTCGTTATGGGAAATTGTAAATGATGTAAGAAATACAAAAGAACAAGTACAATTTCGTTATATAACAGAGGCGGAATGATGGCAAGTAAGGTTGGTTTCAGAACAGGTACAAGACTGGTAACTGGCTGCAAAATCTATAGTGAAAACAGGCAAGAAAAAGGGAGGAAACCCCAAATGCACAAGGCAAATTTGGGCCAACGCAGGTGCTGCACAGCCAGTCTGGCTCTCAGCGCAGGTAGCCCCTTCGGGACTTGCGTTGCAAAGCAGGTAGCCTGTGTACTACCTGCTTTGGAAAACGAAAGTTTTGTTTTCACAGTTTCCGAGTCACAATTTTCTCAAAAATGCACAGTTTTTGCTCAAATCAGAAGCAATCAGTCAAGCACACACTAAGGGATGACAAGGAAGATGAAAAGCTATCACTAAGAGCTTACAAGGATCCTTGTAGATCAGCTCTTCAAATCATGAACATGCTCAGAAATGAGCTAGAGTAGCTGCCCTCTACTTCGCTTTTGATATAGTCAAAAGCTTTTCGATTTGGTACTCTTTTGTTCAGGAAATGAATAGCAAAATACTACAAACAATCAAACAGATACGATCCCCAGTGGAGTCGCCAGTTTGTTGTAGGGAAAAGTATCCGATTCGGATGACCCTATCCCACTCTAAGGGTGATAGTACCTCAGCAACAACTGTAAAGAAAACTACTTAAGGTTTACTTCTTTATGAAAGCAAGAGAGAATGAAGAGATGCACTAACCGTTGTCTTGTGCTTAATGTCGAATCCAAACTCTTCTCTTTGCTTGCTTGCTCCCAGCTCCTTGCTCTTTTGCTGGCCCAGCTACAATGAGATCCTGCAAAATAACAAAGAAGGAAACTACAAGAAGCATGCAATCATAACTGATTCAAGGATTAGCATAAATCAAATATACAATTATCACAATACATCATTGAAACAAGTGCATATATAAGAACCTCAATAGCTTTTATTAATGGAAGAAGTAAAGTTCTGAGAGTGTTACAACCATTGAAGGCCCCAATCCAGCAACACCTCCCAGCAGAAAGAATTTCTCCTCTTCACCTCCTTCAAGCAATCACCCAATAGTTCTATAGTGAAACCAACAGCATATCATTACTTTGCACAAAATTCCAGCCTCCTGAGCTCATAGGAGAGAGCTCAATATATAGATGAATTGAGAAAGGATGAGTCAGCTTGCAACTGATGTGTAGCTGCCTTGTGTCCTCTCTCTCTTCAGTTGATCTTCAGTTCTTGAGTCCACTTGGAGAACCTTGCTTCCACTTGGAGAAACAGAGCCTCTGACTCATCACAAGGCGAAATCCCTGATCCAAGTGTCATTTTTGGAAGATTCCAGAGCAATGACTCAGTGTGCCACTTGTCCCATCTCGCTCAGCGCAGGTGGCCTTTGTTCTACTTGCTTTGCAACACAGGTACACCATGGAGGAGTTGAGTTTCAGCGCAGAAGCCTAGTGGAGCACCTGCTTTGATTTCAGGATTGCTTGTTTTTGAGTGTTTTCAGGTGGAGAACTGATCTGAGAGCTGTTGGTTTGCTGACCTTGTTCCTCTAGGGGTAGGAACATCATGTTTAGGGACTTTGGATCCCTTGGATTATTGACAATTCATGCCTGATGCTGCAAGGCACAAAATTGTCTATAACATCCATGCATTCATATCTCTTGGAATGTTTCTTTGTTTTAGTACCATGCATGATTCTCCTTAAGAATAACGTTGTTGTTCATTGGTTTTGTTAAACAGTTAGAATCGGTTAATAATATTTCGGTTGTGTGCAGGACGTGGATGATTTGTTTCGTTTACACTGTGCAGCACTACTCCCTCACTCTCTTGTCTTTCTAAGTCATGCCCAGGCCAACTACTCGTTCCCCAATTAGACCCATTGTCTCTCAACTATTCTATTACCCTCGTTATTCTACCTTTTTCGGCCTTCCATTCCCTCTGCCCTCTTTAAGACAACCTAGCTTAGCACACCCCCTCTCCATCTCATCTCTCTGTCGCTGAGTCATTACAAACTCCCCTCCTACCTCCCTATCCATCCATGCAGCCTCTTCCACTCACCCATCACCCAAAAATCCGATTGTAGAACATCCTGTAGGAATTACTGAACTTCCTGTAGAAATTCTGAACATCCTGTAGAACCCCTGCAGACTTCCTGTAGAAGCTCATAAACACGGTTGCTTGGCATCTAAACTTTGTGAACTTCTCTGAAAGGATGTTAGGGACTCCTTAGACCCTCTCTGAGCCTTCCTGACCTCTTCCAAGCATTTCCCTCCTTGATCTACCCCTGCACAGTAAAGATCCAGTTAGAAGCACATGCATAATAATTCCAACAACTTGAACAAAAATACAAAAATATGTTCTCTTCAGATCAAAGTAGTCTAGACACATGCATCTCACCTTCCTAGAAGTAATGGCATCTCTTCCAGTAGTTTACATTGCCATCTTTGCATTAGTAGGACTAGCTAGTAGAATTAGGGTTTGCTAGGGTTTGTGCTTCTTGTTGGCTTTCAGTTCCTTTCTGCAGTAGGTTAATTTCCTTTGAGTTAGCTTTCGTTCATCGGTTAAAAAGCTTCTTCTAAGAGCTCATAGAAGTTGGCTTGAGCCCTAGAGGACTTGTGCCAGCTGACCAGGTGACAGCTGTGGCAAGAGCTAGTACTTGTGCATACATCACCGTCACTTCCAAGTTTGTTACGAACTACCGGGTTGATAAAATTAGAGAAGGAAGCTCCAGGAGTTGTAGAATTATTGCTATAATACTGGAGCCCATCATCTTTTTGGCACCGTTGCTGGGGAAGCGTCAGAGTATTAGTGATTGTTTCTTTTCTTCTATTTTCCTACTCTCGCCTTCTGCTAAGTAGTTTATTTCATTTCCATTCTGCAAAAGTAGCATAGACATTTCCTGCTTTCATAGATTAACATTTCAATTCCGCAATTTCAATTCCTGCAAGCGTAGGTTAGCATTTCAATTCTGCAAGCATAGATTAGCATTTCAATTCTGCAAAGCGTAGCTTAGCATTTCATTCCTGCAATTTCATTTGAGCAAAATAGAGTAGTTCTTTCATGTTTTCATTTCAATTCCGCATTTCCATTTCAGCAAGATAGTTAGTTGCAGTTCAATCTGTTTTAGTTTTGCAGGTACCAGAAAAAACAAAAGCAATCAAAAGTCTTTTCATTTCATGCCTCGTAGAAAACGAGATAAAATAGGCAAATTCTTACCCAACACCCCCACCACATCACTAAGTCACCCTTCTCTCTTCTTTGGTGACAGTGATCCAGAAGAACCTATAGGTGAACCTCCTGAGATATACGAAGATCCTATTGGAGAAGAAGAGTTAGAGAACACTCCATCTGAAGCCATGGTTGACCATAGGGGAGAAGATGAGAGAATAGAAGGTGCCTTCCCCATCCGAGAGACCAATGGAGACATGAAAATGAAGAACATAAACCCTTCTGCTTTACCTCACTTCCATGGACTGACTACTGAGGACCCTGATACCTTCCTGTTTGAGTTTGCTGTCCTTTTTCGAACCTATGACTATATTGAAGATGAGCAAAAACTGAAACTCTTCCCCTCTACACTTAAGGATGCAGCACTATGCTGGTTCATGGGCTTACCTGGGAACAGTATCACCACTTGGGCCCAGATGCAGCAAGCTTTCAATACTAAGTACCGGGACTACTTGTTATAGACATTTTTGTGCCTCGCATCATGGAGCATGAAATGTCAATAATCACAGGGATCCTCAGTCCCTAAACATGTTGTTCTTACCCCTAAAAGAACAAGGTCATCAAACAACAGCACTTCCAATCAGTTCTCCACCTGAAAACACTTCAAAACAGGCTTATTTTGGATCATGTCAGCTGCTCCACTGAGCTTCTGCGCTGGAATGCAACTGTCCCTCCTTGTACCTGCGCTGGAAGTCAAGATTAATGAAGGCTACCTGCGCTGGGCGAGGTTGGCCAAGTGGCACAGTCATCCTGCAAGGTGTCAACTGCCCAGGAAGCTTCCAAACTGACACTTGGTTCATGAGATTCGCCCTGTGATGAGTAAGAGGTACTTGATCACCATGTGTAAGCAAGGATCTCCAAGTGGACTCAAGAACTGAAGATTAACTGAAGAGGGAGAGGACACTAGTCAGCTCTATGCCAGCCTCAAGCTGACTCATCCTCTTTTCTTCTCTCCTATATATAGAGCTCTTCTATGAGGTCTAAGGAGGCTGGAATTTTGTGTAAAGCAAGGAGGTGCTGTTGGTTTACAGTTAGAGCTATTGGGTGATTGTTTTACTAGAGGTGAAGAGGAGAGTTCTTGCTGCTGGGGAGGTGCTGCTGGATTGGAGCCATCATTGGTTGTAACCTTCTCAGAACCCTGTTACTTCTATCAATAAAGTTTTATATGTTCTCCTATATACTTGTATTGCATTGATGTATTGTATTTACATGTATATTTGATTCACTCTAATCCATGTATCAGTTATGAGTACTTGTATCTTGTAGTTTCCTCTCTTGTTTGTGCAGGATCTGTGTGTAGCTGGACCGACAAAGAGAGCAAAGAGCTAGGAACAAGAAACAAAGAGAGAGGACAAGGATCGACTAAGCGAAAGACACCAGGTTGGTTAATCTTTCTTCATTCTCTCTGTACTTTCATAAAGGAAATCATCAAAACTTTACTTTCAGTTGTTGCTAAAGACTGTCACCTTTAGAGTAGGGATAGGGTCATCCGCATCGGATACTTTTCCCCGCAACAAACTGGCGACTCCGCTGGGGAGCCTAGTATCTTGTTGGTGTTTGTAGTATTTTGCTATTCATTTCTTGAAGAAAAGAGTACCAAATCGAAAAGCTTTTGACTATATCAAAAGCGAAGTAGAGGGTCTGCTACTCTTGCTCATTTACTGAGCAAATTCAAGATTTGAAGAGCTTATCTACAAAAGACTCTTTACTCTTTGTGATAGATCTTCATCCTCTTGATCATCCCTTAGCCTGTACTTGACCTATAGTTTTTTATTTCAGCAAAAACAATGCATTTTTGAGCTTTTTATGACCCGGAAAACTTTGTAGACGTAACTCTCGTGTCCCAGAGCAGGCTGTCCACAGGCAGTCTGCATTACAGCGCAGGTACTCCCTTCGGGAACTGCGCTGAGAGTCAAACTGACAGACCAGAGCCTGCACTGGTCCTAGTTAGCCATTGTCTTGCTCAGTTTTCCCATTGTGTCTGAGTCCTGTTTTCACTGATTTTTTGCTGATTGCTTGCTGGTCATTGTACTTACTGTAAACCACTTCTCCTTGACATTATTCCGCCTCAGTTGTGTGATGAAACTGTGAATGTTCTTTCAGTATTTCTTGCTTCAGTTACAGTTTCCCATTGTGAAAAGCGAACCAGTATAGCTGTGGCCTCTTAGATCCTGAACTGTAAAAGTGTCTTTGTGATCTTAAGAGCTAGTTTTATTACTGTTCATGGCTGTTTGAGTTTGTTTGCTTTTCATTTCATGGTTTGAATCTATACATTTCCTGTGTTTTAAACAAGTCTATCATAAGGTGTCTTTTTGATTGTGGACAAGCTTGTTTATTTCTACTTGAAATTAGATTCAAAATTATACAACAGTTTCCTTTCTGTCTAGCATCAACATTAAGGATAACGAAAAGAAATACATGCATTGTGCATTTTGCATTTGACTGTATGCTTGACGATTTAGGAAGATGTGCATTTTAGTGTGTGTTCTTTGATCTGTGGAAAAAGTTGTGTCTTTCTTTTCCCTCAAGTAGATTAAGGTTTTCAAAGTTGAAAGATTGAAAAGATTTGCTTCTCATTCTTAGATTGCATATAGGAAGTTGTATATATACATCTCGTGGCGAACCTGAAAGGCAAACTGTTAAGAAAGATCAACATTAAAATAAACTCAATTTACATAACAACGCTTTGGAATTTAACGCAAACATCTAGAGGTCTAGGTAGAGACGTGTTCCGGCGTCGTTAAACATAGTGACTGTCGATCTCTACGAAGGTGGGTGATTCCTCCTGAGAGTCGGTGGCACTAACACGGACTTGAGCTCCCGCGTACCGTCGCGTATATTGGGAGACCCCTATAGGCTTTTATCCTTTATCCTTAGGAAACCGTGTCGGCCGCCCTACTGATCGCGATGCAGTGAACACAGCATTCACGAAGATCGACCACCCGTACCGTAAAACGTATTCTGTGGTTTCGCGAAAGGTTTGGCACACCCTCTGCCTAGATCTCCAGAGCAGTTTCTTTTGGCCTTTTTCAAACTCTATAACTGAAAAAGTCCAACCGAGCATTTGTCACTTCGGGCTCGTTAATACATCGAAGGCGACTAGAGTCATCTTTAGCTTTTTCTCGACTCTTAAAACATGAAAAAGCAAGTTTGTGTCTAAAAGCGTCGTTAATAAAATTTATTTTAAGCGGAACATAATCACCTATTATTCCCACGTTGATCTTTCAGTTGAAAAGTATGGAGCCCACCAACCAAGGAAGTAACCTTGGCGGAAGTCCAAATCCCTTCTCCTCTTGGGGAGATGTTGGTGCGCCTCATATGGCTACATTGTCACTTCCAGGATTGACAATCGGCCTCCCTGTATGGCTCTTTTCAACTAATGTAGTCCAGATCGCCACTAATCCTGAGCAGTCGAATCAACAGTCAGAACAATCTAGAACTACCCACCAGCCTTCCACTTCTTATGATACTTCCTCTGATCCTTCATCTTCCCAAGGTAGAGCTGGCAAAAGTCAGCCTCCCAAGGAGAAGAAGGAAAAGAAGAAGAGAGAAAAGAAGCAGAAGGAGCCTCTGGCGAAGGCGACTGGGGGCAAGCAGAAGAAAGCTGACAAAAACCCACACACTGCACCGACCGGGCCTAAATCGCCATGTGTCATTTGCAAAGGGATCCACTTCCATCGTGATTGTCCTTGTATTCCTCGGATACTAAGGGACTGGTCCCCAAGGTTGCACAATCCGGTAGCATCAACCTCTGGTTGTCATGTTGATTGCAATCCGTTGACTAATGAGAGTGAAGGACGAAGAAGGGGACCAAGATCACCCTGTCTATTGTGTGAAGGCAATCATGCCATCCACAAATGTCCATTCTTAGATGAGGCAAAGAGAGTTTTGGAAGATCGTCCGGTATCACCGTTACGACTTCCTCCTGGATACCAAAAACTCGTGCCTAATCCCTCGATAGTTGAAAATCCAGCTGGCCCGCTCAAGTGGTCAGCTGAAGTGTCGGTCATTGAGAATGAACCTACTGAATCCAGACCAGACGAAAGTCTAAAGGTCGAAACGGCAGTTGACCCGGTTCTTCCTTCAGAGGTTCTATCGTCCAATGACTCCGTCATTGAAGACCCGTCTTCAAATGACACCGTCGCCGAAGAGTCGTCTTCATGCGACACCCTCACTGAAGAGAATAAGGATGACACCATCCAGGTTCTTTTCATCAGCACCGACTCCGATGAGCGTCAGGGCAATGCGCCCATTCCTTTATCGCAGGAAGGAACATCATCAGAGTCATATCCGGCCGTATATTCGGTCCCACCACCAAGCAACCTGGTTGTATCCTTTGATTGGAATCAACTAGGCAGACCCCGGTTACCAGCCAGTGTACCATTCAGAATCATTGTCCAGATCTATAGAATGATCATGGCTGGTACTATCATTGATGAAGGGGCGTCTGTGAGTATCCTTTCCTCTGTTGCTTGGAAAGCACTGGGTTCCCCAGCGCTTTTACCTGAGTTGAGAAATCTATCAGGTTTTGATAAAGGAACCAGTCGACCATTAGGGATCCTCCCCAATGTACCTGTTACATTGAAAGGGAAGACCGTCGAGATGAACGTGATGGTCGTCCAAGGACCTTTGGATTATAACCTACTCCTTGGCGGGACTATATTTATTGCATGGGAGCGATAGTCTCCTCACTCTTTAGAGTAATGTGTTTTCCACACGAAGGAAGGGTGGTCAAGCTCGTAGACCAACTTTCGTTTCCGGGATCTCGCATCGCAAATAGTCAAATACCATTCCTAAATGGTCTGTTCACTCAAGATTCGCCTCCACCCCCAGTCCTTCTTCCCGATGAGTGCGAGTGATTCGGAAAGAAAGACTGGAACCCAGGGGGCATGCACCCTGGTCTGCTTCGGGCAGAAGAAACCCCGGGTATAAGGAAGAATTTTCGCAGAAGAATATGACTAGTCCGTACCCTGTCCGTGGAAGGAAGTGGGGTTGTTCTGGAATAGTGTTCTTTTGTTAAAGTTATGTGTTTGGCAAAAGAGTCATTCACCTTTGTCTAAAAAAGTGGGCGATGCCCAAGTAGGAATTCCCTTATCGCGACGAATAGTAACCATCTTTGAATTCAAGCCTCGCCCATTAAAACATATGTTTTGAAGGATAAGCAGGGGCAGCCTACAAAGTAGGGGACTATATTGTTGTGACAGAGGGTAACCATCTTTGGACAACCCAATGATAGACATCGCCAAAGAAAGAGATTGATTTGCGGCAGCAAATCGAACCGTCTTTGGAATAATAAGAAAGAGGCAAGCCTCCCTCAATAATACCAATGTTTTATCTTTGAGTAGTGTTCTTCCATTGTCACAAATAGCTGTTTGTTAAAAGTGGGCCGACGGGAAGCCTGAGTACTGCGTAAGACCCCTTAGAATAACGAGAAGACAAGTATCGTTAACATTAGATTGGCAAGATGACAAGTAACTGTGAACACCCAAAGAAAAGCAGAGGTAGGGGAGAGGAGGGGCAGCCTCGAAATTCTATCCTATACCTGGGGGCATGCAAACCTTCTGGAGTGCAAGCTAGGGGCGGTTATTTATCTGGTTTTAAGATTAGCCGTTTCCAAACTTGCATGAAAGAAGCCTGTGGGGCAAAAGTAAAATTTGCCAAAAGTGAGCATAGCTGTGGTAAGGCATAAGCTCTATAAAAATTGGTCCTTACGAGAGGCGTTCTTTTTATGACTGGTATATCGAGCAGTTTTAGCATATAGTTCATGCTCGTTAAAAAATAAATGCAAATTCGAGCAGTTTTATGACTGAATTTATGCTCGTTAAAAAATAGAAAAGTGTGAGCAAAAGTTTCCCCCAGAGTTCAAGCTCATGGAAAAAATGAACCGGTAAATAACCTTTTGAGATCGTAAATTCATTAGCCATAAGAACCTTGATCGTGTTTTCATCCATCACCTCCACTGTTCATTTGGCTGATCATTCACTTCCATTTGTGTGTTTACCTCTTTTGAGAAACAGCTGCGAAGAGTGATTTCACCTAGCCATCCTTGTGACACTGCCGTGATTGGAAAATTCCAATTTGTACCTGGAATCAATTGCTATCCCTGTTTATCACTCGTTCCTCAAAAGACGAGTCTTCTTTCAGCTCTTTTCACTGACTCGTAAAATATGAAAAGTTTGCCGAGTTTTGGCCTTCCAGCTCGTTAAACGACCGGAACGCTATCCCTCATTTAGACTTTAATCTTTTTGGACCTGAGGGATTATTACACAAAAAGATCGAGCGCTTGTCTTGTTCGGCTCGTTAAAAGTACCGAACACTCATCCCTTCTGTATTGTTTTATACTTTTTCGGACTTAAGGGATTAGATGACGAAAAGGGAATTATGGAGTTGACTTTCTGTACCTTTTCAGACTCTCTAAAAATGAAAAGGACCGAGTTTTCTTTGTCGTTAGACTCGTTAAAATGATTAAATAGCGACAAACTTGTCTTTAGACGAGAACGAGTTTCCCTATCGCTAGGCTCGTTAAATCATAGCGATGGGCTTGCCCGAAGGGCAGGTTATAGAACAAGCATATGTTATCCTCCTCAAGCTTGACAAAAATAAAGAGGTACTGGTCAGAAATGACTGGGGAAAAATTGGGAGAACATCAAAGTTTAATGGTAGCAAGTCACTCTTGAACATGACACTTTTCCTCCGTACCACATCGGGTTGGGTTGTTTCATTCACCGGTCTCATCACCATGGTCCTCGCCAAACCATCCACATTTGGGGTAATGCTACCGATCCATCGCATTAGTGTCGTTATATGTTCAAGAGGGGTCATTCTGAAAGTGTCAACCGTGTCCCATCCACTGCCATACATTATCCTTCATCCATTCATGATCGCCACCCTGAATCATATGTCACAGTTTGTTTTCACCTCCACTAAAGTCATTAGCTCCGTTCCGTGTCATTGCTGTGGGATTCATTAAGGCCCTCCTTTGACGGATCGCTTCTTGTCGACTTCAGCTCATTATCCAAGAAGTTGATCTAGGAACACCCCCATCAGTACTTTGAAGCTTGCATGCCTCAATGGCAAGTTTCTCACTTCCAGCGACAGGTATACATCAATGACCTTCGACCAGAAGATTTTGCGTGGCGTTCGACGCCAAGTCCTTTATTCACGCCACGTGAATTGTACTGCAGTACCTTGAGGGTCATCGTCATTATTGGTGATTCCTCTCGCGCTTGTTAACGGTTTTCATTATTGACCGGTAATCAAGCGATGTCTTTCCATGTTCGACTTCAGCGCAATTCTCACATGGATCGACTTGTACTTAGAGTGAAGATCGAACGAGTTTGAAGACCCCGGATCTAGTTTCATCCATCCGGGCTGCGATATATATTCAGGAAATATAAAAGCATTTGTCATGTACATCATTGCAACAGATGATCATCCTATTCAAAGGATGATAATTTCAGCAGAAAATTATCAGTCTACCTTCAGACGATCGTCTGTCATATGTACCAAAATGTATTTATAAAAGCTGAGCATGGGAATGCCCGCCTCAGCTAGATCATGAAAATAGAATGAAAAATAATGTATTGTATTGTATTGTATTACAGGGCGCCTCCTCAGCACTGGAATGAACTTCGGACCCTCTAGATAAAGCATTTCACCCGATAAACGGCCTCATACTTTAGGGGGCAACTGTTATAGACATTTTTGTGCCTCGCATCATGGAGCATGAAATGTCAATAATCACAGGGATCCTCAGTCCCTAAACATGTTGTTCTTACCCCTAAAAGAACAAGGTCATCAAACAACAGCACTTCCAATCAGTTCTCCACCTGAAAACACTTCAAAACAGGCTTATTTTGGATCATGTCAGCTGCTCCACTGAGCTTCTGCGCTGGAATGCAACTGTCCCTCCTTGTACCTGCGCTGGAAGTCAAGATTAATGAAGGCTACCTGCGCTGGGCGAGGTTGGCCAAGTGGCACAGTCATCCTGCAAGGTGTCAACTGCCCAGGAAGCTTCCAAACTGACACTTGGTTCATGAGATTCGCCCTGTGATGAGTAAGAGGTACTTGATCACCATGTGTAAGCAAGGATCTCCAAGTGGACTCAAGAACTGAAGATTAACTGAAGAGGGAGAGGACACTAGTCAGCTCTATGCCAGCCTCAAGCTGACTCATCCTCTTTTCTTCTCTCCTATATATAGAGCTCTTCTATGAGGTCTAAGGAGGCTGGAATTTTGTGTAAAGCAAGGAGGTGTTGTTGGTTTACAGTTAGAGCTATTGGGTGATTGTTTTACTAGAGGTGAAGAGGAGAGTTCTTGCTGCTGGGGAGGTGCTGCTGGATTGGAGCCATCATTGGTTGTAACCTTCTCAGAACCCTGTTACTTCTATCAATAAAGTTTTGCATGTTCTCCTATATACTTGTATTGCATTGATGTATTGTATTTACATGTATATTTGATTCACTCTAATCCATGTATCAGTTATGAGTACCTGTATCTTGTAGTTTCCTCTCTTGTTTGTGCAGGATCTGTGTGTAGCTGGACCGGCAAAGAGAGCAAAGAGCTGGGAACAAGAAACAAAGAGAGAGGACAAGGATCGACTAAGCGAAAGACACCAGGTTGGTTAATCTTTCTTCATTCTCTCTGTACTTTCATAAAGGAAATCATCAAAACTTTACTTTCAGTTGTTGCTAAAGACTGTCACCTTTAGAGTAGGGATAGGGTCATCCGCATCGGATACTTTTCCCCGCAACACTACTGTAGGTCCAAGGAAACCAAGGGAGAAATATTTCGGATGACCATGGGGAATGATGAGTCTTTAGAGGATTACGAGGAAAGGTTCCAGCTTAGCTATAAACAGGCCAGGTGCACACTTGACCCTGAATCTCTTAAGTTGGTCCTGCTCCGAGGAGTCCCGGAAGACCTCTTAGATACCCTTCACATGCTAGCTGGAGGAGATATTTACCAACTACCTTATGAGGACATAAAGACTGTGTTTAGAAACCACTTTAGGGCAGCTCGGAAGAGAGGTAGAGGAAACCCTCTCTCAGCTGGTGTTCCTTTCTCCAAACATGAGTTTGCGAATCAATTAGAGGATCTCAAGAGTGAGGTGAGATAGACTATCACCATGCAACTTGATACATTCCGAATCCAGCAGAAGAAAGAGGAAGCTGAGAGGGCTTTGGCTATTTTCTACCCTAGGTGTACAAGGAAACACCCTAAGAATGAGTGCCCATTACATTCGGTTGAGGTATGTTTTGTCTGTGAGGAGGACCACCCCACAAACCAATGTCCAACCTTACTTGGGCTTAAAGCCATGTATCAAGGGACAGAAGCGCCCACTGAACCTCTCTATTTCCTCAACCAAAGAAGGCCACATGGACCTAGACCTTACCAACAGGGGATGCAAGGGACACCCCAAACCTATTACAGCCCCAACCAATCTGCTCCTATGCCTTCCTGGGGACCTCCTGTTCATCCTTCCTGGTCTATACCTCCTCCATGGTCTTACCCACCTCAGTACCATACTCAGCCCACTACTCCTCCGTTTCACTCACATGCCCAGCCACAGCCTTAGTGGAATGCACCTCAACCGGGGTGGAGGCCCCAGTACAACACTCCTCTCGCCATTTTGCCTCAACCACCGGCTCAACCACAACCATTACCTCCTGCTCCTCCAAGGCAGCCCCAAATGCCTGCTCAACCGAACCCGAACCCCAAACAACAGACAGGCCCAGCAGGTATATACTAGGGAAACATCATGCCCTACCTATGTTGTGGAGATCCAGGAGATCAATCTGCAATCTGGAAAGACTCTTCCGGATCGCCAACCTCCTCCCCCAGAGGACGAGGAAGATAAACAGGAAAGTGAACCAAAGGCCATTCCACCCTTTCCTGAGATACTAACAGCCACCACACAACCCAACCCAGAGGAGGATGAGCTTCTGGGAGAGCTCAAGCAATTGTGTGTGAAAATACCATTTCTCCAAGCCATCAAAGATGTACCGATATACAACAAACTGGTTAAGGAAAAGTGTTTCAGACATCCAGGCAGGCGAAAAAGAGATGATTCAACCATCAATGTCATAGGACAACTGTCTAATCTTATGTTGGGACAAGTCATCTGCCCAAAGTATTTGGATCCTGGGTGTCCTATAGTGGATGTCCACATCAATGGCACCATCATACCTCACACATTGATTGATCTGGGGGCTGCCATTAATGTGATGACCAGGGATACCATGCTCAAACTCAACCTTCAGGGTTCCTTGAGAAAGACCTCGACAGTCCTGCAACTAGCATATCGCTCCACGGTGACTCCCGAAGGGATCGTAGAGGATGTCTTGGTCTCGGTTGACTCTTGGGAGTACCCTGCTGACTTTTTGGTTCTGCAACCAAAGGCAAAGCTTACTGGATACCCTCTTATTTTGGGAAGGCCTTGGTTAGCCACTACAGATGCTTACATAAGCTGCTGTGCAAGAAACATGACCATCAAAAATGGTCCTATGTCCAAGCAACTAGTCCTGTACCCTCCTTCCCAACCCTTATTAGAGCATGACTTACCACTTTGGTTGGAGGAAGGAGAAGAGGATGAGGTGTACTCAGCACCTTTGTGCACCTTAGACACCACTAGGGGAGGCCTCCCAACCGAGGATGATTTGATTGAGACCTTGATCCAGACACCACCTCCCAGTGCATTGTCCTTAGAGGAATTGGTGGAGGATGCCCAAGCCAGCACCTTAGTGGACCTTTGTGTGACCGACCCCGTCACTCCCAGAGTCAAAAATGTGGAGTTCGGCCCTGAGAGAACGTTAAAGATCAGCTCCTCCCTATCTCCTTCCCAGGAAAAGGAGTTGTGTAGTCTGTTGGCCAGTCATCTAGATGCTTTTGCTTGGAGCTATAAGGAGATGAAAGGAGTCCATCCTTCGGTCTGTACCCATCAAATCTACATCAAAGAAGGTTGTAAACCAGTTAGGCAACCCCAAAGGAGAATGAATCCAGCCCTTAAGGACATCGTCAAGGAGGAGTTACAAAAACTGTTAGATGTCGGATTCATTTACCCCATCTCGGATAGCGAATGGGTGTCCCCTTTGGTGTTGGTTCCCAAGAAAAAGGGGAAGTGCAGAATCTGTGTGGACTACCGAGAAATGAACAAAGCTACCAAGAAAGACCATTTTCCTCTACCTTTCATAGATCAAGTGTTGGATGGACTGGCAGGAAAGGAGTTTTTCTCTTTCCTGGATGGGTTTAGCGGGTATAACCAGATCCAAATCAGCCCGGAAGACCAAGATAAGACCACCTTCACTTGTCCTTGGGGTACCTTTGCTTACCGAGTTCTTCCCTTTGGACTATGCAATGCTCCTGCCACCTTCCAGAGAGCCGTCTTGAGCATCTTTTCTGAGCTGGTCCATGATTCAATGGAAATCTATATGGATGACTTCACTCCTTATGGGTCCAACTTCCAGGAAGCATTGTCCAATCTGGGAAAAGTCCTAACCAAGTGCATTGAGATGAACCTGTCCCTTAGTCCTGAAAATTCTTGATGACTGAAGGGACCGTGCTAGGCCATACCATTTCTTGCCAAGGGTTACAGGTGGATCCTAACAAAATTTCTCTCATCAAGAAGGTTCCACCTCCTCAGAAGGTAAGAGATGTTCGAAGTTTCTTAGGATTATTAGGGTATTATAGGAGATTCATTAAAGACTTCAGCAAGCTAGCCTCGCCATTGTTTAGCCTCTTGGCAAAGGATGTTGAGTTTAAATGGACTGACGATTGTCAGAAGGCTCTGAATGAATTAAAGGACAAGTTGGTGTCTGCCCCAATCTTGAGAGGTCCAAACTAGGCCCTACCTTTTCACATCCACACTGATGCCTCAAACAAAGCCATAGGGGCAGCCTTAGGACAAGTTGAACAAAAACTTTCGTATGCCATCTACTTTGTCAGCAAAAACTTATCCAAGGCAGAACTGAATTACACTATAACTGAGAAAGAATTCTTGGCCGTGGTCCATGCACTGAACAAGTTCCGACATTATATCACTGGCTATCAAACATTTGTACATACTGATCATGCTGCAATTAGATATTTAATGAATAAACCAGATGTGAATGCTCGTATTATTAGATGGTTACTTTTGTTGCAGCAGTTTGACTTGACTATCCTTGACAAACCAGGTAAAGAGAATGTTGTTGCTGACTTCTTGTTTAGATTGGATTTACCTGCAGGTGAGGATGGAACAGTGGATGACCAGATGCCCGCTGAACATCTATTTGCCATTTCAGTACTCTCTCCATGGTTTTCTGATATAGAAAACTACCTTGTTTCAGCACATTTCCCTCCGCACTTATCCTCAAGAGAAAAGAGCAGAATCATCAGAAAGAGTGCCTCATTCACTTGGATCGGGGGAAACCTGTTCAAGCTTGGCCCTGATCAGATTTTAAGGCGTTGTGTAAGGGAGGAGGAAGTCTTTGATATCCTCCTCACCTGTCATGATGGGCCTTGTGGAGGACATTTTGCAGCAAAGAGGACTGCCTTCAAAATCCTGCAAGCAGGCTACTATTGGCCCACGCTTCATCAAGATGTCAGAAGATATATCAGCCAATGTGATCGATGCCAAAGGATGGGGAAACCGACTCCAAGGGATGAAATGCCTCTCCAACCTCAAGTGACTCTTGAGCCATTTGAGAAGTGGGGTATGGATTTTGTGGGTCCAATCAATCCTCCTTCGAGGCAGAGGTCTTACATCATTGTGTGCACAGACTACCTGACAAAGTGGGCAGAAACCAAGGCAATCAAAGCAGCGACAGAAGAAAAGGTGGTCGAGTTCTTAAGAGAAAACATCTTCTAAAAATTTGGTTACCCAAGAGAACTAGTCACCGATCAAGGAATCCAGTTCACCTACAACTTAATTGAAGACCTGCTAGCTCATCACAAAATCAAGCATAGGACTTCCACCCCCTATAATCCTCAAGCAAATGGGCAGGTGGAAGTCACCAATAGAGCATTGGCAGGGATCTTGACTAAGGTGGTGAGCGGCAATAGAAAAGATTGGGCAGATCGCCTGGTTGAGGCCACATGGGCTTACAACACCACTTGGAAGACCACAACCGACTTCACACCTTATGAGCTGGTCTATGGGAAGAGAGCTCTGCTGTAAATTGAATTCGAGTACAACACTTTGAGGATGGCAGCTCAGCTGGACCTGGATCTCAGCCATGCCCAACAAGAAAGGATATTGCAGCTGAATGGATTGGATGAGCACAGAATGCAGGCCCTTATTCACTCAGAAGTGGTTCAACTTCAGAGGAAGGTGTGGCATGACCAACACCTCAATGACAAGCAATTTCAGCCGGGAGATTGGGCACTGTTGTATGATTCCAGGCATAAAGATTTCAAGGGGAAGCTGAGAACCAGATGGTTGGGACCATATGCAGGGGAAAAATGTAATGACAATGGATCTGTTCTTATTCGGACCATTGATGAGGAGGCCATCCCTATGCTTGTCAATGGGCATCGGTTGAAGATCTACAGAAAGCCTCTGTCAAGACAAGAATTCATCAAAACTGTGGAAAAATCAGTGCTGGTCATCGAGAAGGGTTTTGCCTCTGTTTTTGGCATACCCTGAAGATCTTGAAAAAAAAATAAAAATAATAATAATAATAATAAAGATCCTTGGGTGAAAACCTCTCTGAGGCTCCCAAGGCAGATGGTAGGGGTGAAAACCTCATAGAGGCGCCCCTGCTGTCTTTCAAAAAAAAAAAAAAAAGGTTTGAAAAAGACCCTTGAGTGAAAACCTCTCTGAGGCGCTCAAGGCAGATAGTAAGGGTGAAAACCTCATGGAGGCACCCCTGCTGTCTTTAAAAAAAAAAAAAAAAAAAAAAAAAAAAACAGGGACAGCAAGTTCACAATGTGGCAATGCATGCAGGTTGCAGGTATTCTATGAAGGAAAAGAGGTCCCTCAACTCAAAGACAAGGGTCCTTATTATGCTACCAGGTGACCTCACCATCACCCCCTCCGAAAACACTCATCTTCTCCAAGGTCTGGGCACGATTTGATCACAGTTTAGTATTCTACAGGAAGCTACAAACTTTCTACAGGAAGTTCTGTATTTCTACAGGAAACTTCTTGTAGAAGTTTTGGATGGCCCAGAACTAATTGTGTGGGGAGATCTAACGACCGAGGTTCGGCATAGAGGCATGCAAGCTACTATTTCCTCCATCACACACTGCTGTCACCTCCTTCTACCACCCCAGTTGCCATGCAATGAAAAAAACCTGCACAGTCAAAACAGAACATTGAATTATCAGAGGGAGCGCTTCTCAAATAAATGAAAAAGATGCAGAGATACCATGCAATACTTATCAAAGCCATCCGAGGGCCCTGCGATCGTGACTGTGATGCCACCGCCTCCGCTGTCTCAGCATGCACCCGAGGAAGAAAAACTGCTACAGGACATCCTACAGGAATCCCGTAGCAGTTCATCTAGCTAGGGTGTACACCATTAAATCGCCTGCAACATGCAATAATAGAGCGGGCACATGCAGCCGAGTCACAAGCTTCGTCATCAGCGGAAATCTGCAAGGAAGGACCCCCGGGCCCGTGCAAATAGCAGTAGCAAGCAAATTTAATCACCATCGTCCTGAAACCTGGAAAATCATGTCGCGGCCGCACAGGTAAGTGCCTCGCCCTTTCTTTCGTCAAATTACATGAATACTACTCTAGAATGTTTGCAAGTATGAAATGAACGGGTTGAGCAGTCGAATGGCCACTCAACTAGCCACGACGACCAGTCAGATGGTCTAGTCGGATTTGTAAAGTGGTGGTCGTGGCAAGAAAAACGGGTAGTGGACACATGAGAGGCGTCCAGTCAGGGAGAAGCGCGATTTAACGAAAATGCGGCGGCAGATCTGCGGGGAATGATGCGGAAGTTGGGGAGATTTGCAATGAATGAGTAGGTGACGTCGTCCAACGGTCCGGCAGGGACAGATCACCCCTGCGCCACGATTTTGGCCGGGATTCACATCTATCGGCTAGATCGCCACCACATGCATTTATCATCAACCGTTTTGAAGTCGAGTGAGCGTCCGAATTTCTCTGAAGCTCATTACTCCAAGTCTTCGGCTTGTTCAAACGTCTGGTAGCGGCACAGAAGGCGCAAAACCACTACCGTGCTCTCCAGAACCCGTGCGCTGCTTCTACAGGAAAGCTACGCTACAGGAAGCTCACTGCCACAAGGAAAATTGGTTTCTTCACGTCAAAGGTGGCGAATTGGAAAAGGTAAGCCTGAACCTGTCCCTCCCATGCAATTGGTTTCGAGGGTGGCAGAGTCGATGTTCTCAAAAACGTAAAACTACAGTCTGATCATAAAAATTGCAAGCATTGTCTTCCTTTTGCATGAATTGTCGTCGAAGTATATGTGGGGTTTTCTACAGGATGTGATTTGTAATTAAGCCTTGTTAAGGCTCATCTGTAGATAGTCTTCGCGAATTGTGTGCGTGGCAGAGGCGTAGTTCTACGCTCTGTCCCAAAAGGCTAATTTTTGATACGCACCTGCCACCTCCAGCTAACATAGCAGGTTTTCACCATGCCGGTTAGATTCATTAGAAAGGAACCGACCGACTCAAAGAAACTAAGGGAGAACCCTGAGGTGGTAGAACTGTTCACTCGTGCGCGATGGATGTTGTTCTGTGACAAACTTCAAGGATATGATGATGAGGTGGCAGAAGAGTTCTTGCGAGCTCTGAAGCCAAAATCAAAAACGCTGGCCACCGTCAATTTCAAGGGTTTGAGACTCAGACTCACCCCACAGTTCATCAGCAGAGTCACTGAACTCCCAATGGGAGTACCGTGGGACAAGGAGGAGAGGAAATTAGGCCAAAAGGCTAAAAAGGAATTCTTCCCACCAGAGGAGAAATTCTTAGAGGATAAGAACGGGGTTTCAGAACTAGCTTACAACCACTTTGGAGTGAGGTCAGCCTCCAAATTATGAAATACATCACATGCGAAGGACGGTTCAGCATTGTATATGGGTACCATTTCCGGCTACTCATAGAATTAAGGCATCAGATGGACCTACCTGCAGAAAACAAACTAAGTATTCCCTACTTTCTACTGCAGTCTATGACTGAATGTGCCACCAAGTTAAAGGAAGGCACGCCAGACCAGGTAGCCCACCATGGGCTCATTAAGCTCCTCGTGGAGGATGCACTCCACACATACAAAGTCCCTCTCTCGTGGGAAGCCTTCCGGAATCTGACTAAGGATGGTGATATAAAAATGTTGACCGAAGAGCTTGGCTCCTCCAGCAGCGAGGAAAAGGAGTCAGTACGCGCAGAGAAGAAAGGGAAAGGCCAAGAACCCATGGCCAAAGCACCGAAGAAAGAACAAAAAGGGAAACAAGAGAAGGATGACAAATCTACATTGACACCCAGGGAGAAAAGGTTACAAAGTAGGGTGGACAGGACTGAACCCGTCCACGTCAGTAAAGGCACCTCGACAGTAGCCTCAGCAAAGTCAAAAAGCACAACACCCGCAGTCAAACAAGCTAAAACGGTGCCACCTGTTTCTACAGGAAAACCAAAAACGGCTTCTACAGGAAGCCAGAAATCAGCTGATAAAGGGCCTTCTACAGGAAGCCCTGAGAAAGGAAAACCAAAGGAAAAGAGAGCCGACATTCTTGCAAGGGAGGCAGCAGCCATGCTGGCCGCCCTTAGTACACCTCCTAAGCCGAAGGAAAAACGAAAGAGGGAGATCCCTCTGTACTTCAAAGCCAGGAGAAGTGTGAGAATCAAAACGGGCAAGCCACAGCCTCCATCCAGCAGCCCAATTACTATAGAGGATGCCCCTACTTCGCCCAGGGAGAGGTCCCCCTCAAAAATATCAGTCACTTATGAGAGGGGGAGCCCAAAGACAACCACGTGGAAAGAGAGAATGGACAGGTTGGCTTCAGAAGCCCAGCTACAGGATGCTGAGGCTGCTCTACAGGAAACCTTAGCCCGGCTTAAGGAGGCAGAGAGAATGGAGGGAGAGGCACCCTCATCACCACCGAGGGAAGACGAAGTAGAGCCGCCAAGAGAAGAAGATAAAGAGCATATTCCAGAGCCTAGTCCTCAGCCAAGTCTGAGCTCATATTATAACTTCTTAGAAGCTAGAAAAATTATACCATAGAAATTCACTGTGCCACTTTTCTTTGCATTGGAGGAAGAAAGGGTGAGAACCCACACGTGGATGAAAATAGCCAAATCAAAAGGTGTGGTGGATATAGGCCCCTTGGAGGAACAACTCAAGGAGGCACGAAAAGAATTAGCTATGGCTAAACACGTGGCAAACTGCTAGCGGGTGTTCCTACAGGAAGAAAACGAGAAGCTTAGACTGCAGCTACAGGAGCTGAAGAAGGAAAAGGGCACATCCTCAGGGGACACTACAGCAGAACATCAAGGCAGGGAAGGACTGCAAGTCGGTCTCGAGGAGCCAGCCTCGCATCTACAGGAAGGGGAACTGCAAGCACAAATTGAGATACAAGCTCTCAAAAAGCAGTTGCAACAAAAAGAGGCACAACTGGCTTGCATGGCCAGTTGGGCCATGGATGCTATACAATCCAGACAGCTGGCCAAATCCTATGACCTGTACCTACGAGACCAATGGCTGAAATTTCAAATCAATGCATTAGCGCAAAGGGGTATCTCCCAACTCCAAGAACCGCAGCAGTTAACAACGTTATGTAATAGCAGTTCATCAGAGGATAAGGCCAAAATCTCGGAGTTCTATCTCCATAATTTGGCCCTTCCTAACGTTACTACATGGGATCCCAACACAGTTGTAGGGGATATGCAATTGATGGCATTTGCCTCATGGTTGAACCATGAAGAGAAGAGGGCAGCAGAAGTCAAGGAAATCATGGACCGAGAATTACATGAGCCACTGTTGATCAGAGCAGAGCCAGGGGATCCCACTGCATTGATAACGGCCCACCAACACTTAGACACCAACCCTCAAACTTTATTGAAATACATGGATCAGCAGGCACAGGCCATAACCCATTTCAAGGATATGGAGCGACTATTAGGGGACAATTGTGTTCATGCTTGCACCCACCGATGGAACTCTTTGTCCCACAGCCTTAAAATCAGAGAATAGCATACTCCAACTCGAATGAGGGAAGCTCTAGCACAGGTTCCCCTTTACAAGAAATCCATACAGAACCTCCAAGCCAATTGGATTGGCCTCAAGCTAAGCCCACCTCTGCTGTTAGGATTGATGGAAGGCAGCACAGAAAAAGAAGAGAAAAAGTAGTGGGAGGAGGTGGAAAGGAAGGCTAGGTTCCGTGCCAGTGAGGAGGAGACCACTTCAGAGGCCTGGGATGTGAGGGTGGTAGTGAAAGCAATGAAGGACGAGGAGCTGGATTAGTTGCTCAAGGATGAGAAATCATTTTAGCTGGGGGGTGATGATGAGTCCCAAATTTGGTAACATTTTGGGCTCATTTGGCCTAACTACCCTTGCTCAACCCTTCATTTTTCATAACTTAAGCATCATTTTTTAGTATATTTATGTCATTTGTACGAATAAGGGCAGTCACTATTCCTAGGTGGCTAACACGTGCTTATTTCAGGTTTTTTTTTACATTTAATGGAGCAAAACCACACAGATGAGGGCTAGGAGACAGCCAATATGGGGTTGAGGATTTGTAGGAGGATTGTCCACAGCATTAAATGGCCTTCCTCGGGATTTTCACCCCCAACTCCGAGCTCTGACAGCCACCACAGCCGGATCTAGCAGGCAGCCAAACGGATTTTGAGGAAGCAGCAGTTCACTCTTAGTTTGTTCAGCCAAGCACCACTGATTTAGGAGGCCAGCTTGGGGCCTCGAGATGTATAAATGATAGGGCTTTAGCCTTCGAAAAGGACTTTTGAAACCTTGTTGCACATTCTGGATTACGAGCTGCTAGCTCTGTTTTGCTCTTTTGTAGCCATTATTGGCATGTTATTTGACCTATGATTATTATCTTTTAATGGAAAGCAGGCAGATTTGAGTTCAGTTCTGAGTTCTTAAAGGAGCCATAGCTCTCGGGGTTGGGCCCAACCTGAGAGCCTAAGGCCTCCTTCCTTTGTATTGTTATCTTTCTTTCAGCATTATGTTTTCTTTCCTTTACATGCATTCAAACACAGTTTGCTGAGTTAGATTTCTTGGTGTGGTTAAGTAGGACATTGGTAGAAGACAGAGTTGCTTTAGCTGTTTAGAATAAATTGAAGAAGATTGGAGTTGATAAAAGTTCCAGAAAAGGGTTGCTTGCACACTCATTTTCACCTCTTTCTAGGGGCTGGAATTGTAGACAGTGCTACCCACCAAAAACATCGGTTTACATGTTCATGCAATCTTTGATGCAATATCTTGTTTGTAGAAGTGTCCATGCGTTCAGATCTCTTGGAATGTTTCTTTGTTTCAGTACCATGCATGATTCTCCTTAGGAATAACGTTGTTGTTCATTGGTTTTGTTAAACAGTTAGAATAGGTTAATAATATTTCGGTTGTGTGCAGGACGTGGATGATTTGTTTCATTTACACTGTGCAGCGCTACTCCCTCACTCTCTTGTCTTTCTAAGTCATGCCCAGGCCAACTACTCGTTCCCCAATTAGACCCATTGTCTCTCAACTATTCTATTACCCTCGTTATTCTACCTTTTTCGGCCTTCCATTCCCTCTGCCCTCTTTAAGACAACCTAGCTTAGCACACCCCCTCTCCATCTCATCTCTCTGTCGCTGAGTCATTACAAACTCCCCTCCTACCTCCCTATCCATCCATGCAGCCTCTTCCACTCACCCATCACCCAAAAATCCGATTGTAGAACATCCTGTAGGAATTACTGAACTTCCTGTAGAAATTCTGAACATCCTGTAGAACCCCTGCAAACTTCCTGTAGAAGCTCATAAACATGGTTGCTTGGCATCTAAACTTTGTGAACTTCTCTGAAAGGATGTTAGGGACTCCTTAGACCCTCTCTGAGCCTTCCTGACCTCTTCCAAGCATTTCCCTCCTTGATCTACCCCTGCACAGTAAAGATCCAGTTAGAAGCACATGCATAATAATTCCAACAACTTGAACAAAAATACAAAAATATGTTCTCTTCAGATCAAAGTAGTCTAGACACATGCATCTCACCTTCCTAGAAGTAATGGCATCTCTTCCAGTAGTTTGCATTCCCATCTTTGCATCAGTAGGACTAGCTGGTAGAATTAGGGTTTGCTAGGGTTTGTGCTTCTTGTTGGCTTTCAGTTCCTTTCTGCAGTAGGTTAATATCCTTTGAGTTAGCTTTTGTTCATCGGTTAAAAATCTTCTTCTAAGAGCTCATAGAAGTTGGATTTAGCCCTAGCGGACTTGTGCCAGCTGACCAAGTGACAGCTGCGGCAAGAGCTAGTACTTGTGCATACAGCACCGTCGCTTCCAAGTTTGTTACGAACTACCGGGTTGATAAAATTAGAGAAGGAAGCTCCAGGAGTTGTAGCATTATTGCTACAATACTGGAGCCCACCAGTACTTAGGCCCATGTTGCTTGAAAAAAAATAATAATAAAAGAGAAAAAATATTTATGAAGGGGTTTCACATTACAAGGCCGCAAGGACAAAATAGTAATTGTGTTTGAGAAAGAGGCCAAGATAACAAGCATGATGGGGGAGAATCCTGGTAAAATAAGAAAAGATGGAAATAGGGAGGCATTAAAAGAAAAGCTAGAGGAAGAAAAGGGATGACACCCATTTGAACTTATGCAGGCTATAGGTAAACAAATAGGGAGACTGAATCGAGGATTCAGTGAGAGCTTTCAGCATTCAATGCTGAAGAGAAGATAAGGGGATTGCTTCTCTATCCCTAGAAGTTGTGGGTTGAGTTGGTAGTCTTTGAATACCTATAACATCTTGGGTTCCCTAGATGTTGTGGGTTGAGATAGGATCCCTGGAGCCTTATAATATCTTGGGTCAATGGAGGTTGTGGGTTAAGAAAGAGGTCTCTCAAGCCCTCTAACAACCTGGAGGTTGTGGGTTGGGATGGAATATAAGGAGACTTGTAACATCATGGCTCCCCTTGTGGCTGTGGGCTGAGATGGAAAATTTTGGAGCCCTGTAATATCTTTGAAAGAGGACATCATAAAGAAAGAGCAAACGAAGACCTGGGTGAAGACTTGTGGTTACTTCCCTATGGGTATAGTGGATTTTGGACTCCTTGGAAGGGGTTGAATCAATGTGTTTGAACTTGGAGTGAAGTGGAATACATATGGACTCCTTGTGTTGACAAAGGACATAGCAATCTACTAGTGGCATTGAGGAAGGAGATCCTCTAGAGTCCCTTTTTGAGTGGGAAGATGGTGTTTTAATCCCTTGAGAAATCATCCCCTCATACTCTGGAATCCGGCTTGGGGCTGAAAGGATGCAACTATCTATGGTTGGGTGGAGATTCCTTTTCCCAGTCTCAATTTCCCTGCAAGTTCAATGATAAGTATTTATATATGCTTGCTTACCTCTTAATGAATAACGATGCATTGTGGTGTCAGATGGTTCTAGATTTAGGAACTATAGTTGAGTTGTATATGTGTACACATGTGGTTAAACCTTTATGCAGAAATGTCACTGATAAATGTGTTGAATGTGTTTGTGCATGTGTTATCTCTTGAATGAATGAAACTAAATTAAAAGTAAAATAATAAGTGAATAACTTGTTGGTGGTAAACGTAGAAAATCTAATGCATAAGAAGTGTAATGAACAACGTGATATCAAAGACTAAGATATAATGATGAGATGAACCTTAATCCGAATGAAATTCTTAACTTTGTTAAAAAAAACACATAAATAAATACAAATTAACTCCATGACATGTTACAGGTCGTAAAAAAAGCCATAAGGGCTTGGAATAAAACTTGAAATCAGCGGGCTCAGAGACCCTTTATTAATATGCATATTACATGAAATATCCTTCTCTTAGCAGGGTTTGCATGTTATTATAGTCATTTTTTTCCAAGTTACAAGTTTTTGGCCACATGGCAAGAAATGTATTAATGTTGAGGGAAGTTTCCCCTGGGGCCAGTCAATCCATTTGGCTTTACCTAAATGGCCTTCAGCCTTGCATTCCAACAAGATAGATATATGTTGTTGGCATCTTAGTATTTCCAGTGAGGCACTAGAAGGCTCTGTGTGGCACCCTAGAGCTACTTATAGGCTCAACATGGAGTCAAATACTATTGGTGTGTGGTAGGATAAATAATAACCTATCAAAATATTGCTCCAAGCTTGTGGTAGGTAATATACATACGAGTGCCTACACCATCATACGTGGGATTCCATATCTGAGGGTAGGTAAGACCCACAAGCTAAGAACCCATTGGAGAATATACCATCCAAGCTCAAGAAAGGTAACACCATAGAACACCTTAGGTAGCCATTGGCATAGTTATGAAGACTTGATGTGGATCTAGAGGTCTACCAAACCTCTAAGATAGAGCCATGGCTAAGAAGACTGGCTCAAGGAAGGTTGTGTAGTAGCAGAGCTTGCCTTTGGGGCAATCACGGAGATCCCCTTCAGACACTTCACATAAGCCAGAGTTGAGATCCCTTTACCAATCCATGGTAGGGACTGAGAGGAAGGACTCGTTGCAGCACAAACGAGTGAAACCCTAAACGTATAGGAAAGTATTGGATATCCTTATTCCTTTGCAGATCAAAAACCTAACCAAGAAAGCTTCATTTGGCATGGCTGAATCTATCCTTACACGATTGGTCGGGAGAGTGGTGACGTGGTCAAAAGCCCAAAGAACCTTGATCCCATAAGTTGTTTTAATTAAGTGTCAGGAAGTCAATTTTAAATACTATTGGGGCCAGTGACTATCAAAAGATAGTGAAATAATTTTCTCATTTCCCGGGACTATTATGTTAGAAGATCAGAAACCTCGAAAGGGTCAAGTCCAATAAGTTGTTTCAATTGAGATTTGGGAACTCTGTCAAGTGTTGGAGCAGGAACCGTCCACTGACAGAATCTCGTGATGGAGATTCGAGCAAAGGTTAGGAACTCGAAAGCTTGGAATTCCGTAAATATTTTAATTTCAATTCTATAGGGCATCAGGGACCAGGGGACTAGGGACCATCAAGAGACGATGTCATAAAGACTTTCCATTCCTAATATTTTTAGTCAATAGAGTTGTGGGACTCACGAAGAGAGACACGGTTTGGCAGGCTTTCTCTGTCATAATTGAAAAGTAGCCAATCAAGTAATCAAGTAAGAATTAAAAGCTAGGATTTTCAAGGCAGTGGGCCATACCTAGGAACCCAATATCCCGTAACATTTTTTAAATTTTATTTAATTGGAGTGTCAAGCATCCGGGGTTGTGGGTACATAACCAATGCATGGTTGTGGGGCCGCAAGGTTCATTTAGCCCAGAGGTATTGTAACAAAGCGTCATGGTTATGGGTCCCATGAGGGAGTGATCATGTGGGAATGTTTCCTTGTAAAGGACATGTAGGCCATTCTAAAATAACATAAGCCAATAACTATTTCTAACTGAATTTTAGAAAATAGTCAGGGATCCAAGATATTGGGGATGAGTTGTGAGATGGACCAAGAGGTTGGAATCTTATTAGGGAATTTTAAGTGCATTCCTAAGAGTTTGAGGAACTCAAGGTCATGATATTGTACAAATATAAAAGATCCCAAATGGTTTTTGTGACTATTTCCCTTTTTACTCCTCTTGTTGTAATTCTGTAATTTTAATAGGGATTTGATCCTATTTGTTCAAAGGAAGTGTCTAAGCAGGATAGTTGGACAAAATAATTTATACCCCATTCCTCGAATGTGAAATAAGGGTTTGGGTATGTTACATATTTCACCATGGGAGGTCGTTAGGTTTGGCGAGGCCAGTCTTGCAAAGATTCAACTGGTTCAAGCCCTAACTCCTTATACACTGACCTCGTTGGGGACATGCAAAGAAAATTAGAGAAAGAGCATACCGCTTTGATACCATTGATCCAAATTCATCTAGGAATGAAATGAAATAAAAATTTAAACAGAAGCATAGAGCTATATAAAAATAACTTCAATTCATTAATAACAAAATATTGAAAATTGTTTACATGCATAATGGAAACAAAATAGCTTGAGCGATGGTAGTTTATCTATGAGAAGAGATGTGGCGACTACATTCCTATAAAATGTGTTACAATGAGGCTTTTAGGCATTTTTATTATTTAGAAATAAGTGAAAAACCCAAACATCCAAAAACCTAACCATAGGAGATGAAGCGCCAAAAGTTTGTGGGCCCCATTGGGGTTAGTTGGTACACCAATGTCTTGGGGTAGTAACTTTGGTATACAATATTCATTTGTTGTGTATGATACCTTGTTAGAAACATTTGTATGAGGAATACAAATTTTGACTGAAAACCCCTTCTATTGGAAATGATTTTTCACATTTTCCAAAAAAACAACGTCGTATAGGACCTCAAAATGGCTCTGGAATTTCAAGACCCGAAAAACTACCAAAAATAGTAAATTGTTCTACAATTAAGCAAACTGAAAGAAATAGTGTTGGGGGTCTAAGTGGAATAGGAAAGTGGCCACAAATATCCACTTGGATCAATCAATATTTTTGACTCATGGTGAATCTCTAAAGGCCTAACTCTTTATGAGTAATTCTAGGCATGATGCTTAATGTGCTCACACAACCAATATGGAGAGTTTGAGCTTGATGTTGAGAGAAACCCACTCAACTAAGTGATTCTAGACCTCTAGGACCATTCTTCCTAATTCTAGTCAACATACTCGACACGTGAAGAATGATTGTCCTCTGTCGGACCTTTCTCCCTAATCCTAGTCAACATACTTGACAATGGGAAAATGTATGTCCCTGGTTTTATCACATCAATGCTTTGGACCATTCTCTCTAATCTTGGTCAATATAACCTAGGGAGAATGATTGTCCTAGATGTTTCAATTCCATCACTTCCCTCTTTCTAAGAAATACATGCCCAATCACTCCAGGCTTTTCCTCGAAGTAAACATAGTTCATCCTAGGACAAATGCTTTGTCAACAATCTACTTGATTGTAGAACATTACTAGAACCATTGTTTGAGACATATCTCAAACCATAAATTATTATTCCATGACCAATTGTACCATGTTGGTACTTAAAACATGTTGAGCCACATGCCTTGGCTCAACCATAGATTGATCAACTTCATCTATTGGATCCATCACCATGGCTATTTTCTAGTTACCCTAACTGGGTGCTCTTTTTCAAACAGTTCTTGTTATGGAAATCCTGGATGCTCCCTCTATCACTGCAACTTTCTAGATAGTTTTATATATCAGTTGTCTATCCTGACATTCCATTATCCCAAAAATATATTAGGGATCTCATTCGTACACTTCAAGGAGGTAATGCATCAAATCTATTTCTTACATCTCAAACTCAGAAATTAACTCCCTTTGAAGCTAGAATATGGTTTCCTGAGTAAACCTTGACTACTCCCTTTTTCACATGATTCCTTTTGCATCCATAAGGAAAAAATAATATATTATCAACTTTTATCCATCAATCCAAGTCTAAGGTACATTCTTCTATTTGTAATCAAGAGATTCCTTCATAATCCTCAAAGCCTTGAGGTGGTCCCATGTACACTTCATCCTCAATTTATTTAGGGAGAAAAATGGCCTCTACATCCATATGATGTAACTACATAACATAAGAAACAATAATTTTAAAGTGTACCTAGAAATTTGGACAAAATGTCATTTAACAATCCTCTCCCTCTTTCTGGGAGCACCTTCTAGTCTCAAATCTCACTACGTACTTATCTATGTTCCCAATTTGTTGCATGTTAGACCTTGTAGATCCATTAAGAAGTCATCACTAAATTCCCTTTGTCACAATCAAGGTATACTCCAAACTTTTTGATATACCTACTCCTTATAAGCTCAAATCTCATATAATACAATATCCCTCAACACAAATCACCGATTCTGGGAGATTCCTCTTGTCACAAGCTTTGCTTCATTCTTCCACTACTTCCATCTACAACCAGAGCCTTGGAATCATTCTCCATTTACCTGCAATCCTCACTATGAGGCCATGGAAGAATTATTATAACCCAGAAAAAGAAAAAAAAGGCAACAAGCTAATAATAGTAAAGAAACAACAACAATAATAATTAAGGAAGAGAGATATAAATTACTTATCTTTTGAGGATTATAGGGAAATGTTAGCTCCCTATTGATCATGGACTCTTTTCATCCATATTGTAAATTTATCAACATTTTCCTCATCATCAACATGATTTCATTCCTTCCTTGCATGATATAGGGTTTGATATTTCAACAGAAACATTAATACAGGTCTAGCTTCAATGCCTTATTTACAAACTCTAGATTTTCATATCAAAGACTTTCATTCTTCTAGGATTTACAAAACCCTTGGTCCTTACAAGTAATTCAAAATTGTTATTGTAGCAACAACAATATTTATGTCATGTGTCAAGCTAGGAGTAACTCCATGAATGTAATTGTTTTTTCATTAAGAAATAATATGAATATATACAAGGAGAGGGAGACTATTGGGTTTCATCTCCCAATGTCTCATCATCTTCCAGATTCCCTTATTTTTCTATTTACATAGGTTTTCCTAATACAAAATATTAGGTGTCAACATTCCCTCCCTTATTCTGAAGGGATGTTGGTGAGTCCAAGAATCATTCTAAATCTTTCAAACTTTTCCCTTCCAAGCGCTTTGGTGAAGATGTCTGCAATCTGCTCATTTATAAAACAATGTCATAGGTGGATTGTTTTGGCCTCAACATGATGTCAAAAAAATGGTATTTTTTGTATTGATGTTCTTCATTTGATCATGAAATTTTGGGTTCTTGGCCATGTTGTGAAGATAAATCCCCTCTGCAGACACAGGCGATCTCTCTAGCCCAATGAGTGGGTCTAGCAACAAACTAAATAGACTAACATACACTTTTCTAACTTATGTTTAACAAACGCAGAGAGCGAGGGAACTACCTCGCTTTGATATTAATCGCTTAATCTTTTGGAGATGACATTTATTCCTTCACTTCCAGGTTCGCTCCTTACTTTTTATTCACGTCCGAGTACCTGCAAGAAAGATCAAAGAGAAATGCAAGATGCAAGAGAATATATGGCATACACCAAACATAAAATACTCAATAGATTAAGGAGTATTAAGCTAAAACCGTAAGCATTTACAAAATTATGGAAAGTGAACATCAGATGTATATATTAATAAGTTAAAAAGGGAAGGATACAACCTATGCCTTGATGTTGGAGACCTCCTTCTAGTGGATTTCCAAGTACAAGAAAAGACTCTTCAAGAACTCCTTCTCCATGTGAGAATGGGCAACATTTGGGCATAATCTCAGTATAGGAATGCAGGTAATCAATGACCAAACATTTGGGAATGGAAGGGAGTTGATTTATAGGAAGGAAGAGGGATTTAGGGATCCATAAAAGAGGGAGAAAGGTCCACATATCAAGGGGAAAACGAATAAAGATAAGATCAAGAGCTCCAAATGGGAGAGCTCAGCCATATCCACAAAAACCAATATCTAGCTCGCTCTTCTTGAAGTTTCTAGCACACGAAGCTTCTCCCCCATTTTGGGAAAACCTACTAGAAGAGGTTCAGCGTGGGCTTTAATATCAAAACCCATGCTGGAAGTGCTAGGGTAAAATAGTGCAACTTTCCATCAGCACGGGAAAGCAGTGGAGAAATATGTGATGGCCTTAAAAGTTATGGTTTTAGCTAACCTTCTTCAGAATTGAATCATGGGATTTTTCCTTTGGTTTTTCAAGGATGTTTCTGTTTGTGTATCATGATTGATATACTTCATAATTTTCAAAATTTTGGCAGTTTGGGATATGGAACAGGAAGTGAACAGGAGGTGTGACAAAATACCATGTAATAGATTCCCCCTAAATCGTGAAGGTATAACATGGAGTGATGGTTGAGATTCTTTACGAGCCAAGACAAGGACTAAAACAACACCATTAAGAGACCTGCAAATCAATAATATACATATACATATACATATCTGACATCTCTGATAAACTTGCCTAATGATACATGAATAGGCATCTAATGATACATGAATCCATGGTACGGATGCAACCATTTGAATAAAAGGGATCATGTTTATGGATCCACGATATGGTTGTAGCCATACGAATAAAGAGGATCATATATATGGACCCGTGGTATGGTCGCATCCATTCGTACAAAGGAAAACATGTGTACAATCATGAATAACTCATAACTCCACGCAACCTAGATTTTATCAGACAAAATCCAAGGTCTTTCACTCCATCTCAGCTCGATAAATGTATGAATTTTAACATGCCAATAGATGTGTCTAAGTCGAACATGATAGAAAACCACTTGATTACCGGTCATTGATGTACATCGTTAATAGGAACAAGAGAAACCACCAATAATGACAAGGGCTCTCAAGGTACAATCAACACAATCCATGAATATGAATAATGGAGTTGAAGTCGAACACCCATGGAATCATCCGATCGAAGGTCAATGATGTAAACCTATTGTCGAATTCGAAGAACTTGCCATTGAGGCATGCAAGATCTAAGGTACCAGAAGGGAGTTTCTAGATCATCTTCCCAGATAATGAGTTGAATTCCACAAGAAGTGATCTGTCAAAGGAGGGCCATAATGAATCCTGTTAGATACCTATACCAATAGGTTTCATATTTCATGATTGGAAAAGAAAGTTCCAAATATGCTCTGCTTTGGTGATGCAAAGATCCCATATTTCCAAGAGAATAAAATATGTGTACATAGCTTGATGTTGACTGAATTTTGATGGATGGTCCAACAGCCTAATCTGGATCATGCCATATTTTAATTTCTTGTCATTAGAATAGATAAAGAAGCCTGTCCAAACTGTTTAACCTTGGCAGGCCAGTAGTTAGTTAGAGAATTAAGGTTCCCAACTGTTTAATCTAGGGCCTTGGAAGCAATAAGGCTAGCTTTAGATAGAAAATCAAAAGAAAAAGCCAAAGGAAAAGAAAAGGCACATAAGGGTTTGCAAGTCTAAGTGCACCCTCCTTGGAGTAACAAAAAATGCTAGGCAATAGAGTGGGTAGGTAGATGGGGTTGCGGAAGCATGATTTCCTTTATGTCACTGGCCCAACCAAAGGAAAAATAGGGTGCCAATGCAGGTCTCTTATTCAGCAGTTTTTGCAGCTACTCAATGAAGCATGTCTAACTTCCAGATTATCCCCCATCACATTCATTGCTAACATCCCAATACTACCTATGTTCATTAAAGAAGTCAAACTCTTTTGTTGATTCTTGTTTCTTTAAAAGCCACATTTCTTGTGTAAAATTCTTTTCATTTTGATCTACTTCCTAAACTAAGTTGTTTCCATATAAGACTTAGTGTCTTTCCCCCTTCATCCACCTCTTCCACTCTTATTAACTCCTAATTTCCTATTTATTTAACTCCCTATAATCCCTTTCCCCTATTATTAGGATAATCCTATAAAACAAATCCCAAGTATGTACATATTCCCTCCCCCTTAGCATTATAGCCATATGCTTGAATATTGGAAAATCATGCAGGAATAAAGTCTGCTTGCATGTGGTTGTATGAAGTCAGGGATTAAATTGACCTCTGGTCAGTTTGATAACCTAAGCTATACCCCTTTTACCCTTTACAAACCCTTTGAAATCAGTTACCCACTCTACTTGAAAAAAAGCCCTGTAAAAACCCACTTTTACCCCTTATCCTAAGTTTGCTATAAGGCACATTTCAACACATAAAACACCAAATAAACCCATTTTTCTGTTTTATCCAAAGTTTATTTGCAAATGCGCACTTTTACAAAAAGCATTGAAAAACCCATAAAATCCGCCAAAGGCTAAAGGTTCCATTTGGGCGCACATTTCCAAAAAAACTATAAAATATGCCCCGCCCGCTGCCATATTGTCTTGCCATCTTCTTGACCCGTCGACTGTCGGATCTGGGCTTTCCCATCCGACGGCCCTCATCCATATCGGGTCAGCCCCGACGACCGAACGTTACCTCCCGAGAAATTGTCAGAGGGTGACATCAGGCCTCCGCCACGCATCGCCCCCAAATCTCATCGGGCCACCCTCTGACAATACCGCAACCGTATCCATAGCGGTCCGAGCAAACCACTTACCGCTTATTGTTTACCGCTTATCTCGTCACGTCCCCATCACCGCTACGGCGTGCCCACATCATGCCACTCAGTGCCGCATCAACGCCCGGCCCACCACTGCTCTGACCTGTCCGCCACCTCACCAATCCCCGTGGACCACTCATGGGACGCCACGTCATCCTTCCGTACCCGACCCCACCTAATGATGTCATGCTGACATCATCCAGAAAAAGTGCCAATAACCCAAAAAAGTCCATATTTTCGCCAAAAATTGTGGTTTTTGTCACTTTTGGCAAAAGAACTATTGCTCCGTTCTGCATGCATATTACGACCATTTCGTCACCAACCTGCAAATTTCGACTTGGAGACCATGGGCGCCTGCAAATTCACCCGCATTAGTCACCATTTCCAAAGCTTTACTAGGTATTTATTCAAGTTTCCCCTCCGCACCTGGTTTCGTGCATAATTCACCAAAGCTAGCTTAGAAAGAGTGAAAAACAGTGTGTTTGCCAGCAAATCCCCGGCGACCAGCATTCATTTCAGTTGTAGGGTCCAAATTCACCTACAAAGTCTGCACTTAGCCAAGTTTTCGTAAACTCACAGTTAGTCCGCGCATTCGTGGACTTGAAACCTGAGCTACACTAATTCACCGAGAAAACAGTGGTACTAGTCCCAGCATTTTCTCATTCAAACTCTGTGCGGAGCATTTCAAACTGTTCTCACCACAATTTACCCAGTTCTTTCCTTGCAAATTGCCTCACTCTTGGAGAATACCCCTCTGTGTTGCTTTGTCCAGTAGAGCAAATCCTTATACAATTCAGAGTCCTAATTAGCCATGGAAACACCAGTAGCATTAAATGTCCCACCTCTGAATGCCCCACACAGAGAGTTAGAGTGGAAGGCCCTGGGTGATACAGATTATCAGATGACAGAGACATTCTCAATGAATTCCAAATTTAACATTCATGTGCTAAATGAGTTAAAGGCTCAACACCTCAGTGGAGCTGATATTTTGGGGATTTGGGACTCCAATTTGCCCATTTTTAACCTTCCTCAAGTCAATGTCCTTCCAGACTTGATCCATAGATGCTATGAAAACTATGATCCATGTCAAAGAGCTGTTCTTAGTTCCAGAGGTTCAGTCTTGTTCCATATCACCCCTGAGGCCATAAATGAGATGCTGCACTTTCACACTGCAAAGCCACTAACTCCTCTCTCTATGATGGACTTATTAAAGAAGGGGGGCAAGCTGTCCAGTGCCCAGGTCATCAAGATTAATCAGTTATTTATTCAGCCAAGGTCTGAAGCTGTGAGAACACCTCCTATTGGAAATCCATACCTCAATGACTTGGGAAAAATGCTTGTGGACTTGATCAATTATGTCCTAGGGTACAGGGGAGTTGAGGATGTTGATGACATTATTATGGCCATGCTATCCATATTTTCCCCTGGAAAGCCTCCTGCTGTGCATTATGATTATGCTACATACATTGCCAATAAGATTCATGAGCAATTGATGAATCTAGAGAGGGAGAAGGTGTTCAGATACACCTCATACATCTATCATTTGTTCTTATTTTATCAACCTGACAGTTTCCTTATTCCTCTCAAGAAACTTGATGCCCAGGGAAACCCAAGGTCTGTAGTATTTTGGACCTCAGTTTTTCATCACACCTCCTGTTCACCATACACATACTGTGAATTCATAGACCTTTTTATCCATCCAGCTATGACCTTGTTATTTGGTGTCCCTCCTCCTAGGTTGACCGATGAGATGCAAAGAATACTCCATCTCTCAAAGGCCTACAACATTGGTGATTGGTACTTTTACCAACACCATACAGTAATCAGAATATATGGCTGTGAGTTGGACCCTTATAGGCTGCCAAGATATGTCCCTATGAGACTCTTTGCCTTGGAGTATTTCAGGCAATTTGGAAATGCAGACCTGGTCCATTTCCATAGTAAAAACAAGAAGGTGCAACTAAAGGTCAGGAACCAGCTAGGCCCATTTCTTTACAACAAAAGGGAGGAGGGAGGGAAGGAAGCAGATATGATCCTAGAGAGCCTCCAATTAGAAACCAGTTTCCGCTGGGTACCTTATGACCCTAATCATTTCATTTCTCTCAGGAGGGTAAAACATAAACTGGGTGGCTATGCTCACATCAGATTGCCTCATATTGAAAAATATGCCAATTTACTAAGTTGGAAAGAGGGCACTCTAGAAGAGGCAATCACTAGAGAGAAAATGCTACAAAGAGAGGCAAAGAACATTGAGAAAGAGGCTGACTTGGTAACTTGTGGGCAGGTTTCCTCTTCCTATCAAAGGCAACTTGGAGCAGCTGCCTCATCTTCTACAGCCCAACAGCAAGCAGCTAGAACTGTTCATCAGGTGTCAAGCAAGGGTAAAGAAAAGCAGATGGAGTAGGAACAGCCACCTCATACAGAAGAACAGCAAAAAGAATAGCAAAAAGAAGAGTAGCTAATGCATCAAGAACAAACTGTTGAGGCCCCAATATCCACTGGGCAATAGACACAAGAAACTGTGCCTCCTAGGCAGGAAATGACAGTGGAGGCCTCGGTGCTCCAAACTCCTCAGAATGAAGACAGAAACCGAAAGAGGGATAGGGAGCAGGATACTCCCTTCACCACATCCATAACTCAAGGAGAGAAAAGGCAAAGGATAAATCCCTTTTCTAAAGAAGACATGCCCATCGGACAATCATTGGGCATGGGCCCACCAAGCATGGAGGCATCTGCCAGTTCCTTTCAGCAGGAACAAGAAAGAATAGTCGGAGGAGAGATCAGCTCCTCAAGTCAGCAAAGGAGAGCTGAAACAGGCATCAAGCAACAATTCATTGACATAAAAAAGAGAAATGAGCCACTTAGGCTCCAGATCTATAATCAATTGCTGAAAATGGCCCCTACAAATCAGCAGAGGCTTATGTCAGCTCATGACATAAATGAGGGGAAAATGACCATGAGTCATTTCATGCCAACCATGCTGCAGCCACAGTCAGCTGTAGACTATATAAGGACCAACCTTGATGTCCTTGCAAAAGACATCCACCCTATGGATCAAATAGAACTTCACAAGCAAACGGGTGAGATGGTGTATTCGACACTTACAGATAAGACCTTCTTGGCACATAGGTTGGAAAATAGCCTGAACAATACAACCGCCCAACTTGAGTTAGAGAAGGCATCCTCTCAGGCCAAAGACAACAGGATAAGGTCTTTGGAGGATATAATCATAGAGCTTGGGCATGACCCAAAGGACCCTAAAGCTATAAAGGAGCTGCTAAAGATAAGAGATTCAGACATTGCAGCTCTAAGAAAGATGATAAAGATCGCAGCAACTCTTCACCCTCAAACATAGGGGGTTGCCCAGCAAAGAAAGGACCAAGATGTATCAACATTGTTGGTAACACTGCATAAACAACTTGTCCAGACAGAGGGAAAATTGGTAGAAACATAGGCTGCATTGCAGGAAGCCCTACAGCAGAAAGAAGGAGGCCAAACAGTTCAGCCCCCTCCACAAGTAATCAACCTTAAGGAACCCCCTCAAATTGTCACTCCCCCTACAGTGCAAACAGTTGAGACAGCTCCATCAACATCAGCACCAGCACCAACATCAGAGCAGGCTCCAAGCCTTGACATGCAGAAGCTGATGAATGAAATTCAAGCCCTGGAAGCCCAAATGGCAGAGCTAAATGAAGCCAAGGAGAATTTAGCTAAGCTGAATGAAAAATATGACAAGTCTAAGCAAAATGTAGCTGAAAAAGGAAGAGAAATAAAGGCGCTCAAGGAGAAGATAAAGGAGTTGGAGAAAGAGCTCACCCTTGACAAGGTTGTAGCTGAAATCAAGACAGTTTATGGGCCAACATTGGCCAATCAATCACAGATCAATGGCAGTATATAGAGAGTATTCATGAGCAAATGGAGCTCATAGGCAAAGCACACAGGGAAGTCCAAAGAGCAAGAGCATCTCTAGGCAATATGCCTGAGATAACCAATAGAATGATCAACGTTCTCAATAACCGCATAGGTCCTCAGCTGGCAACAATAGGGATCCCCAATAGAACTGAAACCATCCTGCTGATAAAGAGGGTCCTCACATTGAGAAGCCTGGTACAAACATTGGATAGAAGAAGCCAGGACATGCAAACAGAAGTAAACAAATTCATGGATAAGTTTGCAGCATTACAGAGCAGAGGCCTTCCTGGCTTGCTGAACAGTGCAGGGAGGCTACTTTCACATGAAAATTATGCCAAAAGAGTGAATACTTTTGCTACCAATCAGATCACTGCAGGATCAAGTACCTCAGAGGAAACAGGGCCAGCATCTGGGCAAAGTCTCTATGATAGAGTAGAGAACTTATTTTTTATTATGAATGAGATCAAACATTTGTTTGAAGTGCCTCCAAACTTCTACAAATATACAGAGGCAGATGAAACCTTAGATGCAATTTTGAGACATCAACTGCCTACATAGGAATGGTGGACCAGAATGATACAGTTGTTACTGTAAACAAGAGGCTTTCACCAAGTTTTTACATTGAAAACAAGTCATCGTGTTCAGACAGTAGACACATTTACTATGACAATAAAAGAGTGGACTGAGCCAACTCAGCAAACCAATTCGGCCGCTAAAGCAACACTGACAGCTACAGATGACAGGGCCGAGAAAGCCACAGCATGACAAAGCCATAAAGACACATCATTCAGCATTAATGCAGAACGCTCAACCGACTCAGTGGCCTCCAAAGGTCAAAAAGACTTCTGACAGAATTAAAGAGTATTCATTTTGTATTTAGAGCAGCAATAACTTCCTTATCTGCTATTTTATAAAAGTTGGTGAGCGTATTTATTTATCAAGTGACTCAGTGGTTCAGATATTTTGTATAACTGATTGTATATATTCCCCCTCGCATAAGCTCGCAGGGGTTGTTGATTTTCTCTTCAGGAGATACTATGTTGTAAATGTTTAGAGTTTTAATACAACAAAGCTGATGGAATTTCCAAAGTATTGTGTTGTCTGATGTGTTTTGGTGTACTTGCTGAATGCTACAGGATTCCTGCGTATTTCATGGAACAATAAGTTTCTTTAACCTGTTCATTTTGTTTGTTATTTCCTTCATAATCCATTCATGTTCTGTGTTTCACAATTTAATGGCAAAGAAAAAGAATAGTTTCAGGATTTATTCATAGAATACCCTGAACTCAATCTACGCTATTATGTATGTTTTCCTCAGTTATAGTTATAAGAGTGTAATTCTTAATTGCTGCACTTCCAAACTATACCTTTCACAGTGATTATTGTTCAGGAATTCAAACCTGCTCCTGGTCAATACATCTCTTTCTCACATCACCAACTTAGTGGAAATTTCTTAATTGCCTTCCACTGGTCAAACATACTTCATCATTACAATTTCAAGTTTGTCTCATGAAATATTTAAATGGCCCTGCTATTTCAACAATCCCACTTAACACTTCAAACAACCTGTAACCACAGACTCCATTGCCCAATGGTCTAAAACTGTCTGAAGATATCACCGTAAGTGCTGAAAGACATCATTCAACCAAAAAATTTCAAACCAAACCCTCACCTCATATCTAGCCTAAGATTCTTAAGAAAAAAGTTAAACAGTCAAAGAGAGAGCCCTCTCTGTTTACAGGTTGGCTAGAACCTGTGATCCAAAGCTTGGTTAGTGGTTACCCCGGCCGTATTCCCTCAGGAGTCAAAGGGAACAACCTGGGTGTTAACAAATCCCACGTCATCAAAATGAAACAAAGGATGTGGTATAGTGGATAAGTGTGATTCAGGACTATGGCAAAAAGTCAGATAGTGTATAAGCAGTAAAGAACTGTCACATAAGACTTGGCAGCATTTGACTCAACACGGGATCAGAGGTCATGATGACGAAGCAATATAATCTGATGAGAGGAAAAATGGATTTCCCAAACCGCGGAAGGAAAGTTATGTGGTGAGGATTTCCCAAACCTGACATGAGCAACGGATGAGTGTCTTTTTTAAGAGAGACATGTTGCCTTTACAAAAAATACAGGAAATTTTTACTTCCATTTTTCCCCGCTATCGCTATCGAGTACCTCTTTATTTTTAATCACAAGATTGAAGAGGATACCATATTATTGTCATATAAGTTCATCCTTAAAATGAATTCATCCTAGTAATTTTAACAAGACCTAGGAAGGAGTAACTCGACATCTTTTTCATGTTTAGAGAGTTTGAAAAAGAGGCAAAAAGTAAACTCCAAAGGTCTCTTTTCACAAATAGTCTCTTGAATCCGAAAAGGTAGAAAATAATATTCAAGAGAAACTCTTATCCATGTTTAACTAAGGTATTCCTTTTTCGTAGCTATACTATCTCAGTCTGAAAAAGGGTTAAACTTATACTGAGTAGACTTCATTTCATTTACTTTTACAAATTTGAAAAGACAAGTACTCATCAATATTTTCATATTTCAAGAGTCATAAAATATCTGAAAGATGACTCCACCTAGAGTAACGAGTGGTATGAAAGGATAGCAACTAGATCTGATGATGATGGAACCGATCAAAACATGTAAAGGACAAGATGATGGCTAATCATACCACTCATTGCAGATGTTCCTTAGGAGAGGGTAGAACAACGAAGTGAAAGTATATGATCGGCCAAAGAGATGGTGATCATGGAACGAAAAAAACCAAGGCTGATCTAGCAAAAATGGGATAATAAAAATGGAAATCATAAGAGATAAGATGAAAATGGTTTCATTTTTACACAACCTTGAAACATAGGAAACTCTGCTTCAAATTGGTTTCATTTTTACACTAGCTTGAAACATGTAGAAACTATGCTTGAGATTAATTTGCATTCCCCCCATCATAATGACTCAATACGAGGTACATGCGCCCCAAGATTCATTTCATTCACCTAAGAAGACTATTGGCTACTAATAGGTGGATGGAATGAACGTTCACTTACGAGATCAAGTGAAAGAATCGACTGAGATTTTACAAGATCTAATCAAAGACTTGACTTGGAAGGGGATTTGTTTCATTTTTTAATGAGCTTGACATAGGAAAAGAACCATGACACCTTGTTTCATTTTTTAACAAGGTTGACATGGTAAAAGAACTATCCTCATGGCCCTTGTTTCCTTTTTTAATGAGTTTTACACAAGACAAGGAACTTTTCTCCAAATACCTTGATCACAAGCCAAAACAGGCCAAGGTTTCCAACAGGTTCTTATCAGATGGGAGAATAACACTCTGGAGGGGATACATGTCCAGGGATCCAAATGAAAAATCAGGCACCAATGCCCCTAGTGCATGATGTACTACATCACCTACTAGATCATCAATAGATGTGGGCATGGAATAGGTGGCCACATAATTAACCTGTGGTGGGAGTGATACCACTTGCACATAAGAACCATTTGGGGATGATGGTTGATTTGGAGTTGATTCATGTCCAATAAATGTAAGTTGGTTGATGATCACAATGCTTCCTTCATGCAGGAAAAACATCACTCAAAAGAGGGAATAAACAAGAGTCCCCATGACATAAACATAGTCATGACCAAGGAGTAGATTAAAATCTAAAGGGCCTTGGACAACCATCACGTCTATATAGATAGTATTTCCTCCCAAAGTAATAGGTAACTTAGGAATGATCCCTAACTATTGACTGGCTCCTCTGTTAAAAGCTAACAAATTCTAGGTGACGGGGACAAGATGAGGAGAACCTAAAGCTTTCCAAGTAGTTAATGACAGAAAGCTAATAGATGTGCCCTCATCTATGACAGTGCTAGGTACAACCATATTGTAAGCATGTACTATAATTTGGAAAGGCACATAAGAAGGAAGGGAATATCTTACCAGTCGACTCCAATCAAAAGACATGACCAAACTACTCAGAGGGGGTGTCATAGGAACATGAGAGTTGCCTTATTGATATATGGGAATAGGAGAATTTCTCTTATGCACCTCAGGAACGAGAGGATTTCCCTCCATTTCATTTGAAACTGAAGAAACCAGAAGAACCTAAGAAGTACGAGGTTCACTCTCTAATTGAAAGGTATAGTTAACTGAAGGTGCAGCCAAGTCTACTGTTTTCTCAACCAATGGTTGGCCGAGAATGGACTCACGAGACTCACTTTCGAAGAGAGCGTGGCTGACCAAAGTGACTTTTTATCAATAATTAGATCAATTCATGGAGGATCAGGGGAAATCTTTCGATAACCAACCAAAAGATGACGCTGGGAAGAATTAAGGTTTTCCAACACTTTGGAAGCTTCATCCATAAGAGGACAAATATGAATGGGATGATTACCTTCAAACAACTTGCATGGAAATTTTACTTTTTCCTTTTTCCCATGATCTTTATTGTTACTAGTTGAGGGTTTGTCACCAGAATGAACTCGAGAGGTTGATGACAAAGTTCGATGTGAACTTGTGAACCACACTTCTAAGACTTTGTAAATACCAAGCCATTCTCCACGAAGGTGGTCACGCTTACAAAGCTTGAAATGGAATTTCACTTTACGGGGAAGATAGGAAGGTTTCTAAAAAATCAATTATATTAGTAGCATCCACTAATTGGTTCCCCCCTTGCTTATTTTTCTTCTTCTTAATGGTCCTTTTCTTCTTCTTCTTATCCACCTGGTTACTAACTTTCATGTTTTCACTAGACAAAGACGAAGAAGAGGAAGAAGATCGAATGCGTGAAGAAGGTGAAGGGTCAACTTTAAGATCAACTAGAGGTTGATCTAGTTTAGATGGAGGAGAGCTTGGTTGAAGAGCACTTTGGAAATTCAGAACCATAGGGGTCAAAAATAACCAAACCCGCTAAGCAATGGTAAATCTAGGAAGGGACAATGCTGCCATATAGGGAGCACCAACATTTCCGAAAGAAGGAAAAGGACTAGGATTCCTATCAAAGGGGTTTGCTTGGTTGGTAGACTTAGGAATTGTTTCCATTAGTCTCAACCTAAGATCTACTAAGGAGTATTTCCATAGGAAGGATATTATTTCGCGGTCAATTAATTTTAGAAATTAACAACAAATAAATAAAAAAAGGGTAACCAGGCAAAAGGGTTTACCAAGTATCTATGAACCACTATCTACACCTTGGTGGAACCAAGGAATTAACGTTCAGTGGCCAATCTCCCTGAATGTTGTTTTTGGTGTATCAGATATACAAGGTGGTTGACTTAGTTACATGTGGCTAAAGGATAGCAACCTAGTGGGCTCTCCCAATATATACACAATGGTATGGGGAGCACAAGTCCGTGTTAGCACTATCTAATGTGTAATCATTCGATGAGAGTGTTCCCATATACCTTCCATACGTGTAGTGCCTATGATATACCCTAAATTACTGCAGAACGATCCTATATACTTTTGTACCTAGAACGGGATATCACCCCGTGATACAACGCTAGAAGATAATGACAGTCCTAGGTTTATAGACGTTGGAACACATCTCTAGCCTAGACCTCTAAATGTTTTCGTTAAGTTTCAAATTCTCCTTAGGATAATAGAGGTAAATTTTAAGTTTATCTTCAATTAAGTTTTGGTTTTAAGGCTCAAAACGATGTCACCTGAACACCTATGATGCAACTATATGAGAAAAGTATTATTTCCACTTCGATGAAAGCTAGACTAATGAAGGTAAGAAATTTTAATCAATAATACATCAAATGAAATGAATCAAAATACATGCCTTCCACTAACTTTCAGTTTTCTTTCCAAATGAAATGATCAAAGAAAAACAATCTTTACTTTTTCATAATCCTAACTACAACTTTTGAAAAGCAAAATGATATTTACTTTCACTAAGATGCACTCATATAAATGATGTTTTTCTTTGATTTATTTTAATGCTCTAATGCAACTAAAGCATCAAACTAAAAAAAATGAAAATTTGATTCAAATGCCTCTAATGCAACTAATGCATCAATCAAAGCAACATCAATTCGAATTCAAAAGCATTCAAATGAAAATACCTTTCACTTTTTTCCCTTGTTGAACAAATAAACAATGCACTATTTTCACCTTGTAAATCAAAAAATGTAATCGATTCTTGACAAACAATAAAGATGGTTTCCAAATTCAAAATAACCTAATGCAATCGAAAAGTGTTGGCTTGCGGGGGCCTAACCTAGGTTCAACATTAGTTAGCCAAACAAATCCCTGCACTACTGGCCCTTTCGACATAAGCCCGTGGAGCACGGACTGAAATCTCACCCGAAGAAGTATGGGGGGATGATGGAACCAAGTTTCCACAATGTTGAGATGGATGTGATGTTGGTGTATTCCAACTATACCTACCTTTGCACATGTTTCTTATCCCTATGTTCTACCCTTTAGTACCTTCATGAAATGTTACAACCGGCTTCCACACAGCCCTAACCAGGGGATGATATGCTTTTACGCTGCTAGGGCAGGGAACTGTGATATTTCCCAAACTACGCTAAGTATCTTAATTATCTTATTAACAGATCTTAGTTAGCTTCATGTAAATAGATGTTCTTACTTGCATTCACTTAACCAATACAATTATACACATTAGTGCATCATATAAGCATTAGAAGTGAAATTCATACCCAATATAACAAATGCATAAACAGGAAATAAAGATGCATAAATTATAGAATACTTCTCTTTATTGATAATTCCAAATGCTTACAGACTCGACTCGCCCTACGCACTCAGCTACAGGGGTCCGCGCACTCAGCTGCAAACTTCTAGGTCACTGCGCACTCAGCTACAAAGCCTCTACCTACACTACGACCCAAAACTTAGACTTCTACTTCAGAGTTATCCTTGTCTTTCTTCATTGTCTTCCTTTTGTCTTAATTGATTTATCTACGTAGAGCTTAGATCTATTTATACAATCCCATGGTCCACGGACCATGGGTAGATCTTTTACAACCACATTATCAAAATAAGGGTAGACAACCCTATGACTCTTTAACATCTACGTGCTCTGTAACCACAAAATGTGGAGTCTTTACATTAGGATTACAAAAATTGGACCAAAATATGGGCTTTAAGCCCCAAAACTGCCCTCGGGGGATCCCGCACCCAACAGGCCCCCGACATGAACATCGTGACTTGCCCTCGAGTCACTCTATAGGTGCGGAGATCTTAGCGTGAAGACCTCCCATCTCTGTTTGGATCACCACAACGTCGGCAATGCACTGAGCAGCCGCCTGCTGGACTTCTTCCACGCGTTGTTCAGTGAGTGCTGCTCTGAATATTCTACTGAGCTACCTACAGTTTCACGAGCTTTCCTTCAATGGAGGTTTTGATCACGTAAGCATCGTTTATCCATGACTGTAGGCGCACTTTTAATGCTGCTTCCTTATGTCAAGCGACATCCACTTGCTCCTTGAGCACCTTTGCCTCCTGCATCTGTGCAAGCCTCTGTGTAAGTGAAACCATCTGCGCAGTCCCTTTTACCTCATCATACCTTTGTTGGAGATCATGCGCCTCTGTCTCTAGGTGCTCTACATTCGAGTCCTCCTGCAGGGTTGTTAGGACCTCAAATGATTGTTCAAACAGCTGCATGCAGTCTGCCACTGCACTGTCAACCTCCACTGTTTTTGCTATAAGAGCGGTGGTACGTTGTTGCCTAATCTCTAGTGGAGTTGAAGGTTGAGCCTTCAACTACAGTTCTGTGATCTACAGGTTCAGCTCCAGCTGAATCCTGGCCATCTCTGCTCGAGTGTCATGCATCCTTGTGGCCAATTTGCAGACACGCACCTCCACCGGTTCTTCTGCCTGAATGTGCAACTTTGGGACCATTCGGGAGGCTTCCTCGATAACCTACATTATCTTCCTATTCTACTCTACTGCTTCATTGCGCTGTAGGCCCAACTGTTCAATGTTGATGTGTTGCTCTCTCATCACCTGTAGAGTGTGACTCTCCCAGGCCTTGAGTTCCACGGCGACTCCATCATATAAGAGGTAGAGTGTCTCCCAAGGGAGCGTGACCATGTTCAATCCTACCCCTTTCAGACTGCTAACCCTAGGCTTGTCAACCCCATTATTTGTAGTGAGTGCTCCATCAGGTAGCAGTACCGTGTTGGTCACCCTTGTGCACAACATCTCTTCCACAACTACGGTGCCGATCACGAGGCTGGTGGACACCGTGCCAGCCTATGGAGTGCGAACCTGCAACTCCTGTAGTTCTGTTTGAAGAGCCCCCAATACCAACTGTTGTTGTTCTTCAAATTATTGGAGGGCCTCCGCAGTGACATCCCTCACCGTTTCTCCAATGTCATGCAAATCCCCCTCAGTGAGGGTGATTGGGTCGAAAGACATCTTTTATGCCTTTGTTTTCTTTCGCAGCACTGTCTACTCTCGCGGTCATGGACGCTTGAGTTGGGTGGTTGTCGTTTGTGGGTTCGCACCACCTTGTTCTGTCTCTGTCTCTGGTTCAGTCCCGGGAGAAGGTTACTTTTTTCCTTCACACTCTTCTTCTCTTATTTTCTATTGTTGTTTGGCCAATTTCACAGCGTTGTATGCTGCCTGGGCCTTAGCCCCTGCTTCCTCTTTTCTGTGCTTCTCTGCCAGCTGTGCCATTCGAAGCTTTGTCTCTTCCTTCTTGCGCTGCGTGGCAGACTTGTCCATTTCCACTGCGAAGCCAGCTCGAGCACACCACATTGACGGCCAAGACTCAAGGACTGCAAATATCACATCGTCTATCACCAGATATGGTAAGTTGTGCCATGTCTTTGTACTGTCCTTCTGTACCCTGATAACGACATGGTGGAAATCCACTTTGAACTATTCAAAGCTCTGTAGACTAGCATAGACAGTGGGCGACAATCGCAGCTTGAGATTGATCCCCATCCGGATATTCATCTCCATTAATATCCAAAATATCTTGCTCTAGTCACCCATATCCAGATATCCCCTAGTCGCCCATAGCGAAGCATACTTCGCTGCCTCTAGAAGGTCCGATGCGACCAAAGGGAACTGGTTGTTTTCGAGTAGCTCCCATGCCACTAGTACGATCGACAACAGGAGCCATGCATAATAAAATGTTTTTCAATGCTCCTGTGCCTTGTGACAGTTCGCAAGGAACTTGTCGCATAGATAGTTCACCCAGTTGAACTGGACTCCTTCCACACACTAGGCCACTAGTGCAACTATGAGCGCGGACACCTCATCCGCGTGGAACTTCCGCATCACCTTCCCTATCAAGATTTGTGTCTCGACCTTGATGGCAGGGTTGTTAATGCTGGAGATGGTGTATCCTCGCTTCTTCTTGTCCAACTTGAACATTTTATTCATTGCTTCCGCGAGGGCCAACTCTCCACCATTCCCTTCGAAAATATTGGCTGGATCCTCCCCTGAGTGAGGCAATCGTGTAATTCGACGAAACAAATGGTCTATGATGGGAATGGGATCCTCTAGCCATAAACACCCATCATGCACCAACAAAGCACCTGCCTAATGATGAAGATGGTCATTGGGGTGCAGTGGTAATGTGGCACCCAAAGCAGGTTTAGCAACCCAACTTTCTCTACACCTTTGAGCCATGTGCACGGCTCAAATTCAATTTTTCCAGCTGTCGCATCCATCCTCTGGTGCATTAGCTTTGTAGTCGCTAAATGCGGGAACTTCTCATGGTTTGCAAGATTCCAATATTCAAACTTCAACATAGGAACCCAACCTAAGTGCGGTCCCTCAAAAACAATGTTGTTTGGGAGCAGCGGGGTTTGCAGAGAGCTCTTGCTCTCATCTATGTCCTTTGGAACCTTGGCTTTACCCTTGCATGGAGGAACATATTTCGGCAACCTGGTAATAGGGTCTGCACCCTAGGTTTCAACATCCATTTCCTCAGCTTCCTCCTCCACCAAGATTTCTTCAGACTCCCCCTCATCAGCCTCCAGATTAATGGCCTTCCCCTTTTCCTGTAATGTGAGCTTGGTCCTCTGTGGGTTTCATGGTGAGTCACACATTGGGATCATGGCCTGCTTATCCTTCTTAGGTTGCGGTCCTCTGGGAGATTTAGGGACTTCAACGATTATTCTGGCGCTCTTTGGGGCTTCCACTACCATAATTTACCGCGTGACTTCCTTGGATGTCATTACTTCTATGTTCATGGCTTTTGTGGGTACTGACATAACACTATTCCACAATTCTCGCAGTGTCTCTGGTAGCTTCTCAAACAATGAATTCACTTTCAGGATCTTAAAGAGGTCTCAGTTCATGTATACTTCAGCATGCAACAACTCAGTTCTCAAAACAGAAAGTGTTGTTTGCTGGACAGCCACTTGTAATTTATCAAACCTTTTGAATTTGAATTCGACCATTCCCCCCACATTCGGTCCATTAATGCTAGATTGGTGGCAGATTTTCAAGAATATAGTTCATAAAGTTCACCTTAAATGCCTGCCACCCGCTCCATTTTGCCTCAAACCAACCATCAAATCATGAATAGTGACTTTAACGGTCACTTTCCGGCAAACCTGTTCGCTAGCGCAACTGTCTTTGCGTTATTGCGAACCCTGTGACACTTCACTGCTTCGCGCAATCTTGACATCGCTCAGCTCCCAGGTAGTGTAGTTTATAGTCCCCCACCTCCTTTCAATTGCCTAGAGCGCTACGACTATGCTTCTGTCAGATAGTCAGATGGTCGTGCCACTTGTGTATGGCTTCCAACGACTGCCATTCACTTTTCCTGGGAAGGGATCTCCATTCAACTTAACCAACTAGACCGCTCCACCATTGGTAATCTCCTTAATAACATATGACCCTAGCCAATGCATTCTGAGTTTCCCTGGAAATTTATCAAACTTACTCTCATACAACAACACCAAGTAATTCACCTTAAAGGTGCAAAGCTTAATATGTTGATCGTGCCACGCCTTGTCATGCTGCTTTTGGACCTGCTAGTGAAATCCAACCAAAAATCTCTCTTCTTCCAACTCATCCAACTGCGCAAGCCTCTCTTCCATGGCTCCGCGATCCGTCATACCTATGAGAACTACTATGCACAGACTAGGCATGATGTATTCCATAGGTATCACAACTTCAACCCCGTATACCAACGTAAAGGGTGTCTGTCCTGTTAACTTCTTACACGTGGTCTGATAAGCCCATAATACTGTAGGTATGTGTAAGTCTCAATCACTTCGCTGAGCATTGCATACCTTGGTCAGTGTGGTCTCCAGTACTTTGTTGAATGCCTCCACTGTCCTGTGAGTGTGTGGGTGATAAGGTGTGCTCTTTTGTTGGACATAGTATCCTTCTAGTGCAGTTCCCGTTGTTAGGAAGTGTGTTATATCCTCGAAATGTCCATCTGCAACGCGCACAGCAAAACACTGCATGTCAGGTAATCCTTCCTCCAAATTAGTGGGTTCCTACCTTGTCTCAATGCACGACAGGTGGTCGGGTCCCATGTTTAGTCGTCCAGGCTTCACAATAACTTCAAAATTTTATTCCTAGAACAATAAAAGCCATCTGCAAATGCGCCCCCCAACACAGGCTTATTGACCAGGTACTTTTTAGCACGAAGTGATCTGTATAATCTTAAAGTGGCGTCCTAGCAAGTAGTGTCAATACTTCTGGAGTGCATACACCATAGCCAGTCCCTCGCATTCAGTGGTGGAATCATTCTTCTTTGCTTTGGATAATATGTGACTTGTGAATGCGATAGGGTGGTCCAAGCCTTCTCTGCCATCCTTTGTTAGTACTACCCCCAGTGCTATACATGATGCGTCAACATGTATGTGAAATTCTTTCTTCCAGTCTGGGAAGACTAGAATCGGCGCAGTAACAATCTTCTCTTTCAATATATCCAAGCCTTTCTTACAGTCACCATTCCAACAGAAAGAGACATCCTTCTTCAACAATTTTTCCATAGGTGTGATAATCTGGGCATAGCCTTTGATAAACTTTGTGTAATATCTCGTATGTCCCAATGTTGCTTGCAGTTGTTTCACACTCCTCGGTGCTTCCAATTTCAGAATCACCACAATCTTTGCGTGGTCTACCATCAGCCCTTGTTTGCAAACCACATGTCCCAATAGGTTCCTGAAAGGAACGCAAAATAGACACTTCTTAAGGTTGAGCACGATTTGGTATCTTCGACAGGTATCCAACATCAAGCGCAAGCTCACTACATGGCACTTAACCAGTCCAAATATAGTCCAGTCATCAAAATAGACCTCCAAGAACTTATGAATAAATTACTTGAATGCTGCAACAACCACACGCGAAAAGATAGTAGGCACATTCTTCAACCCAAATGACATTACAGTATATTGAAAGCAACCCCACTCAGTTGTGAAGGTTGTCTTGCTCCTATCCTCTGGTGCTATTTTGATTTGGTGGTACCTAGAGAACCCATCAATGAAGGAGTATTCTTCCTTGCCACCTACATTTTCCAACACCTCATCTGTGAACGGAGTTGGGAAAGGATCATGCACGCAGGCATCATTCAACTTTCTAAGATCCACACATATCCTTATCTCATCCTTCTACTTCTTCTCTTGCACCACCATTGGGCTTACCCAATCGGACTCTTCCATAGGCTCAATGATGCTTGATGCTAGCATTTTGTCTAAGTCTAAGCGAACCTTCTCCTTGTATTTCAGATTTAGGTGGTAAGGCCACTTCTTAACTGGCTTCGTGTCGGGATTTAGAATGATCTTCATCACTCCCAGGTCTCCGATTATTCCTTTCAAATCTGTAAACTTGGTAGGGAATAAGTCCTGATATTCACAGAGTAATTCAGTGACCTTATCCACCATTGCATCGTCCCGTAGTCTCTGATCTTCGCGAACTTGGGTTCTACCTCTGTACCAATGTTCACCTCTATAGTTTTCACTGGCGTGATTATATCAGGGTTCTCAATTGGTGGTCCCTGAACCTCATGGTGGCCTTCTGTCTCTGGAATGTTAATCTTCCGTGGATCCTCATCCGCTTCTTCAGTAGTTACATTATAACATTCTAGCACGCGACTCAGATGAGTAGCCCATTAAGGCTGCATCAGGTCTAAAGGATGCTGTGGTATCCTAAATATGGCTACTCTCACCTCTTGTAGCGCTTCCTCAATACCATTAAACCCATCTTCAAAACTAAATTTCATCATGAATCCTTCGCGCAGGATATCCCATTCACCTGTCCCATGGTGAAGCTCTGTTTCTACATACCAATTCATCGGGATAACATCCAAGGTATGACAGAATAGGTGAACCCACTCAAGTTGTGGCTTTTCTCCATAAGCCTCTGTCCACTTGGCCAGATGCGCAGATGGATCATTCTTCCCATCGTACTTGTCTGTCAGTCACATCTTAGGCTTTCCAAATCATGTTCGCATCATTTTCCTACATTCGCGCCAATCATCAAAACTCCCCTTGTGCGTACCCCGCCATCTTGCGGGCGTAGCACATAGTGCCCAGTCCAAGGCCTAGAAGTGTTGCTTTTCTAGAACTTTCCTTTTGAATGAATCGAAAAATATATTTACCTCATTTAGTCCATCATAAGTAGGAAGATTTCTTACCTCCGGCAATACGCAACACAGCGTCCTGGTCATCGCATTGCAATTCAACGTAGTTACTTCATGTAACCTATTTTGCCAGCATTCTATCTCTTTGTCAGAATTCAAAGTGAAAAATCTCTCGTGCTCCCATGTAATCTTCCCATTCATGGTGGGATTCACCCAATCTTGGTCTCACACTGTTATCTTATAGATGTAGTCCAGATCATCATCACTCCCATAGTCGTGGACCAGTTCCATATAGCGTAATCCTTCAGCAGGATCCAGAGGTATTATTACGCGTAGTGAATTTTTCTCAAAGATCATATTTTGCTTCTTCAGATTGATTACCCTATTCATATCAGTAGCCCAGTCAATTCCCAAGAGCGTGGGGTAGGGATTGCTGTCATCAACAATCTCTATTACTTGAAAATCTGCTAGCGTGCTCGCTCCTTCAATATCCACAATTATTCCCTGCAGCCACCCCATGGGTATAATTTTCTACTGGTTCACCATCCTTAGCTAAACCAGAGACCATTACAGCGCAAGTCTCCCCATTCGCTCCCATGTCTGTTTCGGTAAAACATTCACATCTGATCCCAAATCCAAAATGACTTGATCCATCTCATATGATCCGTTCTACATGGTCAATCTCATTTCACGTCATGTCCTTGTTTTATGCTTTCCGATCTTGCAGACTGTTATCACAAAATCATGCCCCTGATAGGCTGCTGATCAGGAAGACTTTGAGTAACTATTTCAAACCAAACTTTTGACTGAGGCTTAGCCTCCTCAGCCTGAGAGGGCTCTCTCAAAGGGTTAAAGATTTTGATTAAAGAATAAGATAGATGGCTAACTCTATGGTTTGTGATTGTATATGTTTATAGGTTGAAAGATGAAGGTTGGCTACCATTGGGCTATGGAGTCAAAGTATGTTCAGTACCACAGCAAGATCAGCTTAACATGAAGTCAGGGCATAGAGAGTTTTTATACATCAACAAAACAAAGATACAATGCAAGGAAACACAGTTTATAAATACATGAAGGAAGTTAGAGCATCATTGATGAATTCTAAGTAACATGTATTCATACCACTGCAAGTAAGTGAAAGAGGAAAGCCATGAGACAATAGGACATTAAAAACCCTCTTTGAATCCTGAGTAGTGAAGCCAAAACATTCTACCTAGCATGGAAGTCAAGGCATTATAGAGTTCAAGTGCAGAAATGCAAATATAAAACAGTGAAACATAATTAGTTTATCTATGAAGGAAGTCAGAGCATCATTGATGAATTCTGAGTATCATAAGTAAACCTCACTGCAATGTAAGTATTGGAAGATGCCATCAAAACAAGAACATACAAGAACTCTTCATGAATCTTGAGTTGTCTAAGTAGAAATTCTGCATTAGGTTAAAAATATACACAGTCTGCACATAGAGCAGCAATTGAGCCAAAAGGTCTCCAACCCTTTGCTAATTCGACCTCTTGCTCTATATAAAGCATTTACAATTAGGATTCCATCATCCCTCCTCAAGAGAATTCGAATTTGCCATCAATGACACCTATTCTAACCATAAAACAAACCATTAAATGTATTTGACACCTAACTAGTAGTCCTAGAGACCTAATACAACTAGGAGTGTAACTCCTTATTATGACTAAAACAACCTTATCTATACATTTGAAGCATTCTTTGACACCTAATACTCCATGAGGTCGAATTTGATGAAGCCTCCCACGTGGTCACCCAACTGCTAATGAGAAACCCTAGAAATTAGGGAACATGTTTCCCTGTTTTTAGGGTTAGATCCTTGAAAATTGCAGAGCCTTTATCTCTTCATCCATGACACATTTTACGAAACTGAAGGAGGTTTTTGTAGCCCATGTTGTCTAGAACTAAAACCTCTCCTGGCTTTTTAAAACATTCCTCCAGCTGTTCAGAATCTGTCCTTGAAAAAGACGTGGCAAACAGGGAAAAATCCGTTTTCTGAAATTAGGGTCTCAATGAAAGCTTCTTATCTCCCAACTGAAAACACACAAGAATAAAGTGAGATAGGTTATTGTATCTAGACATGTTATGAAGATAAACCTCCTTCCGAATTCCAAGATAGCCTTTCATGTGACCAGAAACTGATTTTGAAAAACACTACTAAAACCAGTAGACAAAGCTTGACTTTCTGCAGTTTCATAGCGCAAGTTTAACCATAAATTCCTCCCACCTCAGAACGAATTTGAAGAAACTGAAAGAGGTTTTTGTAGTGCAGCATGTTAGGAAGAAACTCCTCTTTCAGTTTACAAAATTAAGTTCTCAGCTGCTCAGGAAAGCTTTTAGAAATTGACTAGTAAAAGCAGAAAACAGAGTTTCTTCAGCTGAAACAGGCTGCTACAGGGGTTTCGCAGCGCGCTGCGAAATCACCTAAAAGATGTTGCGCTGCGAAACTGCTAAAAATGATTTATGTGTTTTACCATAAAACAAATGTAAGACATTTGGCATTGAAATTTTGTCAGTGATAACAGTGGCTCCACTTGGGATAGTGTGCCCTTGTGGTACACTAAGAACTCGCAGGTCCAGTGCCTTGTAAAATTTATTTGACAAACATCTTCTTTCAGCTTCTTGAGCCTTCACCTCGGGCTTAAGCTTGATGATGACTGTGGGAAAAAGAAATCTACCACTACTCAGTCAACCTTGAGCTTATTTGCACTTTCCTACCTACCTACCCTATCAGCTGCATTCTCCAATTGTAGCTCAAGGAACATGAAACTTCCAATGAAGCCAATCATCAATCTGATCTGAAACTTGGATCTCCTTACTGTGCTTGAAGCATAAATAAACCAGATACTGAAATAACCAAGGAAGCATGAGGTGCAACTGTTCTTCAAGATGAACATATAATTGGAAGCCTGAACAGTAAATCTTTTCCATGTAGTCAGCTATAGGGTCAAAAAACACATGGTTAGTTTGATAATCATCATAACATTCTATCTCTTTAGACAACTGATCCTTAGCCACACAAAACCCCTTTGATGTGCTATCCAATTTGCTATTTGACAAGCTATCCAACTGCTTTTCTGAATCATTCCAACAAACAATGGAATTTTCCTCATTATTATCATCATTCTTTGGTGTAAGCTGCTGCAAGAAATTACAAAAATGAACAATCTTTTCCTCTGCCTGAGGGTCATAAAAAATTTCTTCCAACATTTCTTCTTGGTGTTTGTAATCATGTTCATTTTGATAATGATCCGAAGACTGACAAGTCTGCTGCATCTCTACATCAATATCAGAGGATTGAACATGGTTTTCATAAGTAAACCCCTGCTGATCTTCATGCTGCATTTCATGAGATGTTGTACTTTCTTCTTGGTGCTGAAATGCATTGTTATGAAGAGCCTCTAAAATTTATTCATCCATAAACTCATCATCATCATAACAATCCTCCAAGTACTGAATGAGATTTAAAGAATGTCTACAACAATCTTTGAGCAACAATAAGGAAGGATGACACTCTTTATACATGTCATAGAACACATTATGGAAATCAGCAAGAGAAGATAATGAACCATTTTCCAAACTTTTATACCAAGACCATGCTTTTCCTTCTAAAGTGGCCATAAACATCCTCATGAGACAATCCTCAGGAAAGTGAACCTTAAGACTGCGTACATGCATATGAAACCTAACCAAATGAAGAGCAGCATTGTCTTTCTTTTCATCTTTGAATATCGGAAGATCCTCTAACCAATCAACCTTTGGCATAGGATTTGGAAAACCAGGGATATGAGACCGATTCATAGGAGCATACCTGGCATTCATTCTTGCAGTGGAACTCATCTTGTAACTTCATCAAGCTACTGATCTTCTAGCAGTGGAGTCACCTTCTAATTTCTTATTTGGTGTGTGGAGTCGCCAAGGTAGTTTTGCAGCCTCAAAGATGTCTGAGCTCCTGCTACCTTCAGAAGTTCAACCATTGATTTCGGGAATGAGTAATCTTCAGACTCCCGGCAGACGCACCAAAATGTTATCACAAAATCATGCCCCTGATAGGCTGCTGATCAGGAAGACTTTGAGTAACTATTTCAAACCAAACTTTTGACTGAGGCTTAGCCTCCTCAGCCTGAGAGGGCTCTCTCAAAGGGTTAAAGATTTTGATTAAAGAATAAGATAGATGGCTAACTCTATGGTTTGTGATTGTATATGTTTATAGGTTGAAAGATGAAGGTTGGCTACCATTGGGCTATGGAGTCAAAGTATGTTCAGTACCACAGCAAGATCAGCTTAACATGAAGTCAGGGCATAGAGAGTTTTTATACATCAACAAAACCAAGATACAATGCAAGGAAACACAGTTTATAAATACATGAAGGAAGTTAGAGCATCATTGATGAATTCTAAGTAACATGTATTCATACCACTGCAAGTAAGTGAAAGAGGAAAGCCATGAGACAATAGGACATTAAAAACCCTCTTTGAATCCTGAGTAGTGAAGCCAAAACATTCTACCTAGCATGGAAGTCAAGGCATTATAGAGTTCAAGTGCAGAAATGCAAATATAAAACAGTGAAACATAATTAGTTTATCTATGAAGGAAGTCAGAGCATCATTGATGAATTCTGAGTATCATAAGTAAACCTCACTGCAATGTAAGTATTGGAAGATGCCATCAAAACAAGAACATACAAGAACTCTTCATGAATCTTGAGTTGTCTAAGTAGAAATTCTGCATTAGGTTAAAAATATACACAGTTTGCACATAGAGCAGCAATTGAGCCAAAAAGTCTCCAACCCTTTGCTAATTCGACCTCTTGCTCTATATAAAGCATTTACAATTAGGATTCCATCATCCCTCCTCAAGAGAATTCGAATTTGCCATCAGCGACACCTATTCTAACCATAAAACAAACCATTAAATGGATTTGACACCTAACTAGTAGTCCTAGAGACCTAATACAACTAGGAGTGTAACTCCTTATTATGACTAAAACAACCCTATCTATACATTTGAAGCATTATTTGACACCTAATACTCCATGAGGTCGAATTTGATGAAGCCTCCCACGTGGTCACCCAACTGCTGATGAGAAACCCTAGAAATTAGGGAACATGTTTCCCTGTTTTTAGGGTTAGATCCTTGAAAATTGCAGAGCCTTTATCTCTTCATCCATGACACATTTTACGAAACTGAAGGAGGTTTTTGTAGCCCATGTTGTCTAGAACTAAAACCTCTCTGGGTTTTTTAAAACATTCCTCCAGCTGTTCAGAATCTGTCCTTGAAAAAGACGTGGCAAACAGGGAAAAATCTGTTTTCTGAAATTAGGGTCTCAATGAAAGCTTCTTATCTCCCAACTGAAAACACACACGAATAAAGTGAGATAGGTTATTGTATCTAGACATGTTATGAAGATCAACCTCCTTCCGAATTCCAAGATAGCCTTTCATGTGACCCGAAACTGATTTTGAAAAACACTACTAAAACCAGTAGACAAAGCTTGACTTTCTGCAGTTTCATAGCGCAAGTTTAACCATAAATTCCTCCCACCTCAGAACGAATTTGAAGAAACTGAAAGAGGTTTTTGTAGTGCAGCATGTTAGGAAGAAACACCTCTTTCAGTTTACAAAATTAAGTTCTCAGCTGCTCAGGAAAGCTTTTAGAAATTGACTAGTAAAAGCAGAAAACAGAGTTTCTTCAGCTGAAACAGGCTGCTACAGGGGTTTCGCAGCGCGCTGCGAAATCACCTAAAAGATGTTGCGCTGCGAAACTGCTAAAAATGATTTATGTGTTTTACCATAAAACAAATGTAAGACATTTGGCATTGAAATTTTGTCAGTGATAACACAGACTACGCGCGGTTCACCTGGCATAGTCCTAGCACATCTATTGATAAGTTCCTGTAACCATTTCACAGCCTTACTTTCGCGCAATAACTTCATATAGGTTTCGAGGAAAGTTGTCAGCATAGAGGGGTCCATCTCCAGCTCCGGTTTATCTTTGCTTCCTGAAGTGGAGGCCTCAATGAAGCTCTTCTTAGCTTCAATGAAGGTTTCCCAAGCGCGCTCCAAATCGAACTCAGCCTCTTCCACCGAGGCTTTGCAAACCCATGCACTATCTTCCGACTATTTTCCCTTGTCATCTCCCATCTTGATTCCACTTTGGAGCACTATATTTATGTTCAGGTCTTCTTCATGCAACTCAAACCTCATCATCTGTAGGTTTTGAGTTAGGGGAGGTGGTAGCGCTCCTTTGTCACGTATCCTGGCTATCAATGTAAGATAATCTTTTGTTTGATGATCAAACAGTGTGCAATACTCTCATGACAGGTGCATTGGATTAGTGCAATCGTGGGCATATTGTCTTGGCCCTCTGCAATTGTAGCAAATCAACTGTCTGCAACCTCTACCAGGGCCTCCTCCACCTTGGCCCTATCTGCGCCCCTGAAATCCCGTTCATGCCATCCCTGCACTTTGGTCAAGGGGCCGCATTTCGGCCTGAATCCTGTAGGTGGGAGTGCTATCCATCATCAATTTATAGCTCTTGCAGGTACGCTCATCATGTCCAATCGGTCTGAAAAAGTTGTAGAATAATTGTTGCGGAGTTTGCATATACTTCTGTAATAGGTGGCAGTTATCCAGCTATTTGATAGATAGTGCACCACAAAGTAGGCGCCACGCTAGGTCTTGCTTGAGCTTTCGGCCTTAAAGGCATCGGTCCTCCTTGTACAAGGTAATTTGTAAAGACTGGGCAGTGGTCTTTGTCATGACCCTTACTCTTTCATTTCACGCACCATACTTCTTCGCATACCTCTCGCTGAACCGTTCTATCCTGCTTCAAGCTTTGCATCTCAAGGCACAGATCCTTTAACTACGCATGGATCTGCTGAACTCCTATATTAAGATCCTGCGTCGACGTCTCATGTAGTCTCATGGCAATCTCCAAGGCCTTTACTTGAGTTGTTATCTTTTGTTGCGATAGCGCACTCCTTAAGTGTGGTAGTAGCGGGGATACAAACCACTCGCGATGCTATCCATATGTCAAATTCATGTTGGCTTCACGGATTGTACATTTTAGCCTTTGATCTAGTTCCCAAGGCGCCTTTCATGGCAGCATCGTGATCTCTTTGAATACCACAATCGACTGTGCTTCAGATTTAGGCCTGCTAAATTCCCTATTCAGTGCTGTTTGGATTTCCTCTACTCTTTCATTTGGGTTATCACCGGAGTACTTAATATACCAGGTTAGCACGCGATCATGCAGAGCATTAACCAGTATCACCTTCTTTATGTTATCATCTGTAACAACTTGAGCTTCCCATACAACCCTCACAACAAACCAGAATTGGTCTGGGTCCTCATTTCCCAAGCCTTTGAACAAAGGTAACTTCACTGTGTTTGCCATACTAAATCGTGGTGGCGGTGAAGATGGTATGGGTGAAGTTGGAGGTGATGGCGGTGAAGATGGAGGTGATGTGGGTGGAGGTGCTATTCACGGAAATCCCTATCTTATCAATTGAATAGCACTTCACGGAGAGACATTTGTTATCCCCTCTTCATCCCTTCGTGGTGGTGAAATCAAGGGGCTATACTCCGGACCCTTATTTCCTTCATTTCTATAACTTTTTCCACTTCACGTAGTCCCAAACATCGAGGTAACTGCATAACCCATTTTTCGCACAACAACATTTTAATCCAAGTATTCAGAGATTTTATGTACTTACATCGCGTCCTTTAAAGAAGTGTCGCTCTGCCTCAATATAAATGACTGAGGTGTCAACCGTGAACTCGGTAACAAATCCTCCTATAATGTGATTGAGCCATTGATCAATGGTGCGCGTGATCTTATCCTTCGATGCTTCCAACCTTCACACTAGCTTCGGGGTCCACACAATAGTATTGTCAAGTTTCCACCTTCCTTGGAAAGAGGTGAAAAATATTTCGTGGATCTCTATATACAGGTATTGGTCCAACCACTGTTCTTTTGACAGTCACAGATTTCTGTTCTCCTGCATTGCAAACTTGTGAATCCTTCTGTCCAACCAGCCTTCGATTTCTTTCTTATTTGGATTCTAGTGATACGAAATCACACATCTCTCATGCAGATTCCGGTCCTGGAAATGGAACCATTTTTTGGCTTGTGGGGGCCTGACCCAGGTTGAAAATTAGTTAGCCAAAAAAATCCCTACACTACTGGCCCTTTCGGCATCAGCCCGTCGAGCACAGACTGATGTATCACCTGAAGCAGTATGGGGGGATACTGGAACCAAGTTTCCGCACCCTTGAGATGGATGTGATGTCAGTTTATTCCAACTATACCTGCCTTTGTGTAGGTTTCTTATCCCTCTGTTCTACCCTTCAGTACCTTTGCAAAATGTTACAATCGGCTTCCGCGCAGCCCTAACCAAGGGCTGATATGCTTTCGCGTTGCTAGGGCAGTGAACTGTGATATTTCCCAAACTACGCTAAGTATCTTACTTATCTTATTAACATATCTTAGTTAGCTTCATGTAAACAGATGTTCTTACTTGTGTTCACTTAACCAATACAGTTATACACATTCGCACATCATATAAGCATTAGAAGTGAAATTCATACCCAATATAATAGATGCATAAACAGGAAATAAAGACACATAAATTATAGAATACTTCTCTTTATTGATAATTCCATATGCTTACAGACTCGACTTGCCCTACGCACTCAGCTGCAGGGGTCTACGCACTCAGTTACAGACTTCTAGGCCTTTGTGCACTTAGTTGTAGAGCCTCTACCTAAACTACGACCCAAAACTTAGACTTCTACCTCAGAGCTATCCCTCTCTTCCTTCGTTGTATTCCTTTTGTCTTGATTGATTTATCTACTTGGAGCTTAGCTCTATTTATACAATCCCATGGTCCGTGGACCATGGGTAGATCTTTTACAACCGACATTACATTATCAAAATAAGGGAGGACAACCCTATGACTCTTTAACATCTACATGCTCTGTGACCACAAAATGCATAGTCTTTACATTAGGATTACAAAAATTGGACCAAAATATGGGCTTTAAGCCCCAAAACTGCCCTTGGGGGATCCCGCACCCAACAAAAAGAAACTTTGTAAAAGACAATCTAAAACTAATGAAAATCAATGTTTTGAATGACTTCTTCAGAAAACAAGATCTAATCAACTAGCAAATCAAGATCTTAGTGACACTCACAAGCACCAAGTGACAATCAAATGACCTAAAACCCTAGAATCACTCCAAGTGCTTAAAAAGACAAAGAGAAAAAAATTTGCTAATTAACAAAGATGACCAAAAAAAACATTAATGAATCCAATTACAAAAGACAAGGAAAGACCTAAGAGGCTAGGCAACACTGAACTCTATGATAGAAACACTAAAAATTCTTACATTCAAGGACTAGTGCTACTTTATATAGAAAAACCCATGCTAACAACGTTATTAGCGCTACATTTTATAGAAAAACTCATGCTGGCAGCACTACTTTTCATAGCAAAAAAAATTTTGGTCTTCAACACGCGTACACAGTGAAAGACAGAGTATTCATCGCAGCAGTACAAGGAAAACAAGTGATGTCAACATGACTATCAATGATAAAACTCACGTTGGGCAAGAAATATGGGAAAAAATAAAAATATTAACAACAAAATGTCCAGACCTAACACTCTAAAGCAATGATCATTCAAGCTGAAGACCTATATAGGCTCAAACTAACTGAGAACTCAATAGTCGGTCAAAGCGATCAAAAGACCAAATCAAGAAAAGAGATTGAAGAGGCTATAGCTTCCCTAGTGGAGTCACCATTTTGTTATGAAGATAAATCCCCTCCATGGACAGAGGCGATCTCTCTAGCCCAATCATTGTATCTAGCAACAAACTAAACAAACTAACATACACTTTCCTAGCTTATGTTTAACAAATGTAGAGAAAAAGTGACATACCTCACTTTGATGCTAATCGCTCAATCTTTTGGAGATAACTTTGATTCCTTCACTTCCATGTTTGCTCCTTACTTGTTCTTCACGTCCAAGTACCTGTAAGAAAGATCAAAGATAAATGAAAGATACAAGAGCATATATGGCATACATCAAACATAAACTACTTAATAGATCAAGGAGTACTAAGCTAAAAGCATAAACATTTACACAATTATGGAAAGTGAACATTAGATGTATATATTAGTAAGCTAAAAAGGGAAGCATAAAAACTATGCCTTGATGTTGGAGACCTCCTTTTGGTGGATTTCCAAGTCCAAGCAAAGACTCTTCAAGCACTCTTTCTCCAAGTTAGAAAAGGCAACATTTAGGCATAATCTCAGTATAGGAATGTCGGCAATCAATTACCAACCATTTGGGGATGGAAGGGAGTTGATTTATAGGAAGGGAGAGGGAGTTAGGGATCCAAAAAATAGGGAGGAAGGTCCACATATCAAGGATAAAACCCATAAATATAATATAAAGAGCTCTAAATGGGATAGCTCGACCATATCCACAACAACCAATATCCAGCTCGTTATTCTCGAAGTTTCTAGCATGCAAAGCTTCTCCACCATTTTGGAAAAACCTACCAAAAGAGGTTCAGAGTAGGTTTTCATATAAAAAGTTGTGGTGGCAACGCTAGGGTAAAACAATGCAACTTGCCATCAACACGGGCAGGCAGTGGACCAAAACATGTTGGCCTTAAAAATTAGGGTTTTAGCTAACCTTCTTCAGAATTGACTCAGGGAAGTTTTCCTTTGGTTTTCTAGCGATGTCTATGTATCATGATGAATATACTTCACAATTGTCAACATTTTGGCACATTGAGATATGGAACAGGAAGTGAGCTGAAGGTGTGACAAAATACTGTGTAACATGCCAACTTTATTACATAAGTGTTATCAATCAAAATAGGAGTTGAATGCACTTGTTTCTCCTGCAAAATTTCCCGAATTTTCTGGACCACACAATTTCCTGTGTTTCTTCAATTGTTGCCACGTATTCTACCTTAGTTGTGGAATCTGCTAGAATTGGTTGTTTGTGTGACCTCCAGGAGACATATCCTGATCTAAGACTAATAACATAACCTAAAGTAGATACTCCAATTTGTGTATCTCCATTGAAACTTGAATTAGAGTATCTAATCAAGCTGAAATCACCCATCTATGTATACTTGAATACAACACCTTGAGTTCCCTTCAAGTACTTTAGAACTCATTTTACAGCAGACCACTGACCCTCACAAGGCTTTTGCATAAAGTTGGAGGGGATTCCAACAAAAAATGAAATATTCGGTTTGGTAGTAGTCAGGTAGTTGAGACGACTTGTTTGTACTTTATTGCACCCTCAAATACTTTTCCTTCAGTGGATGTGAGCTTTAAATTATGTACCATTGGAGTAGTCAAATGATTGTACTCATCCATGCCAAAACCTGTTCAACAGATATCCAATGTACTTCTTCTGATAGAGTAATATAAACTTTGGATGTTGAGTTAGTTCAAAAACAAGACAGTAGTGAAAATAGCCAAAATATGTCATTTCAAAACCTTTCCTCAACTCTTTATTTATGGATGAAACATGGTTCTTATTGTTCCCTGTCATCAGAAGATCATCTGCATACACCACAAGGTATAAAATTATTTTTCCAACTTTCTTGACAAACAAAGTAGAATCATCAAGATCATAATGTTTGAAATTGAGTTGCAGAAGATTCTCAATAAATTTCTCATACCAAGCACATGGTTCTTGCATGATTCCGTATAAGGATTTGAAAAACTTGCATACTTTGTGTTCCTTACCCTTCACAAAAAATCATTTTGGTTGGGACATACAAACATTCTCTTTCATATCTCCATCCAAGAAAGTAGTTTTTACATCCATTTGATGGACTTTCCAACCATTGTGAGTTGCTAAGGAAAAACATATCCAAATGGAAGCCAATTTTATTATGGGAGAAAAATTATCCTCATAATCGACCCCTTCATTCTATGCAAAACCTTTTTCCACAAGCCTGTTGGGTTGTGTTATATTCTTTGCACAACTAATTCGGGCAGTTAGAGGGGAGCAATGCTCCCCCTTCATTGTTTTTGGGGCAACAGGAGCTCTATAATTTGGACCCTATATTACATGGGTGGACCTACCTATGGTTTCTTTCATGGATTTCGCCCATGGTTTTGGGTGCGATGGTTTTCTATCCATGGTATTTTGTAGATTCAATCAAGGGAACTATGGTTATGTTCTAATCCATAGTTAATGGATTGGGGTTTATGGATGCTTAGACATGTATATATATGTATTGTAACATTGAAAGGATTATAATGAAAAATCAATCTGGTAGTCTCGGTTTTGGGATCTAGGGGAAAATATCTGTGTATATTTGTTTTATGTGTTATTCCCTCACCATTGTTTATTTTCTATTTTTAGAATTTGTATGCAATTAATTTGTGTATGGGTTAAAACCTACAAATCCTGGATTTATGCTTGTCAAGTGATATATCTTATTTATACTTGTTCTTGTAGACCCACTTGCAGCCAATTGGTTTGGTTCCCAATGGAGGATCAACCAAATTCCAGGTGTCATTCTTTATCAAAGCATCATATTATTTATGCATTAATTCTTTACATTCATCATGACAAGTATCTTCTTTGAAGGAAGTTGGTTCAAAATATGTAGACAAATTTAGTTAACAATCATAAGAAACACCATATCAATAGTGGAATCAAAATTGTCTACATCACCTCCATTTTGTTTGGTTAAGCTTCTTGTTCATGTCTTTCCAACCTCATCAAGATGAACACTTTCAAGTGTCTTTGTCATACATTTTGGAGGACCTTTCTGAGATGGCATAGACTGCTCAGTTGACTAGGATGGGGCTGAATCAATATTTAACCTCCCAATTTCCTCAATCACATCTCTCAAAGTGTGATCTTGATCAATGGTTGGAGATTCATGCAGGGGAGAGAGTGCTTCAGAAGGAGATTACATATGTTGATCCAATATAGGGATCCCCCCTTCAATATGTGGAATCTCATTATCAAGCTCTTGAAAACACCTTTCATGTCTGAATATATCCAAGTGATCAAGTTTTCACTCAACAACACTGTCAATCTTGGAAGATTCAAGAAAGATCACATATCTAGATATTATAAAATTCTTATTCACTTCATCATAGAGATGATATGCTTTGGAGGTTTCTGAGTACACCAAGAAGATACATTTGTGACTCCTTCTACCGAGTTTGTTTCTTTATTCCTTAGGTATCAAGGCAGAATAGGTGGAACTAAAACTCCTTAGATGCCTCACCAAAGGAATGTGGTGATACCACATTTCATAGGGAGTCTTTCTTTTAATAGCATGAGATGGACACCTATTCTTTATATACACAACACATAGAACTACATCAACCCAAAAAATCAGCTTAAAATTCTTGAAAAACATCATGGATCTTACCATATATAATATTGTCCTAGTCATTCATTTAGCTACTATGTTCTATTGGGGATTATAAGGGACGGTTGTTTGATGTTTGATCCCATGATGGTGAAGATAGTTTTCAAATTCATTTAAAGTATATTCTTTTCCATTATCAATACGAATATAGCTAATATGAGATTGTGCATCAATTTCAATCCATGCATTAAAGGTCTTGGATGTTTCAAAAGCTTCATATTTTTTCTTCAATAAATAAAACCAACACATTCTATTGAAGTTTCTAAGTTCACTTAGTTTAGAAACCATTCATGCACCTTTTCTGATTTATTCCTACCTACTTTTTATTCTTATTTAATAAGTTATTTACAAAGTAACTACTAAAAATAAACACCAATGCATGCTCAACATATTACAAATCAACAAATAAAAGAAACAAGAACAAACACACCACATGACACCATTATTTTTGGACCAATGTCCCCGGAAAAACCCAATGCGAGAAAACCGATGCAACTATCTGAGGGTTTTCTTATTAAGAAATATCAGAGTACAATTTGGGTGCCGAAACTAGCCTACCTAATAGAGAATTTCCTTCGCAAATATACCTCACAATTTGAGAGAAATCTCCTAGTTGAAACCCCGGAAAATACTTCCGAAAACTCCTCAGCATAAAATTGCTCTGCAACCTTAGCGTCTGCCCAATCTGAATTGTGTCAGCCCCTCTCTATCTAACGCTAGCCCTGTGTCAACCCCAAGAAGCCCTGCATCAGCTCTGGGAGCCTCTGCGTCAGCCCTAGGAGAGCTTGGGTTGACTCTGGGAGCCTCTGTGTCAACTACGTTGGCCCCTTTGGTGTTCTACGTAGCACTTGGATGCCTATGCATGGCCCTGCATGAGCCCTTGCTGGCTCTACGTCACCCTCCTTGGCTGTTGTGCTACTCTCGTGGCATAATCTTTGCCTTCTCTATTTCTCTGTACTCAATTCCCCTCAACTTCTCTCCTGATCACTGATTCTATCTCTCTTAGCAAACCTTGCTCTAGAGAATAGAATGACTGATTACTCTGGTGTATTCTCCAAGTGACCCTTAAGCCTCCTCTTATACTTTTCCTATTGACATATCAACAGCCGAGATTAAGTCCCTAATCAATGGGTCAGATTAGATCTGGTTTGATCCATGTCTTTTAGACCACTCTAACAGACATTCATATTAATACACATTAATATTTTATTTTTCCTAAGTTTAGACTTAGGGACTCCATTAAAAATATTAATTATTTTAATATCACCTGATCTGTTTAGAATCTACCCAAACCCTTTCTGGGTATTGGAGACCTCATGTTCCCCAACCTCTCTACCAAATTTCATGGCTAGAGCACATCCGATGCTACCCGAAATCAACACTCCCTCTTAGCGAGGAATGTGCTCTAGCAATACTCCTCACTGAGTATTACTCTGATCATCTGGCATCGGTACCTATGCTGATGCTAGGCCTTCCTACCCAAGATCCTCTACACTACTGCCTCCTGTAATGCTGCCCATGGTTCTACCACTACCACTATTGAATCTGTACGACATCTACCTCTACATCTGTGTTGATGTTGGTCCTTTCTCCTAGCACTGCACCTCCTCTCATCAAGCTACATCGTGCTGCCCACTTCTGCACTACAACTTAGTTACTAAGAAATAAGTAACTGACCTCCCTGTTGGGCTAGAAACACCCTCTGATGTAGAAGCTCCCTCTACCACTGACAAGTGCTCCCTCTCTGAACTCTATGTTGATGCATCAACTCCCTGCATCTCACACCGTTTCACACCTCTTTGTGCCTTGCTGCACTGGTGTAGCAATCCTATGCCTCTGGCACTGTTATAGCCTACTATCTCTACACTATCTCATGACTCATGCACTGTAGCTTTCTCTACCACTCCATCCGCATCTGTCTCTACCCACTCAGCCAGTCCTACTACTCCTCATCGGGGCTCCCGTAGCAAGGGCTAATCCAAGAGGCTGGTTACCTCAAGGATCCTACCCCTCATCGCTTGTAGTCTGCCTGACTACAACTCGATGTCTCCCCACTTCCGCTCATGTGGTGCGTGTGCACTCATGGCACAATCATCGTCTGCCAAAACTTCCTTCTCTGCCCATGTTGGCGTTGCCTTAGTCTCAGAAGGCTCTCCCTTACTCTTCTTCCTTGGGCACTGAGTCGCATAATGACCCATCTCCACACAGTGGAAGCACTTGATCTTGGAGATATCTTTCTTCTTCTACTTCTCCTACTTTCCCTCAGATGTTAGGGCCACATCCTCCTCCTCCTACTAAAATTTGATCCCTTTGCTATTGCTACTTATCTTCGACTGTCGTATGATCTCTTCCTGGTGAAGAGCTTCCCACATCTCTTCCCAAGGTAGGAGATTACCTCTACCTAGGATACTCTGGACAAACACTTCCCAATATTCTGAGATAGCATTCAGGGTTGTCCTCACCATAAGCTCTTGATCCAGCGTCACTCTTATAACAGTCAACTAGTCTCAAATCTCATTCAATCCTCCGAAGAAGGTGTCAATCAGTTGACCCTTCTTCATCTCATACAACCTTAGCTGGTTCTTGAGCAGCATTCTTCTCTGCACAAAAGTATGCTAGTATAGGCTCTTGAGAGCCTCCCGCATCTCAACTATCATTTCCTTCTTGGCTATAAGTGGTACCATATGATCCATGACCCCATCAAGGATAATGCACTTGGCCCTCGTCATCGCCTCTTCATACTTGTTATTATCATTACGGTCAATTGGGATAGCTATTACCTTCAAGGCAAAGTTCTTGACACGATTCCTATCAAGCACTAATAACATTCTGGCCTTCCAGACTGTGAAGTTCGATGCTCTATCTAGTCTATCCTGGTCTCTTACCCCGTGTAGTGCCATGACACTCCTCTACTTCCCTCCTGGAATTTCTCTGTTTGACTCATTTGGGTCTCTACTTCCCGTCTGGAAGTTCTCTTCTGGACTCCCTCTGAGTCCTGATTACCCTCCTAGAAATCCTTGTGCCGCTTATCGAGATACCCCATACTCTGATCGTCTTGTGCAACTGCACTGCTGATCCAGGTTCCTCAGCTAGAAACTGTCAGTAACAACTCCTCTAGCCCTGCTCTGTCAAGTACTGTTCTCACTACAGTACCTCACCAACTCCACTCTGCAATATTTTTGCAGCCTTCTAGACTCCAACAACTACCTCTCTGTGAACTGCGTCGGCCCCTCTCTGGCTCACGCTGGCTCTGCATCAGCCCTAGGATGCCCTACATTAGCCGTCTGGCCCTCTGCGTCAGCAATGCTAGCTTCTCTGAGGCTCTGCGCAACTCCCATCTTCTTCTGTGTCACTCTGGTTGGCCCTCTGTCACACTTCTTGGCTTCTGCACTGCTAGAAACAGCTTCTACCACCTCGAGACAACTTTTTTCTGCTACTATTGCTTCGCTCGGCTGATGTCTTTTAGTCCTCCTGTGATCTGTAATCATGCTATGATACCATGTTAAAGTTTCTCAGTTTACTTAGTTTAGGAACCCTTCATGCACCTTTTCTGATTTATTCCTACCTACTTGTTATTTTTCTTTAACAAGTTATTTACAAAGTAAATAATAAAAATAAACAATAGTGCATTCTCAACATATTACAAATCATCAACTAAAAGAAACAAGGACAAACACACCACATGACACCATTATTTTTGGACCAATGTCCCCGGAAAAACCTTATGCGGGAAAAATGGTGCAGCTATCTGAGGGTTTTCTTATTAAGCAATATCAGAGTACAATATGGGTGTCAAAACTGGCCTACCCAACAGAGAATTTCCTTAGTATCTATACCTCACAGTTTGAGAGAAATCTCCTATCTGAAACCCCAGAAAATCCTTCCGGCAACTCCTCAGCACAAAACTACTCTGCAACCCCAGCGTCTGCCCAATCTGGATTGTGTCTATCCCTCTCTATCTCACGCTGGCCCTACGTCAGCGTTTCTTTCCCCGTCTCAGCCCTAGGAGGCCCTGCGTCAGCTCTGGGAGCCTTTGCATCAGCTATGTTGGCCCCTTTAGTGCTCTGTGTAGCACTTGGCTGCCTCTACATGGCCCTGCGTGAGCCCTTGCTGGCTCTATGTCACCCTCCTTGGCTATTGCACTGCTCTCCCGACACAATCTATGCCTTCTCTATTTCTCTGTAGTCAATTCCCCTCAGCTTCTCTCCCAATCACTGATTCTATCTCTCTTAGCAAACCCTGCTCTAGAGAATAGAATGACTAATTACTCTGGTGTATTCTCCAAGTGACCCTCAAGCCTCCTCTTATACTTTTCCTATTGACATCTAAACAGTCGAGATTAAGTCCCTAATCAATGGCTAAGATTAGATCTGGCTTCATCCATGTCTTTTGGACCACTCTAACACAGATTCATATTAATACACATTAATATTTTATTTTTCCTAAGTTTAGACTTAGGGACTCCATTAAAAATATTAATTATTTTAATATCTCCTGATCTGTTTAGAAACTACCCAAACCCTTTTTGTGTATCAAGTATCTCATGGGCCCCAACCTCTCCACCAAATTTCGTGTCTATAGCACATCCGATGCTACCCCAAATCAACACATTCTGGTGTATTTATCAATAAATGTCATATTATATTTATTACCATTTGCAGATGGAACATGCATTGTGTCACGTAAATCAAAATGGATGAGTTCAAGTTGCCTATGTGCTTTGGAATGATAATTATGAAATGATTATTTGTTATGCTTTCCTAAGATACAAGCATCATATTGTTTAAGTTTCCTAGGAATTGTAGGCAAACCAATAACACCATTTTTCTTCAACAAACAAAGGTTTTCATAGTTCAAATGTCCAAATCTAGCATGCCATAAAATACTTGATGGAAGTGTATCTTGATCATAGTGAGAACTATATGAAAATTTTTGTGCATGAGCAAACGTTACTTGCAACTTCATAAGTCGTTCTTCTTCTATCCCAATAATGACAAGTGAGTGATATGATGATTTTATGACCTCAACCTTGCCATCAAATAGATGAATGGAGTGTCCTTGCTAGCGAATGTGGACCAAAGACAACAATTTTCTCCTCAACTCTGAGAGGTATAGAACATCATGTAGAAGAAATTCTGGAAGACTAGGAATTTTGATCCTAATGTTACCAAACCCTGATGGTTTGAGTTTTGACTTGTCTACGAAGTAGACTGCTCCATCAACATTGTCAATGAATTCTTCAAAGGAATCTCTTCTGAAATTTATGTGGAAATTTGCTCCTTAATCAAGAAACCAAGCATCTTTCCATGAAGAAAGTGAAGCATTGAATGAGTCTTTAGTTACTCCAATGTGGCAATGTTCCACAACATAATGAGTAAACTTAGGTGCTTTTCCTTTCCCTTTACCAGGTGTTTTACCTTTTTCTCCATTTCTTTCCTACTTGATTCTGTCCCAAGGTAGCTTACATGTGTAGCATCATGTCCATTTCTATTACAACATATGCAATAAAGATCAGACCTTTCTCCTTGGTAATGTCTACCCCCCCTCTGCCTCTAAACTTATTCCTTCCTCTTCCTCTTCAGCCACCTCTTCCACTAGAAGAATCCTATGAATGATTATTCTCTTTCTATGCAAGGCACACAACTTCTTTAAAAGACTAAGGAGTTGTCTTCTTCCCAAAATCATTCTCTTTCAACAAACTTCTTCTCAAGGGATTCAGAGGAAATCTCCTTAAGTTTGACACTCACTTGCAATGACTCAAGATAATGTGAATAAGTGTGATATAGTTCCTTGACATATGTTATGAGAGGAACATATATTTCAACACTAGTAGCTTTTATGGCATGCATAATGGATCATATTTTTTATGCTAAGGCAAGAGGGTCATCATTTTTCAACTCAAGATTGAACAACTTGATAATCAATTAAATAACTCCACGCTTTGAGTGTGAGTCACATAATTCCTTCAACTTCTTTAAAGCCATCTCTTCATTTACTGACATTGCAATCAAGGCATAAGCCTTGTTGTTCTCCTTTCTTCAATTGGAAAGTTCCTTATCAAAAGTAAGCTTTTCATATGCATTGTCTCCTTCTCCTTCACAAATTCCTTTCCAGAATGCATTAAATATCAAGGTGTGATTTATCTTCTGGGACCACTCATGATAGTTCTCTTTTCCAGTGAGAACTACTCCCACTATGGAGATGAGTGAATGAATTTTTAAAATGAAATTTTGGACTATTCTCTAAATAATAAAAAATTTAATGTATGTCTATTACATACACCATAACACCATTATAAATTATAATAACTCAAAATCAATGTTGGAATAAGGATTCAATTCATAGTAGCACATAAATGAAAAGGATATAGTTTAAGGAACATAGTTTAATGGGTAGACTCATCACAATACTATCACATATATATACCACCTCCTATATATGATTTCCAAAAAAACAAGTGCATGCCTCAACACTTATAAGCTTCAACACATGTGCACAATCTTCATACCATATGACCCCACATATATGTGCGGCTTTTAAAAGGAGCTTAACACACAACATTCAATTTTTTTTTAATAAACATCGTAGGGAAAAAATATCATACCATACATACAACATCATATATATCAATGTAGGATTTAAACAAGCATTACAATGCATGACTTCAGGCTTCGACCAACTTTAATACCTCAAATCAGTCGCACCATATACCATACAACTCATGCATAACAATATTCTTGGACCAACATTCACCAAAATCCACATCAATGTATCAGGTTCACGACTCATAATAGTGGCTTCGACTAGCATTCAAATGAAGAGTCTCCAACCCACTTCATTCTAGAAACCAAATATCATAAATCAAGTTAGGCTGATAGAGGGTGGAATTTTGCAGAGGTAATACACCATAACCTTTTTTTTACAACAACGCAAGCATAGCACCACACGCCATTACATAGTCTCCAATGCACCATATTCCATGTTTTGTAGAGATTCAACACATACCATAGCTTCACACAGTTCAACTTAGCACAAGCTAGCTTCATATGACTTAACACATCAATCATCAATATTCATCGAATAAAATAACGAATAATGACAAAAGACAAAAAAGACCATAGAGATAGTATAGAAGAGAGTGGCAAGAATTACAACAGAAATAAATTAAATTTGGGTATGTGCTCTGATACCATGACAGGTCAGGAGTAACTCCATGAATTTAGTTGTGTTCTTCATTAGGAGAGAATATGAATATAGACAAGGAGAGGGAGACTATTGGATTTCATCTCCCAATGTCTCTTCATCTTCCAACTTCCTTTATTTTTATATTTACAAAATTTACATATGTTTTCCTAATCCCAAATATTAGGCTTCAACATCATGTTATCAAGATTGAACTCAACCCTTGAGCATGACTTAAATTCAAATAATTAAAATTTCCTATCAGTATATTCCTCCTTAACAAGAGACTTCAAAGAATTTGCTTTAGATCAAGCTTCTCAAGGGTTGAATATCTTCTTCTTGGCTCATAAAACCCTATGACAATATTGCTTGGAAATCATCTTCTTACCTCTTCTGACTCAAGGAGGAAGTTCAGAGATGTTTCCTCATATTTCTAAATTTTTTCCATATATCAGTGGGAATATCCTCCAAATCCATCATGATGATCCTGAGTAAGAATTCATTCCTGCTTACTATATTGTTTACTTCAATAACATATACCATTTCTTATGCTTATGCCACATGTTGTTTTTCTGCTTGTAATAAATCTTGACTTCCTTGCTTTTGTTGACAAATAGCTAAAGATATTTATTTGACTTTAAATATTTCACAGACTTCTCCTTTACTTATATAATGTATATCTTCAAAGGAGCAACAGTTTTAAATCTTTGACCTAGTCATTTCGAAACTTGGTCTAATAATATCATTGGCCATTGCAATAGTCATTTCCACTGCAATGAAAATTAATCAATGAACAACAAGTTTCATAATATCATTAAATGATCAGTTAAGTCCTTTTTGGATGTACAATTCCCTCCATAATCTAAGGTAAGAAAGTTTCAATATAACCCATGCACAATAAATGGTTTTATGATGGATTTGACTGAGGTATTTCATTTTAATATACTTTATATCTTCTGAGGCCATGTTTAAGGCCTCTCGACCTACTAAGACTAACTTTGAGGCCTTCTCAGCCTAATGTACTGAGGTTTTTCAAAGAGATTAGTTGGTTAATAAGTTCATTAAATAGACCCTCAGCCTTCCTGATATTCGAACAAAGGCTTTAGATATATTCAACCCTATCTAATCATGACTTTCAGTCTGAGAATTTCAGGCCGTTGTTCAAGGAGAAATAGAGGCTTGGTTTTACTTTGACCAACAGAAAGATAACTTGATTACATCTAGGGAAACTTCCTTAGCTGACCATGGATTCTTTTTCAAAGATCTTAGCAAGGCTAGCCTTTCACCCAAGATCTAATACCTTGTTTATTTTTGGTAGGTTTTCTAAACTGATAATTAATTCTTATGATTTCTTAGGTTAAATATTTTCTCGCATTCACATTCATCATAGAGTAATTACATATAAGATCTCAACAATAAGAAAAAATGCTAGTAGGATCATAAAGAGATAGTCAAATAAGAGACACAAAAATTTGCCCTAGGAAAACCCACATAGGGGAAAAACTTGGCAACCTTTTCCTTGGAGAAAGCATTTAATTCAACAAAGATACATCTAAATATTCTAGCCAAGAAGAAGTTCAACCTGACTAATAATATCACTATGGTCAAACCTGGCCAAATTTCCCTTATATCAACTCATAATGTTGCCCAAAAGTCTCAACATGATCTACACTACCAGGGCTGAATTTTGGCCCCCTCCTGAGCTCAGAAACTCGGACCCACTACCAAATATCTCTCTATCTCTCTCTCTCTCTCTCTCTCTCTCTCTCTCTCTCTCATATATACATATTTCTTGGGATGTCGAATGGGTGCCCCAATAAGTCTAGGCCAAAATATTAAATTTTGAAAATTAAAATTCCTTTCTAATATGGCATGAAGAACATGTCCTACCAGGGCCGAATTTTGGCCCCCTCCTGAGCTCAGAAACTCGGACCCACTACCAAATCTCTCTCTCTCTCTCTCTCTCTCTCTCTCTCTCTCTCTCTCTCTCTCTCTCTCTCTCTCTCTCTCTCTCTCTCTCTCTCTCTCTCTCTCTCTCTCCCTCTCGCTCTCCCTCTCTCTCTCCCTCTCTCCCTCTCTACCTCCTCTCTCTCTCTCTCTCTCTCCTCTCGCTCTCCCTCTCGCTCTCCCTCTCTCCCTCTCTCCCTCTCTCCCTCCTCTCTCCCTCTCTCCCTCCTCTCTCCCTCTCTCCTCCCCCCCCCCCCTCTCTCTCTCTCTCTCTCTCTCTCTCTCTCTCTCTCTCTCTCTCTCTCTCTCTCTCTCTCGACTTTCTTGAGGCCAAAATATTAAATTTTGAAAATTAAAATTCTTTTTTCTAATATGGCATGAAGAACATGTCTTACTTAATTCAAGGGATAAAATATTAATTATGAATATTAACCATAGTTATAAGATTCAATAGGAAAGACATCTAAAAATTGTGACATAAGAAAAAGTTTCTTCTATATACCAATATCTTATTTAGTCTAAGAAATTCATGGGTTCATCTATAATCCTAGATGGTAAGGAACCAAAACTTCTCTCATGGAGAGGGATTATTAAAAAATGACATATTTCATAGAAATGTTCCTTTGAATTTTCTTTCCATAGTTTAGAATGATAGATATATGCAGGTCTGAAGTTAGGAGTTCACTACCAATTCATCGAGGGGAAAACACTGTGAATACAAATGGCATCTACTAGATAGGTTAACATATGGAAATAAGGATTTTATCCTCATGGTTTGATTTTAAGGAAATATTCAATGTCCATGTAAAGGTTATAAGATAGGATATCTAGCTAATTGAAAATAAAGCCATGTAATTCTTTCTGCATAATGGGAACTCATTCCAGCCGAAAGTGAGAAGTGTTCTTCTCACCGTATAATAGGCTCATCAAGGTGATGACATAATAAGGTACTACCTTTTAGGACACTATAATATCTTTGGAAGCTCTCTATATGGATTCTATTTTTATCATACCATAAGTCCCTAACCAATTGAGGAATTTCTAGATCAAATTTCACACATTCATCATTATGGAATTATGGGAGAAAAGCACTATTATAAGTGAGCTCAGGTTGTAGAAGTTGATACATTACATGTATTTCCTTGGGCTTGAAGGATCTAGTGATGCTCCTCTAATTCTCACTCTTGATGTTTGTGATGCTGCACTCATGGCCTAGGGACACCCCTCCTTCCAGACCTAGTCCAAAATTTAAAAAATAATGTTTTATTCCCTATACGTGACATTTCCCTGAGCTAAAAGCATGTGTACGTGGGTCTGTGTATACCCAACCCGTGTATATGTCTTAAAACATTTAAAAAAAATGAATCTCCTTAATTTTGGGCGGAGATCACGGGTTTCACCTGTTGATTACCTGTTAGTGCCTGTGGCCCAACTGTTCCCAATGAATTCCCAACTAAAAAACTACTTTGGGAGAAGTATAAAAAGGCTTCAAAGGGAAGGCCTAAGGAGGAGAGAATAGAGAGAAAGATCACTCTGCTGAGATTTTCCCTGACCAGGTCTGAAGATCCTTGTGCTTCCAACACTTCCCCCATTTGTAGGAAACCCTTGTTCCTTGTGTGATGATGTCTTTCTACTTGAGAGATCATGGAGTAAGTCATGGAAGGAGTTTTTTGAAGGCTTGAGACTGGACGAATCTGGAGGATGGTTCTGCTTGGAGCCTACGAAAGGATGAATTAGGTGAAGTCATTCCTTTCTGTACTTTATGGGAAAAATTATTGAAGGGAATTTACCCTTCCTCCACCAATAATCCCAGCAAAAACTGCCTTCAGAAACTCGGCCTTGTGACCCTCGACGTCAACGTCTACACAATCTACTTGACGTCAAGCCTCCAGCGAGTCTCTGATGAAGTCATTCTAATGGTTGTTTTTAATTGTATAACTAACTACCTTTCCTTATGTTATGAAGATGACTTTTTTATGATGCATGGTCAATATACTGCTATACTTTCTGGAATTGTTGGTTTTGCGAGTTGAAGGACTAAAAGGAACTAAAAGAGGGTTTGGACCCTAACTGGATCTTCTCAAATGAAGGACCTGACGTGCACCCCTTTTTCCTATATTTTGTTTATATTAGCATCATGGTTGTATGGAATGAGTGTTTCTATGTGTAAATAACCTCTGATCTGCTAGGGTATCAACCCAAGACCCTAGGGGAATTTATCCCTTAACAAGGTGGTGACATAACAAGGTACTACCTTTTAGGACACTATAATAGCTTTGGAATCTCTCTATATGGATTCTATTTTTATCATATCGCAAGTCCCTAATCAATTGAGGAATTTCTAGATCAAATTACACACATTCATCATTATGTAGTTATGGGAGAAAAGAATTATTATAAGTGAGCTCAGGTTGTAGAAGTTGATACATTACATGTATTTCCTTGGGCTTGAAGGATCTAGTGATAATCCTCTAATTCTTACATATTTTCTACATTGGAAGGTCTACATGGTCAAGTGCCAAGGGGACCATGTTTGTGTAAGGAACCACCATAGGTCTTATTCTTATCTTATGTAGACTAGAATTTGAAATGTCTCAAAAAGTTGCATCATCTTCAAACTCTGAGTCTAAACAAAATGCTTCCTTCAGGAACCTATATATTTCAAACCATGACTTACTCCTTTGATGCAATTTATAACAGTGCATAAGAAGAGGGTTGAATTTGGGTTCTTGGCCTCTAGGTCTTCAGCATGTTGGACCTACTTTTAGTTCTTTCCATTCTTGGGATTCATGATAATCCTTATTGCAATTAGTCAAGAAGAAAATTCCGAAAATTTCTATAGGAAGAAACAAGAATTAATAGAGAATACAAACAATAATTACACACTCAACAAATTTTGCTAGGAAATTTCTTATCTAATAAGTCTTGTATGCATTTGAATTGATAAGTTGGTATTAATGGCAAGTAATGTGAGTGATGTAAATTTGATTGTGAAGCAATTAGCAACAATCTCAATGAATTGAGCATTGAAGTTTCAAAGTGATTGTCAAAGGATACGACAGATACATTCAAGGCGTTAAATACTTAAACATTATTTAACCCTTATTCAACTAGCTAAAAAAAATCTAACTAAATCCTCAGATATAGGGCATAGGTGTTGCATTTTCTACGTAAACTTTTCAATGTGTGAGATGACGTGGGAGTAGTATTTACATGGGTTAAGGTGACATGGAAGTTCCAAATAGATGCCACGTGGCACTCATAAATGGCCTTATGTTCAATATAATTAGGAAAAAAAGAGTGAAATGTGTCTTTTGATGTGGCTAGGTTACAACGTGTCATGATGACATGTTGTCTTAGAACTCTAATGTGAAACAGGGTGGGATCTAATATAGGTATCAAGTCATCAAGAGATTAGAGCGTGATAAGGTGTAAGGTTCACCCAAAGGGTGATGTTTGATATTAGGATATTTTCATGTAATTTTCCAAATGGGAGTGAGGAAATTAACCAATGGGAAAACAACAAGGGCTTAGAGATTTTGGGACTGTGGGGATGATCTAAACGGAAAATGGGATCCACCTACAGAATTTACCCATGGTACTCATCCACCCATGGAATTTATACATGGTATTGTAAGTGGCATCCACCCATGGTATTTATCCATGGTATTGTAAGTGGCATCTACCCATGGTATTCATCCTCCCATGGTATTTATCCATCCATGGAATTTACCCATGGTATTCATTCACTCATGGTATTTACCCACCCATGGAATTTACCTGTAGTATTGTAACAAAAACAAAAAGACAATAAGTAAAAAGTCACATTTTGTAAAAGGATGGACTGTCCACCACAATGTAGCATTTGCAGTAATTCTTTGTTTTAATAATAAAAAAAAATTGTGGTTTTATTTACTGTGTTTTCTTCTCTATTTTCTTCTATAATTTCTATTTTTTTGATCTTGGGGGCCTCTCCCCAAGATCCAGATCAGTGGTATCAGATTCAGGTTATGGCTCCATTGGAATAAGGGTTGAAGTTTATTTCAGTTTCAAAGTTTTGCAACAATCTTTAGTAAACTTCATGCAAGTGCTATGACCTCCATAGAGGCTTATATAAGGTATAAAATATTTTATTTTAAGTTATCTTACATTATCTCAAATGGGTTTTTTACGAAATTTGATTTCATTTCCCAGTTTGTGAGATATGAGAAATTGAAGTTACACATGTCTAGAACGTTGTGCGACCGCGTGTACCATGAGTTTCTAGAACAATTTTCTCACTCCATAGATCATGAAAGTTCAAGTATATTATATCGATGGAAATATTGCTTCAACAACTCAAATGGGTCTTTCACTGAATTTTATTTCATCACCTGTAGTATACGTTATCAACAAAGTTGTAGCAAGATGTCTATAATGTGAAATAATCCTTTACAACATCTCATCGAATAGGAGAATATACATCACCCATGGCCACTTTTTTTACAATTCTACAACACATTTATAGTTTAGGTACATCTTTGGTGTGACATGGTTATGTAACCTGCCTAGAATCCATCATTTTTTATATCTAGAGAAACATTCGAAGCGGGTTCCCTTTGGAGATGTGCCCTCCCACCCCACTTTAGTAGGCACGTGCCCTCCCACCCCAGGCTATGTAGGCACCTAGTACTTCATCAATAGTAAGAATCATGGTTATTAGTTAACCAGTCAAAATCCTTTTCATCGAATTCCATTCTCTATGCCGTACACTATTAGTATTACAGTTGGTAATAAGAATTACAGGGTATCTCTATCCTCAAATCTTCATTTTTCATGGTTATCGTTCATCCATAAACCCATGCTTCATCAAAGTCCATTTTCTAGGCCACACACTGTTAGTATCGCAGTTGGTCACAAGAATTAAAGGGTATCTCTATCCTCTGATCTTCATTCATCATGGTTATGGGTTAACCACACAAAACACTTCTCTTCAATGACTCTTCATATTCAACAAAGGCTTCTCAGGAGGGAAATTCATGCAATCGGGACCATTTCTTCTTAAGGAGGGAGCAATGATCTGAATGGAAAATGGAATCAACCCATGGAATTTACCCATGGTATTCATCCACCCATGGTATTTACCTACTCATGGAATTTATCCATGGTATTGTAGGTGGTATCCACCCACGGTATTCATTCACCCATGGTATTTATCCATGGTATTGCAAGTGGAATCTACCTATGGTATTCATCCTCCCATGGTATTTATCCACCCATGGAATTTACCCATGGTATTGTAAGTGACATCCACCCATGGTATTCATTCACCCATGGTATTTACCCACCCATGGAATTTACCCATGGTATTATGAAAAAAAAATACTATAAGTAACAAGTCGCATTTTGTAAAAGGATGGATTGTTCACCACAATGTAGCATTTACACTTATTCTTTCTTTTAATAAAAAAAAATTGTGGTTTTGTTTACTATGTGTTCTTCTCTCTTTTCTTTTGGCATTTCAATTTTTTAGATCTTGGGGAGAATTTACACTTATTCTTTCTTTTAATAAAAAAAATGTGGTTTTGTTTACTATGTGTTCTTCTCCCTTTTCTTTTGGCATTCCAATTTTTTAGATCTTGGGGGCCTCCCCCCAAGATACAGATCAGAGGAGCTTGGAATTACTTGCATAGGAACAAGCCTCCAAAGACCGCTATCTTGATTATGGAGAATATTCCCAATAGTTGTCAAATAATTAAATGACATGGTAATCCATCAAGCTCAAAGTCATCAAATCATGCGGGATTAGGTGTATCCTTGATGCGTTCTTCAAAGTGTCAGCTCCATGTCTAGATGTTTAACCTTGGTACATGATACATTTAAACACAAAAAGGAATTTAAAGTGTATTTACAAGAGGAAAAATGCATTTAAATTTTAAGTGTATATTATCAAGGTTTGAATTTTTTTTGTACAAAGGGAAAAACAAAAAGTTTAGAAATGTAAGGGTCCCCATAACTTTTACTAATGTTAATAAAAATAATGGGGATTGTTGTCACATCACAACACCTTCACACAATAATAACCCAAATTGTAACTACGCTCATGAAGTTAGGCATCCTCTAAGGGAGTCAAGATGGAGATTATGCATATCTCTTAAATGCCACGAGCACTTCCTACTTGTAATCACTTGGGAAAACCTTCCTAGGAAAGGCATCTATGGATACAACTTTGTGATGGATAACCTAGTGAAACAATCATCAATTAGGATTTTTCATATGGGAAAGGAACATTAGACTAAATCCTATAGCCAAAGCACTAGGAGATATAGTGTTACATTGAGGACTTTCCACTTCAACATACATACATAACCCACTAATCTAAGCTCTAAGGGATAATCTAAGCACTTGAGATAGCTTGACATAGTGCTTGACCCATGTGTTAGAGGTTCTTTCCTAGTAAGTATCTCATGATACTAATGGATTCTCCACTCGTTAGTGAATTCCTAATTTGTTTCACAACCGTGGAGATTTTACTCTCTATTCCTACATCAAGGCTCTACACGTAGACTATGTTGGTTTTTTATAAAGAACAAATGTCTAGTTAATTTTAAATTAATAGTTTATTTTAAAATTTATTTCTTACTTGAGGGAATGGTAGTGCAACTATTGTTGTTTATAAACTCTCATAATTAGAAAATTAAGAATATTGGAAAATTAATCTCTTTATTCTTATTATTCATTGAGCTTGGTTTCCTATAAGAATAAAACATGAACGATTCTTATGAAAAATGGAAGCACAATGTAATGCAAACACTATTCATTATTTTTCTCCTTTTAAAACTACAATAATGGAGCTCTACCAAACAAGAAACTTTAAGGGGAAATGTAATTGAAAAGAAGGTAAAAGAGGAATATAAAGACAATGTTTTTTGAATTTTATATATAACGGAATAATAAACACATGAAAACAAGCACAAAGATACAAGAATGGCTAACTAGTAATTGACCTTAACCCTTAGAATAACAAAAATGTTGAAAAAGAAAGGAAAATAGTGTAAAAAATGTTAAATTTTGAGTCTCATGAGGTAGACACACTCCCCTTGAATGCAATTTTCATGTAAATTATTCTCTGTTGAGATAAACACATGTGTGTATGCTTTGTAAATGAAGGAAATAAGTGTACAACCTCGTATTTGGGAAGAAACAATTCATAAAAACCCTAAAATTTCCCTTGAAAACTAGCGTATAGAAATATAAGCCAAAAAAAAGAACCATAAAATCACCCTATGAAAATCCAAAAGGAAACAAAGGAAACACTATGGAGTAAAACTCAAAGAGTTCTCCCCAATGGAGTCACTAGTTTCGTTGTGGATGAAATTATCCTAGTGGATATGGTAGACTATAACATATAAGTTCAAAAGACAACAATCCTCTTTCTAAGATTAGTCTACAACTAGTTATCATAACTCACTTTTAGTTACAAGGAGGATGTATTTGGTTTGTATGATAGCATGGATACAAATCCCATGTTTTATTCCTATTACATAGCCCTCAATCTAATCCAAGTTCCAAGACCTACAAACAACAAGACAATAACAACAAACTTCCTCAACCAATAGATGAAAATAAAAGAAAGAGTGAAATAACAAACCCTAACTAAATAATCAAGAGACTTAGTTCCATAGATAAACACAAATGAAGATCAACTATTGAAGACAAACATTAAATGTATGGGAGGGAAAGAACATATTTATTCATTTTAATTAAATAAAACAACAACATACAATGTTATATCTAATTTTTTCTCGAAATATTTTGTACCCATCATCCAAAGTCCTCTATATCTAGGCCACTCAAGAATTTTGTTGCATTTTCACTCTTATACATGCAAAATTATGAGGAAAACTGATAGGTTTTAAGCCTCAAATTCATGAAAATAATATATGACTCAAAAAATAAGGGTTTTCTAAGGGCATATGGTCATGAAAACCCAAGGGAAATAAACACCACATATTTCTCTAGTTTGAGGATACCAATATGATATCTCTTTTATTGTATGTGCTTCTCCAAGCCTACTCCCATATTAGGCCTTTTTTATACCATTGCAAGTTGGTTGAGATTGTTTGGAATGGGTTTTAGGAGGGTATCGGTGTACAAGATTCATAAACCCCACTCAAGGCCATATGTTTCAATTATTTATATTTATTTGTTGACATTTTGAGGCACACCCATATTTTTTTAGGAAACGCATGTATACACTCCTTTTGTGAGGGAAATATCATGTGGATTGCTAAGGGTGTTGTTTAAGTAGGATTCAAAATGAGGAATGTTAGCAAGTGTGGATGTGATGACCAATTGAGCATCTAAACAATTTTATTATTGTTATTTTTTATTGGAAAACCTTGAAAATTAAGGAAAGATATGGGATACCATGAAATGATCCTTGTTCTATAAACCAATCCCCAACAAACAAACAAATGTTTTTATGTTTTCTTACACAATTACAGGTAGATCTTTCATAGTATACACACACACACACACACACACACACACACACACACACATATATATATATATATATACATATATACATATATATATACATATATATACATATATATACATATATACATATATACATATATATATACATATATATACATATATATATATATATATATATACATACATATATATATATATATATATATATATATATAATATATATATATATATATATATATATATATATAGAGAGAGAGAGAGAGAGAGAGAGAGAGAGAGAGAGAGAGAGAGAGAGAGAGAGAGAGAGATAAGGTATTAGTACATTGAACCTTTAGCCTTGAACATAAATTAAAAATCTAGTTTTTATAGTGCACCCGGATCACACTAAATGAAAGGTATAGTTGCATACTGTGTTTTCAATTATGTTAAGGGGAGGTGTGCCAGATCCACAAGTTTTATATAGTCTAAACCCCCTCAAATTGGACACAACTTAATGGAGGCAGAGGGCCCAAAATGCATATCGTATGGTATACCACCTAGCTATTATGGCCATCAACCATTGGGTCTATCTCTAACAACCCCACAGCCCCCCCCCTGCACCCCCCCCCCACCCCCGCCCCCCGCCCCCCGCCCCTCGCCCAAAAGAAAAAAAATGGTAAACCACTAGGAGACCCTCTAAAACCACCTTGACAAGTTGACCCAACCTCAAGCACTAGAAAACTATATATATCTAGATGACTAGGCACTTTAAAGCAATTAAATGTGTTTGAGAAATAAGAGACATTCTCAAAATAGAAAGAGAAGCAAAGTATGGAGTCTAAGGAGGATGTTTAGCAAGCTCTATTGTATTAGAGCCATACCAATGAAGATGAAGAGCTAGATTGAGTAGTAGAGGATGAAGAATAACATTAAATCATGAAACCAACTATAAGTCAAATTTCTTGTGAAATATCAAATTTATTTATAGCATACATTTTTCCTACAATGTTATGCTTTCAGGCCACATTTATTCCTTGGTCACAAACCCAGTCGCATGGTGCTCAAGGAATAGAACCTAGGGATTACAGCCCCTAGCATATTGGATCATCAACCTTTTTGATAAGGCAATACTCATCATTTCCCTAATATATGGTATTTGATATCCCCTGGTCAACTAGTGTTGATGAGTAGTATCTAGGGTTTAAGTCCCTCGACATAGTGGCATCTAGACTTTCAGCAGTGAGGTTTCACCTGTAAAGTTTCATATCAAACCTTGACTTTTTGTAATAAGGCTCTTTTTTATTTTTCCTAAAGTTCGTATTTCAAGGTTGTTTCATTGGACACTGGACTTTTGGTATCATGATTCCATGCTAATGTTCCATGCCAACTGAGGGTGTTTTGTGACCTTTAGTAAAGTCAACTAGCAAAACTTCTCATCCAAATGTTTGCTAGAAAGTAAGACAAATATCAGGATTTTAATAAAGTGTTCTCCCGATATAGCTCGAGCCAAATATCCTAAGTTGACTCCATAGATGTTCACCCTTTGGTGGTTCATATCATCAATATGGAAATTTTGTTTTATGGTAAAACCCCTAAATCAATGATATCCTATATGAATTAAGCATATCTTGGTATTCTCAATGCTTTGGTAGTTTAGCACACAAACACTAAGGTTTTAAATTTTTTGCATTCACATGGTTATTATGTTAAGTGCTTGATAGTGTCAAGAGCTCTAAAATCATTTATCCTAGGCATATATGGTTGAACTTAAGGAAATTGGAGTGTAAGAACTTGGCTATAAGTGTATATTTTTTACAATTCGGATAATAAAGTGCATGTATTGTAAAATTACTTGGTTATAGCATTGGTCAGGAAATCCAACACGGGGTTTTCGAGAAGTGTGACTATAAGTGATTCATTGTAATCATGAAGGCTTGAGGATTGAGACACAAGGAAGCATCAGTTACATTAGTACAATCCATTTTTTATTATTTGGGTGAAGGAAGCATCTAGTACAAGATATTACTATAGAATCTCATAACCGAAGAATAAATTAGAAGCTAGGAAGGTAGATTGGAGAAAGGAAGGAAATATTTTAGAACAATTTAGAAAGTTTGATCAATGAAAATCATAATCTAGAGTAAAGTAGTTAAGCATATGACAAAGAAATCCATTGGTGTACAAAATTAAGCATTTGAACAAACCAAATACTGATGTAGATTACAAAGTTGACCATTGAAGTGGAGAATTAGTTCATAGATTAAATATTAGAGGAGATTGGTGTCTCCATTAGGTTTGTGCCTACAAAGAAAAGAATGGGATTGGTGTGTCTTTCATGTTTGTGTCTATAAATCAGAGGGATTGGTGTCCCTTGTAGGTTGGTACCCTGAAATATAAAGATTGATGGGATTGTTGTGCCATATAGGTTTGTTCCTACAAATTTATGTAATAGTAGGTTAGTTCCTCCAAGATCTTTCATATAATTGTTTTTTGTGTTTTTCTCCCAAAAAGGTTTACATCTATATCTTGTGTTATTTTTTCATATTATGAGATTGATAATTTATGGTGTTTAAATGTTTAAATAAGTAAAAATTATCATTATACTGATTCAATCCCTCCACCCCCCCTATCAATATAATTGTGAATCCAACAATTGATAACAGAGCAAGTTCCTTTGGAGGTAGATTAACATCTAGAAGGATGACCTTAGAGGGAATAATGTCCAGTGGGGATGGTTCTTTTTCAAATAGAGTCCTATTTGAGGGAACCAATTATGATTTCTAAAAAATAAGGATGATGACCTTTTTTATGTCTCTTTGTGTTGACATTTGGCTATGTACTGAGAAAGGTTATTGAGTTCTGACAATTACCCCAATTGATTTACATTGTAAAAAGGCTTATGTAAGTAATGCAAAAGCAATGAATTCCCTGTTGTGTGGCCTTATAAAATCATATTTTATGAAGGTAATGCAATTTAGATCTACAAAATGTATTTGGGACAATCTTTAGAGTAGCTACCAAGGAGATGAATGTAAAAAGAGAAAAGCTTCAAACTCGTAGAAGACAATTTGAGAGTTTAAATGGATGAAGATGACAACATACCAGCCTTATTTATTTGTGTAGATAAGGATTTTAATACTATTAGAGGGCCTGGTGAAAATATTGAGTCAATAATTATTCAAAAATTGTTGAGATCTCTTCCCTTTATGTTTAATTCAAAGGTTTCAACCATAGAAGAAATTAAATATATGTAAACTATAAAGATGGATGAATTTTATGGAATCCTTTTTGCATATGAAATGACAATCGAAAAAGAGAAGTTATGATTGAATGAAGAAGCATTCAAATGTATAAATAAGACAAAAAGACAAAAGGATCATGCTTACTCTAACTATGAATTAGATAAAGAAGAAGCTCAATTTTTTTGAAAGCTTAAAATAGGGCCTAGAAAATTCAATGGTAAGTTTCAATTCAAATGTTTTGAATGCGGTAGTCCCTGATGGAGGTGCGAAGTGTGGTTGGTGGTGGTATGGGCATTGGCGCCCACCATGTCATCAATAATCAAAATGTTAGGAATTAAATTCGATGGGTGGCAAGGCCACCCCCATGAATGCATTCACATGCAAACCAAGAAACTTTGGAAACTTCCTTGGATGGATAAAATTCCTCATAGCATGATGCATAGGTTTTCATGGAATGTTTGTCTGGGGGAACCTCAACCCCTTGCCTTAGATGGTTGTCCTCAGGCCCCACCTCAGAACCTCAAAGTAGTAGGTAGTTTGTTTTGTTGGCTCTAGAGTAAGGGAGTTGTTACCAATATGAAAGGATATTCTTATGGAATAGGGTGGGGGACTTGGTGCGCTACCTCACTTTTCACGACAAGGTTTTATAGTTGACCTATATAATGACAACCTTCTAGCTAGGTGGTATTCCCTGCATGTGGAAGGCTCCGCGACTCATCTCTTTCATAGTAAATCGAATCCCTATTAGATCTTATAGATCTATAATTGTTTCGTGGCTTAATATTTGGCTTGCTTGGTGGAATTTTATTTCCATTGACGTTAACATTAATTGGCTTATAGCTTGGGCATGTTGTTGGAATGACGGTACTAGTGGTGCATCTGGTTTATTTCTTGGGCCTAAGAGAGGGGTTCTTTTTGATCCAGTTGATCCCTTGTGGTTTGATAGAGACTAGTTGTGTGGTTATATTCCATTTGTGGTTTCATCTCTACCAAGCCTTACATCTTTGTAGTTGTGCCTTGGTTTTTAGCTTTGTTTTTCCATTGGTGTTTTATCTCCAATAATGACAATCAAAACTAGTGTATAGTGTGGGTTCATTGTCGGAACAATAGTATTTATGATATAATTAACTTGTTTCCTAGGTTTGAGAGGGATCCTTTTTTCTTAAGTTGATCCCTGAGTGTTATCCTAGAGTCTTATGGTGTGGTTCTTCTTTTTCTGGGGTTCTAGTGGGTTGAGTTTTCTTGCAGTAGTTAAGCACAAAACCTGGCCATGGGGTTTCATTCATACAACTAATTTTTATATGCAATGCATCTTTATTTGGTTTCTTAGGTCGTGTTGTTGGGTAACTCCTATATGGGTTTTCTTTCACTATGGTTTTAGTAGTGTACTTTCTCTTGTGGCCCCTGATTTGAGAGCCCTGTGGTGCGTTATCTATTGTGTAACCTATCACACATAGTGCAGTGTTTATATTAGACAATACCCTTCCATACTGCCACCATGTAGATGTAGCATATGAGGATTTGGAGAGGCGGGGGGGGGAGTTGGTTGAGGTCCTCAAGGAAGGAACCACAACCACCAACAAGCCCAAAATTCTATGTATTTCTTCCATGTGAACACACCTAAAGACACTCATAATGAAATGGAGAATTTGGAAGCCATGACTACTAGAGACCGTCATGCAATGTCAAATTCAAAGCTTCTAGAGTAATTTGGACAACTAATATTAGACCCTAGTGACACTAGGGACCACAGGAAGAAATACCTCTAGACCCTATTTCTATATTGGAAAATGAAACATTAATGGGGAGAATAATGATGGAAGTATAAGTTGATCAATATAGTATCATTGCACACCTTGATGATGTTGAATAAGAGAAATGTAACATGTGATTCCATATGGATAGGATGGATGCTTGGTTTACCTAGATAGAGTTCCACATCCCATGCATCGCCACATCTTCTACCCATCCAAGTTCTATTGCTCATGATCTGGCACTAGTAAACTCTCTTAATTCATAGATGTTAGATGGTTATTATTAGTCCCTTTTGGTATGATATTCTCATAGACTCTCTAGTGATGCTGCATAAATTACACTCTTTTCAATTGTGGTCTTGCTACTCCATTGACAGATGGTCAAAATACCTAGTTTCCCACTTGGCAAGTTGATACCATATGTTTTAAAGTTGGTTTATAGTAAATGGATGATCTATGTAATGTATCTTTGCTTTATGTGAGGTAATAAAATTCATCTTACAAAAAAAATGTTTTGAATGTGGTAGAATAGGTCATTGTGTAGTTAAATTTCCTTGTGGAAAATTGTAGGGTAATGATGATGAAAAAGGATATAAAAATAGAAGAAAATATCATAACCATAAAAAGGATAGATACCTTAGAAAGAAAATATTTTATTCCAAAGTAGCTACAAGTTCATTAGAAGAGAGTGACGGAAATGTGTCTGATGGTGACAAAGGATAATCTCTTTTCACTTCCATGGATTGTTAGAGTTTTGATCAAGAAGAAAATGCATATTCAGAGGAAGAAGTTGAATGGGAAGTATATCTTGAAGGAGAACTTGTTGGTGCCTTAGAATAAATAGGTAGACTCATACATAGGAAAAATATCAAAAAGTAGAAAGAATTAATGCATAGTTATGAGAATAAAAGTTAGGATTATGATGAAGCATCTATCATTCTTCTAAATACTCAACTAGAATGAGCAAATATAGTAGATGAAAATATTTTAATATAACTAAAATAAAGGGAAACAAATTGCAACAAGCTAGAAGCAGAGGTTTTCTTCTTGAGAAAGGAACTAGAGAAACCAACTACTCAATTGAATGAAATATTAAAGTTTGAAAAGAGTATTCAAATGTTAAATAATGTTCTTAGATATCAGAGGAATCCTTTCATTAAAACAAGTTGTTGTTGCAAATAAAATCATGAAAATTTCAAGGGATAATAAAACAAAAAGGAATAAAAAAAAGAATGCAGAGAAAAATCTCAAAGCTTTGCTGGTGTGATCAGATATTTTATTAACAAAGAAAGTAGTTCCAGAAATGAATTTAAGAACCAGAATATACATGACCCAATTGCTATAGGGATTAATGCACAGGTGTTTGGTGATGTAGAAACCCTCAAGGATCTTCCCGGGATCCTTGGAAAATTGTCAGATTATCTGCCACTGGCACAAAGATCCATGCATATCTATGTTAAAAAAATGAGAATCAAAGCAGGAAGAAGGACTTATTACCTCGAGTCTTGGTGTGGCGTTGATGGAGAGCGCAAAGTAGTGGAGTGGAAGACCCCTTAGCTTGCTCCATAGCAAAACCTACACATAGATAAGATAAGGCGTAATATCACAGCATATAACTTTGACGATCAATGCACTAACATATAAAGATATCCAATTATATGTATCTAAGTCACTCATAATAACGACATTTCATAAATATGTAAACAAATTACACTACCAACATCGCGGAGTGGACAACACAATTGTAGTTCTATATTAATGTAGAAAAGGGTGATTACAACCATCGGTTGTATCAGCCTTCCCTTAGTCCTCTAGCTCCTCTCTCTCCCCCTTCTTAGCCTCTTGCAATGCCTTAGTCAAAGAATAGTCTCAACAGTCAAATAGGAAATCCTTTCAAATGTTTCAACCTTTTCCACAATGGCCCTAGCCTCATATATATAGCATGAGAGGATAAGCCTTGCTAAATCGCTCATGAGTTCCTTTGGGCAAAAGCAAAGATGTTTCCATGATTTTGTGCTCTTTCCTTTTTGTAGACTCCATTAGGAATAGTAATTCCTCCAAACAAGTCGAATCTTTATGTTTCCTTGCTTTTGTGAGCTAACATAGGAGTGAATCTCGGGATATTTCTCAACCAAATTATTCCTTTGACCCATGGAAACTTATTTAGGTTGACTAGCGCCCTTCCCGAGGTAACCAACATAGTTACCCTAGGCACTAACGCACATTATGCCTTGCTAGGAAGCTTTATAAAGTAGGTTGCTAGTTCCTAGACAACGTTAGCTTGACAAATGGGTCTACGAACTTGGTTATTCCTTCAGTCATCCTACTCTTCTCCTCTAAGATGATGAGGAGGTCATTTTGTTGTGTAACAAATGCCCCCTAAAGTGTGAGATCAAAGGCAGAGATGATGGCCGAAATACTTTATATATAACTGTCATTTCCTTTGCAAAAGAGAGAGAGAGGATCGGAGCTTCAGGAATACGAGAAACCTAATAGAACACATATATAAAACAACTAAAATCATGTCCTATGAGCATTCCCATGCTCAGTAGCTATGTCAAAGTGATTTCTCAACAAAGAGATATGACGATCATGGCCACCGATAAGCACAATGCAGAACCTGTGCCATAATAAGATCATTCTGATGAGTTGTCTCCAAAACACAATAAACACAACTTAGGAGAGGAAACAAGGTTGAGTGATGTAAGCTTCTACCCAAGGTCTTGACTTCTACTTCACTGTAACAGCATAGCTTGATACATGTGAATAAAGGTGTTGAGGTTGAACATGTATGAAATCATCTAATTACCAGTCAATAATGGAGACTGTTAATAGATGCAACTATGGCCGCCGATAATGGTGATGGTCTCCAAGATAAATAGTACAATCTAGTCAGTGTGAATGATTTTTTTATCATCAAGAACTCATAGAATCATTTAGCTAGGAGCCAATAATGAAAACCCCTAACCCAACACTAGGTAACCTGCCACTGATGTCTGCAAGTTCCAAGGCACTGAAGTGTTTCTAGGTCTGCTTCCTAGATAGAGTGTTGAAGTCGATAGGAAGAGACCTGTCGAAAGGTAGGAAATAATGTGTCCTACATCACTCGACATGAAATGAGACAAGAATGATTGTTTTTTGAAGAATAGTTTGAGCATTGGGGAAAAACGACAGAGGCCATGATGGCATAATATGCTTGATGGTTTGATGGAGGAAACAGAAGATAAAGTGTTTCCCTTAAACAATAGAAGGAATGACACAAAGGTTTTAACCATGCAGCACTAGACTCATGAACACCAAAGAGTGTTAGGATACAGAGATGCAAGAACATCGAGGCATATAATCTAAACTCATATGATGGTAAGGTTCATATTGAGAGGTCGTCACAAGGAAGGTTTTGCTAAGGGAGTGCCATGTACAAGGGAGCAACTGCTGCCAAAAAACCCTTTTCAAAATACTGACACAAAGAAATTGTATTGTCCACTTTCTCCATCTGATTAATTTAGTGAGTCTAGATGGGTAAACTCATTGGTCTTTTCATATTTTAAGAGTCAGAAAACATTGTAAAGAGCAACTCTATTCCTCATCTGATTAGTTTAATGAATCCAGATGAGTAAACTCATTGGTATTTTCTTATTTTAAGAGTCTGAAAAGATCGTAAAGAGCGACTCCATTCCTCATATGTTCAGTTTAATGAGTCCAGATGGGTAAACTCAGTGGTACTTTCATATCTTGAGAGTCTGAAAATATCCTAAAGAGTGACTCCAGGGTAGTCCCTTTGTCATAGTTTTTAACTAGGTGTGACAAAGGTTTAATAGTATACCTGAAAAGGTTCCTTTTCCGTAAGTTAATATACTGAGTTTGGATAAAGAGATAAACCTACGCTCAATAGATGTTTGCCTCATTTTGTTACGAGTACGAGGAGACGAACTAAACTCGATATTCGTCGTGAATTTTTAATGAGTCATGCGATGAAAAACTCAATAGATCTTCATCAAATTTTAACGAGTCAAATGAAGAAAACTCGAGGTATCTTTTTCAGTTTAATGAGCAAGGAAAAAGAGGTAAAATAACTATTCATTCCTTCTTTGTAGATTTAACAGGCTTGAAGAAGGGAAAAACTTGGGGATTTTTCAATTTAAGAGTAAGAAAGAGTCCCAAAAAAGAAATTTCTCATATCATCATCGTAGGATTTTAATAAGCCCGATGACGAAAAACCAGGGTTTTTTTCAATTTTACGAGTGAGAAAAAGTTCCTAAAAAGAATGCTCGGAGCTTCTTCATAAGTGTTTAGCGAGCCTGAATAATTAACTCGTGGTTTTTCAATTTTACAAGTGAGAAAAAGTCACTAAAAAGAAAGCTCAGAGTATCCTTTTCAGTTTAAAGAGCTATAAAAAGAGACAAAAGGAGTTTCTCATATCTTCTTCATAATATTTTAATAAGCCTGAAGAAGTATCTCGAGGATTTTTCAATTCAAGAGCAAGAAAAAATCCCAAAAAAGAACACGCTCATATATTCTTTGTAGTAGTTTAACAAGTCCAAAGAAGGAGACTCAAGGTTTTTCAGATTAACGAGCAAGAAAAATATCATAAAAATAATGCTCAATCTTCTTCATGGTAATTTAACAGGCTCATTGAAGGAGACTCGAGGTTTTTTTGGATTAACGAGCAAGAAAAATACAATAAAAATAATTCTCGAAGCTTCTTGATCTCATGCTTAACAATAGAAGGGCGTATGCCATGCATTTCCTCATAAGACCAAGGGAAAACATCGTGGAAATCCTTAAAAGGGTAGGTGAAGCTTACAATTTCCTCAGGAGTGCAGTCGTCTCCAACCTGGATGTTTTCCATGATGCCTGTCTTGACAGAAATATCGATGAGCAATGTCTTTGAAATATGTTTCGTGTTCCCTTCCAAGTCCAATGTTTGGATAGTTGTATAAGGTGAAGGAACGATTTCAGGAGCGTCATAAGACAAGATTTGAATGGGCATCATGTCTAAATGAGATATCAAAACACAATGGTGAGAGTCCTCCCAAGGTCACTCTTCTAAACACATGATCTCTCGAATAGCTTCATCCAAAGTTAGGACTTGATTGAGGAGATCATTAGAAGGATAATTTATGGGAGAGGAGGCAGCACCATTGGTCGTGACTAAAGTGATTGAAGATTCTGATTCATATTGAATGGCTTGGTAGGCCAATTCAGCTGGTGACAGTGACATTTTTTCTCCATAAGAGTCAATGTTTGAAGGGGCAGGGAGGATCCAAGGATCGGTCAGTTTGTGAGGAATAGATGAGACCATAAAGACCGTCTGTGGAACCATGGGTGGCGGGAAAGGAAAACAACCCATCAGGAAAGATCCCTTCAATAGACCAGTACCGAAACTGATGTAAGAGTCAGGAATGCCACCCACTAAGGGTACAGATGTGCTAGGTAACAGGGAGTAATCTGGGTTGCAAAAGGACAGCTAGTCCAGTGTGACTATCCTTCCATCTAATGGAAATAGATTGGTGTGAAAGAAAGTAGACACAATGGCAATCATAGCGTAAGTCCAACTGCAACCCAACAACAAAGTATAGTCAAGTTTTTGATCCATGACTTCAATATCCACAGTTACTGTTTTCCCACTCAAAGTGATGGGGTAGCTGGCAAGGTAACCTTTTGGGATGAAATTGTGTCCGTCGAAAGCTTTAAGGGAATTTGACGATGGTGAGAGGGTTGGAGAACCTAAGGCGATCCAACATGAAGCTGACATGATACAGGTTGAAGCACCTTCATCAATGACAGTTCTATGTACTCCTCTCCCTTTCAAAAATGTTTGCACCTGAAATGCAAGCTGGTGTGAAAGGGGAGGTTTAAATTTATCCATGTCGAAAATTACAAGCATGGAATCCTTATCGTCGACCCCACCAATTGCCAAAAGAAGAGCTTTCCTTTGTGCTGGATAGGTTTGCAATACTTCGAGTGTCAACATAGTTGACAGTGCTTGCGCCAAATCTTCTACAATACTATAGTTCTGGGCAGCACGTGCAAATGTATTATGCGTTGTGCGACAAAGTGCTGCTTTTGGGGCGTGAATGATAAGATCAGTAACTGGCCTTTAAATATGAAGATCATTAGGTGGCGATGGGTTTTGACTCAAGGAGGCCTCCTCAGAATTAGCAACTGGAGCTCCATAAGTTTTGGCTCTTGTTCGAAGATCTACCATTTCAAAGGTGTAAATGGCAGATGGTCCTTCACCAGCTGAAGGATGATGCGAACCGTCGTTACCCCCTTGCGGGGGTTGGGGATGGTTTGTAATAAGGTGTCGTTACTTCAGGTTGTATTGCTTGGTTGACTACTACTCTTCATAAGGAACGGTCTTTTTCTTATTCTTCTTGTTCTTACTGCCGGGATTTTGTGTAGACTGCACAAATTTTATCGCATCGGTAGGAAGAGCAGTCGATTTGCTAGTGGGGTCAATTGACAATTGAGTAATGTGACCGCTAAGTTGTTTTATAGCAACCCCGAAGGTAGCACCAATAATACCATTGACGTGCGCACTAGGTTGTTGAGTAGTGAGAGAATTGCAGTTTCTAGGGGCATTGGGAATGACATTGTATAATGTGCCAAACTATGAATAAATATAACCTAAGTGTTGGGCATGACGAATGGATTGGTCTTCTGTTCCGCACCACCTAAGGCGACATCTTTAGCAATTTGAGGGAGAAGATATTTGCAGAACCAATCCACTAATAGATAGTCTTGGAGGGGAGCTTTGACTAGCCTCCGCCTACGTATCCATTCATGGATGTGATCAGAGATGTGGGTGGAAGTGTCCTGACATAAAGAAGTAAGGAGTTCTGTCCTAGTTTCATAGTGGATGGGTAGCTGAAAGTGCTTTAAGAATTCCATCGCTAAAGTGCCAAAGGTATTGACTGACGCGTGTGGCAACTCAATGTACCACTTGGTTTCATTGCTAGTAAGGGTGCAGGGAAAGAGTCGTAGTTAGATACTATCATCCACCATGGAGTTAGAAACATACCATAAATGATAGGTGGTGATGTCTGTACCTGGATCCTCCCCTTGTTTCAGTTCGATATTCGGGATGTATGTGGGAATTTTGTGCGAGATTGGAGGCCAAAGTAAGTTATGATAGATGGGGTCATTGGTGAGTTTGTACAAGTCAGGGATATCAGGCGTTGCCAAGAAAGGCAAGGTGTTTGATGCCCCCGAATCGGACCAAGGCGATGACACATGACTTGAGGATGCTTGTGGTCCTCCCATCATGTTATTCCCAATATTATACATAGGATGCGTGGAATGGTAATTTCCTTGGGGTACACTCTTATATTGTGGCTTTCGATAGGGATTATTAGATCGGGGGATGTAAGTGCCCCCAGGATAAGGAATCCCCCTTGACTCATTTCAGGTTGAGAGTGGGGTGCCCATATAGATTGAGCGAGACCTTGTTGAGGGATCCCGCTCACCACGTAATTAACTACAGGTCCTTGACTGACATAAGGAGGATTCATGTGAATCAATGACTGTCCTTGTTTTCCTGTAAATGGAGGGGGAACTGTAACGTTCATGGCTGGTATGTGCATATTCGGAACAATGCCCCCAGGCATCTGAACCTCAGGGTTGGAACTAAACAATGGATTCCAACCAAATGGGTTGTTGATGAGACCTGTGCTAGCCATGCTATATGTAGTGTTATAAGGAGTGCTATATGTAGCACTTGTCGAAGGTCCGAGAGCTGACACAAAAGGGGCAGAAACTGGTATGTACTGGGTTCCACTCAAGTTGGGTGTCATGATAGGGTTTGAACCTGAGACATGTGGGATAGAAGGGCTTGCCATCAGAGGTGTGGTACCGACTGTCGACTGGGGAAGTGGTGGTGGACCAAAAATGTCCACAAAATCCCACGACCCATTAGTCGTTGATGGGATGGTAGGTGTAGGTCCAACAGAAGAAATAGGAAGTACAAATGCAACCGAAATCAAGAGTGGTCCCAATGGATTTGTGATTGGAGGATTGTATGGAGGAATGAAACCTTCAGTAAAGAAATATTTTTGTAAGCTTGAATCATGGGATGTCCAAACTGATTCAGTGTTAGATCATGGAGACTAATTGCTCGAAGATGGGTAATCTAGTTCACTGTGGCTTGGAGGATCCTCCACAATGAGTGGGTGAAGACCTAACAACCATCTAGATTGATGACGAGGGCCAGATGTAACCACGGTGACAGATAAATTTTATCAATAGATTTTATAGTGATATTTACTAAAGTCGCGGTGATAACAAGCTGGCACCTAAAAAATAAAAAATACACTAAAGAAATCAATCAACAAGCAGAGGGTATGACCCTGTCTGATAACCGCTATTCTCTGGAGATGAAACCTAGTATCACAATGGATAAAAGAGAGAGTTGGCCAAATGGCCATATTTACTCTTGAGCTTCGCCCAAACCTTAGATTAAGGGGCCAAGTGCTCTCTTCAAGACGAGCACCCTCCCAAAAATCGAAGACAGAATAGTTTCATCTGTGTTAGGTACCAAGGAAACCTACCCCAGTCACCTTGTGTTCATCCCTAAAATTATGGCCACTACGGTTACCTCAAATCACAAACACTACCAGGGGGGACATAGTCACAGACAGTACGCTATGTGGCAGGATACCTAAGTCCCCTACTCAGTTCTGATATCCCTGAAGGGATCCACGATACACAAAATACCCAAAGGATATGTAAGCGAAGGCAAGCTACCTTCATTTATAGTCTGAGGTTGTCTCTTATTTAGCTCCACTTTTCATGGAGTGATTCTAGATAGTATGAGTGCAGAAGGATTTCCCCCGTTAAAGACACTAGTTTTGGTATATGATCTTGGGCAGTTAACTCACAACTACCTAACCAAAGATCCTAGCCTAAACTAATATGTTTTTACTCAAAAGAGAGTTGATGATTGATTTTATTAGGTAAATTTTAAATTTACTTTGTTAAAGTCTTTGGTGGGGGTGTTGACATATGAAGTTATGTGGGACTCTGACTCAAATCATGCAAAAACAATGCTTTTAAATTTCACTTTCAATGAATAGGTTGTTTCTATAGAGGAAGAGTCATTTATACGTCAATATATATGCCATGCATCCAGTTCACTAAAACACAAGCACAACCGATAGAACTAACAATGCTCACTAACAACTTTTGAAACCAAATAAATTCAGATCTAACCAACTAAGCAGAAAACAATAAAATTTTGTATTTTCTCTTTAATGAAATAAAAAGCTTTAGGAAGTTATTTCTCTAAAAAAAATTGTTCAGGATACAAAAATCAATCAAACATGCACAGCTGCAGATCCCTAATCAGTCTACCAGCAGATTTCCCAACCCATGAGGTCACAAAGCAGTTTGTTTATCAAGAAATGGCTAGCTAACGCACTATAACAGAGGTTACAGAGAGTTAGTGGCTGCACTAACGCACTGTGTGTGACACCACAATGCTTTATAAAGCACTGTTTACACTAGCAGACAGTGTTAGTGAGGAAAAAGGCTAAAAAAGAAGGCTATGGGGATCAGGTCTAGGGTTGAGCACTGAGGGAAGGGTGTTTTATAGTCCTGAGTGGTCGGAAAGGGGATGAAGAAGTATAGGAAGGCCTGGAAGAAAGAGAGATCTAGGAAATTTCTGGGAGAAAATCGGGAACTAAGTGTAGTCTCCACTAGAGTCACCAATTCTGCTATAGGGATTAATGCACGGGTGTTTGGTGATTTAGAAACCCTCAAGGATCTTCCCAGGATCCTTGGAAGACTGTCAGATTATCTGCAGCTAGCACAAAGATGCATTCATATCTATGTTAAACAAATGAGAATGAAAGTAGGAGGAAGGACTTATTACCTCGAGTCTTGGTGTGGTGTTGATGGAGAGCGCAAAGTATCGGAGTGGAAGATATCTAATTACATGTATCTAAGCCACTCATAATAACGACATTGCATAAATATGTAAATAAATTACACTACCAACGCCGCGGAGTGGACAACACAATTGCAGTTCTATATTAACATAAAAGAGGGTGATTACAACCATCGGTTGTATCAACCTTCCCTTACTCCTCGAGCTCCTCTCTCTCTCTCCCTTCTTAACCTCTTGCAATGCCTTAGTCAGAGACTAGTCTTGATAGTCAAATAGGAAATCTTTTCAAATGTTTCGACCTTTTCCACAATGGCCCTAGCCTCACATATATAGAATGAGAGGATAAGCCTTGCCAAATCCCTCATGAGTTCCTTTGGCCAAAATCAAAGATGTTTCCATGCCTTTTTTCTCTTTCCTATTTGTAGACTCTGTTAAGAATAGTAATTACTCCAAACAGGTCAAATCTTGATGTTTCCCTGCTTTTATGAGCTGACATAGGAGTGAATCTTGGGATATTTCTCGGTCAAATTGTTCCGTTGACCAATGGAGACTCATTTAGGTTGACTAAGGCCCTTCTCGAGGTAACAAACAGAGTTACCCTAGGTACTAAAGCACCTTATGCCTTGCTAAGAAGCTTTATAAAGCAGGTTTCTAGTTCCTAGATAGCGTTAGCTTAACAAATGGGCATGTGAACTTGGTCAATCCTTCAGTCATCCTGATCCTCTCCACTGAGCTGATGAGGAGGTCATTTTCCTATGTAACACCCATTAGAAATATAAGTAGTACCAGAAATGAAGTTAAGAACCAATAGAAATGTGACCCTTTTAGCAATATAAATTAACATGAAAATCAACAGAGGCATGAATTTTGAAAAGGCCCTATCAATAGCACCAAAACTGATGTAAAATACCAATAGATAGTTGAATTATATCATAAGGACAACATGAATGGATCATGTTAGTGTCGGTATCTTCATCCCTCCATCAGAGATCAAATCCTCTTGTTGCACTACATATTAGGTGTCACGCTCAGTCATCCGCATTCCATTAGGAGCATGGATCATCTAACAGTAGTGGCTTGTTGTATAGTTTCCCTCATGTCATTTACCTGGTAGCTCATGTTTATTCATCAAAAATTGTATACAATGATCTTCTTGTCTTAAAGATTGTAGAAGTCTTTTCTAGGTTTCATTGTCATTTAGGTCTAGGGTTTCATTAGGGTTTCATCAAAAAGGTCTCCCAAATGTCCAATAACATTCAGCAGGCACACGAGGAGGTTTCGGTACCAATGAAGTTCATAATAAATTGCTCAGCAATGTATTTTTCCTCAAAACTCTATTTTGAGGAAAAACAGAGTATTCTAGGTTTTTATTGTGTTAATTCATGTATTTTTAGTTCTCTTGAATGTAAATCAGCTCAGAGGCAACCCTGGTCTCCTTCCCAAGCTTCAACTGCTTCATCCTCTACAAGGAAAACAAAAAATCAAAGCATTCAGTTCATCATAGGCAAAAATAAAGCAAATTGCCCAAAAACAGAGTTTGAAAAGAAAGTCAAATGCAAACATTACAAAGTGGGTTGTTGATAAGTGAAAACTTAAAATCTCTTGTATATAACTCATTGGTCATGTTCAAAGAGCTCATTTGCATTCAAATAAGATATATTAAGCAAGAGAAGGTCGTGTTGGAGAAAGGAAGCAAGTTTGAAGCAAAACTATGCAAATCCAAAGGCGCAGCGCACTGGGTAAGAGGCACGGCGCATACAAGAGGCGCGGCGCATTGGGCCACATTTTGCAATGTAAAACAACACGGGTGTGGTGCATACACTGAGCGCGACGCATTGGGCTGGATGCACGGTGCACACAGCCAAAGAGCCCAAAATCGCTCTCATTTCCCTAGATTGCATGAATTGGTCTTAATACAAGTAGGTAGAGCCTCCATCTCTGTTTTTATCCAAGTTTGGTGTATATGTCATGGTGATCGATGAATGGTGAGTGTTTAAAAAATCAAATCCTATTTTTTCAACATTTTCAAAGGAGATTGCTATAGGGTTTTGTATTTAACCGTTTTGCTACCAAGTCTATCATCCCTCCATCACTCCCTTATCCCATTTTTCCATTGATTTCATTATTCCCTAAGTTCCCCTACCCCCTAAATTCACTAATCCCCTATCCCAAGTTCCCTTTCCCAAAATCCCAAGTGTAAATTCCCAAACCCTAATGGCTGTCCCAAGAGCTTCATGTCACCATTCGTCTGAGTGTACCATCATTCAGAGGGTTGTCATCATCATGTTAGGTTCTCATGGGTCGTTTTACACCTTGTTCATACTTCAGTTGCGCCTAGGTAAGATTCATTTCCCTCTCCTAGGGTTTTGAAGGAAATTTCCCTTAGATGGTCAAATCATCAACAAAACGTGTATCCTGATGTTCATACAGCTTCCCCTATCCTTAATGTACCTTACCAAACACTTCCCATCACTGAGATCCCCCAAATTCCTCATTTTCGCACAAACCCTAGTTTTTTGCTACAACTTGGCAATTTTCTGGGCTAGGCCTGTGTCTTTCCCTTTTGGACCCCTTCCCCTCAGTCAATATTTTCAATTCCACTTTCCCCTGCTTCCTAACATCCCTCCCTACTTCCAAGAATTTTCCCAAGAATTTAGAAGCCCCTTATCCCCTTCATTTCGCTTCATTTTGACAAATCCCTTGTTCCACACGTCAAGGTAGGTTCTACTCAAATGATGTTTCTGAGCAAGAAAAGATGAATTTTGGAACCTGAGAGAGGTTTTTGTCCAAAATAGGCCAAGTAATAAAAATCTCCTTCACTTTTTACACAGGTGTCATGGTTTTAGAGAAATGTCAAAAATACAGTTGCCTCGGGAGAATTGATGCACCTCTGAAGTGACCTTGGGAAAATCACGTTTTCTCCTAGCTTGTTTGGCCAAATGACTTTCTTGATGAGTCAAATGATATGTAGACACAAATATATTTCCAATGAGCTATCATGAGATCAGTTTTGGGTTGAGGAAGACCTTCAAAAGTGGACTGCAACAGCACTCTGCCTCTAGGCAGCCTCATTTTGCACATTTTGACCCGTCTTGGGAGATTTGACTTTTGATAGGGAAAATGAACTCCAAATTGAAATATTCAAGTTGGTTTGGAAAGTAGAATCAATAAAATTTCCAACGTGCTATTTTTCACCCAATTTTGGCATAAGGAAGGCCCTCAAAACGGGTCTTAAAAAAGGCGCTATGCACAGAAATTTTTAACACGGGGTTTTCTGCCCTATGCGCGTGCCACGTGGCGGTTGCTTTTTCTAGAGGGCTTTAAATCACAAAACCTTTGCATTTCTGGATTTTTTATGAAAATTTATTCTTTCCTACCTATGGCCAAGTATTTTTGGCAGGTTTTGAGCCCTCAAAAGGTCAAAAAACACTCAAAAAATGACCTCACTGCCCCTATTTTGACACACGGGAAGTAGTGTTGGGAGAATGGACTTCAAGAGGTGAAAATGGAGGCCAAATTGAAACATTGCACTTGGGTGGGAAAGTAGACAAGCAAAAATTTCCAGCAAGAACACCTGGAGCTCATTTGGACTTCGGGAAGGCCTCCAAAAGTGGGTCCAAACAGGCACTATGCATAGAGAATCAGGCGCGGTGCATAGAGGAAAAATTGCCAGTTTGACCAAGTTTTGCTCTGTTTTTCGCCCAGCTTCACCTAGTTTGACTTTTTCACTTTCCTAATGGACAATTAATGATGTAATTTGATGAAAATTGATGGATTATGATGTAAACATGTTGGATTTTCACTTGTATAGGTAGATTCATCAGTTTAGAGGTTGTTCGAAACTGAATGAATCAGTTCCCTTGTTTATAGAGGCATGCTGTTATGTTGCCTAGATTCTAGTTCTCAGTTTAGAATCAGTTGGATCAGCCCCAAAAATTGTGATCTCAACCCCTAGAGGCAAGGATGAGCTATGTTTTTCTATATTATGTTTTTTTTCAGTCATTAGCATGGTTGGACTCTTGAGAAATCCTTGAGCTTCATTGTACATTCATTTTTAGTATTTTGGCTAAGGAATTGAGACCAGGATTTGCAGCACTCTTTGGGATTCATGTGGAAATTTGTATTGGTACAATGCTTCCCTTTGTAATTGTGAATTTTTTTTATGTATTCCATTATCAATCTTATTTCTTCTGAACTAAACAAACACGAGAGTAAGTAGAATTCATTGAAAGTGCAATGCTCTACTTGAAGTTTGCTTTAGTTGTTTGATTTTTTCAGTTGTTTGAGGAGGATCCACGATTTCCCTTGCCCTCTTCAACCCCTCACCTATCTTTTCCTTCCATCTCACTAAAATTTAAGTGCCAAAATGATTGCCTACCTTGCCCCATCGAGGTCTCTGCAGAACTGAGCCTCAATCCCCGCACCCCAAAATGCGTCTTTCCCTTTGAGCCAACAAATCATCATTTTATCAAATCAAACTCTCTTGCACATATACCTAGCCTAAAATCAGAAGATATTTCAGTAATCTCAAGCCCCATAGATCATTATTTGCTAAGATTGACCCAAAGAGAGCCCTCTCCTGACCTGGTAGGGCTAGCTACCAAGCTAAGTGTGGTTTGATGTTAGCCCTGGATCCTACCTTTTCAGCCTGAGGTAAATCTAGGCACTAACATAGTGGCGACCATACTGGGGAAAAATTGTTTGTTTGTTAGTGTTCTTCGTTTTATAAACTACAGACAGAGTTTGAAGATTAGCCAGGTAGCCTTCGAAATGCTTTTGCTTTGCATTAGCGCAAGTAGATAAAAGCTACTTCAGTCATTCTCCGGTCTAGTCTTATAAACGAAATATCTAACTTGAAAATTGCCCCAGTAATATGCATCAAGTTAGATCTGATTGTTGATGGTGAAAAACGATCAGACATAGCAAGGCTGAAATCATTCACCTGGTGATTCCAAATCATTTTAGAGATCAGATCCAAAGACTCCACTGAAGGATGCACCCGGCCAGCAGAAACATGAAAGGACAATATGGACAGATTAGGTATTCAAGTTGGAATTTCATCCAAGACATTTTGTTCTTTGTTGTAAATTATTTCTTCTCTTTCCCGAGAATGTCAAGAAGGCTTTGCAAAGTATACTATGTTTGAGAAAAGATCCTCGGCCTACATTTGATTCTTTCCCTTTGAAAATTGTCAATACCAAAGATTTGCTGCCTTTGAGCTTGGTCAAGACCCTTCTTTTGAATCTTGTGATGATCGTCTTCAAATTGATGAGCCCCAAGAGACCAAGACTAATTCTACACCTTCTCTATTTACTCCTACACCTTGTAAAATTCCAGATCGATACAAGCCTCTGATTTTACCTCCTATATCCCATGCTTTCCCTAAAAATCATGATCTATATCTACCAAGATTTGATGGTGAACGCGACAATATCACTGCTGAGAGACATGTATTGAATTTTGAGTCCTTTCTTGACCTTTTTGAAGTTGATGAAGAAGATGTCAGTATTAGGCTTTTTGCTCTTTCGTTGCAAGGCAAAGTCAAGAGTTGGTTCAAAACCCTGCCTGATGCGAGCATCTTAGATTTCCAGCAGTTCGTCAAAGTTTTCCTCGACAGGTGGGTGGTAAGACAAACCCTTTCTTGATTATAGAAGAGTATAACCAGCTGAAAAGATTGCTAGGGGAGATAGTACAACAGTTTTCAACCAGATTTAACCAAGTTTATTATTCGATGCCTGTTAATATAAGACCTCCTCCTGGATCCGCTCTCTTGCACTACCCGGAAGCCTTTGATCTGGAAATGGAGTTTCAGCTGAGAGAAATAAATCTTGCAACACTTGAAGAGATGCAGAATAGTGCAGTAGATGTAGAGGCTCATTTGTTGATCCAAAGGGAAAAGTTGAAGGAAGAAGAGATGAAAAACATAGATCCGGAGGAATCGACATCTCTAGAGGTAAAGCTTGACATTTTGAAAAGTGCCATGGAAAACACGATGGACAAGATTAATGCAAGGAATGATTATGATGTTCAAGCTTATGGCTTGCTATTTGAAGAAGAACAAGTTACTGATCCAAAACATCTTCTTTCTTATCCCAGTTGTCATAAATCTGATAATGATTGTTTTGTAGATCATCTTGGAGAAGAGAGATATGTTGATATGACATGTATGCTTGATGATGTCTTTTATAATGATGATTTGCCTCAGTTTGATCAGTATGATGATGATTATGTTCTCCAAACAGAAGCTAATCTTGCAGACGAATCAACAGCTAGTTTATGGGAGGAAGAAGTTCACTTTCAGCAGCTCGAATATAGTGATCAGCCGATGCATATCAGCTATGATAGTGACAAGGAAAGTGCAACAAATTTTGAAGTCAGTGAAGGATCTTTGCCTTTTTATTTTGCTTCGTTTCAGTTCATCAGAGACAAAATCCAAGCAATCAGAAATCAATTGTCGACAAGTTTTGATTTGGACCATCTTGAGAGAAATGAAAAACTTGTTCAAGACTTCTCATATCCAGATTTGCAGCCCCTGAATGCCCTTGATTGTCAAGTTGCAGATGAAGACTTGGAAGCTGGCACATATGATCAGATGATGCAAGATGATTCTGTACCTTTCTATTTTGAATCATTTCAGTTTTTGAAGGGAAATTTGCATAGTACATTTTTAGTAAAGAATGAGCAACATGTAGGGAATCATGTAATTACATTGGAACCGATAGAAAATGGGTTGCAGCAGTCTTCTCATGTTTTTCATGATCCAATAGCTGATGTGTTGGATGATGTCTGCAGTCAAAGTCCTTCTCCATTGACTACATGTGAACTTGAAACGTGTGCTGATATAAACTTGATCCGGCAGCTAGTTTCTTTGTCATTTTCAGCAGGAGTCTCTCATCACAAAGCTCAAAACAAAGTTTGCATTCATGGTATGAAGAGAAGAGAAGTAATCCATTGGATGAGCTAAGTCCTAGTGTGCATGAATTTCGAGATCCTTATGCAGTGTTTTTGGAGGCGGATAGAGAATCCATTGCATTCAACAGATCTGTTTCCAAGTTGTCATGGGATTTTCCTTTTAGTAGTTCTCTTTTGTTGTCCATAAGCAATAACTTGTGGAGGATGCAAACAACAGTCGAAATACTTACTTGGTTCATTGGTTGTTTCATTTCACTTGATCAGGTGATGAATGAAATTGTTAGAGTAGATTTTGATGAATAAGCTCTACTTTGAACATCATTTCCAATTTGTCGGTTGTGTTCAAGTATCGAGTCAGTTTTTAGTTGAGTGCGAGTCAATTTGTGTTGTCAATTCATCAGTTTTCAGTCATGCATTTCAGCTTGAAGTTATTGACTCCATAGCCCAATGGATGAAGGCACTACCTGCTTTCCCAGAGATCTGTAGTTCTTGGCACCTCCAAGGAGCTACCATCCCCATTGGAGCCAATGTTAGTGTCGATATTTTCATCCCTCCGTCAGAGATCAAATCCTCTTGTTGCATTTCATATTAGGTGTCTCGCTCAGTCAGCTGCATTTCATTAGGAGCATAGATCATCTGACAGTAGTGGCTTGCTGTACAATTTCCCTCATGTCATTTACCTGCTGGCTCATATTTATTCATCAAAAATTGTATACAATCACCTTTTGTCTTAAATATTGTAGAAGTCTTTTCTAGGGTTTCATTGTCATTTATGTCATGCGGAAAGAGTCGACAGTGCAGACACAACCGACCTCCCTAGAAGCAAACGCTTTCTAGTGACAAACAAGACAAATAAACCCTACCTTTCTCTAAACATGCATTGCAAATACAAGTAATCAGGGTATCTTTAACATACCTTTAGTCCAACGCTTTGTAGTAGTCCAGCCTCGCCAATCCGGATGAGCTCCTCCTTCTCTTCGAAATCTGCATTCACTAACAAGCCAAAAGATTAAATAGCACCTGATAAACTCATAAAACAATGCATATCCATCATACAGACCAAGGAGTATATGAAACAAACCATGAATAAAAATCTGTTGAGAAAAATAAGTTCATTTGCATTAAAAGGTAACAAAAGGAACCATTACAACCTGAGCCTTGGTGTTGTGCAAGTCCCTCCTAGGGTCCAGCAAGAGTTTTCCTTTACTTTGATCAGCTCACCCACTCTCAAATAAGGCTAGGAAAGGATGGGAATCTCTCCTCTCAAGCTTTACAAGGGAGTCCTAATTCTAGCAGCATCTACCCTTAGGAATGTTCAGCTTTCAACCTCCCCTCCCTTTGGCTCAATGTCTGTATTTATAGTGCTCTAGAGGACGTTATTCAGGTCCACCATCAATGGGATAAGCCCCTCTTTGGATGGGATAGCTCCCCTCTTGATGGGATAAGTTCCTCTTTGGTAGGGATACATGAACCATCTGGAGGCGCTTCATACACGTCAAACAAGCTTCTAGAATTCTCTAGAAATGACCACAAGTAACTTTTTTTGGAGTGAAACTTGCGCCTTTTGACCTCTACAGGAGTATGCACCCATTGCTTTACATACAGAGCGTACAAGTACGCAGGTATTCTGAACTTGGGGTGCATACACGCAGGTAAGGCTAAGAGAAACTGCGTACCCAGAGATATATAGATTTTTAATGACTTTCTCTCTTTCTTGAAGTTTGACATGGAGAGCAGAGATATGAGGCTTGCCAAGGAGGACAGTATGACAGTTGATGGAGCCATACTAACTACAAATAGTCATGGTGACAAATTTTAGTGTAACAGATTGCCCCCTAAAGTGTGAAGCCTGTAGTAGATAAGGCTTTCATATCATCTAGGAAGGGTGAAATACTTTATCATTTCAAGGATTATCTTGTCGAGAGCCCAGTCGGAACCTGCAAGTATTCAACACAAAATACATATATATGATCATATCATCGCTGAGGTAGGAATTCCCATACTCAGATTAAAAACTTTAACTAATTGACTATCTACTGCTCTGATATAGGAATGATTCTATAGTACATCATAATCACAGACTTTTATAGACACAGTATGGACACAGCCATCTGTTTATAATTAGTCTACTGTGTAATGAATACAAAACTCCTCGCAGCCTGGATGGTGGAAACTAGATCCATGGTCTTCATTTCTACTTCCCGAACAGGTACGATTCTATCTATGTGAATAAATGAGTTGATGTCGAACATGGTAGAAACCACTTGATTACCAGTCAATGATGTAAATTGTTAACAAGCGTGAGAGAAACCACCAGTGATGTCAATGGTTCTCAAAGTACCCAGTACAATCCATGAGATGTGAATGAATGAGTTGATGTCGAACATTTCACCGAATCCTTCGATCGAAAGTCAATGATGTAAACTGTCGTCTAAGGCGAGAAACCTGCCATTGATGCATGCAGATTCCAAGGTACTGACGATTCCTAGGTCATCTTTATAGATAATGTGCTGATGTCGATAGAAAGCGACCCGTTGCAGGCAAGCCCACAACACGAAATCATAGATCAAGTTGAAGAAATGTAGTTGTAAGGACTGACTCAGGGATGGTCAAAATGGATGACAAGTATTTTGCAGATGAATGTTTATTGCAGAGACCTCTTGAACACATAACGACACGACAGATGGCTTGGTAACATTTGACCCAAAGTTAATACCCGGCTAAAGACTTTTGATGTGGTTTGATCAACTGTGAGGCAAAGGATTTCCCAACCCAGGTGAATGAAAAGTATCGTGTTCAAGAGTAGTAATAAGGCTTCTTCTGAGACAAAGGATAACAAATGGGCTCATTTTTCTCTCTTTTCCCCCACCATTTCTGGCAAGTACCTCTTTATTTTTACAAGCTTGAGGAGGATAACATATGCTTGATTATAAGCTCATCCTTCGGATGAGTCTAACTTAGTTTTGATTCGAACCCTAAGAAGGAGTGGTCCGTTCCTGTTTGTAATCGAACAGGTCCTTTACTGTGAAATTTTAACGAGTCCAGTATAGGAGAAACTCGGCGTTTTTCATGTTTAGAGAGTCTGAAAAAACTTAAGAAGACTCCAGGTTGAACTTTTTCGTAAAGTTGTGTCTCCCAAGCCCGAAAAAGTATAAAATAATACTTGAGAGAACCGCTTAGTCTTGCGACCAAGGAATACTTTCATGATTAGTGCCTCTGACCTGAAAAGTAAAAAGCGATCAAGGACACGTCGTTTTATTTCCAGTATCGAGTTTGAAACGACAAAAACCTGGCAATCTTTTCCTGTTTTTACGGCCAGAAAAGAGCTATAAGGGGACCGTCTTTTAATTCCATTTTAACGAGTGTAAAAGAGATGCTCGGCAATATTTTCATGTTTTAGGAGTCAGAAAAGGGCTTAAAAGATGACTCTGATGTTTTGGTTCATGAAAAATGATAATTTCCCTTGAAAGTCCTGTTGTCCTGCACAAAAAACGACACATTACTCATACCTGTTTAAGATAAGCAAAAATGCATTGAGAAATATCCTTCCATGGTGAAAAATAAATAAATTTAGCATTCATTTATCCAAAAAACCTATAAAAATACCTTTTACCATGTCATTTTTACCATTTTACTGTTGAGGGAGAGAAAAGGGCTTTTGGCAAGAAACTTCCCGTGGACTTTGCGGAGAATCTGACCGTCGGAATCGAGTGTCGTCTCTTTCAGGTATTTCACAACATCCTCCTCTTTGTTTTCATCCGTTTAGAATTTCATTTTAAGCCCTAGTTTGATTTTTTGAGGGCTTTGGCGTTTTAGGATCCGCCTTTCGGGGTACGCAGGTGCCCCATGGGCGACCTGCGTCCCCCGACATTTTCGTTAATGGGAAAATGGCAGGAGTACGCAGCCTACCTTCAGAAAAGTTGCGTCCCCACGCTCTGTTTCTGAACGCGGGGTGCGTACTCCACGCAAAGCAATTTCAAAACCTCAAATCTCAAAACTAAACCATTAATTCTTGATTTAATGAATTCTAATGAATGTTTTCTGGTGTGTAGATTGCCCACCATGCTTGATTGGCACGAAAGAGAACACGAAGATGTCGATTTGGCTACAATAGATCATCAACCCTCCATTTATGCTTTGAAGGCATGCAGCCTCTACGAATACTGGGCCATACCTAGCATGAGGGCCCAAGTGCGATTCTTAGAATGGCTGGTTGAAAGGTGGAACGTTCAGGATCAATGCTTCTACATCGGAGGTCACCAGCTTGAGATAGAGCCCTCAGACATATATTTTCTCATTGGTTTGCCTAATAGGGGCGAGCAACTAACTCTGTCCGGGACTAGGCCGAGTGGCCAATCCCTTGCTAGCCTCCGGCTAGAGTGGTGCAACAATCAAAACCAGGAGAAAGGGATAGAAATCAAATACATATCCATGCCTGAACTTATGGTAATTGCCTTTACAGTTACCAGACTCTGCGGCGCAGCCGCTTTGCATATTGCCACCGGGTCCCAAATGCGGATGGCGATAGATTGCTACCGAGGCACCATTTTCAATTGGTGTGATGCTGTGTTGGCCAATATGAAGGGCCAACTGACTAGGGCAAAGAACGGGCAATTAAAGACCTTTGGGTATGGGCCTCTAGTTGTGAGCTTTGCCCTAGAGAGGGTTCCGATGCTGATCCCACAACATCTCACTGTTGCAGCTGGGCCTCCTCGGGAGCCAAAGTTGATGCGATTGGTTGCGGTGATGGCCTGACATCCTGATGAGGGAGCGAGAGTTGTCCGATTTCCTGCGGGTTACTTTCACTGGTTGGAGGACCAGGTCTTTGCGATCTAGGATTTTCCTTATGCCGGAGTAGATTTTCGCGGTGATTTGGACATGGTTCTTCCACAGGGAGAACAATGGGACGACAAAGGTACTTCATTTTTCAAAAGTTTTTAAATTATTTACTTTTTTGTTTTTTATATCGTCTCAAAACTGACAGTGACAATTTTCAAAATGCAGATGTAGGTCCACAGTGTCCGGCCAATCTCCGGCCATTCGAGAGAAGAGTACCAGTTGCACCAGCACCGACCCCACAGGATGCGGCCGCAGAGACCTTAGCCGAGCTGGAACAGGACCTAGAGCGTCTCACGGCGGACATACCAGAGACGACTATAGACGATATTCCTATCCGACTTCAGCGTTATGTGGTCGCAGTCCCAGGACCTTTTAGGAGGTTCCTGTGTAGGGTAGCGCGGGCAATGGTCTCGTATAGAGAGCACCACCAGTGATTTTCTAGTCACTTTTTGTAGACACATGTGACATTTTTGGTTTTTTGTACTTATCATTTTTGCCGATCATAAGGTGTTTTTCAACCTATGATCAAAGACGATGTATATTTTTGACACACTCCTATCTATATATATATCATTATTACCGGCTTATCTTGTTAAACATGTATGATGAAATGTTTTTAAATTTACATTTATGATTATCGCAAATGTCTTTCTAACATTCGAGAAGCAATTGCATCTGCTAATGTATTTAATGACCTTGGAATATGCTGATATTCAATGTAATCAAATTCACGTTCCAAGAGGCGCACTCTCAAAAATAACCTTAATAACACTGGATTTCTAATGGCATATACTCTATTAAGTTGTAATACAATGAGTTCAGCATCTAACCTCACTATCAAACTCCGAATCCCGAATGAAATAGATTCAGATAATAACTCAATCACTGCACTGCATTCTACAATGTTGTTTGTTGTTTGACCGAGGCTCACCCCATGCATAGAGACTAACTCGTCAGAGGGCGAATAGATAACCCAAGCTGCGGAAGAGATATTCCATGTACTACGACAAGCACCATCAGCAAACCCAATGTACATTTGGAGAGGCGTCGACATCTGCAATATCAAGAGAAAAACCAAGATAAGCCAGAATAACGACGAAAAACACACTCTCTAAGCTAAGCACACTGTCTATACTAACAAACACACCAGCTAGAAAGAAAAACTAACCTAGAAAAACTAACCTAACTAAATCTCCATACCCATCATTTAAGCATAATACCTCTTTAGGTAAAGTCCATTTCTGGGCTTACCCAAAGAGTCCCCATCAAAATCTACCAGCTCATAGGCCCCTTTTGCTAGCTTTCGCTTGACAATGTAGGGCCCATGCCACATAGGAACGAATTTACCAGCACCTAATTTATCGTTAGCTTGATCATATAATAGCACCAGGTCTCCTTCCGAAAAATTACGAGGGGTCACGTTGCGATCATACTGAGCTTTCATCCTTTTTGCGTGAGTCTCGATTGCCAATGCAGCGTCACATCGAGTCTCATCTAATTTAGCTAAGTATAATAGACGCTTCTCCTCCTCGGAAGTAGCTGGAAGTAATTCGACAGCCATTTGAAGTGATGGGATTTCGCATTCAATGGGCAACATTGCTTCCAAACCATAAACTAGTTGGAAAGGAGTGAACCCTGTTGATGTTTTCACTGAGGTTCGGTACGCCCAAAGCGCTGAAAATAACATGTTGTGCCAATTTGACCGATGAATACCAATGATTCGTCGAATCATGATAACTAGAACTTTGTTGATTGACTCAACCAAACCGTTAACTTGGGGATAATAAGGAGTAGAACTATCATGACGTAAACCAAGCTGGCTTGTAAGTTCTGTCATCATAATGTTTCGAAAATGGCGCCCATGGTCAGTGATTATCGCTTGTGGGACACCAAACCTAGCAATAATATGATTGAATACGAAAATCACAGCTATCTTGCCGTCTGCCTCGAATGTAGGCATCGCCTCGGCCCACTTAGTAAAATAATCAACCGCAAGGATGATATACGCATGCCCCCTGGCCGAGTGAGGGTTACATGTAATGAAATCGATACCCCATTTAGCAAAAGGACCAACGGCAATTATAGGGTGGAGAGGAGCAGGTGGTGTGCACATCTTGCGATCAAACACTTGACAGTTGTGGCATTTTTGGACTGCAATGATACAATCTTTAAACATGGACGACCAGAAGTAGCCAGCACGCAACACCTTCTGGGCTGTGGCATACCCAGACATATGATCGCCACACGCTCTAGAATGAAAGTCATTCATAACCCTTTCTGCCTCTTCATGAGTTAAACAACGATGCAAAACCAAATCTGCCCCATGACGATAAAGAGTATCTCCAATAATTTGGTATTGTTGGGACTGGAATCGAATTTTTTGGCGTTCCGAATTTGAAGCTTCGGGCCGAAAGGATTGGGTTTTGAGATAGACAATTATATCCCCATACCACGGATCTAAAGTGCTGATGAGAAACAGAGATTCATCCGCAATGGGTTCCTCTGCCATAGTTTCCGTATCAGCACGCGGGAAGTCACACATCAATTCCGCAAAAACTAAAGATTTCTTAGACTTAGATTTTTCAAACTCCAAGTCGAACTCTTGCAAGATAAAAATCCATTTAGAGTACTTGCCCCCTAGCAATTGTTTAGTCAAAATATATATCATAGGGTTGTAATCCGAAATGACTGTAGTTTTACGGAGAAGAATGTAATGACGAAAACGTTGGACAGCTTGAACAGCTGCCAGGGCAAATTTCTCCACATGCGAATATTTTAGCTCAGTAGGATTTAATGTCCTACTAAGATAATATATCACATGTTCCGTTTCGAATTCATCTTCCTGTACTAAGACCATTCCAATGGTGGAATGAGCGGCAATGAGGTACAAAAAGTAATCTTGGTTGTAGTTGGGAGGATGCAGCAACGGTGCATGGGTCAACGCGTGCTTTAGCGCATCAAAAGATTTCTGAGCTATCTCATCCCAAGAAAATTGAGCATTTTGTTTCAACAACCAGGTAAAACCCTTGGTAATTTCGGCGTAGTTAGGAATGAAGTGGTGTAAAAAGTTTGCTTTCCCTTGCAAACTTTGGAGTTGGCGCAAACTCGAAGGAGGAGGCAATTTGATGATAGCTTCGACCTTCGAGGGATCGACGCGAATGCCGGCTTTTGAAACTACAAATCCCAGCAATCGTCCCACTTCTATGCAGAAGACACATTTGTGTGGGTTCAACCGTATACGATAATGTCTACACCTCATAAAAATTGCTCGTAAATGGACAAGGTGATCTGCTCGATGTAAGGAGTGAGTGGGCAAATCATCGAGATACGGTTGCACAATGTGCTTGATGTCATGAAATGCATAAGACATCGCCCTTTGAAAAGTGGCTTCGGCATTCTTAAGCCCAAAAGGTAGTTTGCAATAAGCAAATGTCCCCCATGGACAAATGAAAGCCGTTTTTGGTTGATCGGCAGGTAGAATATTGATTTGGTTGTAACCGGAAAAACCGTCCATAAAGGAAAATATTTCACTACCGGAACAATCATCAATTATTTGATCGATATAGGGCGTTGGATAGTTGTCCTTGGGACAAGCACGATTGATATCCCTATAGTCGATACATATTCTTATTGTTCCCTGTTTTTTATTAACCAGAACAATATTTGATACCCAATCCGTTAACGGGATCGGATAAATGAAACCTGCTTTCAACAGCTTCTCAACTTCTGCTTTAATTGTAGCCACTTTCCGAGGGTGGATCTGACGCAGACGTTGCCGAACAACAATGGAGGGATCAATTCCTGGCATTTCCTCATAGGACCAGGCAAACACGTCGCGGAATTCTTGAAATAGGGCCTTGTATGTTTGAATTTCGTCATCTGAACACGAGGCACCTATATGAATGTGTTCAACAATTCCAGGCTTCACTGAAATGTCAATGGGAATAGTGCGAGAAATGTTTCCCAAATTCAGCTCTGAATCAGGATGTTTCATGGGACTCTGAGCGTCTTTGACATATTCAGCTGTAAAGATTGATGAGAAATCGTTTTCAAAACGATCATCCTCAGGTAAAAACGAAGATCTATGATGGAGATCTTCCCACGGTAAATCATCTATACATAGGATTTCACAAAGTTGTTCATGAGATGACACAACTTCGGGAAATGTTATTAACTACGAGGTTGATGCGCAAAGGGATTCCTCACGGACCACATTCATTTGGTCACTTTGGGTTGAACTTGGGTCGGAAAACAACTGCACGGCTTCATAAGCAATTTCATATGGACTCAAAGGCATTGCATCACCGAATGAGTCTATCTCAGATTCAGATGGGACAATCCAAGGATCGTCATAAATAATAGTGTCTGACATAATCATATGAATGAATGCTAATGAAGGGTCTGCGTTGATTGGAGGAAAAGGAAAAGTTCCCAGTAAACCGGAATCTTTAACTAATCCTACGCCAACATCCTTATAAGGGATAGTCGTTTTACCGACATGCTGGATACTCTCTGAAGAGGCTGGGTCGGATGAAAAATAAGCCAGTTGGTCTATTGTCACGATCTTGCAATTATGTGGAAACTTTATTACTCTGAAGATCGATGAAACGATTGCTGTCATAGCGTAAGACCAACTTCGACCCAAGAGAAGGTTGTAGTCTAGAGGGGCATCAACCACCTCCACATCCAGACTAACGGTTTTTCCTTCAACCCCTATAGGAAAATCCTATAAAATTCCAAACGGATGGAACCCATGGCCATCAAAGGCCTTAAGAATTGTCGGGGATTGGTTCAGCGAAGGAGAACCAAGCGATCTCCAACACTGAATCGACATAATACACGTGGAAGCTCCCTCATCAATTACAGTCCGATGAATAGGCATGTTTTTTACTATCACTGGAATCTGGAAAGCCATCTGATGAGGGAGACGCGGTGTACTATTTTCTAGATCAAAGATTATCAAGTTCGGGTCCTGAACATCAACAGCTCCTATTGCAGCACTTCTAAAGCCAACATTGCTGAGGGTGAAACAGCTAAATCCTCAACAATGTTGTAATTCTGAGCCGCTCTCGCATGTGGATTGAAAGCAGACCTTCGAAGTACACCCTTGGCGGGCGGTTTTATTACTAGGTCAGGGTTAGGTTTCTCGATCTGTAGTGGATCGGAACCGGGAGCTGAGGTTGATGTATTTGAATGAGAATATTTTGCTTCTTTCGATCCATCAATAGGACTTTTACTACCATAATCGTGAGATCGAGTCGCAATCCTTACATGAGACATCATCAATATGGGTTTTTCAGTGGCATTCGAGGAAGAACCTATCATCTTACTCTCCTACTTTGGAAATGGATCTTTCAAAATAGCAGGAGTTGAGGAACCTTTGACAATTTTCACAACCTCGGACCGATGGGGGAAATCTCTTGTAAAATGATCCTCTTCACAAATTAGACAAGGATATCGAGGTTTGCGCTTTTCGTCATTGGTTTCCGACTTTTCTGTTTTCTCCTTTGGAGTTTTGTCTGCTTTACCCTTCTTCTTACCCTTCTTCTTCCCACCGTTTTTTGATTTAGCCATAGATGACTCTACAGCGTGAATATCGGCGGAAATTTCAGGAGCAGACTCTCCTGTCGGGGAATCTGGTAAGGTTATAATGGGCGAAGAATTCTTTGAAGATTTCTTCTTGCTTTTAGTATTTACCGAACCAATCATGCCATCAGCAGCATGAGATCCCGAAGGAGCAGCAGCGATTTGATTTGACTTTGGAAGATCTGGGATCTTTTCATGTAACGTACCTGACTGAGTGTAAACTAAGTCAAGGTACTGCACCTGAGCAATTACTTGCTCTTTAGTAACTACTCCGTCCTTAGCTACATCTTCAGTAATCTTCGATAATAATGATTTAACAAACCATTCAGCTAAGATTTGGTTCGGAATAAAAACTTTCACTAATCACCGTCGACGTCTCCATTCATGGATATGATCGGAAATATAAGTGGACGTCGACTGTTTTAGAGAAGTTAGTAGTTCCGTGCCATTATCATATCTGACCGGCAACTGAAAATGAGTTAGGAACGAGGTAGCTAACTGACTAAAATTGTAAAAAGAGGCCCGTGGTAACTCAATGTACCACTTGGCCGCGAGACCAATGAGCGTACGCTGGAAAAGACGTAAGCGGATCGAATCATCCGAGATGGAATTTGAAGCACACCAGAGGTGGTAAGTCATCACATGATTAGACGGATCCTCTCCAGACTTACCTTCGAACTTGGGTATATCACTGGGCAACTTATTTCGCTTTGGCGGCCAGAATGGAAGATATTGTATTGGATCGTTCGTTAGGCGCGTCAAGTCTAGTAAATCCAAAGTTGCGATAAACGGTAATTACCGATTAGGATCCCTAAAATTCTAGGTCACAAGACCAGTCCCAGGAGGAGGATATCCAGGATAACTTGGAATAGGAATCGCATTCGGGATATTATATCCTCCTGGAAAACCAGGATTAACCGGACCGTACTGGGGTTGTTGAGGTTGTTGATAAGTGTACCCAGGATACGGTTGATACTGGTAAACCGGCTGTTGGACAGCAGGCCCGTATTGGTACTGTCCCTGGTACGGTTGATAAGTGAATTGGGGTTGACTAGTGACAACCGTACTTAAACCAGGCTGTCCTACAGGCATCTGAACCGTAGTTTGAATCGTAGATCCAGACAAGGGTAAAGATGTCTGAGGAGTAGTTGCAGATACAGTAGAAACCGGAGTTGTCGATACTCCAGAAGCAAGTGTGGTGGAAGGAGCAGACGTTGCGGTAGTTGTAGCAGCCGTTTGAGATGGAGTACTAGGTGCAATTGGCGGCTGAGTAACTACCGAAGTGACAGAAGTTTGAACATTAGACTGGACTGGTTGCTAGGATGGACCAGCAACTAAGGGTTGTCCAGCTTGAGATGACAACTGTACACTTGGCTGTAATACCTGTTGAACTTGCGATGGATCCCACACTATGTTCATTCTGGGGTATTGACCCATAACAGGTTGAGGATATTGAGATCCATAACCAGATTGAGGATAGGATTGATAACTGAAAGGCACAGTTCCCGTACCTTGAACATATGATTGACCTTGAGGTGGTTGATAACCTTGACTCGAGTATTGACCTTGAGGCTGATAACCTTGAGGTAAATACTGATACTGGGGTTGACCTTGACCTTGAGGTTGATACCCTTGAGTTAAATACTGATACTGAGGTTGACCCTGGGGTACATATTGAGGCTGGGGTTGACCTTGAGGAATGTATTGTACTATGGTACATACTGTCCTTGAGGTTGCCCCCCAGACGCAATTTGTGTACCTTGAGGTTGCCCCCCAGGCGTTAATTGAGGCTGCCCCCCAGGCGGTAATTGACCACCTTGAGGTTGAGAGCTGGGAATTGAACCTGACATCATGTAAATGTCTCCTACACCCAACGGTTTATTACCATTGTTTCCAGCTAATAACCCATGTTCAATGGGTTGAGGAGATGCTCCCGCAAAGGTACCAGAAAGTGCCTAATACCCGGAGGGAAGAGAAGGACCGCCGTACAAGAAAGATTCAGGAGATTGAGTGAACACGAACGACTGACCAGACATATTGACAGGAGTATAAATACCTCCAGGTGGAAAAGGAGTTCGAGGTGGAGAAAAACTTATCCCTGAGTTGTCTAAATAATTGGTTAACGAAAGGTACCAAGTAGTACTTCTAGGAGGACTGTAAAAGATAGATTCACGCTCTCTTATATCAATAGTAGGTTGATCTTCAAGGATAGATACGCCTAATTCTTCCTCTGGAGCAAGTCCTTCAATAGCTATCAAACCAGCAGGAAGATTTTCGGTGATGACTCTTTCTACCCTAGGTGAATCAGGTGCACTAGAAGTTGGAGTAATAGGTTCAGATACTTCAGGTTCTTCACCTATATCACTAGTAGATGAAAAACTACCAGCAAGCTCGGAAACTGCAACTGCTTCGGGATTATAACCTGTTTCTAGACCTTGGTAATCTGGATGGACTACCAACGACGATTCTCCTTCTTCAGGTGAACCTACTTTACTGCCACTAGGAGTTACAAGGACCTTTAAACCTTCGTAATGACTCAGGACCTCTTCAGGAGGTTCGCCCCGCAATCTACGAGACTTCCTCAACAAATCGGCCACGGTAACAATCTCAGGAGACTTGCCCCGAAGTCTACGGGACTGTCTCTATAATTCAGCCACAGTTAAAAACTTTTAACTACTGCACACGCAAACAAAGTAAAATCTCAAAGAAAACCACCTAAAGTCTCTAAAGAACCAAACAAATTTGAATCACACGCCTAAAGAATCTAGGGCGTCAAACCATACACAAATAGTAGCCTTCCGGACCGAAAACACTAGTTGGAGATGAAACCCAACATCGTCGAATTCAGTACAGAAGTGGTGCGCGGAAGAGTTACCCCGGAAACCTGCTTAATGAATAGACCGGCACAAGTTCCTCCACTTTAACTGTCTCGAGTGAAGTGAACCCCCAGGAAAATCCAAGTGAGTCTAGCCGACGTCTGCTCCAGGTACAGTGGGATCTTCCCTCCACCGTCACCTCGGTAGAATCCTAAAGATAATGGTCACTAAGGTTACCAACAGCAACAAATGCACCTGGGGGAATAGTCTACACTCTGACAGCACGCAAGGGCAGAGTATCAAGCTCAATCCCCTTGCCGGCTCCTTGACAATAATCCAAGGTTTACCGACAAGTGACCCCTGGCTCCTCGACAATGGTTAATCTGAGGTTTACCGTTTGTAATACGTGCGTGTCTGGCGTCGTTCCCAACGAGGGAGGATTGATCCCCTCACTGGTTCGGACACGAGCTCGTGCTTCTCCTTTAAGAGGAGCTTTCCCAGAGTACAAATGAAACAGTTGGATTTATCCTACCACAAGATGAGCTACTTGTTTGGTTTTGCTGTCTTGGAGAGTTAATTACTCTCCTACTCCAAGACACTAGCCTGATCTATATTGGTATTTCAGAGCCCTAGTAAATAAAAGTTACTAAGTTGATTTTACTTTAAGCGTTACTTTTTATGGCTTTTCTTTAAGACAAAAGGTAGTGGAGATGAAACTGATGGTGTGTAGACTCGACCGAAATCCACTAAAAAGATTCACTTAGGATGATTTATACTAATTTTTTCTTTTTCAATGAATTCCCTAGCTAAGAGAGTTGGAGAATGCAAACTTGATATAAAGACAACTTTCTTGGCAATGAAAAACAAAGAAACAAACTCTTTATCTTTTCAAAACATACGACACATGACCACTAATCACTTCACGAAAATTCCTTTTTCTTTCAAAGACTCAAATGCTACCAAACCAAACTTTCCTTCAAAAGATATTTTTGTATTTTTTCCTAATTAATAAAGCATGTAAAACTTACTTTAACAAAAATCAAAGTTGAAAAAGCTATGGCAATCAAATCAGCTCAATTTCACTCAAAAGAAAATCTAAGAGAAAAGCACTTAAAAGTAAATCTAACGAGTCAAAAGCTTACTAAAGATTATTCCTGGATGTTTTACTCAGTCAAAATGTAACTAAGGACTAGTTAATGCAGAACCAAAAACTAGTCAAAAACAAAAATCAAAATCTTTTTGTTCTTTTTCTCAAGAATAAAATTCAAAGTTCAAACAACAAACTTTTTCGAGATTCGCAAAGAGAAGACACAAAGGTAGGTCTCTCACAAGGGTGAATTCTATGACAGGCCCGACTCCTAAGAGGACTGAACAAAACCAAGGAGATCCAAAGTTTGACAACCTCTAACACCAAAGTCACTACAGGACCAGTTAAAAATCAAACCCTAAGGCAAAATCCCTATGAATTTCACTAAAACTCTCGACACTGACGAAACAAGCTTAGGTGAAGATTTATGGCAGAAAACCAGTGGATCTGGGCAGAAAAAACAAATTAAAAACAAAATCTAAAAGGCAAAAAGAAGAGAATTGAAATTTTCTTAGTTTTGACAGGGTACGCAGGCGACCTGTTTGCACAAGTGCGGGTACGCTCTGTGCACAAAGCGACAGTGTGTACAGGTACGCACTGTGCTCAACTCAGAGGCTGTGTACTTCTAGCAAAACAAAGAAAAACTAAAATATAATTTAACCCTAAGCTAGCCCACCCAAAAACACAGTCAGACAGCCAAAAACCAGAAAACAAACGACTTTTCTCAGATCAAAAGTTCATACAAAGGAGAAAACATTCACATCAATCGAGTCCCCAGTGGAGTCGCCATTTTGTCATGCGGAAAGAGTCGATAGTGTGGACACAACCGACCTCCCTAGAAGCAAATGCTTTCTAGTGACAAACAAGACAAATAAACCCTACCTTTCTCTAAACATGCATTGCAAATACAAGTAATCAGGGGATCTTTAACATACCTTTAGTCCAACGCTTTGTAGTAGTCCAGCCTCGCCGATCCGGATGAGCTCCTCCTTCTCTTCGAAACCTGCATTCACTAACAAGCAAAAAGCTTAAATAGAACCTGATAAACTCATAAAACAATGCATATCCATCATACAGACCAAGGAGTATATGAAACAAACCATGAATAACAATCTGTTGAGAAAAATAAGTTCATTTGCATTAAAAGGTAACAAAATGAACCATTACAACCTGAGCCTTGGTGTTGTGCAAGTCCCTCCTAGGGTCCAGAAAGAGTTTTCCTTTACTTTGATCAGCTCACCCACTCTCAAATAAGGCTAGGAAAGGATGGGAATCTCTCCTCTCAAGCTTTACAAGGGAGTCCTAATTCCAGCAACATCTACCCTTAGGAATGTTCAGCTTTCAACCTCCCCTCCCTTTGGCTCAATGCCTGTATTTATAGTGCTCTAGAGGAAGTTATTCAGGTCCACCATCAGTGGGATAAGCCCCTCCTTGGATGGGATAGCTCCCCTCTTGATGGGATAAGTTCCTCTTTGGTAGGGATACATGAACCATCTGGAGGCGCTTCATACATGTCAAACAAGCTTCTAGAATGCTCTAGAAATGACCACAAGTAACTTTTTTTGGAGTAAAACTTGCGCCTTTTGACCTTTATAGGAGTACGCACCCATTGCTTTACATAAAGAGCGTACAAGTACGCAGGTATTGTGAACTTGGGGTGCGTACACGCAGGTAAGGCTAAGAGAAACTGCGTACCCAGAGATATATAAATTTTTAATGACTTTCTCTCTTTCTTGAAGTTTGACATGGAGAGAATAGGTATGAGGCTTGCCAAGGAGGATAGTATGACAGTTGATGGAGCCATACTAACTGCAAATAGTCATGGTGACAAATTTTAGTGTAACAATTTAGGTTTAGGGTTTCATTAGGGTTTTATCAAAAATGTCTCCCAAATGTCCAATAACAGTCAGTAGGCACATGAGGAGGTTCCAGTACCGATGAAGTTCATAATAAATTGCTCAGCAATGTATTTTTCCTCAAAACTCTGTTTTGAGGAAAAACAAAGTATTTTAGGTTTTTATTGTGTTAATTCATGTATTTTAAATTCTCTTGAATGTAAATCAGCTCAAAGGAAACCCTGGTCTCCTTCCCAAGCTTCAGTTACTCCATCCTCTGCAAGGAAAACAAAAAATCAAAGCATTCAGTTCATCACAAGCAAAAATAAAGCAAACTTCCCAAAAACAGAGTTTGAAATGCAAGTCAAATGCAAACATTACAAAGTGGGTTGTTGATAAGTGAAAACTTAAAATCTCTTGTATATAACTCATTGGTCATGTTCAAAGAGCTCATTTGCATTCAAAGAAGACATATTAAGAAAGAGAAGGTCGTGTTGGAGAAAGGAAGCAAGTTTGAAGCAAAACTATGCAAATCCAAAGGCGTGGTGCATTGGGCAGGAGGTGCGGCGCATTGGGCTGCATTTCGCAGTGTAAAACAACACGGGCGTGGCGCATACGCTGGGCGCGGCGCATTGGGCTGGATGCGTGGCGCACATAGCCAAAGAGCCCAAAAACTGCCCAAAATCGCTCTCATCGCCCCAAATCGCATGAATTGGTCTTGATACAAGTAGGTAGAGCCTCCATCTCTGTTTTTATCCAAGTTTGGTGTATATGTCATGGTGATTGATGAATGGTGAGTGTTTAAAAAATCAAACCCTACTTTTTCAACATTTTCAAAGGAGATTGCTACTAGGGTTTTGTATTTAATTATTTTTCTACCAAGTCTATCATCCCTCCATCACTCCCTTATCCCATTTTTCCATTTATTTCATTATTCCCTAAGTTCCCCTACCCCCTAAATTCATTAATCCCCTATCCCAAGTTCCCTTTGCCAAAATCCCAAGTGTAAATTCCAAAACCCTAATGGCTGTCCCAAGAGCTTCATGTCACCATTCGGCTGAGTGTACCATCATTCAGAGGGTTTTCATCATCATGTCAGGTTCTAATGGGTCATTTTACACCTTGTTCATACTTCAGTTGTGCCTAGGTAAGGTTCATTTCCCTCTCCTAGGGTTTTGAAGGAAATTTCTCTTGGATGGTCAAATCATAAAAAAAAATTGTATCCTGATGTTCATACACCTTCCCCTATCCTTAATTTACCTTATCAAACACTTTCCATCATTGAGATCCCCCAAATTCCTCATTTTCGCACAAACCCTAGTTTCTTGCTACAACTTAGCAATTTTCTAGGCTAGGCCTGTGTTTTTCCCTTTTGGACCCCTTCCCCTCAGTCAATATTCTCAATTCCACTTCCCCCTGATTCCTAACATCCCTCCCTACTTCCAAGAATTTTCCCAACAATTTAGAAGCCCCTTATCCCCTTCATTTCGCTTCATTTTGACAAATCACATGTTCCACACATCGGGGTAGGTTCTACTCAAATGATGTTTCTGACAAGAAAAGATGAATTTGGGAAACCTGAGAGTGGTTTTCGTCCAAAATAGGCCAAGTAAGAAAAACCTCCTTCACTTTTTACACAGGTGTCATGGTTTTAGAGAAATGTCAAAAATACAGTTGCCTCGGGAGAATTAATGCACCTCTGAAGTGACCATGGGAAAATCAAGTTTTATCCTAGCTTGTTTGGCAAAATGACTTGCTTGATGAGTCAAATGATAAGTAGACACAAATAAATTTCCAATGAGATATCATGAGCTCAATTTTGGGTTGAGGAAGACCTTCAAAAGTTGACTGCAACAACACTCTACCTCTAGGCAGCCTTATTTTTCACATTTTGACCAGTCTTGGGAGATTTGACTTTTGACAAGGCAAATGAACTCCAAATTAAAAAATTCAAGTTGTGTTAGAAAGTAGACTCAATAATATTTCCAACGAAGAATTTTTCACCCAATTTTTATGCTAGGAAGGCCCTCAAAACTGGTCTGAAAAAAGGCGCTACGCACAGAAATTTTTAACACAGGGTTTTCTACCCTATGCGTCGCGCCACGTGGCGGTCGCTTTTGCTAGAGGGCTCTAAATAACAAAAAAATTGCATTTCTGGATTTTTTATGAAAATATATGCTTTCCTACGTATGTCCAAGAAGTTTGGACAGGTTTTGAGCCCTCAAAAGGTCAAAAACCACTCAAAACATGACCTCACTACCCCTATTTTGACACACAGGAAGCAATGTTGGGAGAATGGACTTTTGGAGGGGAAAATGGAGGCCGAATTGAAAAATTCCACTTGGGTGGGAAATTAGACAGGAAAAAATTTCCAGAAAGCACACCTGGATCTCATTTTGACATCGGGAAGGCCTCCAAAAGTGGGTCCAAATAGGTGCTACACATAGAGAATCAAGCGCGGTGCATAGAGGAAAAATTGCCAGTTTGACCAAGTTTTGCTCTGTTTTTCGCCCAGCTTCGCCTAGTTTGACTTTTCTCTTTCCTAATGGAAAATTCATGATGTAATTTGATGAAAATTGATGTATTATGATGTAAATATGTTGTATTTTCACTTTTATAGGTAGATTCATCAGTTTAGAGGTTGTTTGAAACTGAATGAATCAGTTCCCTTGTTTATAGAGGCATGCTGTTATGTTGCCTAGATTCTAGTTCTTAGTTTAGAATCAGTTGGATCAGCCCCAAAACTTGTGAGCTCAAACCCTAGAGGCAAGGATGAGCTATGTTTTTCTATATTATGTTTTTTTTCAGTCATTAGCATGGTTGGACTCTTGAGAAAGCCATGAGCTTCATTGTACATTCATTTTCAGTATTTTGGCTAAGGAATTGAGACCAGGATTTGCAGCACTCTTTGGGATTCATGTGGCAATTTGTATTGGTACAGTGCTTCTCTTTGTAGTTGTGAATTTTTTTTATGTATGCCATTATCAATCTTATTTCTTATGAACTAAACAAACAAGAGTGTAAGTAGAATTCATTGAAAGTGCAATGCTCTACTTGAAGTTTGCTTTAGTTGTTTGATGTTTTCAGTTGTTTGAGGAGGATCCACGATTTCCCTTGCCCTCTTCAACCCCTCACCTGTCTTTTCCTTCCATCTCATTAAAATTTAAGTGCCAAAACGATTTCCTACCTTGTTGCATCGAGATCTCCGCAGAACTGAGCCTCAATCCCCGCACCCCAAAATGTGTCTTTCCCTTTGAGCCAACAAATCACCATTTTATCGAATCAAACTCTCTTGCACATATACCCAGCCTAAAATTAGAAGATATTTTAGTCATCTCAAGCGCCATATATCATTATTTGCTAAGATTGACCCGGAGAGAGCCCTCTCCTGACCTGGTAGGGCTAGCTACCAGGCTGAGCGTGGTTTGATGTTGGCCCTGGATCCTACCTTTTCAGCCTGAGGTAAATCTAGGCACTAACAGATCCAAAATAAATATTCCCTCAAGAAGGCATTTCTCATATAGGTGTTCATTGATGGTGCTAGACCCGCCAAGATTCAGGGGATCTCCCTTGTATGAATTCCCAATTAGACCTCACACCATTTGTCGTAGGAGTCCCATCTAGTATAAAGCCTCGGTTTCCAAATCCTTAAATATTTTCCTTGGCTCTATCTGTCAGCATGAGAGAAGGATACAATGGTGTCTTCGAATAGCAAGGGGGTGTGCCTAGTGAGTGTTCAATTGTAACTGTGTCAAGGTTATTCTACTACAAAGGGGGAAGAAAAGTGAGAGGTAATAGTACCACCCAAGAAGAGCCACACATGAACTAGAAGGATCCATCTAAAATCCAATGGAATAGTCCATAGTAGATGCGACGGTCATTAGAACCAATAAATGAAGAAAAATGTGTCTAGTATCTCATGGAATAGTCCACAAGTATGGGATAAATTTAAAACCATTACATCACAATCTCAATAAGATAAGCACTAAAATAACCGAAATAGTTCAACTATCTTAGCACATGTGAAATAAAACATGAAATACAAACATCCGCAAAATAGTCTTAAAAACATTCATAGTCCATGCATGAAGAACGTGTTGGCCTTGAAAGCTTCTGTTATTAATTAAAATTTACAACACACGTGCTTACATTGTACATCACTAGCCCCAATACTGAGACATTGGAACCACTCCTTGCTCCTCAAGGAACTAGCTGATCTCTCTAATTCCTTGCGGGAGGAGCCAAGGTAAAAAGTCCTTTGCTCATACAATGAGGGACTATATATAACCAAGGGTGACTCTTAGACTACCCTCATGAATGTTTGACTTCCTATGACTTTTCAACTTGCAAGACTCTTTACATCCCATGTGTGTCCTTTGGACTTCCACTTTACAATACATTTGAATACAATATACATAGTCCACAATAGTGATGTGGCATATGACCAACCATGACATGAAATGACACTGCTGATAAGGACTGCTTAACGATGTGGCAATGTCAACTCACTGTTGTTGCTAAGTGTTCGATGTCTTTTGGATATGATTTCTCTTCACCTTCGCATGGCTTGGTGATGCAGAATCTTCAATGATGTTTAGACTTGGATGGTGGTTGCAAACTTGTGTGTCCCTTCGCTTTCTCGTGATTGATCCACTTGTGATTTCAGCTACAAAAGAGTATTTAGGCATGCTTCCCTCCTTCTCCTTCTCCATCATCTTGCCATGACATGCTAATGTACATGTTCCTGCAATTCACTCATGATGATATGACATCAATCCAAAAACCCCCTAATCTAAGATAATGCATTCTCATCCACCAAATGAGCCCAAAACAAGTGGAAGGATGGGAAGAGGTGCCCATTGACTATGCATTGTGTAGTTCTAGCAGTTAGGGGGAGATATTTGGCTATGATACTATGCAATGCATAGCTCAGGGAGGCTTGAAGGATAGAATTGTGCAGTTTTTGGAGGAAATGGGATCCGGCTGAGGGAAAGGACACTAGGAAATCCAACTGTGCATTTTCCAATGTCAAGGAAGGATGGGATTTTGCACATTTCATAGTTCCAGCAACCAAGGGAAAATATTAAGGGTTAAATATGTGAAGTGCATAGTTCAAGGCAGGCTGGGAGGCATAACTACACAACTATAGGGGTCATGATCAAGAGCTAGGAATAGGAATTGCGTAGAGAAGAAACCCAGGGGGACAGGGACTATGCAATCCATAGTTCTAAGCAACAAGTTCACAATTTAGATTGTTGAGATTTCACAATGTGCAGTTCAGATGGGGCCTGGTGAAGCTATGTTGCTTGGTCGAGAAGATTTTCCGAAAATGGCTAAGTGTGGGATAGGTGATGAACTGTGATGAACCTCGACTGTGATCACACACTTAACATACTTTGATGACGTGACAACATGTATCATTGGAACACATGAACAAAGAATTTCCCTCTATGTGATTTCCTTATGACATGATAGGACAAGTGTGACACTTAACATAGGCTTTAGGACGACTGTGACGACACTTATGCGACAGTGCTCAAGACTTTGTGTATGGATGCAACATATGTTTACATGGTTGGGACAACTCATATACACAAATATTGACCTTCAAGACCATCAAAATACACTTACAAACATTGCATAATAGCTAAACATGCCAAAAGACAACATTTAACCCAACATGCAAAAGGGACCAAAGCACTGCAAGAAAGCTCATGAAATGAGCTCTAGTGTTTGCAACAAAAATGTAAAATACCAAGGAAGGCTCTGAAATTGAGTGTAAGAAAATTTTTTGGAGGGTGTTGCAGCATCTCAACACTTGGTGACGCAATGTTTGAACTCTAGCTTCTCTGTCTTGGTTAAATTCTTCTGTACAAGGCCTTGGTCCTTCAAGGAGTATTAATTCATTGTGAAAATTACTTTGGCCTTCCCACTTACCCCACAAGCAGACATGCTCCCCTCTACGCCTTCTCAATTGAACACAACATAAGATTCAACATAATCATAATGTTTTGAGTTGGGAAGGGTAGTGTAGCTAGCGAGCTTAATATTTTCAGATTATAATTTTTTATCTCTCTTGTTGCTCCACTGCCAGTAGGCCTAGACAGCACCCTGGTGGAGTCACGTAGGAAAAAAAACATTGCTCCACTGCCAACGATCCTGGATAGTGAACCGACAAAGTTTCTTGCTTCACCTCTTTGTGCAAGAAGCCTTTCTCTTCTTTCGCCTTTATTTATTTAAACATAATTGTGCATTGGCACTTATTTATTTTAGGGTGAAAGAGGGATCCTGACTTATTGAGAGCAGAAGAGGTTGTTCTTTCAGAGAAGCATACAAAGAATTCTAATTTAGGTTTTCTCATTTAGATATTTCCCCTTCTCTGTTTCTACTAGTTGGATAATATTGAAAACACAAAAGCAAAAAAAAACGAGTATAGGTATGAGGTTTTTGGACTAGACACGGGTTCATGGTTGGACCAAAACTCTCCTTACATATGGATCGTATTTTCCGTCAGGACTTCATCAACCAAAAGATGTAACCAACACAAGGGAGATGGATAGAAGACTAGCCAAATACTGAAGTGTCACAAGGCTCTTTATAGTTCGTCCACACACACACACTTATAAGCCAAAACATATTCATGCACAACACTTATTCACATAACAGAAAACCAAAACAAAATTCAAACAAACAAACAAGCAACAAAAGAAAAGACTGTGTACACAATGTAGGGCACAACCCAAGCTTTTCATTGAAAATATTGTTTCAAGTCTTGGCCACTGATAGGGAGAGAGTCAATATTCTGGTCAATTTATTGTTGATGATAAGTGTGTTGGCCAAGATTTTCATGCACCATGAATTTCCCAATCCACAAGGACAACTTAGTGTGTTTTCCTTTGCCCTCATGGGATTTATCCCACTTTAAGACTAAGTCACAGACATTGAAGTTGTTCTTCCCTATAGAATTATTGTCAAACCACCTCTTGATATGATTCTAGTGAAGAGAATTTTTTTCTTTTGCTTTCAACCTTTCTTCCTGTAGCTTATGAAGGGTTTCCATCCTATGTTGAGCTAACAGACATGGCTTGCCTTGGGATTCTTATGAAAGCTGGAGAGCAGGAAAGTAGATGTTTGTCAGGAATATGGCTTCTTTTCCGTACACCAAGAAGTAAGGGGACGTTTTTAGGGAATGTTTCGGCGTGAGTCAGTCATCCCATAAGGAATTTACCAAAGTAGAGTTCCAATTTCACTGCTCAGAGAATATGCTCTTTTTAATAATGCGAATCAGGTTCTTATTCGTGGATTCAGCAAGACCATTCCCCTGCGGATAATAATTAGCTAAATCTTTCAATATGATACCATTTTCTAATGAAAAATCATAAATTTTTAACAATAATAAGTATGTTGCATTGTCAAAAACAAGTGAAGTAGGAACGTCGAACCTAGAAATGATGTTCTGCTACATAAAGTTGATGACTTCCCAATAATTCACCTATTTGAGTGGAACTGCTTTTGTCAACAAAGTGAAGTAATATGTTGTAGTTAGGATGTACTGGTGCTACTTTGATGAGCACTGGAAAATATCCCCAATTATGTCCAAGCTCCACTATTGAAAATATTCTTTCACTACAATGGGCTAGAGTGGGGCAACTGAATTCTTATTTTTGTCGGCGCACCTTTGACAGACCATACACTTGCAAGCATAAGCATGAGCATCTTTGAATAATGTAGGATAGTAGAAGCTAGCCCGCATAACCTTATGTGTTTTGGCGTTTCCTGCGAAGTGTCCCCCAGCTAGTCCATTGTGGAGATCGCGCAATACCTTTTCTGAATCATGTGCCTCCAAAAACTTGAGCAGTACTCCATTGTGGTGCTTTCTGTAATGCAGGTAAATTCTAAGTGCAGACGCAAACAATTTCTCTAGCCCGAAAGAGCGAGTCTAGTCACAAACAAACAATATATGGAAGATCTCCTTAAGCTAGAACCAATTAATAGGGCTTACCTCTTAGAACACTATTCAACTTGGTGATGATCCTGCTTCCTCACTCTAGCTATCTTTCGTTTCCTTCCTTTGAACACCTGAAACAAGCAAACAATGGCAAACAACAAACATAATAGCATACAATATTATATTCAGCCTACTTAATAGGCCAAGGAACATTAAGCCATAAAGATGTAAAATGACACTTCATGTAGGAAATCAACCGATAGTTTCATTTATATAAATTAGAACGAGATTACAACGGTACCTTGACGTTGCTGGTCTCCTCTAACGTATCCAGGTGCCCAGACTTCTGCTAGAACTTCATGGAAAACCCAAACAATAGAGGTTTTAAGGCCTCTTTCCCTTTAGTCTCAAACCACACCAAAACACACTATTCTCCCTCAAACATACACTAGAAAACTTCAAGCTATAGATGTCTTGCTCATTATTCCAATTCTAAAAGCTCTAACTCTAAACTAAAAACTAGTTTTTGCTTGGGAAAAAGAGAGGTTTATATAGCTTGGATGGATGGGACATGGTTCCTCTCTTCATCGGAGGAGGTCTTATCTCTTGAGTTTGTTCCATCCTAATAGGGGAAAGGAGCCCAAACTGACCTCATCAGCTCCATCCGGTCTAACAATTTACCAGACTTCCGTTACAAAGATTCTAGAGCTAGAAGGTTCAGCTCCATATTTAAAAAAATTTCCAAAAGAGGATTGACGCGACTCAGGAATGGCTCAGTCATTATGATCTATGCTGGTGACAATTTTAATCCCTACATATCAGCGTGAGGAGGATGTGGGTCATTAGCGCTAGTCTTGTAAATTGTGGTAAACAAAAGATTTTTGGGAAATGATGTAAAAAGGGAATTGTTCTGCTCATGAAGAGGGACATAATGGGAGCTTCTTCATGAGAGAGAAGCATGTGGGGTTTGTTAGCCTTCTGTTGCAACAGGTATTCATCTTTCATGATCGACATTTTTACATGCCAAATATGTCATACTTTGCATGCTGCAATGTTCCATATTTCCTTAGGAGGCCAAAGAAGAGGCCATGAAAGTGTGCTAGTCTAAATGCCACTGTTGTACTCCAATTTTGATGAGTCATTCCATTTTGAAGAATTTCCAGTTAAGGGAAGGCCAAACAGTTTAATCCTGGCTTCCCTAGGTTTCAATTTCTTGTTGTAGAACATACGAAATGGATATCTGTCCAAACAGCTTAAGCTTCACATATCAGTAGCTAGGTAGAGGGTACATTTAGATAGGAGGGCAATCAAAAGAAAAGAAGATAATCAGGGTCTGCAAGTCTAAGTGCACCCAAACCAAAAAGAAGAAAAAATGTTAGGTAAGTAGGCTGGGTAAGTAGTTTTTGAGGTCGCAGAATGAATAAGTGTGATCAATTTTGTATCTCAAAGTGTTATTTTACTTCAGATCACAAGTGCAAGGCAATTTTCCCTTGGAGCAGCTCAAGCGAGGCATGACTAACTCCCCCTTCTTCTTGTTCCCCAAATCATTCACTAACCTCCCCAAAGAGGTCAAGATCTGCTTGATATCTCTTAAGTTTCATCATTTGTCATATCATTGCCTAAGTAAAGATCTGCTTTGCTTAAGGATGCTTATATTTCTTATACAGGTCTGGTTTCCCCTTTAAAGCCTAAGATTCCTATCCTTAGCGCTTTCTTCACAAAATTCATATTAACTCTTAACTCTATTATGTAAATCCCTCCTTATTTCCCCTTCCCATACTAAAAAATATAGTAAAAATCCCCATTATTTACATATCCCCTCCTCTGGTTGAAATATAACCATAAATATGCTTGGGAATTACTAAGTTTGCCTAAAACTTAAGTAAGAACCCTCAATTTTGCTTCTTAAACTCCCTCAAAGTGTCTTTGGACTCCTTCCAAGGCATGAAGTCCTCTTTTTTGGTTATCGGACCCCTTCCGAGGCCTCAAGAACCCTTCCAAAGCTTTAAAAAGCCTTTTCCGATCACATAAATCATCCTCTGATTGCATTAACCCTCCTCCGATAAGTTTTCCTCCCCTCCGACGCGATATCACTGTCGGAGGTCGCAGCATTCATTCATCGGCCCCCTTTTATAACTCCCCGATATCAATTCGGCGATGCGATTTCGCGATCGACAGTCGCGAGGTTTTTGTACCTATATATATACATATATATATATATATATGCCCTTTTCTCATCTGCCAATGCGATATTGCTATCGCACTCAAAAGCATATCGCACTGTGATCCACTCATTATCGCAATCGCAACATTTCCCATTTTCGCACATCCGCATGCCTTATCGCTTTTCCGATATCGGCGATCGCTCCCATCGCATCACATATATAAAAACCATCACCCCCTGTCCCCGCCGATTGCTGATCGCCGATTTAATCTCCGCCGTACTCCCACGTCACCCTACCACGTCACTGCCGTACGGGACCCCCCGCTGATGTCATGCTGACGTCATCACTGAAAGAAGGTGCGAAGGGCAAAAATCGCAGCAAAGAGAGCCCGGAATGTAAAACAGAGGTAGTTTTTTGATGCGCATCGCTAAGAAAAAATGACCAAAATGGAAGGCTTCATATTGCTCGGCTACCAGCAGGCCCGAAAAATTCGCAGTTTTGATAGGATTTCTTGATTTATGTTCGTATTCAAATCGGCCAATGCCGGTAGCATTCCAGAGGCCACGGAAATCATTTGCAACAGCCATTTTTGCCTTGAAAGGGCATAAAAGGGGCAGTTTGACAGTTTCAAGCATATCAGGTCGAGAGAAAGTGGCCTGATTCAAGTGTTAAAGAGTATCAGAGGAAAGATAAAGCCCAAATTCAATCAAAGAGTATCAGTGAAGCGACAAAGTGTATCAGGTCGGCAATACCAAAGCGGGTGAACATTAAAGGCCCCAAAGCAAAGTCAAAGAAAGCGGTGAAGCCATTTAAAGGCTCTCGGATCACAGTTAATGCACATCAAAACCACTCAAGAGCAGGCGATCAAAGCCCAAAGCACAGTTATGGCTAAATGAACAACACAGAGCCATAAGGACACCATATTAACTCATTTTGATACAGCTGCCTCCAACACAGCTCAAAGATATTTTCTTGCATTAATTTCAGGGCAAGATTAGGTTAAAGAACACATTTCCCTCAGACCTATTTAAAGTCTGTTGTAATAGATATTTCTAGATATTTTCCCTATATAAACCACCCTAATTCATTGTTTAAAGGGTTGGTTGATTGATAATCTTCATTCTGGACTCGCACTGTATGTTTTAGAATTTCCATAATCAAAGACTGCTGAAAAGCTTGGAGGATGGAATGTCTGTTGTGTTATTAATGGTTGAAGAGTGAAATATAGAATTCTTGTGCTGCTACATGGCCCAATAAGTGTTTCTTACCTCTGTTTTAAATTCATATATTTTTATATCATACATATATCACTATCTAAGTTACAGAAAGAAAGATTAGCTTAGAATTTGCTTGGTTGCACTCTATGCTCAGTTTCTATGACTTCTATATGTTTTCTTCTGATTTAGGCATAAATATGAATTCCTCATGGCTCATATTTGCTCTATTTCATTCATGTATGATTGTTATTTAGGAATTATTGACTGCTCCTAGATATAGTTCACTCACCTTCCCTCTGTTAAGCTGAATGAAATATTCTTAGTTGCCTTTCATTCCTTAGCCTTCATTTCATCCTCTTAGCTTGAATGATTGTTTCATGTGTAGCTATCCTGCTCTATATTCCTCTTGTGACCAAGAAAACGCACCAGCATCCCAACTCCATGACTCCATGCCCAATGGTTTGAACCTCTCACATGATGCATGCCTCCATACTTGAAAACATCAATCATCCCACCAAAACTTAAACAAAAACCCAAAGAAGCATATAACTAGCCTAAAATCAACCCAAAAATAAAGTTAAATCAGAAAGAGAGAGCCCTCTCTGATTGCAGGTAGGCTAGGACCTGCAGTCCAAAGATCGGTTTGTGGTTACCTCGGTCGTATCCCTTAAGGAGCCAAGGGACAACCTGAGTGATAACATCATTGGCGACTCCACTGGGGACTTATTCAGAAAATTCCAAAAAACAAGTTAGAAGCTGGCTCCTAAGAAGAAAATACATAATACCAGGTCAAACCCAGACCCAAATCCACCAGCTGTTTTTGAAAATCCCAATTTAATCTCTAGAAACCTCAGCAAGCAAAAACAAGGAGAGCTTGTTGATTCCAGTCCTAAAACAGTTCAGCCTAGCTATTTTCCAACCCCTGTCAAAGTTTTGTTTCGTTCAAACCCCACTTCCCCTAGTTCATCATCCACCTCTCAAAGCACTCCTTCCACACCTCCATTCACTGCACATACTCTCATTACCACTATTATTACCGATGTTCCAGTCGTTCCATTTATCCCTGTTGCTCCACTAATCCCTGTAAATATGGCTAATAGATATGCACCACTGCAGTTGCCAGCAAACCCAAGGGCTATGCCTCAGGATTATCAAACTAAAATCACATATTTTGATGGTACTTGTTCTTGCACAGCCCTGCAACATACCAAGAAAATGCAAGACTATTTTGAGAACTACGAGATAGATGATGACAGTGTAAGAATGAAGATTTTTGTCCAAAGTTTAATAGGAGATGTAAGGCCCTGGTTTAGAAGCCTTGTTGCAAATTCCATAGCTAACCCAGAGGCCCTTTACCAAACATTTCTTAACAGATAGGAGAAAAAGAAAGATCCCTTGCACATATTATCTGAATATGACACCATCAAAAGAGGCCCTCAAGAAGCTGTCTTAGACTATTGTGCAATATTTAACAATGTTTATAATGCAATACCACAGAACCTTAGGCCTCCACTCGATCTTGCTTTGTATAAACTCCCTGATGGTTTTGATACTGACATGGCTTATCGGTTAAGGGAAAGAGCCCCTCAAAGCCTAGCAGACATGCAAAATGTTGCTAGTAGGGTAGAGGAAAATCTAATTGCTAAAAGAAATAGAGCTAGAACTGAGAGAAGAACCACCTTTAAGGAAGAACCCTCAGCCTTAGACCAAAAGCTGGATGCTATTATCAGTGGCATGCACAGGCTGGGAGATAGAGTGGAAAGCATTGAAAGGAAATCTACATGGGAAGGACAACAACCCAATACCATAAGGAACCCAAATTTCAGGAAAACTCAGAACACAAACGCTGGTAGGTCTAGCCCAGACCAGGATATAAGGCCTCCTTTCCAAGAAAACTATACAGAAGCATCCACATCTTGTGAGCAAACAGAAGACACTCATATAAACTTGATGGGCTTGAAAAGAGAACAAGTATTCCTAACCCAAGATGACCATGATATAGGTCAATTTCAAACTCAGTCTGGTGAGTCTTTTGACTTTAAACAAGGTTATGATTCAGTTGTTTATGAGGTCCACAAACAGTATAAACTGAAAACTAGAACAATTGATGTGCCCGAGGCCATCAAACAGAAGGAATCAAAGCAGCCTAAGAAGATCAAAGAAAAGGATGCCCTCATAGAAACTGCTGATAAAACAGTCCCAAATCCAAAATAAGTGACCATAGAGGATATCACAGATGTTCAGCCCTCTGAAAATCAGCCTTTTCTATCTTTTCCCTCAAAGGAAAACATAAACAGCACTCCTGAAAGCCTTTCCAAATCAGAAATAGTTCAAGAAATCAATGAAGAACAAGAGAAAATCATTGATATTCCCATGGAAAAAGGGAAGCCTGCCTATCACAACACTAAAACCCAATCAGAGAAAACATTTGATTTAGAGGCAGAAATAGGTAAACTTAAGATATCCATCCCTCTATCTGAACTTGCTAAGCATGATGTATATAGGCAACAAATCCAAAGATCACTTCAAATGCCAGAGACCAAGGATGATGTTAATGTCTTAGATAATCAACCTGAATTACTTTTTGGTCCTGAAGTCAATGGTAAATCAGGACATGGAGCTGTTCTACCCTTTTATGTCAGTTTTCACATTCATGATAAAGTGTTGCACAATGCTATGTTTGATTCAGGTGCTTCACACAATCTGATGCCCAGAGTTGTAATGGAGAAGCTAAACCTTGAAGTCACTAGACCCTACAAAGACTTGTTCTCATTTGATTCTATTAACGTCAAGTGTTTAGGCTTAATCAAAGACCTTTGTGTGTCTTTAGTCCAATTTCCCAACAAAACGATCCTAATGGACGTGGTGGTTGCTGACATACCACCAAAGTATGGCATGCTCTTATCAAGATCTTGGGGAGCAACACTCCAAGGATCTCTTCAGCTAGACCTCTCCTATGCCACTATTTCAGTCTTTGGACAACCAAAGAGACTGTACAGAGAAACACTGATGAAGTATGTGGTAAGTAGTGAGGAAAAACCCCAAAACTTTCCCATTTACTCAGTCCATTCTGATATGGATTCCTTTATATTGTTCAATTATAATAGCTGCCCTCTCACTGATGAGATGCCTTCGCCTTTAGAACAAGAAACATGCATAAATCAAGAATCGGTTGCCCAGACCCATGAAACTGTTAGTACAACCAGCATATAAGAATAACCACATGAAGCACAAAACCAAGGTCCACCCAATCCTAAAATGACTGAAACTCTTAATACGAACCACAAGCAAGAAATCACATGGTATTTAGAGTTTGATGGTTTTCTTAACAAGCTAGGAGCAGGGGCAGGAATATGGATTCACAATACACATAACAGCCATGCAGAGGGTCATGCTTACAGACTAAACTTCAAGTGTACCAATAACATGGCAGAGTATGAGGCTCTCTTATTTGGCCTTAAACTGCTCAAAGCTCTAGGAGCTGCAAAAGTGTCCATTCTAGGTGACTCCGATTTGATCATCCAACAAATAAAAGGCAAATTTGTCACAAATAACAATAGACTGAGAGCCTATAGGTCTGCTGCTACAGAAATACTCAATTCCTTCACCGAATCCAAGCTTGCCAAAATTTCTAGAAGCCATAACATACATGCTCACAGCCTAGCCACTTTTTATAGTACATGCAAGCTTCCCTTTGAGCCAAATCACCATTTCACTGCTGAGATAAAACATAGGCCTGTTGTCCCAAATAATGTTAAAGATTGGCAAGTGTTCGAAAATGATACCCAGATTAACAATTTCCTCACTCTTGAGCATGAGTTTTCAAATAGTAACATTGACATGGATGCTATGACGGATGAACAACAACAAACAAATGAAAATCAGCAGGCTGTAACAGTTGTAACAGCCAAACAAATGATAAACCCAACTGTTTTTGACAATGCAAACATAGAAGAGCTAAAACAAATGCATTTGGAGGAAATAGCCAAAATAGAGGTCGAGATCATTGATCTAAAGGATAACTTTCTCCCTGCTGGCCTCACTCCATTAGAAGACATATTCAATTCAAACGATGTCCCCAAAAAGCCAAAGATGTAGCCCTTAAACGCTGATGTGGAACACTATAATATTGGGACAGCAGAGAAGCCCAAAATGATTAAACTATCCAAGTCTTTGCCTCCCGATCAAAAACCAAAATATGTTGATTTATTTAAAGAATTCCAAGATGTGTTTGCTTGGAGTTATGAGGACTTGAAGTCCTATAACACCTCAGTGATCCAACACACCATTCCCTTAAAACCAAACCAAAAACCCTTCAAACAAAAACTAAGGAGAATCAATCCTGTGCTTCTCCCTTTAATTGAGAAGGAAGTAAAGAGAATGTTTGAGGCTGGCATAATAGCACCCATCAGATTTTCTGAATGGGTATCCAATCTTGTTCCCACCAGAAAGAAAACAGGTGAGATTAGACTTTGTGTAGATTTGAGAAACTTAAACCAAGTCTCCCTAAAAGACCACTACCCATTGCCAAAAATGGACCACATCCTACAAAGAGTAGTGGGGTCATCTAGAATCTCTTTGCTAGATGGCCTTTCAGGTTTCAACCAAATACTTGTTCACTCGAATGACCAAGACAAGACAACCTTTACAACACCGTGGGGAACATTTAAGTATGTGAAGATGCCTTTCGGCCTAAAGAATGCAGGTGCCACCTTTCAAAGGGCAATGGACATTGCCTTTGCCAAGGAAATCCATGATTTCCTGGTTGTCTATCTTGATGACCTCACCCCTTTCTCCAAATCTGATCAAGAGCACCTAAAACATTTGAGACAAGTGTTCCTAAAATGTAGGAAATATGGCATTTCCTTGAACCCCAGGAAATCTTTATTTGGCCTTGAAGAAGGAAAATTATTAGGCCATATCATTTCAAATTGATCCCGAAAGAATTCAAGCCATCCTTCAAATCCCATATCCAAGAAACATAAAAGAGTTGCAAGAATTCCTTGGAAAGAGGAGCTTTATCCCAAACTTAGCTGAACTAATAAGAATGATAAGCAACATGTTAAAGAAGGATGCCAAGGTAAAATGGTCTCTTGAAACCAAGCAAGCCTTTGAGAGTATCAAAGCTGCCTTAACCCAAGCCCCTGCCCTCACCAGTCCACAATTTAACAAAGATTTTATCATTTTTTCTTTTGCAGCTGATCACACCATAGTTGTTGTCCTTTTACAAAAGGATGATCAAGGAATTGAAAAGCCAATTACATTTGTTAGCCGAGCACTTAGGGAGGCCCTTTGAAGTACCAAATCATGGAGAAGCAGGCCTATGCCCTTGTGAAAGCAATCAAAGATTTCCGAGTTTACATTTTATATTCACATGTGATTGCCTATGTCCTAAATGTTGTTGTAAAAGACATGTTAACCAAAGAGGGATTAGAAGGAAAAAGCGGCAAGTGGATTGCTAATATCCTTGAGTATGACATTGAGATACAGCCTGTTAGAGTCGGTCTAGTTATCCCTCCGTCAGAGATCAAAGCTCTTTTTTGCATTTCATGTTTAGGTGTCCCATCAGTTTCGATTAGTTGCATTTCGTTAGGCATTCCATAACTCTGACGGAATGGTTTGTGTTACTCATTCCCCTCGTGCTTGGCACTGCTGGTTTAGGTCTATTCATAAAAACAAGTCTTCAAAGGTCATGTACAGTCATGTTTCAAATTTCTGGGTCATAACAATAGTTCTTGGACATTAGGTCTTAGGTTGAGTCAGTCTTGTTTTGCAAAGTCTAAGAAGACTAGCAGGCCAGAGGGATGTCCTCGATAGATGGTTACTTCAATCATTTTCATCATTATACAGATAAATTAGGACTTCTCTTCAAAACTCTGTTTTGAAGATAAGTCGCCATCTCATTTTTGTAAAAATTGTCAAAATTTTCAGTTCTTCAATCGTTCAAGTGCAACCTTGGTCTCCTTTGCCAGAGCATATCAGAGCTATCCCTGCAAAAAATTATCAGAGAAAATCATTATTTCAACCAATTTTAAAAGGGGAAACCAAAAATGTCAGAGCAAATTAATTTTGAAAAAGTGTCAACAATCAAACATAAGAAAATGGGTTTTGGGTTAAGAAAAAATCAAGAAGGAGTCTATATGAAGATATTTCCCCTCATTTGCAACCCATTCCACATTCCAAGAGCAAAGAGCATTGTTCTCAGGTGATTTTGCGAGTTTGTGAGCAAATTGGGCCGTTTCCAGGGCGTGTGGCGCATCAGGTTGGGCGCGCGGTGCATCAGGCGACAAATTCCAGTGCTATCTTACACGCGTGCGGTGCATCAGGAGCACGTGGTGCGTTGGGTGAGGCGCGCGGCGCATTGAAGTTTATGTCCAGACTTTGTCCAAAACACACTCAAACACCTCTTCTCATGCATCAAATCATAGCATTTTGAGAAAAAGAAAAAGTCTACAGTCAATTTTGCACACAGTTGATATCAGCATATATATATTCCAGCTACCTTGTTTTTAAAGAACATGTCAGAGACCGAGTCAGTATATGATCAGGATTATGATAATGACTCTACATCGGAGGTAAATGTACCTAATGTGCCATGGAGGTATCATAAAGTTGGCAAAAGTGGACATCATGTTAGGGAGGAGCCAACCTCTTTGGCTCAATTGCAAGCCTGTCCACTTGCAATGGACTGTTTTCGGTATCAATCATGTTTTGAATACTGTGAGTGGATCTCACAAATCCAGCATCATCGGGAACTAGTCCGTTTATTTGTTCTACATTTGCAGGATGGTCATGTAAACCTTGCCGGAGTGAATTTCACCTTGTCACCCGAGACTATTGCTCAGGCCACTAGGATACCAAATGTAGGGGAGGAATGGAGTAAACGCCAGTAGTTAGACAGATTCTACTATGAGCCATATATCAAGCCCAGGTATATAAGACATTTGAGTGCAGTTTTTCCTTTCAGATTCCTAAAGGATGAGTATGCACCATTGATGAAACTCATCATCCGATATTTCAGTTGCAAGGGCAGATTCTCATGACTCTATGCATACCATGTTCATTTGTTGATGCATTTCACAAGGGTACGTATGATGAACATTCTGTTTTTCATGTGTTGCAACATAGAAAAGATGGTGCCTTTAGTACAAAGGAAGAGCCCAGCACATCAACATAAGAGCATCTATCATTATGCATTGATTAAAATCGTAGTGATGCATCAATTGGCACAGGAGGGAATTACTTGGGAAGATTTCATCTCCCATGATTACTTTGCAGCATTACAGCCACCTCCCGAGATAGTTCATGATGAGGGAGGACCTTCACACTAACCAGACATTCCCGAGACTGAGCATATAAGTGCTCCTCCATATGTGACATACCAGTGAGGCTACAGGGCCTTATTTGCATCTACACGACGAGTACTATCTCCATCCGGGGTGGAAGGGGTCTCATTGACTTCATCAGCACAGCGAGTGGTATCTCCACCTCGTGTGGAAGGGGCCTCGCTTTCGACAGCAGCACCGCAGGTACAGGATAAGTGTTATAGACATTTTTGTACCCTGCAACCGCAAGCATGAAATGTCCATAAACCAAAGGCTCCTAAGTCCCTAAAAGTGTTGTTCTAACCCCTAAAGGAACAAGGTCAACATATTACAGCTTCTCCCAGAATTTCTCCATGAGAAACTGCTCAGAATTGGTCAAAACAGGATCATTGCAGCTGCTCCACTGGCTAAGTGCGTTGCATCTCACCTAAATACACTGTGAGGGTGCGTTTCATTTCAAAAGTCCCTTCTGTGGGGTGCGATGGGCAAGAAATGACAAATGGCAGTGTCATTCCGCGAGGTGGAGAGACAATGGAAGCTTCCAGAATCATCTCCTGTGACACTTGCCTCACTGAATTCGACCAAGGATGAGTAAGATGCCTTCAGTCTCCAAGTGGAAGCAAGAACTATCAGAGAGAAGACACTAATCAAATCACAAGCTGACTCATCCCCCTTACAGATATATATATATATATGGATCCCTCATCCCAGAGATCTAGAGGCTGGAATTTTGCATATTGTAAGGAATTGTTGTTGGTTTCTAGAGACAAACATCAGATTGTTGGGTGATCTAAGCTTTGTTTGAGGTGAAGAGGGGCTTCTTTGCTGGGAGGTTGATGCTGGGTCGGAACAATTGGTTGTAACTCCTCCTGGATCTTTTCTTGTTTATCAATAAAAACTATTTGAGTTTTCCTCCATGCTTTTGTATCATTGATGCTTTTTACATTTGTATGGTCAATTTACATCTGATCCTAGATTGTTTATGATTATAGATCCATGTCTTTGTATAGTGCTATGCTTTTGTGATCTTACAGCTACTTTGTGAAGCTAGGCGTGCAAGGGAGCAGGTAGCTGAGGACTATCAAAGAAGAGAGGGATCAAATCGAAGGATTAGCGCAAGACAGAGGTTGGTCTTTCTGTTCCTCTCTATCTATAATTCATAAAGGAAAAACAAAAGTAGTTTTTCTCTGTTTGTTTCTAAGGCAGCTGTCACACCTTAGTGGGATAGAGCAGTTCTAAATAGACACTTTTCCCTGTAACAAAATGGCGACTCCGCTGGGGAACTAATTAGTTTGTTTGTTTATCATTCTTTGTTGTTTGTTTCATAAACTTACAAGTAGCATTCGAACTGCATTTTCCATAAAAAATGCAAAGTAGATAACTGCTGCTTCAATCAATGCACTGGATCTATTTATGATTTAAACAACTGATTCACTAAATATCTAATTTCCCTTGTGATAGCTCTTAGATCCTCCTTAGATCTACCCCTGATTGTTGCATTACTGATTGCTTTTTACTCGGCCAAAAACCAAGAACTGAACTGCAAACTGTGACCTGGAACCCGAACAGAGTCTCGTTTCTGGCCCAGCGCAGGTACTGTTTAGAGATTTTGAATTTCAGTGCACTTCCCGAGTGGACAACCTGCGCAGCATTTCAGAATCTTTGTGTTACAGGTGCGCTGATCAGACTAGCTCTGTGCAGCTGTGGCTTTTGTGCTTCATTCTTTCTAGTTCTATTCCTGTATTTTGCTGCCTGTGATCAGTATATGTCTGTTTGAAACTCCTTTTCCTTGCTGTTATTCCGCCTCCTTTGTACAAAAGAACTGTAGATGTTTTTGTGTGTTTGTTTAGTCATTTATAGTTCTCCTTTGCAAAAGTAGCATAGTCGTACTGTCGTCCTTTGATTTGAATCTGTCGCAAGTGTCAATTTCGGTCGCAGGAGAAAGTTTGATTGCTATTGATGGTTGATTATCCTGTTACTATTGCCTTTGGTCTGAATTTGTAATTTTCTAGTGTCAAAAACAAGTATTCATTTCAAAACCGTAAGGTGTCATAATCATCTCTATTTTTTATTTCGAAAAGAAGCTTGTTTATGTTTGTCGCTTGAAAAGAACTTCAGATTTGTGCATCAACTTTCTTTTTAGCATCCATATACTAAGAAAGTCGAAAAACAAATACATGCATGTGCATTTGCATATAGACAGTCTGTTTGGCTTGACTTAGGAAAGTGCATTTACAGTGTGCTCTTTAATCTTTGTGAAAAGGTTCTGTTTTTCTTTTCCCTAGTAGCTAGGATTTTCATTGCACAAAAGAGATAAAAAGCTTGTTTATCATCTTTAGATTGCATTTTAGGAATTACATCTACATCTCGTGGTGAACCCGAAAGGAAAAATTCATAAGCAAGATCAACTTAAAATAAATTCAATGAATCTAACAACGCCTTGGAACTTAACGCACAACATTTAGAGGTCTAGGCTAGAGATGTATTCTGACATCGTAAAGCCTGGTAACTGTTGTTCTCACTGATGGTTGGGTGATTCCTCCACTTTGAGGCGATAAGTGCAAGTACGGACTTGTGCTCCCACATACCGTCGAGTATATTTTGGGAGACCCCTATAGGCTTAAATTCTTTATCCATAGGAAGCCATGTCTGCCGCCCTATCGATCACAATGCACTAAACACAACATTCGAGAAGATTGTCTGTCGTACATAAAATGTATTCTGCAGTTTTGCGATTGGTTTGGTACTCCCTCTACCTAGACTTCCAAAGCAGTCCCTTTCGTTCCTTTTCAAACTCCTTAACGGAAAAGGTCCATCTGAGCACTTGTCACTTCAGGCTCATTAAAAATCGAAGGAGACTAGAGACATCTTTTGTTTTTTCTCGACTCTTAAAAACTGAAAAAACAAGTTGTGTCAAAGCGTCTAAAATTTATTTTAAACGGAATATTCATTACCCCTTTCCTACGTTGATCTTGGGTTGAGAAAATGGAGTCCACCAACCAAGGAATTCCCCTTGGAGGAAATCCTAGTCCCTTCTCCTCTTGGGGAGATGTTGGTGCACCCCATATGGCCACATTATCGCTTCCAGGACTGACAATTGGTTTGCCTGTATGGCTCTTCTCAAGCTCTGTCGTTCAGAACACCACTATTCCTGAACAATCAAATCAACAAATATACGAGTCCAGAGCTACCCACCAACCTTCTACTTCCTCTAATTCTTCCTCTCCCCCTTCCTCTTCACTTGATGGGGCTGGTAAAGCCAAAAGTCAAGTACCTAAGGAGAAGAAGGAGAAGAAGAAGAAAGAGAAGAAGAAGAAGGAGCCAAAAGCGAATGGGGGCAAATGAGTGTCATCTAACGAAAATCCACACACTGCACCAACCAGGCCTAAATCGCCGTGTGTCATTTGCAAGGGAGACCACTATCACAGAGATTGTCCTTGCATCCCTCAGATCTTAAGGGACTGATCTCCCTTCTTGCACAACCCGGTGTCATCAACCTCTGATGATCATGTTGAAAACACACCATCAACTAGTGAAAGTGAAGCCCCAGGACAAGAAGGAAAATATAGATTTCCTTGTAAACTGTGCGAAGGCGATCACGCCGTCCACCATTGTCCCTTCTTAGACGAAGCTAAAAGAGTTTTGGATGATCGTCTGGTTTCACCATTACGACTTCCTCCTGGATATAAAAAACTCTTGCCGAGTCCGTCACTAGTTGAAAATCTGGCTGGCCCGCTCAGGTGGTCAGCCGAAGCATCTATCATTGAAGATAAACCATCTGAATCCATACCAGATGAAAGTCAAAAGGTCGAGGCGGCAGTTGACCCAGTCTTGCCTTCAGCGGTTCCATCTTCAGATGATACAGTCACTGAAGAGAACAAGGATGACACCGTCCAAATTCTCTTCATAAGCTCAGACTCCAACGAACATGGGGGCAATTTACCCGTTCCTTTACTGCAGGAAGGAAGTTCGTCAGAGTTGTACCCGGCCGTCTATTCGGTCCCACCTCCAAGCAACCTAGTTGTCTCCTTCGACTGGGATCAACTAGGCAGACCCCATTTACCAACTAGTATACCATTCCGAATTATTGTTCAAATATATAGAATGGTTATGGCTGGTACCATCATAGATGAAGGGCTTCTGTGAGTATCCTTTCCTCAACTGCTTGGAAAGCGCTTGGTTCACCATCGCTTTTGCCTGAGATGAGAAGTCTGACAAGCTTCGATAAAGGAACCAGTCGATCGTTAGGGATCCTTCCGATGTGACCATAACATTGAGAAGGAAAAGCATTCACATGAATGTGATGGTAGTTCAAGGACCCCTGGATTACAATCTACTCCTTGGACGAGACTATATTTATTGCATGAGAGCCATTGTCTCATCACTCTTTAGAGTGATGTATTTTCTGCACGAAGAAAGAGTGGTCAAGCTCGTGGACCAGATTTCATTTCCCGGATCACGCATAGCAAATAGTCATATACCATCCCTAAATGGTCTTTTCACGCAAGAAATGTCTCAATCTCCAGTCCGTCCATCCGATGAGTGCGAGTGATCCAAGGGGACATGACTGAATCCCAGGGGGCATGCACCCTGGTCTGCTTCGGCAGGAAAACTTCGGGTATAGGGTAGGTTTCCACGAGAGAATATGACTAGTCTGTACCCCTGTCCGTGATTGGAAGAGGGGGTTATTCTAGAACAAGATCCTCTTGTCAAAGTTATGTGGGTTGGCGGGCATCGCCGCTCACCTTTGTTTATTTCGATAGACATCGCCGAAGAAGTGTTTTGTTTGCGCTGTGAATAGAACAATCTTTGGATAACCCGTAAGAGGTAGGCCTCTCTCGGTAAAACAAATGTTTTAACGGACTAAAGAAGGGGTAACCTTGAAATTCTGTTTTATACCTGGGGGCATGCAAACCTTTTGGAGTGCAAGCGAAGAGCGACTATTTATTTTTTAAATTTGTAGGTCCTCTAACCCTTTAAACTCGTAGGATTGGTCGTTTCCTAACTTGCATAAAGAAAGGATGTGGGGCAAAAATCTAAAAATCGTCGTTTTATATGAGACATTCTTATCACACGACTGGATTAATCGAGCAGTTTTAGCACATAGTTCAAGCTCGTTAAAAAATAAACATGAGACATGAGCAAATGTTTCCACCCGCGTTTAAGCTCGTTAAAAAATGAACTATTCCCTGGTAAATAACCATCGTGAATGTAGTACTTCAGCCATTAAAGCCTTGGTCGTGTTTGCACCGTCACCTCCACTTTTTCATTGGCTGATCATTCACCTCCATTTGATTGTTTACCCATTTTGAAGAACAGCTGCGAAGAGTGATTTCACTAGCCATCCTTGTGAGACTACCGTGATTGGAAAATTCCAAACCTTACCTGGAATCAGCTGCTACTCGTTTTATCACTTGTTCCTCAAAAGACGAGTCTCCTTTAAGCTCTTTTCAACTGACTCGTAAAATATGAAAATATTGCCAAGCCATTGGCCTCTCCAGCTCGTTAAAGGGACAGGAAGTGCTATCCCTCCTCTAGATTTTAATCTTTTTGGACCTGAGGGATTATTGCACAAAAATATCGAGCGCTTGTTTTGTTCGGCTCGTTAAAAGCATCGAAAATTCATCCCTTCTGTATTGTTTTATGCTTTTTCGGACTTAAGGGATTAGATGACAAAAAAGGAATTTTGGATTTACCTTTACGTTCCTTTTCAGACTCTCTAAAATTGAAAAGGACCGAGTTATCTTTGTCGTTAAACTCATTAAAAAGATTAATAGCGACAAACTTGTCTATAGAGGAGAACGAGTTTCACTATCGCTAGGCTCGTTAAAGCATAGCGATGGGTTTGCCCGAAGGGCAAATTATAGAACAAGCATATGTTATCCTCCTCAAGCTTGACAAAAATAAAGAGGTACTGGTCAGCAATGACTGGGGAAAATTGGAAAGAAAACTCAAAGAAACTTTATTGGTAGCAAGTCGCTCTTGAACATGACACTTCCACTCCGTGTTCGAGTCGGGTTGGGTTGTTTCATTCACCGGTCACATCACCATGGTCACGCCATACCATCCACATTTGGGGTTAATGCTACCAATCCATCACATTAGTGTCGCCGATATGTTCAAGAGAAGTCATTCAGAGAATTCACCTGTGTCTCACCCACTACCATACATTATACTCCATTCTTTCATGACCGCCACCCGGAACCTTATATCACCAGATCGTTTTCACCTCCATTAAAATCATTTTCTCCATTCTGTGTCATTGATGTGGGATTCGTTAAGGCCCTCCTATGATGGATCACTTCTTGTCGACATCAGCTCATTATCCAAAAATTTGATCTAGGAACATCCCATTCAGTACTTTGAAGCTTGCATGCCTAAATGGCAAGTTTCTCACTTTCGGCGACAGGTTTACATCAATGGCCTTCGACCGAAAGATTTTGCGTGGTGTTCGATGCCAAGTCCTTTATTCACACCACGTGAATTGTACTGCAGTACCTTGAGGGTCATTATCATTATCGGTGATTCCTCTCGCGCTTGTTAACAGTTTACATCATTGACTGGTAATCAAGCGATGTCTTTCCATGTTCGACTTCAGAACATTTCTCACATGGATCGACTTGTACTTCGAGTGAAGATCGGACGAGATTGAAGACCCCGGATCTAGTTTCATCCATCCGGGCTGCGATATATATTCAGGGAAAATAAAGACATTAAATGTACATCATTGCTGCATAGATAATCATCCACTCAAAAGGATGATGGCTCTACCAGAATCATCAGTCTACACTCAAACGATTGTCTGTCCTATGTACATGAAAATGAATTTATAAAGCTGAGCATGGGAATTCCCGCCTTAGCTAGATCATGAAAATAGTATGAAGATAATGTATTGTATTGTATCTTATTACAGGTCTCCTCCCAGCATTGAAAGAACTTTGGATCCTCATAATAAAGCATTTCACCCGACACCAAAAGGTTAACGGCCTCATACTTTAGGGGGCAACTGTTATAGACATTTGTGTGCCCTGCAACCGCAAGCATGAAATGTCCATAAACCAAAGGTTCCTAAGTCCCTAAAAGTGTTGTTCTAACCCCTAAAGGAACAAGGTCAACAGATTACAACTTCTCCCAGAAGTTCTCCATGAGAAACTGCTCAGAATTGGTCAAAACAGGATCATTGCAGCTGCTCCACTGACTAAGTGCGTTGCATCTCACCTAAATACACTGTGAGGGTGCATTGCATTTCAAAAGTCCCTTCTGTGGGGTGTGATGGGCGAGAAATGACAAATGGCAGTGTCATTCCGCGAGGTGGAGAGATAATGGAAGCTTCCAGAATCATCTCCTGTGACACTTGCCTCACTGAATTCGACCAAGGATAAGTAAGAGGCCTTCAGTCTCCAAATGGAAGCAAGAACTATTAGAGAGAAGACACTAATCAAATCACAAGCTGACTAATCCCCCTTACAGATATCTATATATGGACCCTCATCCCAGAGATCCAGAGGCTGGAATTTTGCATATTGTAAGGAATTGTTGTTGGTTTCTAGAGACAAACATCAGATTGTTGGGTGATCTAAGCTTTTTTTGAGGTGAAGAAGGGCTTCTTTGCTGGGAGGCTGATGCTGGGTCGGAACAACTGGTTGTAACTCCTCCTGGATCTTTTCTTGTTTATCAATAAAAACTATTTGAGTTTTCCTCCATGCTTTTGTATCATTGATGCTTGTTACATTTGTATGGTCAATTTACATCTAATCCTAGATTGTTTATGATTATAGATCCATGTCTTTGTATAGTGCTATGCTTCTGTGATCTTACAGCTACTTTGTGAAGCTGGGCGTGCAAGGGAGCAGGTAGCTGAGGATTATCAAAGAAGAGAGGAATCGAATCGAAGGATTAGCGCAAGACAGAGGTTGGTCTTTCTGTTCCTCTCTATCTATAATTCATAAAGGAAAAACAAAAGTAGTTTTTCTCTGTTTGTTTCTAAGGCAGCTGTCACACCTTAGTGGGATAGAGCAGTTCTAAATAGACACCTTTCCCTGTAACAATAAGGGCAAGAAGCCCAAGCATGAGGAGAGGCCTTCAAGTGAGCCATCAGGTTTTGTTACTATTCATGATGATGAGACAGCTTCAGAATCAGAGAAGACCCAATATATCAGGTATCTAGAGTAGCGGAATAAACAGCTTGAGGACCAGCACATGATCATAGAGCTACAGAACATCCGTGAGAATTGCCAAGCTGCCCAACATAGGGAAATTGAGTTCACCTCTCTAGAGCAACAGGTAAATGAGGATCGAGAGGCTAATCTCGAGAGAGTCAACATCTACTTGGAGGAAAAGCAGAAAAAGGCCAATAGAGACAATGCATTATTGAAACACATGGCTATGCATTACAAGGTTCGGAACCTAGTTTGCAAGGCGCGAATTAGGAGTCTTAAGGCAAAATTGAAGAAAGCAGTCAAGAAACAAAATAGACAAAAGGAGCTTGATCGTCTTCAGATTTTGGTTGAAGCCTCTTTGGCTGATCATAGTACTTGATTCGGGACCCCCAGCCCAAATTTCAAGGAATTTGGAAGAAATTTTGTCAATTTTGAATTTTTGGCTCTAAAAAACAGGTTTTTTGGCTCAACGCGTAGCGCGTAGCGCGCGACCCATAAGATTGAGAGGTCCAAATCCAAAATGGTTTGCATTTTTGGATTTTTCATGATGAAATATACCTGCTCAACTATTGCCAAGGCATTTCATCAAGATTTAGATCCCCAAAAGGTCAAAAAACATGCAAAAAATGACCACACTGCCCCTTTTTGGACACACAGGAAGCAGCCTTGGGAGAATGCACTTTTGGAGGGGCAAATGGACATCAAATTGGAAAATTCCACTTGGGTTGGAAAGTAGACATCTAGGGCTTTCCAACAAACCAACCTGAACTCAATTTGGATGCCAGGAAGTGCCCCAAATGCAAGTGGAAAGGCGTGCAGCGCATAGGGCTCAGGCGCGTGGCGCATCAGGTTTTTTTTGGCACAATTTTCATCTTCAGCTCAGGAAACGTAGCCAGTTTGACCAGTTTTGACTTGTGATGGATTTTTTCACTCCTATTGATGTAATTAATGCAACATGATGTAATTTTGGTACTTTATTACTTGTTCTAGAAGATTCATTCACTAAAAAAGTGAAAATTAATTGAATGAATCAGTTTCCTACCTTATAGAGGCAAGTTGTTTTGACTGCATAGATTGTAGCGCTTTGTTTAGAATTGGTTGAAACAACTCCTAGGATGATGAGCTCGACCCCTAGAGGCAAGGGAATAAGTTAGCTTGCCTATATTATGTATTTTCTTAGTCATTTTCATGGTTGGAGAGGTTGGACTCTTGGGAATAGTTTGATACACTATTGTACATATTTTATCTGCATTTTTGGCAAAGGATAGACCAGGGTTTTGCAGCACTATTTGGGATTCATGTGGCCTTATGTGTTGATGGTGTGTTTCTCTCAGTACTTGTAAGTTGTGTATGTGTACCACTTTCCTTATTTAATATTTTGCAATTAAACAAATGAAGTGTTAAGGTAGAATCCATAAATTTGCTATGCTTTGCCTTTAAATTTGTTTAATTTTCCATGTTTTCTTCAGTTTAAGGAGAATCCTTGAGACTTCCTTGCTCTCCTTAGCTCCTCACCTGTCAGATCTATTCATTCAATCACTTTAAAGGCATCAAAACAATCACCTATCTTGCCCCAAGTAGACCTCTGCAGAAACTGTGTCTCATCCCCGCACCCAAAATTGCCTTTCCTTTTGATTCAACAAAAACCCCAAAAAACTCACCTTTGAACTTTTGCACTTAATATCTAGCCTAAGATTAGTTACATTTTCAGTCATCTTGAGCCTAATTGATTATATTTTTCCGAGATTGACCCGGAGAGAGCCCTCTCCTGTCCTCGTAGGGCTAGCTACGAGGCTGAGTGTGGTTTGATGTTGCCTTGAGTTTTGCCTTCATCAGCCTGAGGCAGATTCGAGTGTTAACACAACCAACCAAGCTCATAAAGGGACAAGGTTTAGCCAAACTGATGTCTGAAACAAATTTTCAAGCCCTAGACATTAACTAACTGGACAATGAACAGGAGATGGCGACTCCACAGATCAGTGAAACCTTCTTGTAATCCCCATGGTATGCTGATATTTGTTTTTTATTGTTAAACCTGTTTGCTCCCCTAGGATTGTCCAGAACCAAGAAAAGATTTTTAAAATGAAGGCTTTAAATTTCTGTGTCTTAGATGGTGCATTATTTTGGAAAAATCATGAAGGCATATTGCTTAATTGTTTAACCATGAATGAAACTAACAATTTCATGAAAGAATTCCATGCAGGGGACTGTGGAGGACATCTATATTGGAAGTCCACTGTTGATAAAATTTTAAGGGCTGGTTTCTATTGGCCCTCTTTGTTTGCAGATGTGAAGAAGTTTGTTGTTTCATGCCACAAATGCCAAATCTTTGAGGGCAAAAGAAAGTTGTTGCCCTTTCCCCTTAAGCCCATCTCAACCGAAAAGCCTTTTCAACAATGGGGTCTTGACTTCATTGGAGAAATCCATCCCTCTTCCTCAGGCCAGCACAAATGGATTCTAACAACCACAGAATATTTCACCAAGTGGATTGAGGCCATCCCATGTAGGCAAGCTAATGACACCACCATTATCCAATTCCTCGAATGCAACTTCCTTTCTAGATTTGGCTGCCCTAAGAAGATCATCACTGACAACGCTGTTGCCTTCAAATCCAAAAAGATAATGAATTTTTTCCATAAATTTCATATCACTTTAGGCCACTCTACAGCCTATTACCCTCAAGGTAATGGCTTGGACGAATCATTCAACAAGAGCCTGATTAATATTATCAAGAAGATCTTAGAAGAAAACAAGAAGAACTGGCATAAAAAGCTCACAAATGCCCTTTGGGCAAACAAACTTTCAACAAAGAGATCCATTGGGATGAGCCCTTATGAACTGGTGTATGGCATGGAGGCCAGGTTTCCATCTTCTTTGGGAATTTCCATTATAAAGTTGTTACAAGAGATTCAGGCAGAACCAAATGATATTCAACGAAGAATAAATCAGGCCATTCATCTTTAGCAAACCAGAGAGCAAGTGTATGAAAGAGCTCAAATTGTGCAATCGAGGCTGAAGAAAGCATTTGACAAAAGGACCAAGGCTCAGGATTTCTGCATTGGCAACAAAGTTCTAAGGTGGGACTCAGGAAGAGAAGACAAGGGAAAGCATGCAAAATTTGATTTTCTATGGAAAGGCCCATTTGTTATCAGCGTTGTGCAAGGCAATAACACGTATTTTCTCAAATCTATAGATGAAAGCACAGTGGAAGACGGCCCTGTAAATGGCCGAATATTAAAACACTATCGAGATCCCTTTTAAGGGATACAATGCCCCTGTGTATATATTTGTATATTAATGTTTGTATATATGTCACCGCCTTCCTTTTTATGTTTGTATAAGCAATCTGATTGCTTGGAACCAAGCAGCGCTGTTATATCAAATCAAATTCAATTAGAAGTGCTACAATCAAGCTTCCCACTTCAGTCAATAGTATTAAAACAGAGGAGTGTTTTAGGTTTCATATCAGCACCCTTGTTCAAAGCAAAAATAAGGGAAATACATCAGTTGTGATCCATGTTTTGAGACTATTTCAAAGGGTAGTGCTCAGGCAACATTGTACATAACATTAAGCACGCAGAAGAAAGAAGGCGACGCTATATAGTTCACAGTAATTCAGTTGAGTAGAGTGCTATTCAGATCTCAAAATTCCATTCCTTTAGCAGCCAACAAAGAATTGTTTTTAGTTCCACGGCAACAATAGAATATCAAGGCAGTCTGACCTGCTGTTCTTGGCTTTTCACAAGGAAAAGCCATCCCCAAGTGGAGCCACTGTTAGCCTCCTGTTGCAACAGGTATTCATCTTTCATGATCGACATTTTTACATGCAAAATATGTCATACTTTGCATGCTGCAATGTTCCATATTTCCTTAGGAGGCCAAAGAAGAGGCCATGAAAGTGTGCTAGTCTAAATGCCACTACTGTACTCCAATTTTGATGAGTCATTCCATTTTTAAGAATTTCCAGTTAAGGGAAGGCCAAACAGTTTAATCCTGGATTCCCTAGGTTTCAATTTCTTGTTGTAGAACATACATAATGGATATCTGTCCAAACGACTTAAGCTTGGCAGATTAGTAGCTAGGTAGAGAAATAAAGGAGCCCAACTACTTAATCTGGGCCCTTGGAAGATATAAGGGTACATTTAGATAGGAGGGCAGTCAAAAGAAAAGAAGATAATCAGGGTCTCAAGTCTAAGTGCACCCAAACCAAAAAGAAGAAAAAATGTTACGTAAATAGGCTGGGTAATTCTTTGAGGTCGCAAAATGAATAAGTGTGATCAATTTTGTATCTCAAAGTGTTATTTTACTTCAGATCACAAATGCAAGGAAATTTTCCCTGGGAGCAGCTCAAGCAAGGCATGTTTAACTCCCCCTTCTTATTGTTCCCCAAATCATTCACTAACCTCCCCAAAGAGGTCAAGATCTGCTTGATATCTCTTAAGTTTCATCATTTGTCATATCATTGCCTAAGTAAAGATCTTCTTTGCTTAAGGATGCTTATACAGGTCCGGTTTCCCCTTTAAAGCCTAAGATTCCTATCCTTAGCGCTTTCTTCACAAAATTCATATTAAATCTTAACTCTATTATGTAAATCCCTCCTTATTTCCCCTTCCCATACTAAAACATATAGTAAAAATCCCCATTATTTACATATCCCCTCCTCTGGTTGAAATATAACCATAAATATGCTTGGGAATTACTAAGTTTGCCTAAAACTTAAGTAAGAACCCTCATTTTTGCTTCTTAAACTCCCTCAAAGTGTATTTGGACTCCTTCCAAGGCATGAAGTCCCTCTTTTTTGGTTATCGGACCCCTTCCGAGGCCTCAAGAACCCTTCCAAAGCTTCAAAAAGCCTTTTTCGATCACATAAATCATCCTCCGATCACATTAACCCTCCTCCGATAAGTTTTCCTCCCCTCGAACGCGATATCGCTGTCGGAGGTCGCAGCATTCATTCATCGGCCCCCTTTTATAACTCCCCGATATCAATTCGCCGATGCGATTTCGCGATCGGCAGTCGCAAGGTTTTTGTACCTATATATATATGCCCCCCTCTCATCCGCCGATGCGATATTGCTATCGCACCCGAAAGCATATCGCACCGCGATCCACTCATTATCGCAATCGCAACATTTCCCATTTTCGCACAGCCGCATGCCTTATCGCTTTTCCGATATCGGCGATCGCTCCCATCGCATCGCATATATAAAAACCATCACCCCCTGTCTCTGCCGATTGTTGATCGCCGATTTAATCCCCGCCGTACTCCCACGTCACCCTGCCACGTCATTGTCGTACCAGGACCCCCCCACTAACGTCATGCTGACATCATCACTGAAAGAAGGCATGAAGGGAAAAAATCGCAGCAAAGAGAGCCCGGAATGTAAAACAAAGGCAGTTTTTGATGCGCGATTAGCGCTAAGCATCGCTAAGAAAAAATGACCAAAATGGAAGGCTTCATATCGCTCAACTACCAGCAGGCCCGAAAAATTTGCGGTTTTGATAGGATTTCTTCATTTATGTTCGTATTCAAATCGGCCAGTGCTGGTAGCATTCCAGAGGCCACGGAAATCATTTACAGCAGCCATTTTTGCCTTGAAAGGGCAGAAAAGGGGCGATTTGACAGTTTCAAGCATATCAGGTCGAGAGAAAGTGGCCCGATTCAAGTGTTAAAGAGTATCAGAGGAAAGATAAAGCCCAAATTCAATCAAAGAGTATCAGTGAAGCGGCAAAGTGTATCAGGTCGGCAATACCAAAGCGGGTGAACATTAAAGGCCCCCAAGCAAAGTCAAAGAAAGCGGTGAAGCCATTTAAAGGCTCTCAGATCACAGTTAATGCACATCAAAACCACTCAAGAGCAGGGGATCAAAGCCCAAAGCACAGTTATGGCTAAATGAACAGCACAGAGCCATAAGGACACCATATTAACTCATTTTGATACAGTTGCCTCCAGCACAGCTCAAAGATATTTTCTTGCATTAATTTCAGGGCAAGATTAGGTTAAAGAACGCATTTCCCTCAGACCTGTTTAAGGTCTGCTGTAATAGATATTTCTAGATATTTTCCCTATATAAACCACCCTAATTCATTGTTTAAAGGGTTGGTTGGTTGATAATCTTCATTCTGGACTCGCACTGTATGTTTGAGAATTTCCATAATCAAAGACTGCTGAAAAGCTTGGAGGATGGACTGTCTATTGTGTTATTAATGGCTGAAGAGTGAAATATAGAATTCTTGCGCTGCTACATGGCCCAATAAGTGTTTCTTACCTCTGTTTTAAATTCATATATGTTTATATCATACATATATCACTATCTAAGTTACAGAAAGAAAGATTAGCTTAGAATTTGCTTGGCTGCACTCTATGCTCAGTTTCTGTGACTTTTATATGTTTTCTTCTGATTTAGGCATAAATATGAATTCCTCATGGATCATATTTGCTCTATTTCATTCATGTATGACTGTTATTTAGGAATTCTTGACTGCTCCTAGATATAGTTCACTCACCTTCCCTCTGTTAAGCTGAATGAAAGATTCTTAGTTGCCTTTCATTCCTTAGCCTTCATTTCATCCTCTTAGCTTGAATGATTGTTTCATGTGTATCTATCCTGCTCTATATTCCTCTTGTGACCAAGAAAATGCACCAGCAGCCCAACTCCATGACTCCATGCCCAATGGTTTGAACCTCTCACACGATGCATGCCTCCATACTTGAAAACATCAATCATCCCACCAAAACTTAAACAAAAACCCAAAGAAGCATATAACTAGCCTAAAATCAACCCAAAAACAAAGTTAAATCAGAAAGAGAGAGCCCTCTCTAATTGCAGGTAGGCTAGGACCTACAATCCAAAGATCGGTTTGTGGTTACCTCGGCCGTATCCCTTAAGGATCCAAGGGACAACCTGAGTGATAACAGGGTTCACTGTAGAGGTCCTCCAAGATTGTGGACGGGGAGTACAGCGGCAGTGAATAAATGCTATGTAAAAAATGCCCCCTAAAGCATGAAGGTCGAACTAGAGTGAGGAGTGAAATGCTTTACAAGTGCGTGTGAGGAACCAGAGTCCATCGTCGGAGAACCGGCAAGCAAGCATAGATACATATAAATCACTGAAAACTCTGACAAATGATACATGAATCATGGTATGGACGTAGCCATCCACAGAATGATCATATAAATGGATCCAAGGCATGGGTGTAGCCATCCAACAATGAGAAGAACCACATATAACAACTCATGGTATGGCCACAACCATCCATCTAAAAGAGACATGTATATCAGCATGATCATGTCACGTCACCTTACAACCTAGATATTTGTAATATGAGCCCAAGGTCTTGCACTCCAACACAACCCGATCAAAGTACAAATTCTAACATGTGAATAGATGTATTGAAGTCAAACATGCTACAAAACCGCTTGATTATTGATCAATAATGAAAACCATTAACAAGTACGAGAGAAGCCAACAGTAATGACAATGACTCTCAAGGTACTAGCAACACAATCCACGGAATATGAATAAAGGGACTGAAGTCAAACACCTTTGAAATCACCCGATCAAAATCCAATGACAGGAACTTGTTGTCGAGTGAAAAGAACTTTCCATTAGGGCATGCAAGCTCTAAGGTACTGGAATGGAGTCTCTCAGTCAGCTTCTTGGATAATGAGCTGAAGTCGATAGGAAGTGACCGTGTCAAAGGAGGGCCATGATGTATCCCACATTATGGACACGAGACAAAGGGTTGCAAATGATTTCATATGGTACAAAAAATCAGGAGTAAGTGTAACTGCAGAGGGATTAACTCTTGAACATATCAGTGACACAATTCCGGAGTTTGGTAGCTTTTAGATCCATGGGATCGGTGGTCATGATGATGTGGCAGAGATCAAATGGAAGGCAAAGTGAATGGCCCAACCCACAAAAGTCAATGATGAGGTGAGGATATCTCAACCCAAAATGAAGCAGAGAGTGTCATGTTCAAGAGTGAGCTACCAACATGACTGATAGGATTTCCAATTTTTCCCCACAATTTCTGGCAAGTACCCCAATTATTTTTTATCACAAGCTTGAAGGGGATATCATGTGCTTGCACTGTAAGTTCATCCTTCGGGCAAATCTGACCTAGTAAGTTTAATGAGCCCTAGGAAGGAGAAGCTCATGTTCGTCATGGTGACGAATCTGATGTCGTTTAATGCTTTAAAGAGTCTGAAAAAGGTGTAACTCGGTATCCTTTTCATGTTTAGAGAGTTTGAAAATAAATGGAAAAGAAAACTCCACATGGTCCCTTTTCATAGATTTGTGTCTCTCAAGCCCGAAAAGGTAGAAAATGATACTTGAGAGAACCGCTTGACCATTTTAGTCAAGGAATACCTTCTTCGTAAATATTTTATCCCAGCCTAAAAAAGGGGTAAACGTATACTAGGTAAACAACATTTCACATCCTTTAACGAGTTCAAAACGACAAGAGATTGGAAATCTTTTCGTGTTTAAAAGGTCAGAAAAGAGCTAAAAGCAGACCCCCCCCTTTTATTATCTTTAATGAGTCAAAAGGGAAAAATACTTGGCGATCTTTTCATTTGAGTTTTACGAGCCAAGAAAACAGCTCAAACTGGAGTCCAGTATCATCATCAACAATTTGTCACCTATCGCTACACAAGAAAGGTAAATGCATTATCCAATTCTGAGGAAAAATATGTCAAAAACACTTTAAAAACCCTAATATTTTCATGAAAAATGAATAAAAGGGGGAAAAATTAATTATCTTTTACCATTTACCATTTTATCTTTGTGTGAAGAGTTTTTTACCCATTTGTGCCCTAATTTTTCGAGAGAAGATTGCAAGAGATCCGGGAGGTCATTTTCCGAGCCGTCAACTGTAGGTAAGAGCCAAGACCTTAAGCTCCATTTTCATACTATTTTTACTTGTGTTTATCCATTTTTTGGATTTCACGTGAAGGATTTGGAAAAAAAAAATAGCCCTCGGTCAGTGTGATTTTCAGGCACGGATTCGCGCCGACCGGGGGTTAAGAAAACTGCCAATCGCGTTGTCAGCACCACTATTTTTAAAACAGACGTGCCAACGCTGTGAGCAAAGAAAAAACATGTTTTTTGGTCAATTTTACCGCTTGAATCCAAATTTTCCCATCAAAATATGATCATTGACTTGATTAAATGGTTTTTGCAGGAAGAAAATCATTGAAAATGGTGGATTGGAAAGAACAAGAGCATGAGGATATTGATACCCAAGCAATAGCATATCCAAATTGCTTGGAGGATTTGAGGAACTATGGGCTCTTCAAGTTATTTCTCACACCAGGGATGTAGGCTCAACCTAAATTTCTACAATATTTGATTAGTCTTTGGGACGTGAATCGAGAAATTTTCATCATTGGTGACCAAGAGCTGGAGTTGGAAACTTTAGACATTTATTTCATAATGGGACTATCCTAGAGAGGGGAACTAGTCAATCTATATGGGCCAAGGCCGATTGGGGCAAGTGTGTCCATGCTACTTGCCAAACATTGCCTAGAAGCTCTCAAATCCAAAAGTGGCAAGATCAAGATCGCGACTATTCAGGATCTTGTGTTGAGAGTGTTACTATTGACCATCAACAGAGTGGCTGGGTTTGAAGCACTGCATGAGACTAACAAGTCGAGGTTTCTATACGCTGTCAAGTGCACAATGCCCACTATTTTTAACCGGGTAGAATCTATGAAAATCAACATGAAGTGCTAGCTATCAAAAGCTAAGGCGAGAAACCTGAACAATTTTTCTTTGGATCTGTGCTAGTGACCTTCTTCCTGGAGAGGGTTCCACCATTCCAATACTAGCTAACTGAGGTGGATCCACTAATGCCACGAGACCCATGGATGGGCCATTGGAGTGAGTTGATGCCCAGGGTTACAGGGGGCCAACAGATGTCCCATAAGCCCACCTTTTTCTCATGGCTACGACGGAAGCTGATTGTAGTGGAGGATTGGCCTTACAGCAGTACCAACATCCGCGAAGATCCGGATATGCCGCTCCTAGAGGGGGAGGACTTTGACGATGAAGGTAAAAAATAAACAATTTTTTAATGTTTTGATGTTTTTTATGGTTTTTTAAATATATGTATTCGTGACATTTCAATTTTATGAATGAATATTTTGGACTAGAATGCTTTGCCAGGATGTCCCCCATTGCTAGGTTTATTGCTCGTCAATTCGATGTTGCTCCTTATCAGGAAGGAAGCGATCACACAGAACCTCGAGGGATTGATCCACGGATCCCAAAGTATACCTAGGTGGGTGATATCCCGCGCCAGTACCAAAGGCACACAGTGGGAGTATCAGGACGGATACGCCGACTACTAACTCATGTAGTCCAAGCAGTTACATTCTACCATGAGCATCATGTTGATTAGTGCATAGGTCTAGGATTCCACAATTTTGAGGCCTGCGAGCGATGGATATATGAGGCTTATGAGCCATGGATTTTTTTGAACACACATATTTTTTTTTGGGGTTTTTTATGTATGACAAACATTATTGACATAATTATATATGCTCTATTTCCCTGCTTACTATGATATAAATGATTTGTTTTTTATTTTTACATGTTTTGCAAATGTCTATCCAACACATAACTAGCTAATGCATCTGTCACTGTATTCATATGTCTTGGAATATGATGATATGTAATGTAATCAAAATTTCTCTCCAATAGACGAATACATAGATACATTCTCAATATCTGTGGGTTTATGATGGAATATTGCTCATTGAGTTGAAGAACGACGAGATGTGAATCAAGGTTGACAACCAAATATCGGATGCCGAGAGCGATAGCTTCTGACAAAAATTCGATAACTGTGCTATACTCAATGATGTTATTAGTTGTTTGACCTAGACAAATACCTTGAAGATCAATCAACTCACCATGGGGGTCATAAATGGCCCATGCCGCGAATGATAGATTTCAGGTACTTCAGCAAGCACCATCAGCAAAGCCGATGTGAGGAGACACTGACATCTGAAAAGCAAGAAAAAATATAATAAGAAAGAAAGATGCTTGCAAAACAACACACCAAACCACACTGCACAAAAATGAATGATACACTTATTGTACAAAAGTAACCATGCAAGATGACCTAAGCATAGTACTTTTTGAGAGAGTCCATGCTCGGACTCGGGTGATCAATCAACACAGATGAATATCAGAGTTTTACTCATGATGAGTAAGCATCGACTCGGCTAGATAATAGAGTAGAACTCAGATAAGGTTGTGCCCCCATGCCCCCTAGGTGAGGGAGGGTTATGAGTTAGATGACAACCCCATTGCAATAATGGGAAAGTGATAAAAACTCAGGGAGGGACAAAAAACTTGAATCCATGAAGAGATAAAGGTGCCCTAAGTTGAAAGGTCTTGACAATGTAAGGAGAAACTGACATGTCAATAGGAAGCGGAGAAGATAACTTCTCAAGGCACATAGACATGACCATCGGGCTAGAACTAAGCCACGGGGAATGAGAAGACACTTCGAGAGATGAACTCGAAACAAGATGATCAGAGGATACTGAAGGTGATGCTGAAACAACTTCCACGTAATCAATTTTAGCGGGACTTAACGGCATAACCTCGCCCCATGTATCAACACGATCCAGTGAAGGTATGACCTAAGGATCAGACTTGACTAAAATCATGTTAACAGAGGCAATATGAGGAGGTGGGAGTGGAAAAATACCCATCAGAGCAGGATCTTTAAAGAGTCCCGCCCCCACACTCTCATAAGGCTATTGATACTAGAAATTTCTTGACCTAGATAGACCAACAGGATTTTGGACCTGTGGGTACTGGACATTGCTTTATCCTACAGGACGAGCAGGGTTTTGAATAGCACCAGAAGAAGGTCGGTTCACCCCAACCATGTGAGCCTATGAGATAATCACATTAGTTGTTCCCAAAAACATAGAAACATTTAGATTCTACCCCCCAGGTGGTGGCACAACCTGTGCACTTACTGGGGGGACCGAAGGACCGAAAAAAGTAGGATTCGAGACCATCAGTTGCACCAAACGGGTGACTTGGCATAACAAGACAAGAAGGTTCGGAATGGTGGGTTGCATCAGGACTGAAGTAACTGCAAAAATCACCGTCTATTGGGGGATTGGGTTATGAATGAACGAACCTATGGTAGGCATAGTGCCAGACGCCCAAACAAGATTATGACAAAGTGAAGAGGCACTAGGTGTACCTAAGACAAATTGTGCTAAAGTCACATAATTAAGAGGTAAGTCCCAATAAACACTGATGGGAATGCTTCCCATGTAGGGGAAACCTTCAGGAGGAAACTAATATTCTTCCTCTTTGACAGTGTGTGGAGTGGAAACCACTGAGTGACCTGGAGAGGAGACTGGAATTTTTCCTATGGGTTCCATGGGTGGAAACAAGTGATGACGAATGACTGAAGATGTTCGAGGGGATAATTTGAAAGGAATACGTAGCTGATCGTACAGACTGTATGCACATTGCGGTAATATAACAACAAGGTTGAACAAAGGATTCAGAGGATAAACAACCAGTCCAAGCTGACCTTTAGTAGTTAGATGACTCTTGAGAGTATGGATAGGATTATCCATAGATTCCGAGCCAATATCAAAAATTGACCCAGTATATGAGGGAGGTGGAGGACGAGATGACAAAGGTTGAATTCTCAGAACAATTCCAAGTTCAACACCTTGGTCCTCAAGTGACTGCGGTAATTTAGGAAATGGATCCTCAGACAATCTTTCAGACAGAGGAGAGGAAGATGAACTAGGTGAACTAGATCATTCAGCCACGATGGGTTCATCTCAAATAACAGGAAAATAGAGATAAATTCCACAACTTTAAATGTACTTTAAAAGGAATACTCACAATTTGGTCTAGAAAAGACTAACAGGGATGATATGAGACCGTGAGCAACAATTTTTTAAGATGCATAAACAAACTGGTGCTCTTTCATGTTTTAAGAGTTGAGAAGGAATCAAAGGTGACTCTATCACTTTAGATTTGAAGCGAGCTTGAAAGGACAAGTGATCGGATGATCTTTTAAATTTAAAGAGTCAAAAATATCAAATGACTACTCAAGATGATCTAGGTAAAAAGGATTACCAGGTAACCGTGAACTGCAGAATACCTCCCGGAAAATCGAGAAGTACGGGCAGGAAATCTCCCCGAATGTTGTGTTTGGTGTATCACATTTACAAGGTAGCAGACTCGGCTTCCTATGGATAAAGGATTGCAGCCTAATGGGGTCTCCCTTTATATACTCAGTGATACGGGGAGAACAAGTCCGTACTAGTGTTGTCTAGTGCCAAACAGAATGAAAGTGGCTAGGTTTAAATATGTCGGAACATATCTCTAGCTTAGACGTTCTACATGCAATCGTTAGGTTTCAAATGCGCCTTAGTTTAATTCAGCTCATTTTAAAGATATCTTGAATTATGTATCAGTTTTCAGTCCTTAGCGATGTGACTCGAAAAATCCTATATGTAGCTAAATGAGACAAGACTCTTTCAATTCGATGAATTGTTTACACTAGAGAGGGTCGAAAACGTAATCAAATGCAAAAAACCAAGAAAACGAAAGCAAAATGATTTTTTCACTACTTTACTTTTTGAAAACAAAATAATGAAAAACTCTTTCCAATTCCTATTTTCCTAACAAGTGCACTTCAATTAGTCCTTTCAAAAGTAAAGAGAATTATTTTTCTTTTCAAATGCAAATGCAACTCTAGTCTTCAATGATGCTAACTAACGTAACATATTGATGTAGCAACTAGAATTGTGTACTTTTCACGAAATGGCAAAAAGGAATTTTTCGTAAAACACTTCAATGAAAACATTTTCGAGACAATCAATCCTAAAACAAATGAAAAGACACTTAAAAGAACTTCTTCCAAACTAATGACACAATGACTCTAGCAAAAACAAGACAAGCAATGTGATCTATGACGAAAAAGAGACGTTCAAACAATCAAATGAAACTTTTCAAACTTGAATGATGGAGATCAAAGCAATAACAGGACTACAAACAAAATGCAAGGAGTAAATTCACCAACAAATTGACTCAGTTAGTCCACAATCAGTTAAATGGATGACAACCTAGATGTCCTAGAGCCACTAACCATCCAAAGACTCAAGAAATCAAGCGAAAGAAGGCAAACCAACAAGCACATAAACCAAGCTAAAACAAGCTTTCTAGTCAAGGAGAAATAGTCTAAAATAAGCTAAGAGACAGAAATCAGGAGAGCAAGACACACTGGTTGAGATCTGGGGTAAACCCTAATCTCCACCTACAGGCATCAGTGTGACTTCCTAGCTGACAACAAGTGTTAGGGTCAGCGCGACTGTTTTTGAGAAACTCAATCCGATCAGCACGACTATTTTAGAAAAATTCGTGTTGGTCGAGGATTCAAAGCAAAAAATGAAAATTTCCTCAGGTAAAAACCATAATTTCTACTCTAATTTTCATACTCATAGCAGTAAACCAGGAAAAGCAAAGAACCCTAGAGGGAAATGGTGATACTAATAAATTTCACACAAAACCATGAAATTACAATCAATCAAACAGAAGGATTGGATCCCTAGTATGGTCACCTATTTTTTATGCAGGTAAATTCTAAGTGCTGACAAAAAAAATTCCTCTAGCCCGAGAGAGCAGGTCTAGTCACAAAAAAAAAATCTATGGAATATCTCCTTAAGCTAGAATCAATTAAGAGGGTCTACCTCTTAGAAAGCTATTCCACTTGGTGATGATCCGACTTCCTTGCTCCAACTATCTTTCATTTCCTTCCTTCGAACACCTAAAACAAGAAAACAATGGAAAACAACAAAATTAATAGCATACAATATTATATTCACCCTACTTAATAGGTCAAGGAACATTAAGACATAAAGATGTAAAATGACACTTCATGTAGGAAATCAATCGATAGTTGCATTTATATAAATCAGAAAGAGATTACATTAGTGCCTTGACATTACTGGTCTCCTCCGACATATCCAAGTTCCCACACTTCTGCTATCACTTCATGGACAACCCCAACAATAGAGGCTTTAAGGCCTCTTTCCCTCTAGTCTCAAACCACACCAAAACACACTATTCTCCCTCAAACATACACTAGAAAAATTCAAGCTATAGATGTCTTGCTGATTATTCCAATTCTAAAAGCTCTAACTCTAAACTAAAAACTAACTTTTTCTTGGGAAAAAGGTAGGTTTATATAGCTTGGATGGATGGGAGATGGTTCCTCTCTTCATGGGAGGAGGTCTTATCTCTTGATTTTGTTCCATCCTAATAGGGGAAAGGAGCCCAATTTGACCTCCTTGGCTCCATCCAGTCTAACCATTTACTAGACGTCTGTTACGAAGCTTCTAGAGCTGGAAGCTTCGGCTCCATATTTAAAAAAAAATTCCAAAAGAGGATCAGAAAGACTAAGAAAGCTCTCAGTCGATCAAATCAGCATTGGTGACAGTTTTAATCTCTACATATCAACGCAAGGAGGACATAGGGCATTAGCGTCGGTCTTGTAAATTGGGGTAAACAAAAGATTTTTAGGAAATTATGCAAAAGCGAATTGTTCTTCTCATTAAGAGGGACATAATGGGAGTTTCTTCATGAGAGGAAAGCATGTGGAATTCACTGTATAGGTCCTCCAGGATCATGGATGGGGAGTACAGGGACAATGAAAAAATGTTTTGTAACACTTTCTGAATAGCACCCCATGCACCAACTGATAAGATAATGCTTTAATTCTAAGTGCCCTTTTCTTTAGTGTGTAAAATTGGGAGGGAACTGTGTCGTGATTAAGACATTGGTGCACATCCATGTACTAGGATTTTGTTCTTTTAGTGGAGAAAACTCGCTCAATGTTATACATCTCAATTTCTTGCTCCCATCCTGAAAGCTCTTCTTCCTGATCCTTCACATTTACTACTTCTACTACTACTTGACATATATCATGGCCCTTGATTGTGTGAACTGGCCTGATTTATAGATCACACTCCTGCAACATGGTCATCTCGTTCTCTCTTCTTTCACCCAACTCTTGTTGAACAAGCAATGATCTAACTGTTGGGTGTGGGACAAATATAACATAATGATTCTTCAATAGATAAGGCTGAAAATTGTTTACCACCTTGTATACTACATAAGCCTTTTTATTAATGGTGGGGTAGTTAAGCTTTCCTCCTTGCATACTTGCGCTCATGAAGGATATGGGTCGTTCATTGTTCAATTCATCCTTTTGAGTGAGTACAACAATAAGAGAGGTATCAGAAGAAAAAGTGTAGAGAAATAAATCTTTATTGAAGTCTAGGTTGTACAATGCGGGTGGTTTTGTTATAGCCTACTTAATATGAGAAAACATGTCATTTTCCCTTTTATCCCATTTTTAAATTGCATCCTTCTTCACCATCTCCTGTATTGGTTTGATAATCTGGGCATAGTCGAAGATGAACTTATGGAGGAAATTGATTTTCCCCAAGAAAGACTGCATCACCTTCTTATTCACTAGGAAGGGAATCTGCGTGATTTTCTTGACCCTGTCCAGGTCTACCTTAATCCCACTTTTAGCAATGATGTGGTGCAAGAGATTACCCTCGGACACTGCAACAATACTTTTCTTGGGATTTAAGGATATCTTGTACTTGTGACATCTCTTAAAAATATTCTTTAAGTGGCATATGTGGTCTAACCTCTGTTCGGAGAACACTATTACATCGTCAATATAGACCTCTATGCTCCACCCAATGAGTCCATGGAAAGGGATATCCATAGCACATTGGAATGTTGTACCAACGTAGATTAGTCCAAACGGTATTCATTTGAATGCAAATGTGCCCCACTTCATTTGGAACATGGTTTTAAGTCTGTCAGGCTCTGCAACCATAACTTGGTTGTATCCAGAATAACCATCTAACAGAGAAAAAAATTTAGACCCCGATATTGTTTGCAATATTTTTTCCATGGATAGCATGGGGTAGTTTTACTTATCCAAGGCATAGTTGAGATTTCAAATATCTACATAGAGATGGATTTCCCTGGACTTCTTCCTTACCAGAACCAAATTTGACACCCACGTTGAGTGTCACACTCTGTATATGATCCTAGCATCTAGCAATTTTCTAAACTCTTTCTAAATAAGAGGCTCAAGTGTTGGATGTACTTTCCTTAGCTTCTGTTGGAATGGCTTGACCCCTTCCTTAATCAGTATCACATGCTAGATGATTCATGTGTCATATGCCTTAAGTTCATCGTACATCCATGTGAAGACATCACGATACTGCTTGAATAAAAATATAAAGGCTTGTCACTCTTATGGTGTGCAGCAAGTACCGACATTGACATATTTTAGATCCTTATTTGCTCCCAAGTTAATATTCTCATGCGAAAGTGTGGAATTGTGGGTCTTACCATTAACAAGACCCCATAAGCGATTATGTAGGACATACAACTTTTCTAACAATACCACACACTTAGGGATGAGGTTTCCTTTGCTTGCACTGGTTGCATCCTGCAATTCCTTTTTGTGCTCATCCTCATCGATTGTTGTGTCTTTAAATAAATCAGTGGTCACCATGAAGCACAATATCTATTGGTCATCATAAAAAAAAATTAAATTAGTGATATTGTCGAGGACGGAAGGCTTATAAATAATTTCAACACAAAAATCATCCTTTAATGGTGAAAACCTAGCAACAACATTTTCTAATGCATTCGCAGTTGTGTTATGCATCCTTGGAACAGACATAATACTGAAATATAATGTAAAATAAGATTCCATACCTCCTGTTAATAACTTCTAAGATGAGGCTACACACAATGTATGGTGTTACGTACCTGTCACACTACAATTTCTGAGTCACCTACCACTTTCAAGATGGAAACATTGAGGTCAATGGCATTTTGTAAGTCCAATATGAGTGCTTCGTACTCTATAGTGTTGTTCATGCACTCAAATTCCAAGTGGCTAGGGATCAAATGATTTCTCTGTAGTGGGTCTATTAAAATGCAACCAGCTCCAGAGCCCTCCTGGGTTTTGGAACCATTGAAGTACATAGTCCAAATATCATATGTAAAAGGACTGGGAACTACACTAGTACTACTACAACTACTATTAATTGTACAAAGTTCATTATCACTAGTTGGACAAGGAAGTAGATCCAACTCTATATCTGGTGTAACTAGGGATGGTTATGCAAGAGTTTACCCCAGTTGAGTTTCAAGGACGAAATTGTTGAAAAGTAAATCTACGAAAGCCATCAATTCATTATGTCCATTCAAGGGAGTGATAGTGCGTTTCATATATCTATCAGAGTTTACCTAGATATGATTATTTCTACCACTATATGGAAGCCACAAGTGTGACCAGTTTGTGGAAAAGTATCCTTGTAGATTGTTAGACTAGTCTCTACTCAATAACGCTTTGTATGCTTCTGGAATGTCCACAATCACTATGTTGATACATTGGTGGAATTGTCCATCGGATGATAAGCAGATGATGACATATCTGAGTTCACCAATTTCCTAGACATGAGTCTTATCCAACTGACTAATCTGTGCATTTGTTTTGTCCCATTTAGCATTGATTTTCTTAGCAACATATAATGGCATTATGTTCACCAATGCACTAGAATCAACAAAGAAATTGTGTACATTGAAATTGAAGATTTCAAAATTTAATAAGAAATATGGGCAGAGTGTATTTCCATCCGTTGTTAATGTATTAAGTACAAATTCGAGAGAACCGGAGACTTACCAGATCCCTTATCTGAAGAGGTGGTGTTACCGGTGGAGGTCTGCCCAAGTGCCCGTAAGAGGATGTCCTACTGGCTCATGATCTTTGTTAATTCAATTGAAGTTTTCATATGAACCTTCTTCATGTCATCAACTATGTTATAGTCCAAAACAAGAAGAATGGTCGAGGTGTTTGGGGATGTAACTTGGTTTGTGGTTTCCTGAGTGATGGTTTTGTCCTTACTGCTGATGGAAACTCTTTTTGTTGAGACTACTTTCCGAAACTTCCTCTGAGTGTTTTGCACTAAGTTGGACGGTGGGTTGTTTTTCCTTATCATATTTTGTTAAAAAAATTTCTTCGGAAAATCAATTGTAGTGGTCAGCCCTCGACTTCTCAAGTTGTACCAGTTGATCTACTTCTAGGCCAGACCATCACTTAGAGGTTGCTTATAACCAATACTCTTTTGGGTTGTGAGTATACAGTTGAACATGTTCATTTTGTGCCTGACAATTGGAGTTTCATTGGCTACAATAGATTCTTCCTTTTCTTCTGTAGGCTCAATCTGCGTTTTAGCCATTACCGAATCAACAAGATGTGTAAAAACCATGCTCATGGCTTCATTCCACTGTGGGCACATTTTTTTCTTAATGATGTTCTTGATGAAATTCACAATATTTATTTTTGCCCAACTTCTCAATCTTCAACATGACATTAGAGCTTTGTGCATACTTTTTCAGCTGGTTGTTGTTACTTCCAGAAGCTGCCACCATTCTGAACAGGTTGAATATAGGAGGCTTGTTGCTCATGGTGGTCTCGCTTGACCTCTGTTTGAGTTATGCCATTTCATTAAAAAGAGACATGACAAGATGAGTCAATTCTTTAAGGTTAGATGATTCTTTCTCTTTACCCCTACTCAAAAATGCCTGAGACCTCTTATCCGTGTCGTTGGAGTCTATTGTTGGTTCATCATCTAAGATGACTCCTATTGCATGCAAGTCCTTCTCAACAACAATAGCCTCTTCATAATTTTCTGTCAGTTTCTTATTTCCCAGTTCACTTTATAAAATGTGTAGTTCTTCCTGGCAAGGAAAAGGTGTTAGAAAATTATATATTATGGAGCAATGGAACACATAAAATATTGCAGAAATATAAACACAGAAAATGCATAAAACAAGAGAGACATAGATATACGTGGTTCACCTAGTTTGGGCTACGTCCACGGAGAAACAACCAGTCCTTCCTTTTATATTATCCAGCAAACTGAAGAGATACAACCTACAGAAGATTCGCTATAACACCCTCTCGTCTTTCAATCTCCTCTCTCTTCCTCACTCAGAATATAGATCTACATAGACACAATACAATTCCCTCATATATAGTGAGGGGTTTCCTTCCAGGGAAAAATCCCTAAATTAAACATAACTTCCACCATCAGATCATCCGCCTAATGAACGGCCCAAATTGACTAGAAATTACTAGTCTTTTACAAGGCAATTTTACATCTATTTTTAGCTTCGGGGGAGCTATCCCCGAACCCCCGCAGGGGGACCGCTGGCCCCCGAACCCTCACTGGGGGACCGCTGGCCCATAGACCCCGTGGGCGGGACAAGTCCCCCCCGCACCCCCCCGCGTGGAGGGGTGTACAATCTTCCTAGGGTATACATCCGACTAAAACCTTTGAATATAGAAGATAATCAGGGTCCACACCCAACAATCTCCCACTTGGAGACTGATTATAGCAACTCCACCGCTACTTCATTTGCTAGACAATAAATCCACTTTGGACCTAGCTATTTCTCATCTTCTTTATCATACTTGAAGACCAATTGAAACTGAGCATATTCTTTGTTTCTCCCTGGTTACAACTTTTTTTAACATATCTGCAGGATTCTGGCTAGTGTGTATCTTTTCCAGCTTCAACTATCCATCTTCCAATGTTGACCGTATGAAATGGTACTTGAGCTGTATATCTTTAGTCTTGGAATGAAATGTAGAGTTCTTTGCATGATGTATGGCACTCTGGCTGTCACTGTATAACTTGCCCAACTCCTGCTTCTTGCGTAGAGCAATGTTTGAACCATCAAAGCATAATGCTTGATTTGTGGTACCTCTCAAATACCTGAGAATCCACTTCACTGCCATCCAATGTTATTTTCCTGGATTGTTCATGTACCTGCTTACAACTCCCACTGCATGTGCAATATCAGGCCTTGTGCAGAACATTGCATACATTAAGCTTCCAACTGTTGATGCATATGGAACTTTAGACATATGAGCCATTTCTTCCTGAGTCTTAGGACATGCCTCCTTACTTAATTTGAAATGGCTAGCCTAAGGTATACTAACTGGTTTTGCATTTTGCATATTAAACCCTTTCAACACCTTTTCTATATACTCACTTTGAGACAATGTTAATTTGCGATTCTTCATGTCTCTAGTTATTCTCATACCAAGGATTTGTTTTGCAGCACCCAAATCCTTCATTGCAAATGAGTTTGCAAATTTCTTTTTGAGCACATTTATTTCCTGCATGTTATAACCTGCAACAAGCATGTCATCTACATACAATAACAATATAATATAGCTGCCATCATTTTTCCTTTTGAGATAAACACAATGATCAGAGTGACATCTAGTATAACCTTATTCAGACATAAACCTGTCAAATTTTAGATACCATTGCCTTGAAGCCTGTTTTAAGCCATACAAGCTCTTCTTCAACCTGCACACTAGTTTCTCCTTCCCTTTTACCTCATATCCTTGTGGTTGCTGCATATATATCTCTTCCTCCAAATCCCCATGGAGAAAGGATGTCTTTACATCTAACTGCTCAAGATGCAAATCTTCAGCTACTACTAGACTTAAAATAGTTCTGATTGAAGTCATTTTAACAACAGGAGAAAATATTTCATAAAAATAAATAAACTTCTTCTGTGTAAACCCCTTCACCACAAGTCTAGCTTTGTACCTCCGTTTTCCTCCATCTTCTTCCTTTAGCCTGTAAACCCCTTTATTTTGCAATGTTGTTTTACCTGCAGGCAACTTGACTAAGTCCCAAGTCTGGTTATGTGCTAAGGATTCCATCTCTTCTTTCATGGCTTGCTCCCACTTCTTCCTGGTTTCTACCTGCACTGCTTCTTCATAACATTCTTGTTCACCAGAATCAGTCAACAATACATAATATAATGAAGGAGAGTATCGTTTAGGGGGTTTACTTATCCTGGTAGATCTTCTAACACCACTTTTAGGTGTTTGAAGTGCTTTTTGTTGTTGTGGTTGTTGTTCTGGCTGTTGATTATTATGATTTTCAGGAACCATCACTTTTCCTGTGATATGATCAAGCACTGTGTATTCTGTGTTTTCCTTTTCTTGTTTCTTTTCCTGCAACTGATTCTTATACAAGACCTTTTCATTGAATATTATATCTCTGCTCCTAATGATTTTGTGATTTTCATAATCATATAAGCGATAACCAAAATCATTAACACCATATCCAATAAAGATACATTTCTTTGATTTTGCCTCAAGCTTTTTTATATTTTCTTTGTTAATGTGGACAAACGCTTCACAACCAAAAGTCTTTAAAAATGAGTAGTTTACCTTTTTACCTGTCCATGCCTCCTCTAGAATACCACCATCCAAGGAACTTGAAGGCCCTCTGTTTATTAGATAAACAACAGTATCTACAGCATCTACCCAAAATTATAAAGGCAATCCTGCATGCAATCTCAGGCACCTTGCATGCTCCATGATTATCCTGTTCATCCTTTCTGACACACCATTTTCTTGTGGTGTTCCTATAACTATCTTCTCTCTGCAAAGTCCATTCTCTAAATAGTATCTATCAAACTCTTTGCTGCAATATTCACCTCCATTATCTGATCTGAGACACTTCAACCTTTTCCCTGTCTCATTTTCAACCAAAGCTTTCCATTTCTTGAAAGTATCAAATACATCAAATTTATTTCAAATACAATAAATCTAGGTTTTTCTGGTTGCATCATCAATAAATGTAACATAATAACGAGAGCCACCAAGAGATGATACCTGAGCAGGTCCCCATACATCTGTATGCACAAGCTCTAATTTTTCGCTCTTCTTTTCTTTCCCAACTCTAAGGAATCTGACTCTCTTCTATTTTCCATAAACACAATTCTCACAGAATTTTAAATCAACATGCTTCAAACCTGGTAACAAATTTCTTGAGTGAAGAATCTGCATCCCCTTCTCACTCATGTGCCCGAGCCTATGATGCCACAATGCCATATCTTCTCCTGTAGAGGTTAAAGCATTAACAGAATTAGAAATACCATTGCATAAATACAATGTACCAACCTTTTCTCCTTTCGCTATTACTAGGGATCCTTTAGTGACCTTCCAGGTTTTATCTGTGAAAGTAGTTACGCAACCTTCACCTCCCAACTGCCCTATTGAAATTAAATTTTTCTTCAGATATGGAACATGCCTTACCTTCTTCAATAGCCACTAATTTCCATTTTGATGTTTTATGAAAATTGTACCCATTCCAACGATTTTACAGGGTTTATCATCACCCAATCGAACTTGTCCAAAATCTCCTTGAACATAATCATGAAAATGTTTCTTATCAGGTGTGGCATGGAATGAGCCCCCTGAATCTATCACCCAAGCATCAATAATATTTTCTAATGAAAGAATCAAAGCATCTTGCAACACATCACCTGTTACATTTGCTTCATGATTAGTTTCTTGTTGCGCATTTCCTTCTCTTCCCTTCCGAGACTTGCAGTATTTCTTCAGGTGTCCTTTCTTCCTGCATTTCCAGCACACTATCCTCGATCTGGACTTGGATCTACCTTTTCTTGACTTACTGTGATATCCTGGGCTCTTTCCTCTTTCGATTTTTCTTCCCCTAGTCTCTGTAGTCAAAGCATTACTTGATGTCTCACCGGAGCTTTTTCGTCGCATTTCCTCGCTAAGGAATGCGCCAACAACATCATCAAAATTTAAATTACTAGATCCAGAGACAGAGTTACTAACGGCCATAACTAAACCATTCCATCTTTTTGGCAATGAGCACAGAAATAATAGAACCCTAACTTCATCATCAAAATTTACCCCTACAGAACTTAACTGACTTGTAACTGTATTGAAATCATTTAAATGATTTGCAACAGATCCACCTTCTGACATCTTCATATTAAAATGATTCATAAGAAATACCTTATTTGAGGTCGAGGGTTTTTCATACAATTTGGCCAATGCCGACATTAAACCCTGTGTTGTCGTTTCCTTTGAAATATTAAAAGCTACCGACACCGCTAGGTACAGCCGTATTGTTCCAAGTGCCTTTCTATCCAGAATATCCCATTCTGTGTCTGTCATACTCGTCGGCTTCTTTGTCTTTGTGCTCAATGGTAGTTACATATCTCTCTGATATAGATAATATTCCATCTGCATCTTCCACAGCTGGTAGTTTTGGCCGTTGAATTTTTCGACCCTAAACCTACCATCTTCTGCCATTTCTCCCACTCGAACCAGGAACCCTTCTCGCCTGCGAGTTTATCAGCCAAATAGACCTTCGGCTCTGATACCAGTTGTTAGAAAATTATATATTACGGAGCAATGGAACACATAAAATATTGTAGAAATATAAACACAGAAAATGCATAAAACAAGAGAGACACAAATATACGTGGTTCACCCAGTTTGGGCTACGTCCACAGAGAAACAACCAGTCCTTCCTTTTATATTATCTAGCAAACTGAAGAGATACAACCTACAACAGATCCGTTGTAACACCCTCTTCGCTCTCAATCTCCTGTCTCTTCCTCACTCATAATATAGATCTACATAAACGCAATACAATTCCCTCATATATAGTGAGGGGTTTCCTTCTAGGGAAAAATCCATAAATTAAACATAACTTCTATCATCAGATCATCTGCCTAATGAATGGCCCAGATTGACTAGAAATTACTAGACTTTTACAAGGCAATTTTACATCTATTTTTAGCTTCGAGGGTGCTGTCCCCGAACCCCCCAGCCAGGGGGGATTAGCCCCCCTAGACCCCCACGCTCCCATGTGGAGGGGTGTACAGTCTTCTTGGGGTATACATCTAGCTGAAACCTTTGGATACAGAAGATAATCAGGCTCCACACCCAACAAAAGGTGTAGTAATATGTGGTGATGAAGTCATGAGATTTCTTGTTTTCTGTAAAAAAAAATCAAGATTCGATTAAACCTTTGGTTGAAATCTTTCACTTTTTTCTTCTACTCCATCTTAAGATTACCTAGCTCTTTCAATAACATAGCAGGGGTCCCATTATCAACAAATTTTTCAAGGAATATCTTCTTAAACCCCCTCCAATTTTGTATGAATTTTGGAGGAAGTTTTTGATACCATACAACTGTTCTACCATCCAAGGTACATGGGAAAAGTATTCATGCAACATCATCATAGTGTACCTCAAGTTCCTGCAAATGCTTGTAAAATTTATCCATATTGTATTCAACCTTCATTTTCGTATCAGGTTCATACTTCGTTAAGAGCTTCTTCAAATGACTTAGCATCTTGTGTAGAACACCCAGAACTGTGAATGGCTGTAAGTCATCCAATCCATATTTTGGTATGCCATGTATTATTCTTCATTTTCCTCCTCTTCTTTATCAAAATCTGATGGCTCTTCTTCCTCTTATTATTCTCCATATGTCTGACTGAAAGTTGTGTCTGAGAGTAGAACGTTGTCTCCATCAACAACATGAAAGAGTGGAGGCTCTTCTTGTTTTTACACAAAGTTTCATAATTCTTCAAGAGTGGCAAGAACCACGTCTTCAAGAGTCGAAACTATTATTCTAGTGGAGGTGGTATTTTTATTCTTCAGAGAATACGAAATATTGATTACTCTCAGGATCAATCCAACAAATTTTGCAAATTGACAGGTTATAGGGTGGATGGCCCGAATCCGATCATACAGAATTTCACTTTTAGGCTTGGGATGAGAAGAGTCACCAAATTCAGAAGCAAGAGTAGGGGAGGTGCAATGAACTTTGCTATCTTGAACAAAATATGGGATGATAGGGTCGATGCTTTTATTAGCCATAAAATATTGGTTTCCCTCCTAGTGCTAGAAATGTTGACAGTGCTGGACCCACCAACATTCATGGGATGTCCCTGGTATGAAGTCCCAATTAGACCTCACACCATTTGGTGTAGGAGTCCCATTCAGTATAAAGACCTCGTTTCCAAATCCTTAAATATTTTCCTTGGCTCTAGCTATCATCACGAGAGAGGGATGAAATGGTGTCTTTGAATAGCAAGGGGGTGTGTCTAGTGAGTGTTCAGTTACAACTATGTCAATTTTCTTCTACTGCGGAGGGGGAAGAAAATTGAGCCTCTGAGTGAGAGGTAATAGTACCACCCAAAAAGAGACACACATGAACGAGAAGGATATTTCTAACATCCAACGGAATAGTCCATAGCATATGCAACAATCGTTACAACCAATAAATGGAGAAAGATCTATCTAGTATCCCACGAAATAGTCCATAAGGATGGCACAAAAATAACAACCATTGCATCACATTCTCAATAAGATAAGCACTAAAATAACTACAATAGTTCAACTATCTTAGCACATGTGCAAGAAAACATGAAATATAAACATCCACATAATATTCTTACAAACATTCATAGTCCATGCATGAAGAACATGCTAGCCTTGAAGGCTTCTATTATTAAGTAAAAGTTCCAAGACACATGCTTACAATGTACATCACTAGCCCCAATAGTCAGACATTGGAGCCACTCCTTTCCCCTCAACAAACTAGTTGATCTCTATAATGCCTTGTGGGAGGAGACAAGGTGAAAAGTCCTCTGCTCATACAATGAGGGAGTATATATAACCAAGTGTGACCCTTTGACTACCCTCATGACTTTTTGACTTTCTATGGCTTTTCAACTGAATGACTCTTTACATCCCATGTGTGTCCTTTGGACTTCCACTTTAAAATACATTTGAATACAATATACATGGTCCACAATAGTGATGTGGCATATGACCACTCATGACATGACATGGCACTACTGACATGGACTGCTTGATGATGTGGTAATGTCAAGTCACTGTTGCTACAAAGTGTTGGATGTCTTCTTAGATATGATTTCTATTTGCCTTCGCATGGCTTGGTGATGCGGAATCTTCAATTATCTTTAGTCTTGGAAGGTGGTTTCAAACTTGTGCATCCCTTCACTTTCTCTTGATTGATCCACTTGTGAGTTTATCTACAAGAGAGTCTTTAGGCATGCTTCCCTCCTTCTTACCCTGCTCCAACATCTTTCCATGACATGATAGTGTACCTGTTCCTGACATTCACTCATGACAAGATGACATCAATCCAAAAACCCCCTAGTCTAATATGATGCATTCCGATCCATCAACTGAGAAAGGAACACATGATTGGTTGGGTCGAGGGGTGTAGTGATTGCACATTGCGCATTTCGAGGAATCAGGGGGAGAGATTAGGCTCCGAGACTACACAATGCGAAACTCAAGGATGCTAAAGGACATGACTGTGCAGTTTGTGGAGGAGGTGGGGTCCAGTTGAGTGAAAGGACACTGGGAAATCCAACTACGGAGTTTTGGATGTCAAGGAAGGTTTGGATTCTACGCATTGCATAGTTCCAGCAGACAAGGGAAAATATTGAGGGTTGAAAATGTGAAGTGCGTAGTTCAAGGTAGGTTGGGAGACATAAATGCACAATTTTGGGGGTCAAGATCGGGAGCTGGACATAGGAATTTCTTAGAGAAGCAGCCCTGGGGGACCAAGACTGAACATTGTGTAGTTCCAAGCAACAAGGTCACAACTTAGAGGGCTAAGAATGTGCATTGTGCAGTTCAGTGGGGGCTCGGTGAAGCTAAGTTTCTCAGTTGGGAAAATTTTATGAAAATGTTTGTGTGGGATAAGTGATGAACTGTGATGAACCTTGGTTGTGATCACACACTTAGCATACTTTAACAACACAAAAACGTATATCATCAGAACACATGAAAAAATCATTTCCCTCCATGTGACTGCCTAACGACACGATACAAGAAGTGCGACACTTATGATAAGCTTTAGGATGACTGTGATGACACTTGTATCAATTCGACATATGTTTACATGGTTGGGACAACTCATATACACAAATACCGACCTTTGAAACCATCAGAATAGGCTTGCAAACATTACAAGACAACCAAACATGCCAAAGGACAACAGTTAACCCAACATGCAAAAGGGACCAAAGCACTACAAGAAAGCTCATGAAATGAGCTCTAGTGTTTGCAACAAAATTGTAAAATACCAAGGCTTCGAAATTGAGTGTAAGCCAAAATTTTGGAGGATGTTGCAACAACTACAACAATATCAAAATATGTTTATAGACTTTTTCTTTACTACTAATAGTTTTGGACATAAAGCAGTAAATTGTAAAGCCTGTGTAAGGAATGATTATATAAGAAATATAAATAGAGAATATTTCAGGACTTCAAGGAATAATTATCTGATCAACAATCCTAGAAGTTTCAATGGGCATGTTTCCATAAATTGTAATTATTTTTCCCCAATATTGGACCATGTTGAATTTTATAAGTGCAAACAACTATTGGCACAAGGCAAGTGACGGTAAAAGAAGCACAATAACTGCTCCTCAACAAAATAAGAAAAAACAATATATAAAGGTATGGAGAAGGAAGCAAGAAAATCAGGAAGAATGTGGATTTTCCCTGTGTTCAAAATAATGGAGGGAAATGGTACATATACAGTGGGTGTTCAAAGCATATGATAGGAGATAAGAGAAAATATATTTCTTGAAAGGAAGACAAAGGAGGAAGTTTTACATTTGGAAATAATGCACTATCTAGAATAATGGGAAAAGGAATTGTTTGTCTTGATAATGGAAGGGATAAAAATTAAAATGTTCTATATGTTGATGGTGTAAAACACAATATTTTAAGTGCTAGTCATATTTGTGATCAAGGATATGATCTCACATTTCATGTTAAGGGATGTCAAAAAAAGGAAAGCAAGGTAAAGAAGGTTGGTTAAAATGTAGTTAGGAACTCAAGTAATGCATAAGTATTTGATGAATTCAAATAAAATTTGATATTTGGAAAGTGGATGAAAGATGGTTATGGATGAGAAGGATGGGTCGTATCATTTTTGACCATCTAGAAAAACTCAGGAAAGAGAAAGTAGTGAGAGACATGAAAAGATATTTAATCCTAGTGATCCAATTTGCAAGCCTTGTAATCATGGAAAACAAACCAAAGTCAAATTCAATCCAAATGAGTACTCATCAACTAAGCCATCAGATCTTGTTCATACACAAATTTGTGGACCTACCAGAACACAAATCCTAAGAGATGAGAGATACATTATGCTTCTCATTAATCATTATTCTAGAATGACAAGGGTTTCTTTTCTTAAGGAGAAATCAAAAACCTTTGAGAAATTCAAAAATTTAAAAGCCCTAATTGAGAATGAAACTTATCTAAAGATTAAATGTTTGAGATTAGACAAAGGAGGAGAATTTACTTATGATTAATTCATTGAATTTTATGAAAAACATGTAATTAAAAGGAATTTTTAAATCGAAAGAACTCAATAATAGAATGGGATTGTTGAAAGAAAGAACATAATTATTCAAGAAATGGCAAGGAATATACTTTTTGAAACAAATATTATAAAAACATTTTGGGGAGAAGTAGTTAAGATACCAGTATACATCATAAATAGAACTTAAAATACCATAAACAACACCATGATTCCTATGAACTATTGAAATTTAGACCTACTTCTATCAAACATTTTGAATTCTTAGACAATAAATGTTTCATCAAAATAAATGAAGAAAATTTAGGAAATTTTGATTCTAGAGTGGATGAATGTATTAGCACATACAAGATTCCTTGGAAATTAGCTCTCCTAAGTTTGAAATTTCAATTTGGGGTCCTAAAAAAACATTGATTTTCCCATTTTAAACAAGAATTGTTTTTAATTTGACAATGTTAATCATTATGATATAAATTAAAAGATAGTGAACGGTGTATACCATGTCATAATGAGTGATACCAAATTAAGTGTCTTTTAACTAGTCAATCGGAATTTCAAATCTTTCTAGAAAAAATGTAACAAATTTTGGCAAAAATATGGTTTCGAAGGGTCAATAAGCTCTTGAGACACATTGCATTTTTCATTGGATCAAAATATTCAATCTCTTTTGGCCAAAAGTTAAAATTTTATGGTATTTAGTTTGGATTTTAAAGGATTTGTATGCTCCCAAAACTATTAAGGTTAATATGTAGACTTTTTATAATTTTTTTAATAATTTATTGGGATCAAAGCATAATATCCAAGTCTATTTCATAGACTAAACCCACCAAGCCAGAGCCCAACATTACAAGAACCAAGCCATGGGAGAAGGGTCCCAAAGGGTGCACTACGCGTCAACTAAGGTTTGAACCATTGGTGTATATACACATTGAAATTTGTGCTCATTCTAGCAATGTAGGATTATCTTCCCCAATGCAAAAATAAAAATGGTGGTTTGTGCTATCAAATGTTAATGTCAAAATTACCAAGTGTCAAAATCTTGTATGATTAGAGCATATTTACATTTTTTAAGCAAATACTTCTAGATTTCAAGAGGATCAAATCCACATCCTCAAACAGATAAACTAGTAGTCAAAGTATCAATTAAAGAACATGAAGTTTCATGGAGAAATTGCAGATTTCATGGCACAATATCAATAGGAACAAATCATCTTTCGTTTTAAAATTCATCCAATTTGAGCTCATCTAAGCACAAAATTAGTGGAAGGTTTGGATCAGTCAAAGACAAGTGGCAGAACATATCTTTATATCCCTGATCTCAAGGCACAAATCCCTTCAAACTTCAAGTTGGCAAGATTTTCAATAGGAAATTGGGAACTCGGATGTGTAGATCCATACATCAAGTAGAAGATCATTCTAAATCCAAATCATTTTGACACAAAAATCGTCATTTTCGAAACACCTTGCAACTTGTTCCAGATTTGGGTTATTTGTAGAAATATTAATTAATTTTGTGTACTAGGAATTAGTTATAGTTTGTTAACAATATTTGCCTATATATTCAAGGTTTTGTAATGTAACAGAGGTTCACAATTTGAGAGGAAAAAACCCTTTGTATGTATAGGATATAATTTTAATATAGATTAGAGTCTCCAAGGAAAACATACTTGGTCATTTTACCCAAAGATTCATGTGACACATTTTCCAATCCGTTTCCTAGTGCAAGTTTTCCTATTGTATTTTTAACTATTGTTATTTATTCATAGTTGAATGAAACCATATGATTTTAGAATTCATTAGATGATCTATCCTTCATTACATTCAAATATTTTCTCTCTAAAAGCATAATAGAATTCATCATTTGTTGCTTTGTTTTGATGGTTTTTTTTTTTAGTTCCACCACCATACCTTTGATGACTTAATTGTATAAGAAAATATTGGTTGTCTTGCCATGGTGTGTTTAGTGTTCATAACTAGGATCTTGTAAAACCTCTAATTTATACTCCCATTTTCTAACTCTGTGCCCAATGGAATTTTTCTCTATCTAACCACTCTATAAAACCCTTTTCCTACCAAATATCTGGCTACTGTGTTGATTACATGACCAGTTGTTGAAGCGACACTTGATAGTTGAGTAATAGAGAAATCCCTCTCTAAATTGGAAGGGCCATCTTCCAATATCCAATATTGGTTCAGTGTTACCTCGAAATTTCCTTCACAGCTAGGAAAATTGCAAGTGATAACACTTTTGTACCATTGTTGGGGAACAAAGGTGATTTATTCCCTAGGAGAAACGAAAAAGGTCCAGATATGATCATTGATGGTGAATAATGATCATACATAATTAGGTTTTTCATCATTCACCTAGAGACTCCAATCAATATTCAAATCAAATTCAATGACTCCATTGGATAACAAGCCTTATTGACAGAGACATGAAAGGACACTCCAGGAAAACCAGGTAACAAAGCTCGAGTTTTCGCCATGATGTAATATTAGTTTTTCTCAATCACTTCTTGTCCTTTCCATAACATATCAAAATAATATTCCATTGTTTTCTACATTTAAATAAAGAACATAGATATGAAATTGTATATCCTTCTTTAAAAATTGTAGATAAGCCTTCTTCTTGCATTGTTAATCTTAACTAAGACCTTTCATCCGAGCCATATGATGTCCATGACCAGTCTTGTGAGCCTCATATAATCAAGGTTGATATTACAACTCATGAACATAATCTTGTTCCCTCCAAGATTCAAGAGAGATATAGACCTATTGAAGCCTCGAAAATCGTTGCTACAACATGGGGGAAAACCACCCCGTCCAGACCTTGGTTAGCAGCTCCTTTTCTGTTTGGTGTAGTGTCTCCAATTGGGGAAAATGTGACCAGTTTCCTAGAAGAGATTTTGATAGTGTTGGTGGGGTGATATATGATGTAACGGGGGAATGATTAAGCTAAGTGTAATCTATTCTAAACTACTAAACACATACATATATCCTAGTTTAAAGACTATTTAAATATAAATATACCCGGGAATTAAATACAATAGGCGATATACAATGATGTCCTACAAAAATTGGTAATAAAGATCATTCAATTTCAATAAGCGAAATCATTTAACAGTGATCATTTTGGATAAACAGTTAGCAAAAATGATTGTGAAAGATATATCACATATAAAATCATTCATGTATTGAGAATAAAGTCAAAGCCAACATCAAACAAAAGTGCAATAATGTTAAACTGTAATTCATACTTTCACACATAAAACAACTTAAAGAAAAGTATTGCCTAATACATAAATAAAACAAGATCATAATATAAAATTACCATATATGACGAGTCTTGCTCATGTGTCTCAGCAATATTAATCCATTCTCAATCAATCCAACACATTCTAAGAGTACAAAAGTGAATTTCAATAGAGCATGCTAGATATTTGAAAGAAAATAGATCATGTTCCATTCATTCCATCAAAACTTCCTCAAAACTACAGAAGTGCAATGTTTCGAAGAATGTTTCTGATAAAATTCTGGACCCCTCTCTAAATGCATAATAGGGGTTTAAATACTAAACTATAGGTCCTAAAATAGATTTTTACAAAAATAGTTGAGGAGGTATAAACAACCTTCCTCAGATCATGCGAAAATAAAACTAAAATAAAATAAACTAAGTGACTAACTCCTTTGCATTTGATCTTTGAGATCGAAAATATCTGTCATAGGCTTGAGCTGTGTCAATTACTCGATCGCATATTTTAACTGCCGAGCAAATATAGTGTCTGTTAGCGCTGGAACCATTTTTTGTGTGGAGGTTGTTAAGAATCTCAAGGTCATCCACTAGTTGTATGGTTTTACTAAGAACTGCTAGTACACTTCCCAATTTAGCTTTCTCATCTGTCTAATTGCCTCCTCCTTTACCTTCATTGCCTGCCTCCACTATTGTTCTAACTGTTTGACATTTGGAAGAAATTCTGGTATGCATTTTGTAACTAGGTTGGCGCCATGCAGATTTTCATTGATGGCTTCTATTATGTTGTTTGCTACTGCTATTGTGATCGTTGTTGCCCTTTCCACTTTCTTGAGTCGAGAATCCCAATCTGTGAACAAGATGTCTTTATTCGATTCCTCCAGCTTTGGAAGATCAGCCTTTCTCCCATATTTTGATTCTTTCCAGGTGATAAATGTTGAAATTTCTAAGTTAGTTTAGAAACCCTTCATGCACTTCTTCTGATTTATTCCTACCTACTTGTTATTTTTATTTAACAAGTTATTTACAAAGTAAATATTGAAAATAACCACCAATTCATGCTCAACATATTACAGATCATCAACTAAAAGAAACAAGAACAAACACACCACATGCCACCATTATTTTTGGACCAATGTCCTCGGAAAAACCCAATGTGGGAAAACCGATGCAGCTATTTGAGGGTTTTCTTATTAATCAATATTAGAGTACAATCTGGGTGCCAAAGCTGGCCTACCCAACAGATAATTTCCTTAGCAGCTATACCTCACAGTTTCAGAGAAATGCCTTGGCTAAAACCCCAAAAAATCATTTCAGTAGCTCCTCAGCACAAAACTGCTCTATAACCCCAGCGTCTGCATAAACTGGACTGTGTCAGCCCCTCTCTATCTCACGCTGGCCCTATGTTAGCATTTTTTTATCCTGAATCAGCCCCAAGAGGCCTTGTGTCAGCTCTGGGAGCCTCTATGTCAGCTGTGTTGGCCCCTATGGTGCTCTTCACAACACTTGGTTGTGTTTGCGTGGCCCTGCGTGAGCCCTTTTTGGCTTTGCGTCACCCTCCTTGGCTGATGCATTGCTCTCCTAGCATAATCTCTGCCTTCTCTATTTCTCTATACTCAATGCCCCTTAGTTGTTCTCCTAATCACTGATTCTATCTCTCTTAGCAAACCCCGCTCTAGAGAATAGAATGACTGGTCATCTAGTGTGTCCTTCAAGTGACCCTCAAGCCTCCTCTTATACTTTTCCTATTGACATCTCAACGACCGAGATTAAGTCCCTAATCAATGGCTAAGATTAGATCTGGCTTTATCCATGTCATTTGGACCACTCTAACACAAATTCATATTAATGCACATTAATATTTTATTTTCCCTAAGTTTAGACTTAGGGACTCCATTAAAAATATTAATTATTTTAATATCTCCTAATCTATTTAGAATATTCCCAAACCATTTTTGCGTATTGGAGATATCATGTGCCCAAACCTCTCCACCAAATTTCGTGGCTAGATCACATACGATGCTACCCCAAATCAACACTCCCTCTTAGTGAGGATTGTGCTCTAGCAATACTCCTCACTGAGTATTACTCTGATCATCCTGCATTGGTACCTGTGCTGATGTCAGGCCTTCCTTCCCAACATTATCTATATTGTTGCCTCCTGTACTACTTCCCATGCTTTTTCCATTGCCACTGTTGCATCTGTATGATATCTCCCTCTGCATCTGTGTTGTTGTTGGTCCTTTCTCCCAGCACTGCATCCGCACTGCACTTCCTCTCATCATGTTGCATTGTGCTGCCTACTGCTGCACTGCAACTCAGTTACTAGAAAGTAAGTAACTGATCTCCCAACTAACCTCCCTATTGGACTAGAAATTCCCACTGATGCTGAAGCTCCCTCTGCCACTGACAAGTGCTCCCTCTATGACCTTTTCACTACTGCAACAACTCCCTGCATATTGCACCATTGCACACCTCTCTGTTCCATCTTGCACTAGTTCAACACTCCTATGCCTCTCGCACTATTGCAACCTTCTAGCCTTGCAATGTCTTGGGACTCGTGCACTGTATCTCTCTCTGTCGCTTCATCCGCATCCGTCTCTACCCACCCAGCCAGTCCTGCTACTCCTCGTCGAGGATCTCGTAGCAAGATTTAATCCAAGAGGTTGGGTACTTCGAGGACTCTGCCCCTCATCGCCTGTAGTCCTCCTGACTACAGCTCGATGTCTCCCCACTTTCACTCAAGTGGCATGTGTGCACTCATGGAACAGTCATCGTCTGTCAAAACTTCTTTCTCTGCCCATGTTGGAACTGCCTTAGTCTTGGAAGACTCTCCCTTACTCTTCTTCCTTGGGGACTGCGTCACATAATGACCCATCTCCCCACAATGGAAGCACTTGATCTTGGAGAGATATTTCTTCTTCCGCTTCTCCTTCTTTTCCTCATGTGCTAGGGCCAAATCCTCCTCCTCCTCCTTGATCTTGATCCCTTTGTTGCTGCTACTTGTCTTCGACTATCGTCTGATCTCTTCCTAGCGAAGAGCTGCCCACATCTCGTCCCAAGGTAGGAAAGTCCCTTTTCCCAGGATACTCTGGACAAACACTTCCCAATCTTCTAAGACAACATTTAGGGTTTTCCTCACCATAAGCTCCCGATCCGGTGTCGCTCCTATAGCTGTCAACTAGTGTCAGATCTCATTCAGTCCTCCAAGGAAGGTGTCAATCGATTGACCCTTCTCCATATAATACGACCTCATCTGGTTCTCAAGAAGCATTCTTCTCTAAACATAAGTATGCTGGTACAGGTTCTTGAGAGCCTCCCACATCTCAATTGTTGTTTCCTTCTCGGCTATATGTGGTACCACATGATCCTTGACCTCATCAAGGATAATGTAGTTGGCCCTTGCCATCACCTCTTCGTAATTGTTGTTATCATTGGGGTCGACTGGGATAGCTATAACCTTTAAGGCGAAGTTCTTGACACGATTCCTGTCAAGCACTGATAAGATTCTGGCCTTCAATACTGCGATGTTCGATTCTCCGTCCAGTCTATCCTAGTCTCTTACCCCGTGTAATGCCATGACGCTCCTCTACTTCCCTCCTGGAATTTCTCTGTTTGACTCCTCTGAGTCTCTACTTCCCGTGTGGAAGTTCTCTTATGGACTCCCTCTGGGTCCTAATTTCCCTCCTGGAAATCCTTGTGCTGCTTGTCAAGATGCCCCATACTCTAATCGTCTTGTGCAACTGCACTACTGATCTAGGTTCCTTAGCTAGAAACCCTCGGTAACAACTCCTCTGGCCCTGCACTATCAGGTACTCTTCTCACTATAGTACCTCACCAACTCCACTCTGCAATATTTCTATAGCCTTCTAGGCTCCAACAAATACCTCTCTGTGAACTGTATCAGCCCCTCTCCGCCTCACGCTGGCTTTGTGTCACCCCGGATGGGTCTGCACCAGCCCTGGGATGCCCTGCGTTAGCCCTCTGTCCCTCTACATCAGCAATGCTGGCCTCTCTGAGACTCTGCATAGTTCCCAGCTTCTTCTGCATGTCTCTGGCTGGCTCTACGTCACACTTCCTTGGCCTCTGTGTTGTTAGAAACAACTTCTGTCACCTTGGGATAGCTATTTTCTGCTCCTATTTCTCCGCTCGACTGGTGTATTTTAGTCCACCTGTGATCTACAATCACGCTCTGATACCATGTTGAAGTTTCTAAGTTTACTTAGTTTAGAAACCCTTTATGCACTTCTTCTTATATATTCCTACCTACTTGTTATTTTTCTTTAACAAGTTATTTACAAAGTAAATACTGAAAATAAACACATAGTGCATGCTCACCATATTATAGATCAACAACTAGAAGAAACAAGAACAAACACACCACATGTCACCATTATTTTTGGACCAATGTCCCTGAAAAAACCGAATGCGGGAAAACTGGTGTAGCTGTCTGAGGGTTATCTTATTAAGAAATATTAGAGTACAATCTAGGTGCCGAAACTGGCCTACCCAACAGATAATTTCCTTAGCAGCTATACCTCACAATTTGAGAGAAATCTCCTAGCTAAAACCACGGAAAATCCTTCCAGCAGCTCCTGAGCACAAAACTTCTCTACAACCCGAGCGTCTACCCAAACTGGACTGCTTCAATGCCTCTCTATCTCATGTTGACCCTGTGTTATCCTTTTTTTGGGCTGTGTCGGCCCCAAGGGGCCCTGCGTCAGCTACGCTGGCCCCTCTAGTGCTCTTCGCAGCACTTGATTGCCTCTGCATGGCCCTACGTGAGCCCTTGTTGGCTCTACGTCACCCTCCTTGGCTGTTGCACTGCTCTCCCAACATAATCTATGCCTTCTCTATTTCTCTGTACTCAATTCCCCTCAGCTACTCTCTCGATCACTGATTCTATCTCTCTTAGCAAACCCCACTCTAGAGAATAGAATGATTGATCATCTGGTGTGTCCTCCAAGTGACCCTCAAGCCTCCTCTTATACTTTTCTTGTTGACATCTCGACGACCGAGATTAAGTCCCTAATAAACGGCTAAGATTAGATCTGGCTTGATCCATGTCTTTTGGACCACTCTAACACAGATTCATATTAATACATATTAGTATTTTATTTTCCCTAAGTTTCGACTTAGGGACTCCATTAAAAATATTAATTATTTTAATATCTCCTCATCTGTTTAGAATCTTCCCAAACCCTTTGTGGGTATTATAGATCTCATGTGCCCCAACCTCTCCACCAAATTTCATGGCTAGAGCGCTTTTGATGCTACCCCAAATCAAAAATAAAGTCAAAAATCTTTTTATGTATTTCGTCACACTCAAGTCTCATGTCGACAACTTGTCTTGTTAGCTTATCACTAATCTCACAATAAGGACTTATTTGCGAGATTTTCTAGAAAATAACTTCCTTCTGTTGCATCAGTTGGGAGTTAACACTGAGTTCTTCCTTTATGAACTCATTGATTTGCAAATCGTCTTTATACTTATCTGTCATAGCTTATATTAGCGCATCTCTTTTTGCTAAGTTGCACTGATGTTGTATTCACATCTGTTTAAATTCCTATTGGAGTAGGGCTACCTATAATTCTGCTTGTTGATTAGATTTATCCTAAGATAATTGTTGTTCCAATATCAGAATTCTTTGTTCCTTTTCTTTAAGTAGCATTTCTAACTTTATCACTTTGTCGATAGTTGTCATAGTATAGGCTCCTGCGAATTGCAACAATTTTGTGAGATTTTCAGATGGATCCATGGGAAAGTCCTTCCATACAATGTCCATTGGTTCATTGTTAGGAGTCGTAACAACTGCAATGTCTAAATTTATTTTCTTCCTCTCTCTCTTGACGACAACTTTGTGGGTAGGAATATAAAATACATCTAGTGGAGGAATTTCCTCAATTCTAAAAATAATTTCCGAAGTGGGGGTGGCAGGAATGAACTCAACATCCTGAGTGCCTACAGTTTTTTCTACTATTGTTTCTTGAGTTTAGTTGTGTGTATTTTCTTAGGATTTTGTATCTTAGATGTTTGTTCATATAGATGAAGCTTCTTGTTATTTTCCCATTCCTTTTCCAAATCAATAGTTGGGGTTTTTGCTGACAGAGCGGATGTAGCGTGAACTTCTGCCTGTTTCTTTGTCGCGATTTGTTTGACTGTTTCCTCTGTAGTCCCTAATGTGTCCCTTTTGAACTCTTTATTTTTATTTCCTCCCCCATTTTGAGACTAGTGCTCTGACTCATGAGTGAATCTCTGCTGGGTTTCTTCTTCGGAATTCTCATTGGAGTTGTCCTCCAAGTTTACACTGGGAGTTAGCTCCCTTATTGGTTCAATCTGAAGTAGGTCCAATGGGACCTTCAATAATCTCCTTTTTCTGTATACATGGAAAGATTTAACATCATCTGGGGTAAAAAGTAGTGATGCCATGTGTGTCACTTCTGAAAATGTTTATTTTTGTAGGAAGAGGTCATCGAAGGCGTCCTCCTCATGGGTGAATGGTTTTACTTTCACCATAGTAGTGAAGTCCTTAGTAGTGCCATTTGGGTCATACTACCTTCCCGGGATTGTAGCTAATTTCAAAGACTTCATGATCTCTGCTTCTTTGCATGCATGTCCAAAATCATGTAGCGCAAATGCACCACATTGCAATGGAAATGTAGGCCAAATGGCCTTCTTCTGCTCTTTCAATCCTCTGCTCAACCCACCTTCCCCTGCCATTTGGTAGGCTATCTACCTGTCCACTAATTTGTCGAAGACATAGTATGGGAGAACAGGCGGTGAAGCAATGCTCCCAAATACTTCCTCCCCAAACCATCTGGCTACATGTAAGATATCCACTTCAACTTCTTTTGAAATCCTAGGGGTGGTTGTGTTGTAGACTTGTTTATGGATGGGTAGCATAAATACTTGAAAAATCTAATTAAATTGGGGGTTGAACTGAGATTCCCACAAAATATTATGGTACACATGGATAGGAAGTGAGTCTTGCATGGTCCACTTCCATCCCATAATGGGAAATTTAGAACTAAAACAAATTGCGTCCATTACAAAAGCACTCATAAAAAGTGGGGGATAAACGCTTAGAGAGGGGCTTCTTTTTCTCCTATATTCCATAATGGATTTTGCAAAATTATCAGACAAAATTTGAGCTCAATTCAGTATTGTTGCATTCACAGCTGCATCTATTAATGGAAGTCATTTCGGTGAAAATTTGGTGCTATCGGGTTTACCGAACAATCTACATAGCATGGCTGCTACGAAACTATAAGGGGGAGAGATAGATGTCGTAGGATACATACCCGTCTTATCCTATTTTATCTTTCCTTCACTTGCTATCAAGGCCTACGTGACATCTATCGGGTCTTCATTCTCCTTAGAAAATTGCTTGAGGAACTGTTTATTGTAGAGCTTTTGTGGCTCTGGTAAATGGTACATTAGCCATAGGCTGTCTGTTGAAAAAGATCCCATAACCTCTTGCCTGTGATTCTTGAATTCTCTGTCCGAGATGTCCACCATGTCAATTATCCACTTGACCATATCCGTGTATGGGATTATCTTCGGTCTTGTGGCTGTGTGGTGTAGGAATGAGCACGTTGTCTCGAAGTAGGAGGTGTCAAAGAAAACATGAGCATCGACTGTGGCCTTAGTTTTTCCTCTTCTAACAAATCATACATGGCCTCCCATGTTGAATTTCCTCTGTCTCTGCTGCATGTAGTACTAAAGAAAATATGGATCATTTCTGACTTTTCAAACAGAGCTTCCATTCCCCTCTTTTCCGTTGCTTCTAACGACTCTTCCTGCAGATTTTTCCTGAGATGGAGCAAAGCGGAAGCTATCAAGTAGAAACAAGCAAGAAGGAAAATGAGGATGAATGAGATAGATAACCTTGAAAAGGTGACCAGAAAGGAGTTTTAATTAAACACAGATGAAAATATATCATATCACGTCAAACTGCTTTTCAACATAAATGTCGTTAACCCATACTAAATATCCACAAATGGTTCGTTATTGCTACCTTTATTGCTTATTAATGTTCTGCATCGTAAGACAAGAAGGAAAACTTTTAAGGTGGCAAGATTTAGTTGCAATAATGCCAATTTTATGATTACGATGCAATATCGCAAATCACATTATCGCATATTTCATTATGCACTTTCTTAGAGTTCCTTAGGTTCCTGCGGGATGTGAGATGCGGGATAAACGGAGTGTTCTTTATTGTTTAAAGCATAGCTTGTTTGATAGAATTTGTTACCTTATAAAGCATTTTTTATTGTGCGGCGAGTTTAAGTGCTACTTTATGACATAGGCTTTAATCAGGTCCGGGCTTTTATTGCATTTCGCAACATTGCGTGATTCGTAAATTTTAAGACCTTTCTTAAGTGTTCTGACGTGATGTGATAGGTTGACCGTATCATCGCAATATCACATTTTGCACATTACAACATGCTTTGTGAGAGTGCATATTTTGTGAATGACGATATGCGATATGGGCTTTGTTTTAATAGGAAATGCCTTAGGCCTTAGTTTTAAATGAAAAAGCCCAAGATATCTAGGTTAAGCGCAGTGACTCTTTGGATCTCTTTTCATGAGTTTTTCTTGTTAATAAGGATTTTGACACACTTGGTCCAACATTATGTGAAAAGGTGAGTATTGCCATCTTTCAAAGGTTTTTGACTTGATATCTTGCTTTATTACAAAAATTTAAAAGAAAGTGTCTAAATGCTAAATTTGGTTTTTGAAGGATTTTATCAAGGGTCCTGTTGTTCTCTACAACAACCCCCCATTTCATATAAATTTTTTTTTTCATAACTATAATATGGAATGGGTCCCTTTTCATTTAAAATTGGTATCAACTTATTTTTATTCAAAAAGGTCCAAAACACAATAATACATTATAAAACCTTTTTGATAAAAATATTAATCGGTCTTATAATAAAAATGAATAATCTTTTTATCATTGCGATAAAGCGATCGCAAGATCGCATATCGCAATGACAAGGGAGGCATGACTTAAAAGACCCATTGATTTTCCCGACGCGACAATGCACAAAAGGCTATCGGATATCGGGAAAGGTAAGCAATCATAGCAAAGGGCCCCTCTTCGTTCCGATGCGATATCACTATCGGCGATCGGGGATATACCATGCCTGCATCTAAAGCCCTCGCTCAAAACCCCCATGCGAATTGGCGATATCGCTATCGGCAATCGAGGATTCTAAAAGGAACCAATATAACAACTTAAGATATTCCCCAATCACCAATTGCGATAAAGCTAAAAGCGTAGATTTCAAAAAGGATTGGTAAAGCCGGGATATTTTATGGTTATTTAGTATTAATGGCCTTTCTTTTCCTGATAGCGATTCACCTGCACCAAACTGCCAAAACATCAAAGCCACGCTTAAATGAATCATTTTGCCAATAAACGACATAATGAGCATTTAAAGGATTTACAGGTTTAAACAGCCATTTAATGAAACAGTAAGTCTAAAATCTCTTCAGAGATTTCATTCGTGGCCACCTTAATTTAAATCCTCCATTATTCAGTGATTAATATATCTTGTTCTTCTTTGGTTTGCGCTATCAATTCTCCACATTACGTTCATTTTCACTCTTGTGCAGAGCTCTTCCGAAGCAGTAAATTCAAGTAAAATGGGGAAGAAATCTAAGAAAACCGCAACAGCTTCCGCTTCCCCGGCTACAGGGCAACCCACTGTCGATCCAGGAACAAATAGAAAGGGACCGATATCCGACACTACATGTCTAGGACTCGGTAAAACTACTTGGCTAAGCACCTATAATTTGATTGAGGCCGAAGAGCCTGAGGTAACAACAGTGCAAGCCACAGCAGATACGACTCGGAAATCGGATGCTACTCTAAAGGATTTAATCGACTCTTTCCTTCATCGGATAGCAGCCCGGGAACAAATTCTCCCATATACAGATGTGGTGAAGTGGGCAATCGAAGAAATCCCAATCACAAACAGAACATTCTGCACCATGGTCGGGAGAGTCTTCGGTTCATTTCAACCTGATGATTTGAGGCAAATGTACCATTTGCCTGTACCAGAGAAGAAGTACAACAAGGCATTCTTGGAGAAATTCAGAAATGAGAACGAAATTGAATCTAAACCCATTCGGGATTGGAGGCAAAACCCAGCAAAACACAAGCATGAGTCTTCGGGTAAGTAATCTGTCGATTCTTTGTGTTCTCCTTATTGTTATGCTGGGATAATGATGTGTAGATTGTGGGGGTTACATAATTCCGTAAACTTCACTATAGAGATGGTTCCTTTGATGGAGGCAGCATGTAATAGTGAAGTAATGGATTGGGCAACTATACTGTCTGATAAGCTAGCAACCGCAGTCCTTGAATTTAGAAACAAATCCTGCATTACTGAAAGGGTCATTCCCCCATTCTACTATAGTGCCTATATCTTGGACACCCTGTGTTTTAATTCTGAATTTCCTGTGCTTGGATGGAGATGGACTCCACAAGACCCCATGCCCATTCATATATACCATCAGAAGTTATGGAAAGCCCACTATAAGCACCATTTATATCAAGTTTGCAATGGTTTTATGTTACCCATTCACTATTCCATTTTTGATAAACCTGCTCCTAAGATTTCCTACCAAGCGGAGGTTGACTTGACATCCGTAGGAAGATGGTTTGGAGAAGAAAAATTCACCTATCTAAGAGTTTTCGGCAGCCAAGCCAAGCCTCATGTCCTCCCTTTGTACATACCCGATAAACTGTTAGCCCGGGAGGTAGCCTATCAGATTACATCCGAAGGAGTTACACAGACTCTAAAGAGAAAAAAGAAGCAGGTTTGGCCTCCTTTTCCTCTAAGATTCGGTGTCTATGCTCTGCATGACTTTAAACATGCAGAGAAAGAGGCTGATAAGATCAAAGGACTAAATCTAGCCACTCTTCTTAATAGGCGATTTGATCCAAAAAAATTCGCCTACAATGCACTTGAACAGGCAAAATTAACTAAATTTGACCATAAAGAAGATATGTTTGATGACCTGTTCTCCTCAGCCGAGTTAATATTCCAAGTTAAATCGTTGGCCAGAATGAAATATCAGGATGATGGGTTAGTTGAATTTAACATACTTAGAGAATAGAGGTTGCAAACTCTACCTCTAGATCTGTTAGCAACGACCCCAATGACATAATCAAGTGAGCCTGAGCAACGACTCACTAAGGAACCTCCTGCTACATCAAAAGAGCAGGAGGAAGTGTAGGCAAAAGAGCAGGAAGAAGTGAAGAGAAGGGAGCAAGAGGAAACCCAGGGAAAAGAGCAGGAGTAGAGAAGCACATAGGTGAATGTAGATGCCCAGAGCTGACCCAAAATTGCTCCAGGAATGGCAGCAATTCGACTCAATCATAAGCAATCTTGAGAGCTCAAAGGAAGCCGAAACATCAAAAGCGGCTGACACACAGGAGACAACATCTAAACAGGTTCCAAGTGGAACCAATGGCCTACCCAGTTCTACAGGAATAGAGATAATTCCTAAGGATCCCTCCGATCAGATTGTTTTGCAAGTAGAAGAAATTCCTCCATTGGATGTCTTTTATAGCCCAAAGCACAGGGCTTTAATAAAATGACAACGGAAAGGGAGAAGGACTAATCAACCTTCCCTATTCCCGGAACAAATACTGACAACCAATGTGGTCTGGAAAGAGGAATTTAATCCATCTGATGACCTTACTAAATTGTCCCAATATGTGGGGCCTATTCAGCAGCCACCATGGACAAGGATCAGAAGCAACTAATCTGTTAAGAGAAAAATACCAATCAATCGCCTCGCTACAAGTATAGTTATCGTAGGTACAGCAGAATGCAGAACAACTGGAGCAGCAATTGTACACACAGCAACAAATAAACAATCAATTGAATAAACAATTGCAGGAAGAGAAAAAGAGGATTGATTCGAGTGCAGTTCAAAAACAGAAAGAGCTGTCGGAAGCATTGGCAAAACTAAAAGCAATGAATGAACAAATGGTGAACTCGAAAGATGAGAAAATTGCTCAATTATCAGCCCAAATAGAGAAAACCAAGAATCTTCCACAGCCATTTGAATTCAAAGCAGAGGTAGTACAGATTAATAAAGCATTGGTGACACAAATAAGGTTGTTATGTCAACAAATCCCCAAGCAGAACCTTTATCTTACTTAACAGCATCAATAAGTGATAAATCGGCTGATGCTAGAACAGACTTGGAGTAGGCCGATGAGACCTTGACTAATTTTCTTGAGTGGCAAGACACTAAAGAGGGACAGGCAGCTAATTTGCTAAAAATCCTAGAATCACAAAAAGAGATCTTATTTATGGAATGGCAGTCCCAGTTAATGAAAGCAGAGAAAGAAGTTTCCATATGCAAGTTAACCACAAGTAATTTGGTTGAATTGATTAATGATACTCTCTACTTATCTAACATGATCTCTCAATGTACCCCAGGTAAATTGCTATCGGCTAAAACATTGGAGCAGTCATGTTATCAAGAAGTGGAGAAAAATGGGAGATTAATCGCAGGAATTAATAGTTTGACATGGGACACCTATTGGTTGTTCCTAGTCAAACCATACAACCAGAGAGCCGCCCTCAAGTGCCTTACAGATGCAATTGGGTGTATCATTCCCGATATACAAGATGCCACCTATGCTGCCCAACTCAATTCTCGTCTCAACCGACCACCAGAAGTGGAACCAATGCTTGCAATATGCCAGCTCAGGTCTAAAGGCAAACAACCTAAGTGATGAATCATGCTGCCGACTGCCAGATTGTCGTGAGGAAGATATTCTGAATCAAGTTGTACCAACTAAGTAGGATTTTAGTTTCATAGTTAGTTAGTTTTAATCAAGTATTTATAGAACCTTTCATGTATTTAGAAAGGGCCGTAAGTTTTTGTATATGACTTGAACCTGAAGTTGCACTACTGTACTTCAGGCATATTCTTTTATAAAGACTGGGCCAATTATTCCAATTTTGATAACGAAGCTTTTATGTGAATGTGCAATACTGCCTTTGTTTAAAAGTATTTCTGCGTCAGAAGAAGGAATCCAAATAGCGATTGATATTGGGAGTGATTTGCAGCTCATATGCTACTACTATCTATGTCTGAGTTCATTCCTTTTATGTGAATTTTTGTTTGATCGCTCTTGCTATTATCAGATATATGCATGTGTTTTTAACAACATTCTTTATACTTTCCACTACTGGATGCTTACAGCATGCTTTTCTTTTAATCGTACATGTATCGGTAATATAAAAGGATAAGTGTAACAATGTGTTAATCACTTTGTTCAACTATTTGAACAAAGTAATCATTAAGTAAATAAATGTCTATGTTTATTGCTTAGAGTCATCTATATGCCTATCGATGAATAGAGATCATCAAACATTGCACTTCAAATAATAGAAGCCTCCCGGGATAGAATAGTTATTTATATTTTCGCTGATATATTAAGTCATCCATTCATTATCATTTATTAGAAACAATCACTCATCCATCCCCTTTTATTCATTATTGGGAAACTGGTCCAATTATATCTAGTCGGAGCCACCATTCCAAATGGAAAAGGAGTTGTATTAAGGTCCGGACCGGGTGGTTATCCCCAAATGTTGATACAACGATTTTTGGGGCATCAACATTTTTGGCGCTAGAAGGAGGGCCTGAACTATGAATGGCGAGAAAATCCAAATCTACAGACCATTCTCAGAGTAAATCTCCCTCCACATCACCTCGTACTTCCCAATTGCATGTTGGTTCTCCAGTGTTCAAGCAAGAAGAAGAGGAATCAACTACCACTGCTCAAACCCATCATACTCCAGAACGATTGAGTCCTGAGTCCCCTGAAGTTCAGTCACTCATCTAGAAACTTCAAGGCTTCTCGATAACACCACAGAAATCTGAAGTATCTCAAAGCAGTGAGACTTCGCAATTCAATTTACCTCATCCCCTCACTAGACTTCAGAGCGGAAAGCTCAGTATTGAACCTACTGAGTTCCCTTTACCTAAAAGGAAAAGGGCCAAGAAGAACACTGAAGGATCTGACAGTGAAGCACTTTCATCCACATCCTCCATCTCATCTTCCCCTGTGCGAAGTCAACCATCCACTCCCTCATTACATATTGTTGTTCATCAGGGATTAGGAACTTCAACATCCCAACCTGAGAAATCCTCAATATCAACTCCTTCCCAAACATCTGGAATTTCAACAGTAGTATCATCCACTACTGCTGTTACAATGGCAGATGGATGGACCAGGCCTGGTGCGGTCAATATGCCTGCACCATTACATGCATTGCCTGATGCTCCTGAAAAATGGCTACCCAATTTTAACCCAGATGATGGAACACAAGCTGAGGAACATATTAATAACTTCATGTTATCAGTTAATCTCAAAGGAGTAACTGAGGAATATGTTGTAGTTAGGCTTTTCCCCTATACTTTACAAGGATCAGCAAGATCCTGGTATTTTTCCTTGCCATCTGGTTCCATTACCAGTTGGACCACTTTCCAAGAACAATTTCTCACTAAGTATGGTGATGATATATCTTTAGCCACATTAATAAATGATCTCTCCAATCTTAGGATAGAGCATAGGGAACCGATTAAAGAATTCAATGTGTGATTTAATAAACTCTTGAATAAAATCCCAACGGCCTCCAAACCAAGTGAAAAAATCAGAAGCGAATGGTATATAACTGCCCTACCTGCCAATATAGCTATTTTTGTAGATAGGGCTGGAAAACCAACTTTAGCTGAAAACATGAAAGAAGCACTTGCTGTGGAGAAACGTATTAATTCTCTAGAAAAGAAAGCTGCTCTTGAAGATAGAAAAACCAAAAAAGTTTCTTTTAAAGATGATTCAAAGAAGAAAACCCCAAAATATCCATATGACATGGAGGGTCTACAAAAGGTCCTCAAGACTATGTCAAATGAAATGGTTGAAATAAAAAAACAAGTAGCTGAAACCTTAACAAAAAGGCCCTTTAGAACTTTCAAGAAAACTGAATCAAAACCACCAAATGTTATATCTAATGCAGATTCATATCCTGAGGAAGAAGAAGAAGAGGAAACAATCTCACCAACTGATGATGATGAAGAAGTTGTTGAATTCCATGGAATGTGGGATTTCATACTGCCTAACTCCGATACAGAAAATGAAGAAGAAGCTTTTCCTGTCACCACTAGGAGTAAAGGTGCCCCTGAACCCGTCAAGGAAACTTCAAAGAAAAGAAATGCAGGTGCTACAACAACAAAGGAAAATGTATCCACAAGGAAGCCAGCTGCAACAGTTCCCCAAAACTAACCTTCAACCTCAAATATGCCTTCAACATCTTAAACATTGGTAGTATCTGATTCAATGGATTACAATATCGTTGATGATATGAAGAAAACTAAGGCAAACATTACCATGTTTGAACTTAGTAAACTAAAACATCAGCAGAAATTGCTTCTCAAAGAATTGAATGATGTTCCTTCTTCACCTCTTCCCACTGCTAAGGCTACAAATGATTCAGGACAACCACCTTCTAGCAGGATTGAATCTACTAATACAATTCTGATTGGAGACAGATCCAATTCCCATACTCCTCCTTTCCTATTAACCTATGAGATTTATAATCGTAATATGCACAATTGTTTGATTGATTCATGGGCATCCTCAAATATAATGCCAGCTTCGATTTGTTCCAAACTAAACATTGAACCCCAGAAATCTGCAATTCACATTGTACAGTTAGATAGAACCAAGGTACAGGTTGTAGGAGAAATTAACCCTGTAACTATCAGGTTATCGGAAAATCTGCGAGTAGTTCAAAGAATTGATATCCTAATCGCTGATATACCTGAATTTTATGGTTTAATCTTAAGTAGGGATTGGTCCGAGAAGCTCCATGGGTATATTTCTACCGATTGGTCCCACATGTGGCTATCCTACAAGGGAAAGCCAAATCAAATAAAAATCAATCGGGAAAAGCACATGACCCACACTATCACAGAGTTCGAACAGGAAAATCAACCCATAGCATTTAATAACAATATCTTAGGGAATTATTCATCGGAATCATTCTTTGGCAACTTCACAGCCCAACCATCTCATTTCTCAGTAAACAATTTTACATCTCAGATCGAAAATTATTCACAAACAGATAGGTCAAGATGTTTTAATGATACTGAGAAAATGTAAATAAAACTGTTGATAATTCTTTATTTTGGTCTTTATATTTTGATGGCTCTAAGTCTAACGAAGGCTCGGGAGCAGGATGTATCTTGGTTAGTCCGCAAGGAGAAAAAACAATGTTGTCCTGTAGGTTAGAGTTTGAATGCACAAACAACACAGTCGAGTATGAGGCCTTAGTCCAAGGACTGTACAAAGCGATTGGCCTTAAGGTTCAATATTTGAAAGTGTTCGGCGATTCTGAAATTATTATCAAACAGGTGAGAAATACAATTCATTGTCTTTCAAATCACCTCAAGCATTATCAATCGCTAGTGCAAGAACTCACCTCACACTTTTCAGCATTCAATATCTCTTCCATCCCTAGGTCTCAAAATTCGGCAGCCGACTTGCTAGCCAATGTTGCTTCCAAACTCCTACCTTCCGAAGATTATAGCCCAGATAGATTTTCAGTAGAATTGCTTTTTAGGCCGTCAATTCCTGACAATGTCACTAATTGGAGAGTATTCAATCACGATGAAGACATTTTAAAATTTTTGACTTTCGAAAAGTCCTATGATGATCAGATTATAGAGGAAAGCGATCATGATATTCAGATGAGAGAAAAGCATGAGGAAAACTCAATACCGAAGCCTCTGGTGAAGCTGGAGGATCTTTATGATATTAAAGACAGATTTAAACCTGTGATCAATACAAAGCTCCACAGTTCCACCTTTAGGTTTGAATTGATAAATCTTGGCACTGAACAAAATCCTCAAAACATTAATCTAGGATTAGGACTTTCTCTGGAAGAAAAAATGACATTCATTAGACTATTAAGAAAAAATAAACATGTCTTCGCTTGGAAGTATGATGATTTAAAGACATACGATACATCTATCATCCAGCATACCATTCCAATGCTTGCAGAACAAAAACCAGTTCAACGAAAGCTCAGGAAAATACATCTAAACCTAGAGAGTCAAATAAAATCAGAACTCAATAAACTCTTAAAGGCTAAGATTATTTTTCCTGTTCGGCACTCAAACTGGGTTTCTAATATGGTGCATGTTAGGAAGAAAAATGCGATATCAGGATTTGTATAGATTTCAGAAATCTGAATAAGGCAAGCCTAAAAGACAATTTCCAATTACCTAATATGGAGCAGATACTCCATTCAGTAGTAGGCTCTGAATTGATGTCCTTTTTAGATGGCTTTTTAGGATATAACCAAGTTTTGGTCCATCCTGATGATAGACTTAAAACTACATTCAGAACAAAGTGGGGAACTTATGCTTATCAGAAAATGCCTTTTGGACTGATTAATGCAGGAGCCACGTTCCAAAGAGCGATGGACATAGCTTTCAAAGGATTGATCAATAAAATAGTAGTTGTCTACTTAGACGATATTACTATATTTTCTAAAAAGAGATCCAATCATTTGCATGGTTTAAACCAAATCTTTGAACGCTGCAAAAGGTATAGTATTTCATTCAATCCCAAAAAATCCTTCTTTGCTCTTGATCAAGGAAAGCTCTTGGGCTTTATTGTGTCCAAAGATGGCATTTATATTGATCCGAGTAGGATTAAAGAGATCTCTGAAATCCCTTTTCCTCATAATAAAAAATCCATGCAGTCATTTTTAGGCCAAATAAATTTTGTCAAAAAATTTGTTCCAGATTTTTCTCACATCATTTTGCCACTACAAACTATGATTAAGAAAAATTCAGTTTTTAGATGGGGATCAGCAGAAAAGGAAGCGTTTGATTTAATCAAACAATCAATAATCAATGCCCCTGCTCTAAATACTCCTAATTTTTCTAATAATTTCACATTGTATACTATCGCATCCGATTTGTCTTATGCAGCAGTACTCACTCAGATTAATGATCACAACTTGGAAGCACCCATTTCATTTTATAGTTCAAACTTGCAGGGTGCTGAACTGAATTACTCCGAAGTAGAAAAACAAGCCTTTGTTGTATATAAAGCAGCCAAACATTACAGACCCTTCCTTTTAAAAGCCCATACAAAAGTCATAGTTCTTTTTCCTGCAGTAAGGCAATTATTAATCCAAAAAGAATTAGGCGAAAAAAGGGCAAACTGGGTTACATCACTTCAAGAATATGACTTGGAAATCAAGCCAGCAAAGATTGTTAGAGGCCAAGGTTTTTGCAGGTTATTGGCAGGAGCTTCCAACATTCAACAACCAGGTGATACAGAACATATCGAAGAAATCAACCAGATAAGTATTGCTAATTCTGAATCACAATATGCAGACTTGATCTTTTATTTGAAAAATGGATATGCACCTCCTAACTTGTCTTATAAAAGCAAGAGGGCCATTAGATTGAAAGCAAGAAATTTCACAATTGTTGATGATGTACTTTTTAGGCAAAATTATGATTCAATCTTATTAGGATGCCTAGAAAAACCTGAAGCACAAAAGGTTTTGCAGGAATTACATGATGGACCAGCAGGAGGACATTTTGGAGCTGACACAAGAGCCCACAAAATCATTCATGTTGGATATTATTGGCCCACCTAGTTTAGAGATGCTCATGAATATGTAAGGAAATGCAGAAGTTGTCAAACTTCTAGTGGAAGACAAAGAAAGCCAGCTTTCCCTTTGCAACCAGTCAACATTGAACAACCATTTGAGCAATGGGGATTGGACATCATCGGAGAAATCACTCCACATTCTTCCAAACAGCATAAGTATATCCTTACTGCCACGGATTATTTTACTAAGTGGGTTGAAGAAATTCCTTTAAAGACAACAAACTCTGAGGCAATTATAGAATTCATAGATCAATTCATCATTACCAGGTTTGGTGTCCCAAATGCTCTTGTTTTTGATAATGCATCTTACTTCTCTGGCAATGTTATGTTTGATTTTGCTATTAAAAGAGGATTTAAATTGAAATATTTTGCTAATTACTATCCCCAAGGTAATGGTTTAGCAGAATCTACCAATAAAAATATAATCAAGATTATTAAGCGAACTATCGAACAGAATCATAAAAACTGGCATAAATCTTTAATATTCGCACTATGGGCTGATAGGATAACACAGAAAGCTTCCATAGGTTCTTCTCCATTCAATATTGTCTATGGAAAAGAAGCAGTGCTACCAACAAATCTTGTACTTCCTTCTCTAGCCCTAGTTCAATTTATTGAAGAAAGCCCTTCTTCTTCTATTCAACTTAGACATGATCAAATCCTAAAATTAGAAGAGGGAAGAGAAAAAGCCAAATTTACTCATGCAAAACATCAGCAAATTATCAAGTCATCCTTTGATTCAACTTCATCCGGTTCAAAACAGTTGCAAGTCGGTGATTTAGTTCTGAAATGGAACAAAGCCCATGAGGATAAAGGAAAACACACCAAGTTCCAGAAGATGTGGCTTGGGCCATTTCAGATCTGCGAGAAGATAGGCCATTCGACCTTCATATTACAATATTTATCAGGTTTGAGAGATTCTCTCCCTGTTAATGGCCTTATCTTAAAGAAATTCTTCAATTGAGGAGGTAACCCCTTCTCCTTTTTTTAGTTTAGTAAAATTCGTAGTTTGTAAGACCATTAGGAAATAAAGTTGTAAGATATCTTCCATTGACCTTTGCTGTATTTAAAAGTTGCTCAAAGAAGTAGTGTTGATATTTGCTTTTAAAATAATAGAAGTCTTAGACAAAAGGGACAATTTCTAGGAAACTAAGTATAATTGCATTCTGAAACCACATTTCAATTTTTGTGAACTCTTCTCAAGATTTAGAGGTATTGTAAATCATTTTATGTTTTCAAATTGGTCACAAAAAAGCTTATCAATATCAAAACAGAAACTAATCTAATTTCAGCATCTTCAACTCTTACCCTGTCATCCATTCTCTCTTAAGGAGAAAATTGTCCATCCCATTCATTGAAGTTTGTAATTACTCAGAGTGTAATTCTAAAATATTTGATATAAAAGATAAGGGGTCTTATTACAAGCCTGCTTACCATGATCATCGAGAAATAGTTTAACCGACATTACCAACACTGCATACCAAAACAGGGTAATGGCTTAGAATTATAAGACAATGGGTCTCATCACGAGCCAGCTTGTTCGGTTAAATTACTACCAGTGAATGTCATTGTCACTCAGTTGGCCACCAAACCAAGACAATGAATTTTTATCTTACAAAATAATAGAAGAGTAAAAGAGATACAAAATATGAAAGCATGTTTTGAATTCATTCTGTTAATCATACTCTGAAGTGGATGGGATAATGGACAATAATGTGGTTAAAAGGTATCCCTGTCGAAACTATGAACGTTTGTTAGCAGAAGAGGCTCTACCTATGACAAAGGAGTTAATTCTAAAAGCTAATTTGGAAAGGTTTTCTGTTTTATCATTATCAACCAATAGAAGCCAATTTAAAACTTAGAATGTGTCTAATTTTAACAAGAGAAGAAATCAACAAAGATAGTTTTTATTTTATTTAGAATGCATATATACCTAGTTATATTAGAATTTTCCTCTTTGATGAGATTCCTATTCAGAGAAAGTTTAAGTATTTCAGTACTTTTCGGAGATAATTGTTTCTTCCAGCGAATCGCTAATTGTTCTGCTCTACAACAACCCCCCATTTCATATAAATTTTTGTTTTCATAACTATAACATGGAATGGGTCCCTTTTCATTTAAAATTGGTATCAACTTATTTTTATTCAAAAAGGTCCAAAACACAAAAATACATTATAAAATCTTTTTGATAAAAATATTAATCGGTCTTATAATAAAAATGAATAATCTTTTTATCATTGCGATAAAGCGATCGCAAGATCGCATATCGCAATGACAAGGGAGGCATGACTTAAAAGACCCATTGATTTTCCTCGACGCGACAATGCACAAAAGGCTATTGGATATCGGGAATGGTAAGAAATCATAGCAAAGGGCCCCTCTTCGTTCCGATGCGATATCGCTATCGGCGATCGGGGATATACCATGCCTGCATCTAAAGCCCTCGCTCAAAACCCCCGATGCGAATTGGCGATATCGCTATCGGCAATCGGGGATTCTGAAAGGAACCAATATAACAACTTAAGCTTTTCCCTGATCGCCAATTGTGATAAAGCTAAAAGCGCAGATTTCAAAAAGGATTGGTAAAGCCAGGATATTTTATGGTTATTTAGTATTAATGGCCTTTCTTTTCCTGATAGCAATTCACTTGCACCCAACTGCCAAAACATCAAAGCCACGCTTAAATGAATCATTTGGCCAATAAACAACATAATGAGAATTTAAAGGATTGACAGGTTTAAACGACCATTTAATGAAACAGTAAGTCTAAAATCTCTTCAAAGATTGCATTCATGGCCACCTTAATTTAAATCCTCCATTATTCAGTGATTAATATATCTCATTCTTCTTTGGTTTGCGCTATCAATTCTCTGCATTACGTTCATTTTCACTCTTGTGCAAAGCTCTTCCGAAGCAGTAAATTCAAGCAAAATGGGGAAGAAATCTAAGAAAACCGCAACAGCTTCCGCTTCCCCGGCTACAGGGCAACCCACTGCCGATCCAGGAACAAATAGAAAGGGACTGATATCCGACACTACATGTCTAGGACTCGATAAAACTACTTGGCTAAGCACCTATAATTTGATTGAGGCCGAAGAGCCTGAGGTAACAACAGTGCAAGCCACAGCAGATACGACTCAGAAATCGGATGCTACTCTAAAGGATTTAGCCGACTCTTTCCTTCATCGGATAGCAGCCCGGGAACAAATTCTCCCATATACAGATCTGGTGAAGTGGGCAATCGAAGAAATCCCAATCACAAACAGAACATTCTGCACCATGGACGGGAGAGTCTTCGGTTCATTTCAACCTGATGATTTGAGGCAAATGTACCATTTGCCTGTACCAGAGAAGAAGTACAACAAGGCATTCTTGGAGAAATTCAGAAATGCGAACGAAATTGAATCTGAACCCATTCGGGATTGGAGGCAAAACCCAGCAAAACACAAGCATGAGTCTTTGGGTAAGTACTCTGTCGATTCTTTGTGTTCTCCTTATTGTTATGCCGGGATAATGATGTGTAGATTGTGGGGGTTACATAATTCCGTAAACTTCACTATAGAGATGGTTCCTTTGATGGAGGCAGCATGTAATAGTGAAATAATGGATTGGGCAACTATATTGTCTGATAAGCTAGCAACCGCAGTCCTTGAATTTAGAAACAAATCCCACATTACTGAAAGGGTCATTCCCCCATTCTACTATAGTGCCTATATCTTGGACACCCTGTGTTTTAATTCTGAATTTCCTGTGCTTGGATGGAGATGGACTCCACAAGACCCCATGCCCATTCATATATACCATCAGAAGTTATGGAAAGCCCACTATAAGCACCATTTATATCAAGTTTGCAATGGTTTTATGTTACCCATTCACTATTCCATTTTTGATAAACCTGCTCCTAAGATTTCCTACCAAGCGGAGGTTGACTTGACATCCGTAGGAAGATGGTTCGGAGAAGAAAAAATCACCTATGTAAGAGTTTTCGGCAGCCAAGCCAAGCCTCATGTCCTCCCTTTGTACATACCCGATAAACTGTTAGCCCAGGAGGTAGCCTATCAGATTACATCCGAAGGAGTTACACAGACTCTAAAGAGAAAAAAGAAGCAAGTTTGGCCTCCTTTTCCACTAAGATGTGGTGTCTATGCTCTGCATGACTTTAAACATGCAGAGAAAGAGGCTGATAAGATCAAAGCACTAAATCTAGCCACTCTTCCTAACAGGCGATTTGATCCAAACAAAGTCGCCTACAATGCACTTGAACAGGCAAAATTAACTAAATTTGACCATAAAGAAGATATGTTTGATGACCTGTTCTCCTCAGCCGAGTCAATATTCCAAGTTAAATCGCTGGCCAGAATGAAATATCAGGATGACGGGTTAGTTGAATTTAACATACTTAGAGAACAGAGGTTGCAAACTCTGCCTCTAGATCTGTTAGCAATGACCCCAATGACAGAATCAAGTGAGCCTGAGCAACGACTCACTAAGGAACCTCCTGCTACATCAAAAGAGCAGGAGGAGGTGCAGGGAAAAGAGCAGGAATAAGTGCAGAGAAGGGAGCAAGAGGAAACCCAGGGAAAAAAGCAGGAGCAGAGCAGCACATAGGTGAATGTAGATGCCTAGATTGACCCGAAATTGCTCTAGGAATGGCAGCAATTCGACTCAATCATAAGCAATCTTGAGAGCTCAAAAGAAGTCGAAACATCAAAAGCGACTGACACACAGGAGACAACATCTAAACAGGTTCCAAGTGGAACCAGCGGCCTACCGAGTTCTACAGGAATAGAGATAATTCCGATTGTTTTGCAAGTAGAATAAATTCCTCCATTGGATGTCTTTTACAGCCCAAAGCACAGGGCTGTAATAAAACGATAGCGGAAAAGGAGAAGGAATGATCAACCTTCCCTATTCCCGGAACAAACAGTGATAGCCAATGTGGTATGGAAAGAGGAATTTAATCCTTCTGATGACCTTACTAAATTGTCCCAATATGTTGGGGCCTATTCAGCAGCCACCATGGACAAGGCATCAGAAGTGACTAATTTTTTTAGAGAAAAAGACCAATCAATCACCTCGCTACAAGTACAGTTATCGGAGGCACATCAGAAGGCAGAACAACTGGAACAGCAATTGTACACATAGCAACAAATAAATAATCAATTGAATAAACAATTGCAGGAAGAGAAACAGAGAATTGATTCGAGTGCAGTTCAAAAGCAAAAAGAGTTGTCGGAAGCATTGGCAAAACTAAAAGCAATGAATGAATAGATGGTGAAGTTGAAAGATGAGCAAATTGCTCAATTATCAACCCAAATAGAGAAAACCAAGAATATTCCACAGCCAACTGAATTCAGAGCAGAGGCATTATAGATTAATAAGGCATTGGTGACACAAATAAGGCTGTTATGTCAACAAATCGCCCAAGCAGAACCTTTATGTGACTTAACAGCATCAATAAGTGATAAATCGGCTGATGCTAGAACAGACTTGGAGCAGGCCGATGAGACCTTGACTAATTTTCTTGAGTGGCAAGACACTGATGAGGGATAGGCAGCTAATTTCCCAAAAATCCTATAATCACATAAAGAGATCTTATTTATGGAATGGCAGTCCCAGTTAATGAAAGCAGAGAGAGCAGTTTCCAGATGCAAGTTAACCACAAGTAATTTGGTTGAATTGATTAATGATACTCTCTACTTATCTAACATGATCTCTCAATGTACCCCAGGTAAATTTCTATCGGCTAAAACATTGGAGCAGTCATGTTATCAAAAACTGGAGAAAAATGGGGGATTAATCGCAGGAATTAACAGTTTGACATGGGACACCTATTGGTTGTTCCTAGTCAAACCATACAGCCAGAGAGCCGCCCTCAAGTGCCTTACAGATGCAATCGGGTGTATCATTCCCAATATACAAGATGCCACCTATGCTGCCCAACTCAATTCTCATCTCAACCGACCACCAGAAGTGGAACCAATGCTTGCAATATGCCAGCTCAGGTCTAAAGGCAAACAGCCTAAGTGATGAATCATGCTGCCGACTGCCAGATTTCCGCGAGGAAGATATTCCGAATCAAGTTGTACCAATTAAGTAGGATTTTAGTTTCATAGTTAGTTAGTTTTAATCAAGTATTTATAGACCCTTTCATGTATTTAGAAAGGATCGTAAGTTTTTTTATATGACTTAAACCTGAAGTTGCACTACTGTACTTCAGGCATATTCTTTTATAAAGACTGGGCCAATTATTCCAATTTTGATAACGAAGCTTTTATGTGAATGTGCACTACTGCTTTTGTTTAAAAGTATTTCTGTGTCAGAAGAAGGAATCCAAATAGCGATTGATATTGGGAGTGATTTGCAGCTCATATGGTACTACTATCTATGTCTGAGTTCATTCCTTTTATGTGAATTGTTGTTTGATCGCTCTTGCTATTATCAGATATATGCATGTGTTTTTAACAACATTCTTTATACTTTCCACTACTGGATGTTTACAGCATGCCTTTCTTTTAATCGTACATGTATCGGTAATATAAAAGGATAAGTGTAACAATGTGTTAATCACTTTGTTCAACTATTTGAACAAAGTAATCATTAAGTAAATAAATGTCTATGTTTATTGCTTAGAGTCATTTATATGCCTATCGATGAACAGAGATCATCAAACGTTGCACTTCAAAGAATAGAAACCTCCCCGGATAGAATAGTTATTTATATTTTCGCTGATAGATTAAGTCATCCATTCATTATCATTTATTAGAAACCAATCACTCATCCATCCCCTTTTATTCATTATTGGCAAACTAGTCCCATTATATCCAGTCGGAGCCACCATTCCAAACAGAAAAGGAGTTGTGTTAAGGTCTGGACCGGGTGGTTATCCCCCAATGCTATACAACGATTTTCGGGGCATCAACAGGTCCCTATTTATTAATAGAATATTAGCTATCATATTAATAAATGGGGGGTTGTTGAATAGCACAACAAGACGATTAATATTTCTAAATAGATTCCATGATTTACCTCCATCTCATGACAAATACCTTCCAAAGTTTGATGGGGAACTTGAGACCCTTATACTTAAAAAACTCATCCAATCCTTTGAGCATTTCATAGACCTTTTCAAGGTTGAGCATCATGACGTTTACATGAGATTTTTTTCTCAGTCATTGCAAGGGGATGTTAAGGATTGGCTTAGGCATATGGAGCCTGAATCAGTCGGTTCATGGGAGGAACTGAGTGATCCCTTTCTGAAATTTTTGGGAAAGAGGAAATCCAAGGATCAACATCTCTCGAATTTTCATGTCATAAAGAAACAGAGGGATGAAACTATCTCTATGTTAAATAGGAATTTTTTCATTTTTTACATAAGATGCCTAAAGACATTCAGCCTTCTCAATCTACAACCATGTTATGTTATGCAACAGCCTTTCATCCAAATCTGCATTTCCTTGTCATGGAGAGGAGGCTTCTTGCCTTGAAACAAATGTTCATTGATGCTCAAAAAATAGATGAAAATCTTCAAGCTTGTGGAAAGCTCTCATATAAGGTTTTGGTTGAAGATTCAGGTGCAGATGAAAAAGAGAATGAGAATTTTCAAGAGAGACTTGATATAAATCTTGATCCATTTCAATATGAGTAAAGGATTGATAGTATTATGCATTTTATTAAAATTATCAATGAAAACGTTTTTGCATAGAGCAATAATTAGTTTGTAAAAGAGCAAGTTGTTTTCCAAAATTTTATTCTTGTTGATATTCAATATCAAGAAAGTAGTGAGTCAAGTGAAGGTAATTCAATTCCCTTATGATTTTCTTCATTCAAGGTTCTAAAATGAGATTTTAAAATCATTAATAACACAGAAGAAGTCGAGCTGATGCAAAATCCCATAGGCTTTTTGGAGTAGGATGAAAATATTATGAATCAACAATGACCTTCTCATTATTTTCATGATCTTATAGTTTCATACGTGGAAAATTGTATAGTTAAAATTTGCAACCATTGACTTACGCGCATTTTGAAAATGATGATTGTAAGGATTCCGGTTTTCAAAAGCAACCAGATATATTTTCTTTATCAGAAAATATTCCATTGCAGCATTTTCTTGAAAATTTTCAGCTCTCTCATGACAACCAATATATTGAAATGCATGAAAGAGAAAATGTAGTTGAAGGGATTATACATCTAACTGACAGTCTTTTACATTATTTTGAGATCAATTTTCATCCTTTTAAAGATCCCATTCCAGCACGTTTGGAGTCCGTAAGTAGGCCTAATTTTTTAGATCTTGTCAAAATTGAATTTGGTTGCAAATGTTCCAATGAGCTTCCATTTTATTTTCAAGACTTGGTTTTCCCAAAGCACATTCAAGAGTTTCGATTAGTCAAGCTACTACTTGAATGGAAACTTTGGAAGTATGCCTACATGAGATAAAGGAAAAAGTTATTTCAGTTACAGTAGGAGTACTTGTGAATAAGCTCATAGTTTTGATCATCTTTTTAGCATTCAATAGTTTGTAGTTTGGTTTTCAATCTGATTGTTTTCAGCGACAATGTTTTTAGTTATAGCATAGTTAGGTTTTCATTTTTAAGATTGAAATAGCTTATAGAAAAAGTTTAGGCATACCCCAATGGATTAGGAACTTGGTCTACGTGTACTTTTTTGCATCACAAGGAGGAGAACATCCCCATTAGAGCTATATGTTAGCACACACAATGTTCCTTTGAAATCAACTCTCCTATGTTTGAAATTTTAGTTTGGGGTCCTAAAACAACATTGATTTACCCATTTTAAACAAGCATTGTCTTTTAATTTGGCAACGTTTATCATTACAATATAAATTAAAAGAAAGAAAGCAGCATATACCATTTCATAAGGAATGATACCAAGTCAAGTGTCTTTCAACTAGTCAATTGAAATTTCAAATATTGCTAGCAAAATTGTAAGAATTTTTGGAAAAAATGTGATTTTGAAGGGTCAATAAGCTCTTGAAACACAATGCATTGTTCATCAGGTAAAAATCTCTAATTTATCTTGGCAAAAAAGTAATTTTTTATGGTATTTAATTTTTATTTTAAAGGCTTTGCATGCTCTCAGGGCTGTTAATGTTAATATGAAAAGTTTTTATAATTTTTTGCAAAAATGTTTGGGCTCAAAGCCCAATCTGCAAGTCTATTTCATAGACTAAATCCATCAAGCCAAAGCCCAATATAACAAGCACCAAGCCATGGGAGAAGGGTCCCAAAGGGTGCCCTACACATCAACTAAGGTTTGAACCATTGATGTATTTACACACTAAAAGTTGTGTTCATTCTACCAATGTGGGATTATGTTCCCCAATGCAAAAATAAAAATGGTGGTGGGTGCAATCAAATGTTAATGTCAAAATTGCCAAGTGTCAAAATCTTGTGTGATTAGATAACATCAGAATTTTTTGTGGAAATTCTTCTATATTTTAAGAGGATTTAGCCACATCTTCAAACAAAGAAACTAATAGTAAAAGTACCAATTAAAGAACATGAAGTTTCATGGATAACTTGCAGATTTCATGGCACAATATCAATAGGAAAATATCGCCTTCATTTTTGAAAGTCATCCAATTCTCATCCAAGAAAAAAAATAGTAGAAGGTTTGGATCATTCAAAGAGAAGTGGCAGAAGATATCTTGATATCCTTGATCTCGAGGCATAAAATCTCATTGTGGAGGAAAATCAGTATGTCGAAGATCCCTTCAAACTTCCAGTTGAAAAGATTTTCAACAGGCAATTGGGAATTCAGATTAGTAGATCCATATATCAAGTAGAATATCATTCTAAATATAAATAATTTTGACTACAGAATCTCCATTTTCGAAACACCTTGCAGCTTGTTCCAGATTTGGGTTATTTTTAGAAATATTAATTTGTGGTGAAGTAAAATTATAAGTGCGGACACAAACAAATTCCTCTAGCCCGATAATGGGTCTAGCCACAATAGATACATTCTATGGAATATTTCCTTAGGTTAGAACCAATCAATAGGGCCTACCTCTTTGTCCTCTTATCCCTCTTGATGATTTCCTTGCTTGCTCGCTCCATCTATCTCTCACTTCCTTCTTCAAGCACTTGAAACAAGTAAACAACAACAGACAACAAACATGATAATAGACAAATTGTAATTCGACCTACTTAACAAGTCAAGAAACATTAAGCCATGAATATGTAAGATTACAAAACATGTAGGAAATCAATCAATAGTTGCATATATTAATATCAAAGAGAGATTACAACCATTTGTCTTGATGTTGCAGTCCTCCTCTGACAAGACCAAGTTCCCACACACTTCTACTAGCATTCCATGATGGCCTCAATCCACAATAGTTTTAAGGCTCTTCCCTTTAGGCTTCACTTCAAACCAAATCACACTTCTCCCTCACACAACTAGATAGATACAACTAGTAATAGCTTTCTATTTTCTCTGAACCAAAATAGCATTAGCACACCAACATTAACACTCAACAAAAACTAACGCTAGATTGTGCTTGGGAAAAATGGAGGTTTATATAGGATGAATGGATGGGAGATGGATCTTCTTCTCATGGTAGAAGGACTTATCCCTTGAGGTAGTTCCATCATTATAGAGGAAAGGAGCCCAAATTGACATCCTCGACCCCATCTGGCCAAACCATTTACTAGACTTCTGTTACGAAGCTTCTAGAGATGGAAGCTTCGGCTCCTAATTTAAAAAAATTTCCATACCAGGACTGACGCGACTGGAACACAGCTCAATCACTCAAGTTTGCACTAGGGATAGTGCTAATCTTTGCACATTGGCGCGGTGGAGACAAAGGTAATTAGCATCGGTCTTGTAAACTGGGCAAAATAGAAATTTCAGGGGAAATGGTGCAAAATGGAATTGATCTACTCACGAAGAGGGACACAATGGGAGTTTCTTCATGAAGGCAAAGTGTGTGGGGTTCACTCTAGAGGTCCTCCAGGATCAAGGAACGGGGAGTACAGGGATAGTGACAAAATTTTGTGTAACATATGCCCCCTAAAGCGTGAAGGTTGAGCTAGAGTGAGGGATGAAATGCTTTATGAATTAGTGCAGGGAACTAGTGTGCCATCAAAAAACCTGCAAGTAAGTACAGATACATATACATAACTGATAACTCTATCAAATGATACATGAATTGTGGCATGGATGCAACCATCTAGAGAATGATCATGTAACTAAATCCAGGTATGGGCACAACCATCCTTCAAAGAGGATCATAATGAAACCAAGGTATGGTCGCAGCCATCCAATAATGACAAGGATCACATATGATAACTCATGGTATGGTCACAACCATCCATCTAAAAGAGACATGCATATCAACATAATCATGTCACATCACTTCGCGACCTCAAATTTTGTGATCTAAGCCTAGGGTCTTGCACTCCAACACGCCCTGATCAAAGTACAATTTCTAACATGTGAATAGATGTGTTGACGTCAAACATGCTAGAAAGTCACTTGATTACTAGTCAATGATGTAAACTGTTAACAAGCGCGAGAGAAATCACCAATAATGACAATGGTCCTCAAGGTACTATCAGCATAATCCATGGAATGTGAATAGAGGAACTGAAGATGAACACCCCTGAAATCAATCGATCGAAAGCTAATGATGTGAGTTTATCATCGAGTGTGAAGAACTTGCCATTAGGGAATGCAAGCTCTAAGGTACTGGAAGGGAGTCTCTCAGTCAACTTCCCAGATAATGAGTTGAAGTTGACAGGAAATGATTGTGTTGAAGGAGGGCCATAATGTTTCCCACATCTTCGACATGAGACGAAAGGATGCAAAATTATTTTGGATGATACAGAGAATCAGGGGTAAGTGTAACTGCAGAAGGACAAATCTTGAACATAGCGGTGACACAACTGGAAGTTTGGCAACTTTTGGATCCATGGGATCGATGGTCATGATGACGTGGTAGAGATCAAATGGAAGGAAAATATGAATGGCCCAAACCCAAGAAGATCAATGAAACAAAGGAGGATTTCCCAACCCGACACGTTGAAAAAGTGTCATGTTCAAGAGTGAGCTGCTGACACAACTGATAGATTTACAAATTTTCCCCCACCATTCCTAGCAGGTACCCCAATTATTTTTTAGTTACAATCTTGAAGGGGATAGCATATGCTTGCACTGTAAGTTCATCCTTCGGATGAATCCGACCTATTAAGTTTAATGATCCCTAGGAAGGAGAAGCTTATGTTCGCCATGGTGACAAATCCGATGTCGTTGAATTAGAGAGTCCAACAAAGGTGTAACTCGGTATCTTTTTAATGTTTAGAGAGTTTGAAAAAGACACGTAAAAGAAAACTCCACATGGTCCCTTTTCGTACATTTGTGTCTCTTGAGCCCGAAAAGGTAGAAAACGATACTTGAGAGAACCGCTTGACCATTTCAGTCAAGGAGTACCTTTTTTGTAAATAGTGCCTCCCAGCCCAAAAAAAGGGGTAAACTTATACTGGGCGCATGAAGTTTCGCATCCATTAACGAGTTCAAAACGGCAAGGGCTCAGCCATATTTTCACTTATAAAGGATCGGAAAATAGCTTGAAAGCGGAACCCCCATTTTATTTTCTTTTACGAGTCAAAAGGCAAAAACACTCGGCAATCTTTTCATATGAGTTTAACGAGTCGAGAAAAGAGCTGAAACGTGACTCATAATCATCGTTGAACATCTATCACCTGTCGCTGCAGAAATAAGGTAAAGTGTATTATCTAGTTCTTGAGGCAAAATAGGTAAAACTATTTACAAAAACCTGATATATTCATGAAAAAATGAATAAAAAGGAGAAAAGTAAATATATTTTTACCATTTACCATTTTACCTTTGCTGTGAAAACTTTTCACTCACTTTTGCCCTAATTGTTCTAGACCATATTGCGGGAGATCCGGGAGGTCAATCGACGAGCCTCCAATTCCAGGTAATAGCTAAAGCCCTGGCCTCCATTTTCATGTCCTTTATTTCTTTTTTTAACCATTTTTTTTAGTTTTTTGAGGGGTTTTTTGAAAAAAAAAAATCACCCTCGGTCGGTGCGACTTCCAGGCACAGAATCGCCCCGGTCGAGGGTGATTAACAAATCCATCCTCGCCGATAGGTGCAACTATTTTTAAAACAAGTGCGTCAACGCCATGAATAGGGAAAAACCCTATTTCCTCAAAACCTCACCGTTTAAACTTAGATTTTATGGGCCAATAATGATTGTTGACTCAAATTAATGGTTTTTACAGGAAAGAATCACTGAAAATGGTGGACTGGAAAGAACGGGAACATGAGGATGTTGACACCTATGCAATGAATGACCCAAATTTCCTGGAAGCTTTGATGGCTTGCGGGCTCCTCAAATTCTTTCTTACGCCAGGGATGCGGGCCCAACCTGAGTTTCTTTGATACCTGATTAGTCTTTGCAACATTAATCGAGAGATATTTGTCATTGGCGACTAGGAGCTGGAGTTGGAAACTTCAGATATATACTTCATCGCTAGATTGTCTCGTAGAGGGGAACCAGTGAACTTGTACGGGTCACGACCGATTGGGGAAAGCATATCTTCCTTGCCTTCTGAACACTACCCTGAGGCCCTGAAATCCAAAAGTGGGGAGATAGAGATTTCCAGTGTTTGGGATTTGACACTGAGGGTGCTTCTGTTGACTATTAATAGAGTGGCAGGGTCCCAGGCAGAACATGAGACTAACAAGTCAAAGTTCCTTTATGCTATTGACTGTATAGCTCCTACGATCTTCAACTCGGTAGAAACCATGAATATCAACATCAAACGCCAGTTGTCCAAAGCCAAGGCGAGGAATCTGAAGTAATTTTGCTTCGGATTTGTACTTGTGACCTTCTTCTTGGAACGAGTACCATTTTTCTAGTATTAGCTGACTGAGGTAGATCCTCCTATACCACGTGATCTGCGGATGTCCCGCTGGAGCCCTTTGATGCCCGAGATCACTAGGGGTCAGCACATATCATACCGACCTGCATTCTTTTCATGGCTACGATGACAGAAGATCGTCGTGGAGGATTGGCCATACACTGCCACTGATTTCCATGGAGATCCATATATGCCCTTACCAGATGGGGAAGACTTCGATGATGAAGGTAAAAAATCAAATCTTTATTTTAATATTTTTTAATTGTTTTTGGTATATATGTGCTTATAACATTTCTCTTTCTAATGGAGACGTTGGACCAAAGTAGCCTGCTAGGATGTCCCCAATAGTCAGGCGCATCTCCCGCCCTATTGATGTTGTCGCTCCTTACCAGGAAGGGAGTGACAACAAGGAGGAGATCGCGAGGAACCTTGAGGGGTTGACCCGTGGTATCCCAGAGTATGCTCGGGTAGGAGACATTCCTCGTCAGTACCAAAGACACACGGTGGGAGTCTAAGATCAGATCCACCGATTGCTGACTCGTGTTGCATGAGCTGTGTTATCACTCAAGAAAAATTTCTAAATTGTTCACATCAGTTCGATTGTTTGCCAAAGGGTTGGTGTCAATTTTGGGTCTAGTCTTTTCATCTGGTTTTAGAGTCTAAATAGTTTGAATAGGAGTCTTGTTAAGAGTATTGTTGGTATGTATAAAAGGGTCAATTCTCTGTTTTAGTCTATCATTGGTCTCACATCTCACATGGATATCATATGTCCAAACTCATTTCAAAGCCGAAATTGTCTAGGTGATTTCGTAGCACCTGTAATCATTTTAAAGTGGTTTTGTAGCACATAAATCCTTTTTAGCAGTTTCGCAGTGCAACATGTTTTAGGTGATTTCGTAGCGCATAATTCATATTTTGCACTGGTTGCGCTACAAAATTGGGGATTTGTTCGAATCCATAGCCATTCTTTCACAGCTGTCATATCCATCAAAATCCATCAACAGTTGTCAGCCTATACACTTCGTCTATCATATCCGACCGCTTATCCTCATCATTAGGTCGTTAGGTGTCTTGGTACTGGCACATGTTTGCAGTTGTATTTTAATTAGCGGTTGTGGTCGTTCAATCAGGGTTTTCAAAATAGTATCAGAGCAATCGGGGAAATGTTCTTGTGGGTTTTGCTTCTATTCTTCGAATTTGGAGCAGTCTAAAACTATTCCTTGTAAACAATCTTGAGCTCAGTTTTCACGGATATTCTCATTGTACTGGATATTCTATTTTCTGAGATTTTTCACCCAGCTGAAAGACACACTTGAGATCCGCGATTTTTATACATGACCTAAACGAAAGCCAAGCCATCCATATCCTCGGAAGGCAGGCACTGCTAGTCAAATTGGTCCATCAACAAATGAAGAGGAGAACAGGTCACTATCAGCAGTTTCATCTGCACCTGACAGATTGTGTGCAGGTTCCAATCTAGGTGGTGAAACTCGGAAGAACGCAGCATTTGCTCCATACAATGCAAGACTGGGACCACTTCAAACACATGATAACATCAACTTGCAGGAAACAAATATGGAATCATCCAGTACAAGCATTTCACCATCAAGTCTCAAGCTATTTGGCCAGACGGTTTTAGTTCCAACTAATGAGTCAGGCTTAGATGTTAATGTTAAAGGAGCTTTCCAAGAGTCTACGTCTCATAAGAAGGAGAGACACTCATTAGATGGTCAAATTCCTGAGAGTTCAAAGTTGGAAAAGATGAAAGGATCGTTGCATAATGTTGGTGTGAAGGCTAAAATGAAAGTAGTTAAATCTGAGAATGCCTCGGGGGTGACATCCAATATTCCACCATCAGGGACCAGTATGCTCGTAGGTAGTGGTGAATCAAATGCAAATCTGCCCTGCAGGGAAATCCATACAGCACAGCAGGACTCGGATGAGCCGCTATCTGAACTGGATAACTACATGAATTCCCTTTCTAGAGAGAATCAAGCCTCTGTTCCTATATCCATTTATTCGAGACATATTCCAGTGCAAAATGTTGAAGGAGGGGCAGAAGAATGTGTGGCAATCAATACACTGAATGGTAACGGATCATTGTCTGACACAACTGGGAAGATGAAGGCAGATGTTCAAACTTCACAGCTAAATGTTTTTCCACCATTTCCTGGCATGCCAGGTTCTTTCAATCCAGCATACAACAATTTGGAAAGATTTGGATGTATTCCAGGATTCATCGCTCCTGGCACTGCTCCCAATGGTTCTTTCCCACCATGGCATCTTACCCCATCAGCAGCCTTGCATCATCCAGCATATGCTGCAGCAACACTAGCGGCAACTGCATTCTGGCCTGGGTTGGTCTCAGGGGCTTCTCCAGTGGCAACAGGAGATCCACAGCCACCAAGAGAAGGGAAGAATGGGCATTCATTTGGTGAAGACACAAGTGCAATGGCAGCAGTTACAGCAGCCACAGTTGCTGCTGCATCAGCTTGGTGGACCTTGCATGGTGCCATTCCACCACCTTTTCTCCATCCAAGTATTTATGGTCCTGTTGTAGCAGCAATGGCTGCTGAAGCTGTAGCTGTTGCAGCTACAGCAGCAGCTTCTGGAAGTTCTTCACTTTATTGCAAGACAGAACCTATAAGGAAAGCAAGAAAGCATGAGAAGATGATTACAACCGAAGAAGATGGTGAGATATTAGATGCAATGTCTGCCAGTCCTTGTGCCAATACTAAAGGAAAACTAAGTGTGAACAATTGGATGATGGCATACCAGGTTTTTCGTGTCCCAAGTCTAGACATGCTGATGGTTTGCCAAAAGTTTTACCATCAAGTTCAGATCCCAACATAACTAGCTGTAATGAAGAGTCCTGTGATGTAGAAATGCAGATAGAGAAACCAAATTGTCAAGTGGAAGAACAGGATGATAATGCACTTTGTATCAACTTGCCCAATGGAGAAACTACAAATAGTAGAAAGGTTATAAAAGAAAGGTCATCAAGTGGTTCAAATACACCTTCAAGTGCTGACCCTGAAGTTGATCCCTGTTTGGGGATGAACACTGAAGTGAAAGGCAATAGTGAAAGGGATTTTGAGTTTAACTGGGTTGGTAGTGGAAGTTCTGATGCAGGAGGAGAAGAGGTATTAACCAGATTCATACAGTTATATTTGGAACAGTCAATGGTGTTATTGGTGTCATTGCATCCCTTCCTCAGGAGCAATATCTGTTTCTTGAAAAGTTGCAAGCAAATCTTGTCAAAGTGATCAAGGGAGTAGGGTGCTTAAGCCATGAACAGTGGCGATCATTTAGCTATGAAAGGAAGACTGTGCTTTTGAAATTACACAGCAGTTTCGTAGCGCGCTACGAAACTGCTGTAGCTGCATGTTACAATTCAGTTGATCAATTATGATTGACAAAGCGGCAAATCTTTTTGAAAGGTTTTGTCATCACACAGGTACATGAAAACGGTGGACAGCACATCAAGGACGTGGCAATCTGTTCTATTTTGGGTAATCAAATATAAATGGCATGTTTCTTTGGATTCGAACATTTGAGGCAAACCAAAGACGGGTAAAACAGCAGTAGTTTCCTATGTTTCAGGGCAATGGAGAGGATACGACATTAAAGGCCAACAAGCAGCTACAAACACCTACCACAGCCAAACTAAAAGAGACCACTTGTCAGGGAATAAATCCTGATTGTAATAAATGCTACATTCAGCATGATGTAGAATTAGAATCCTAATTTTTTTAGGATTCTAGAGCTGTCAATTAGTAGTCAGTTGTATTTATTAGTTAGTTAAAGGGTTAATAGGTGTCATTAGAAGTAGTTTTTGAATTCCCCTCATGCTTGAGGAGGAACCTCAATCAGTTAGAATAAGAGCTCTATATATAGTTGAAACAACAATGTAATCAAGGTTGGAAATTTTATGTAAAAGCTGGTATTTGGCCTATGTAAGACTCATTTTCAGTAATATACATGTTGAACTTTACTTCTCAGGATTCATGAAGGATTTTTTATGTTCAGAATATGTGATGTTGTCCTTTTCTTAATTCTTACAGTGGTATGGATGTATAATCACTCAGAATTCACTGAATGTGCTCTGACTTCCTGTATACATTTATAAACTGTGTGGTCCCATATGAGTTTATGTTCTGAATGTTTAAATGTTGAATGCCCTGACTTCCATGTAAGGTTGAGTTCATTGTTATATTGAGGTGTTGTTGACTCCATAAGCCCAATGGATAGTTTTGTTTAATGTGTTTCCACTATTCATATTTTTCACAGTTGTTCTATAAGAGTTAGCCATCTTATCTTTAATCAAAATCATTAACCCATCAAGAGAGAGCCCTCTCAGGTTGAGGAGGCTAAGCCTCAGCCTAAAGTCGGTTTGAAATAGTTACTTGAAGTCTTCCTGGTCTGCAGCCTTCCAGGGCCTGATTTTGAGATAACAAGCTGTATCATGCTACCATGATCACCATGCTGATTAGTACTTAGGTCCAGCATTTACATTTTTTGAGGCCTGCGTGCCATGGATATATGAGGCCTGCAAGCCACCGATGTTATTTTGGACACACATATTATTTTTTGGGGTTTTGATGTATCAAAAATTATCACCATATATATACATGCTATATTTTCCTATCTTCTATGGTAAAAATGGTTTGTTTTATCTTTCACATGTTTCGTAAATGTTTATCGAACACATGATTAGCTAATGCATCTGTAAATGTATTCATGCGTCTAGGAATCTGATGATATGTAATGTAATCAAAATGATTTTCCAATAAATGGACACAAATATACATTCTCAATATTTGAGGGTTTCTAATGGAATATTGCCTGTTGAGTTGAAGGATGACAAGCTGTGAATCCAAGTTGACAACCAATTCTCTGATTCCCAAAGCAATGGCTTCTTACAACAGTTCAATGACCACATTGTATTTAGCAATGTTGTTAGTTGTGTGACCTAGACAGATACCTTGAAGGTCAATCAACTCACCGTTAGGGTCATAAATAGCCCATGCCACAGATGATAGGTTCCGGGTACTACGGCAAGCACCATCAGCGAAACCAATGTGGGGAGTCGTAGACATCTAGAAAGCAAGAAAAGCATAGTAAACAGGAAATTTGTTTGAAAACTGTCACACAAAACCACGCTACACAAAAATGAATGACACACTAATGTAGAGAAGTAACCATGCAAGATGACCTAAGCATAGTACTTCTTGAGAGAGTCCATGCTCAAACTCAGGTAATCAACACAAATGAATACTAGAGTTTTTCCATTGACATGACGAGTAAGCATCAACTTGGCCAAATAATAGAGTAGAACTCATATAAGGCTTTGTCCCCTGGGTGAGGGAGGGTTACAAGTCAGAGGAAAATCAGTGAAAACTCGGGGAGGGTGAAAAATCCTAAATCCATGAAGGGATAAAGGTACCCTCAGTTGAAATATCTTGACCAAGTCAGGATGAACTGACATGTCAATAGGTGATTAAGAAGAGAACTCTTCGAAAGTGGTAGATATGACCGCTGGACAAGGCAGGAATGAAGAGAAAGGATGAATATCGATCCAAGGTGGTTCCTCGAGAGACATGACTTCCATGATACCTTCATCAGCAAGGAAGGTCTCGGCTAAGGGATCGGGCGATTCCAAAGTGCCAAGCCATGGGGATTGAGAGTATGTATCGGGAGAGGTCTTCGACATAAGAGAATCAAAGGATGCAGAACTCGAAGCTAAAACAATTTCCACGTAATTGACTTCGGCGGGACTAAGCGGCATCACCTCGCCCCAGGTTTCAACAAGGTCTGGTGAAGGTATGATCCAAGGATCAGATTGGACCAAGATCATGTTGACAGAGGCAACATGAGGAGGTGGGAGTGGAAAAACTCCCATTAAGGCATAATCTTTGAAAATTCCTTCCCCCACACTCTCATAGGGAGCACCAGTGTGCTTGACGTACGAAACATTACCATCTGAGGAGGAAGAGGCAAAGAAATACAGTTGGTCAACAGTGATGATCTTCCCTTGATGGGGAAATTGAATCACGCGAAATAAAGAGGAAGCCACGACATGCGTGGCATGGGTCCAACTTCGGCCGAGTAGAAGATTATAATTGAGATTGGCGTCAACAATTTATACTTCGACTTGCACTTTCTTTTCCTCCAAGGTGATGGCAAGGTTAGGTAAGACATCGAAGGGTCATGAATCATGCCCATCAAAAGGTTCCAAAGTGTTTGGAGATTGGTTCAGTGCAGGAGAACCAATAGCCTTCCAACATGCGGTCGACATGATGCAGGTGGAAGCACCTTCAGTGATGACAGTCCGGTGGATGGTCCTCTCGTTGATGATTACCTGAATAAGAAAGGCAATCTAATGAGGAAGATGGGGAACATGGTTCTCTAGATCAAAACATATCAAATTGGAATCGGTGGGATCGATGCCCCTGATAGCTGACAACAAAGATTTCTGTTGTGATGGGCAGCTTTAGAGCACCTCGAGGGCTGACATAGATGACAGCGCCTAAGCCAAATCCTTAAAAATATTATAATGTTGAGTGGCTCAGGCATTAGGATTATAAGAGGATTTCTGTAGCACACCTCGAGAGGGTGGTCGTATAACGGAATCAAGGTTAGGGTGCTCAATATGAAGACGGCTAGAACTCAGGGTAGAAGAAGAAGGTGCAGCTTCTTTCTCTTTCCCAGTTGTTGACATAGGAGTTTGATAATCTTTCAATCTAATAGCCACATTAATAGGCATACTCATCATGAACACTTGAGATCCAAAGGAAGCAGATTGGGGTTGGTCTACCATTTGAGTCTGCTGAGATGGAAACAACTCTTTGAGGACAATGAGGGTCCCTTTAGGCAATCGACTAACTTCATATTGTCATGGATAATCCTTAGTGTAGTGATATTCCTCGCAAATGAGGCAGGGATACTTAGGTTTCCATTGTGAAGGTTCGCCAATAGACAATTTGGGAGGACCCTGTTTCGGGGCATCGACTTTAACTTTTCCTTTGCCTTTCTTTTTCCCTTTCGATTATTTTTCCACTGTAGTAGACTGGACAGCATGTACCTTGGAGATTTTACCAGGGCCAGGTGGATTCTGGGATGAATTATTAGGAATAGCATTTGAGACCGACTTCTGTTTGGAAGAAGATTTAGCAGGGGTCTGGGATACTAAACCAATAACTCTGTCGATGGGAGGGACAACTGATGACTTTGATATTGCGGGATCAGATGATGGCCACAGAGCATTGGGTAACAACTCGTATAAAGTTTCAGACTAAGAGTAAACTAGATCCAAGTACTGGGCATGATCGATGGCCTACTCTTCAGTGACGCATCCACTCATAGCTATATCGCGAGCAATTGGGGGCACGAATGATTTGGTGAACCATTTAGTGAGTGACTGATCAAAAATATTGAATTTTATTAAGCGACATCTACGTCTCCATTCATGGATGTGATCAGATATGTGTGTCGCAGTATCCTGCTTAAGCGATGTGAGCAAATAGGTGCCAGTTTTGTAGCGAACTGAAAACTGAAAATGTGTGAGGAAAGCCATGGATAAAGAGTTAAAGTCATGGTAAGTACTTCGAGGTAGCTCGATGTACCACTTCACTGTAGCACCCGTGAGGGTTCATTGGAAAAGATGGAGATGAATGGAATCATCCACATACAAGTTCGACGAGCACCAGAGGTGATATGTCATCACATGGGCCCGAGGATCTTCTTTAGCTTTCCCATCGAACTTTGGACAATCTCTTGGTATCTTGGACGGCACCGGAGGCCAGTATGGCAAATGAAGTATCATATCATTCGTAAGGCGAGATACATCTGGAAGCTCAAGTGTAGCCAAGAACAGAAATTGGGTGTTAAAAGGCATGGGAGGTTGATAAGCGGGTCCATACGGAGGAGCCCATCCATACTGGTAAGGATTTTTGCCCCATGGTGGGGGATTTCGGCCATATGGAATCTGAGCCTGCCCCCATTGTAGATTACCTAGACTATAGGGAGGATTTTGACTGTGAATACCCTGGAACTGTTCGGCCATAGGTTGTTGATAAGCAACGTACAGGTTAAAATGCTATTGAACCTGTTGAACTTGGACATATGGATATGGGACTTGTTGTCCTTGAACATACGAGTTTTGGACCTATTGTCCCTCAACAAGAGGGTTTTGGACCTGTTGTCCTTGGGCATAAGGTTGATACACTTGTTTCCCTTGGATATATGGGTTCTGTACCTGCTGCCCTTGACCAAAAGTATTTTGAACCTGGTGACCTAAGGCATTAGGGTTTTGTACCCGATGCCCTTGGCTGGTAGGATTCTGGACCTGTTGACCTAGGACATTAGGATTTTGTGCTTGCTGCTACAGGACTTGACCTTAACACTGCCCTTGCAAGGGTTGACCTTGTTGATATGTATAAAAGGGTTATTGTTGCCCTGGATGGTTTTGTTGTTGCAAGGGTTGAGCTTGCGATTGCAAAAATTTTCCTTCAGGCTGGAGAGGTTGGCCCTGCGAGGACATGGGTTGGGAGGTGTGTGAAGCATATTGCATCTACTACTGCATGGTTTACTGCAACTGTTGTAAGGATTGACCTTGCGGCTGTTGAAATTGACTTTGTTGCAGGATCATTTTCCCTTGCAGTTGCACAGAGATCCCTTGCTGCAACAAAAGTTTCCATTGTGGGAACAAAGGCTGACCTTGTTGTTGTAAAGGTTGTCCTTGCTGCTGCAAGGGTACTTGAACAGTGCCTAGGAAATTTCTGAACTGAATTTGGCCATAGCCAGGATGGATGTACTGCCCAGACTGGAGGGTGTAAGGTTGATTAACCATTCCTTGAGAACCATATGTAACATAAGGATTTTGGTATTGGACCTGAGCCCCATAGGGTTACTAATACTAAATGTTGCTCGATCCAGATGGACCTACGAGATTCTGAACATGTTGGTACTGGACATTGCTTGATCCAGTGGGATCAACAGGGTTATAAATAATACCAAAAGAAGGTTGGTTTATACCAAGCATGTGAGCTTGTCAGTCGCTCACATTAGTGGCACATGACACCATAGAAACATTCAGGTTCTGCCCCCCAGGCAGTGGCACATCTTGGCCACTAACTAGGGGGATGGAGGAACTGACAGAGACATTCTTTGAAACTGCCAGTTGTGCCTGACGGGTACCTGGGATTGACAATACAATGGTATTCAAAGTAGTGGGTTGCACCAGGACTGAGGTAATATCTTGTTGGAAAGTCATGTTCGTAATGAACAAACGTGAAGTGGGCATGGCGCCTAGTGCCCAAACAGGGTTATGGTAAAGCGATGAGGCACTAGGTGTACCTGAAACCAATTGTGCCAAAGACATGTAGTTGGGTGGCAACTGGCAGGAATACCCCCTGAAAAGGGGAAACCCTCGGGAGGAAAAGGAAACTCTTCCTCCTCAACAGTGTGTGGAGTAGAAACTTCAGAGTCATTTGGAGAGGTGACTGGAGCATCACCTTCGAGTTCCATATCTAGGAACGAACGACAACGAATAGCCAAATGAGTACAAGGGGATAGTTCTGAAGGAACACCCGGTTGGTCGTAAGGATTGTACGTATGCTGCGGTGATATCACAACAAGGTCATACAGAGGGTTCAGAGGGTAGATAACCAGTCTAAGATGACCGTCAGTGGTCGGCAAGTTCTCTAGAGTTTGAATGGGATTGTCCGAAGATTCCGGGCCAAAATCAGCAGATGACCCTGTATCGAAAGTAGGCGGAGAATGATATGGCAAAGGTTGAATGCTCAGAACAATTCTGAGTTCAACACCTTGGTCCTCGAGTGACTCTAGTAACTCAGGAAATGGCTCCTTAGACAATTTTTTAGAAAGAAGAGAGGAAGAGGAACTGGGTGAACTAGATGGTTCAGCCATGATGACCTTTTCTTAGTCAACAGAACAATTAACTTCAAGGCTTTAAAATTTTCTTTTAAGGAATCTCATGATTTGGTCTCAGAAAAAGACTAACAAGATGTTTTCGGATCGTGGGCAATCAATTATTAAGACTCATAAAAGACTGGTGCTCTTTCATTTTTTAAGAGTTGAGAAAGAAACAAAGATGACTCTATCGCTTTCGATTGGAAATGAGCTCGAAAGGACAAGTGCTCGAATGATATTTTAAGTTTAATGAGTCAAAAATATCAAATGACTTCTCTGGATGATCTAGGTAAACAGGATTACCAGGCAATCGTGAATTGCAAAATACCTCCCAGTGAACCAAGAGTACGAGCAGGCAATCTCCCCGAATGTTGTGTTTGATGTATCACGTTTGCAAGGCGACCGACTTGGCTTCCTAAGGATAAAAGGATTGCAGCCTAGAGGGGTCTCCTGTTATATACTCGGCGGTACAGGGAGCACAAATCTGTACTAGTGTTGTCTAATGTCAGAGCTAACAACAGCTGCTAGGTTTAAATATTCTGGAACACGTCCCTAGCCTAGACCTTCTAGATATGATCATTAATGTAAAATGCACCTTAGGTTAATTGAATTCATTTTAAAGTTTATCTTGAGTTATGTTTCAGTTTTCAGGTCTTAGCGATGCGACTCGAAAAACCTTAAATGCAACTAAATGAGACAAGACCCCTTCAATTAGATGAAATGCCTACACTAGAGAGGGAAAAAACTACTCAATCACAATGCAAACAATCAAGCAACTGAAAATGAAATGATCTTTCACTACCTTAATTTTTCAAAAATTAAACTAATGAAAAATGCATTCCAATTCCTATTTTCCTGAGAAGCACTTATCTATTAGTCCATTCAAAAGCAAAAGAGTTCTCTTCCTTTTTCAAATGCCGATGCAATTCTAGTATTTTAATGATGCAAGTTATCGTAGCACAATGATGCAACAAGCTAGAATTTCATACTTGTTCATGAAACAACGAAACAAACTTTTCGCATACAATTCTTCAATGAAAAAGTTCTCGAGACAATAAGCTCTTAAAGAAGATGAACACACGAAAAGAGAAACTCATTCAAACTAATGAAACACCGACTTTACCAACCATAAGACAAGAAACGTAATCCATGCTGGAAAAGAAATGTTTAGGAAAGAAAACGAAAAGTTTTCAAACTTGTGTAAAAGAGTTCAAAGTCGTAAAAGGACCAAAAATTAAATACAAGGAGTAAGTACACCTACAACCCAACTTACTGAGTTCACAAACTGCTGAATGGATGACAAACTAGATGCCCTAGTGTTTTTGACCACTCAATGACTCAATCAATCAAGCAGAAAGATGATAAGTCAACTAGTAAACACAACCAACGAAAAGTAGCTTTCTAATCAGGGAGAAAATGGTCCAAAAGGCTTACGGGGTCAAAATCACAAAAGCAAAACACATTAGCCAAGATTGGGGTTAGACCCTAATCTTCACTTACAGGAATCGACGCAACTGCCTAACTGACAACAAGCGCCAGAGGTTGGTCAATGCGACTATTTCTCAGCAACTCGTGTTGATCAGCGCGACTATCAGCGAATTAAGCAAGTTGATAGAGGGAGTTAAGGAAAAAAATAAAAATATTGAAACAGGCACCAGATCTGCTACTATGAATTTTAGACTCAGGTCAGTAAGCAAGAGAAAAGAAACAAAACCAAAGGGAAATAGTGTTACTAGAAAATTTCTCACGAAATCATGAAATCCAAGACAAACAAAAGGATAGGGATCCCCAACAGAGTCGCTAATTTGCGGTGAAGTAAAATTATAAGTGAGGACACAAACAAATTCCTCTAGCTCGATAATGGGTCTAGCCACAACAGATACATTCTATGGAATATTTCCTTAGGTTAGAATGAATCAAAATGGGCCTACCTCTTAGTCCACTTATCCTGCTTCATGATGTCCTTGCTTGCTCGCTCTAGCTATCTCTCGCTTCCTTCTTCAAGCACTTGAAACAAGTAGACAACGACAGACGACAAACGTGATAATAGACAAATTGTAATTCAACCTACTTAACAAGTTAAGAAACATTAAGCCATGAATATGTAAGTTTACAAAACATGTAGGAAATCAATCGATAGTTTCATATATGAATACCAAAGAGAGATTACAACCATTTGTCTTGATGTTGCAGTCCTCCTCTGACAAGACTAGGTTCCCACACACTTCTGCTAGCATTCCATGATGGCCTCAATCCACAAAAGTTTTAAAGCTCTTCCTTTTAGGCTTCACTCCAAACCAAATCACACTTCTCTCTCACACAACTAGATAGCTACAGCTAGTAATAGCTTGCTATTTACTCCAAACCAAAATATCATTAGCACACCAACATTAACACTCAACAAAAAGTAACACTAGCTTGTGCTTGGGAAAAATGGAGGTTTATATAGGATGAATGGATGGGAGATGGATCATCTTCTCATCGGAGAAGGGCTTATCCCTTGAGGTAGTTCCATCATTATAGGGGAAAGGAGACCAAACTGACATCCTCAACCCCATCTGGCCAAACCATTTACCAGACTTCCGTTAGGAAGCTTCTAGAGCTAGAAGCTTCGGCTCCTAATTTAAAAAACTTTCCATAACAGGACCGGTGCAATTGGAACACAGCTCAGTCGCTCCGGTCAACACTTGGGATAGTGTTAATCTCTACACTTCAATGCGGGAAAGACAAAGGTCATTAACGCTAGTCTTGTAAACTGGGAAAAACAGAAGTTTCAGGGGAAATGGTGCAAAAGGGAATTGATCTGCTCATGAAGAGGGACAGAATGGGAGTTTCTTCATGAATGAAAAGCATGTGGGGTTCACTGTAGAGGTCCTCCAGGATCAAGGAACGGGGAGTACAAGGATAGTGACAAAATGTTGTGTAACAGAGGGAAGCTAAAATGGTCCATATATGACCATTGATGGTGAACAAGGATCAAACATTATCAAGTTTTGCATCATTCACATGGAAAATCCAATCAAGCTTCAAATCAACTTCAAAGACTCCACTAGAGGATGAGCCTTTTGGACAGAGACATGAAAGGACACTACGAGAAAACCAGGTATCCAAGCTCAAGTTTTCTCCAAGATGTAATATTATTTTTTATCATTTACTTCTTGTCAGTTCTGGAACATATCAAAAGTATCTTCCATTTCTTTCTCCATTTAAATAATGATCATAGATATGCACTTGTATATCCTTCTTTCAAAACTATAGATATACCTTCTTATTTCATTGTTGATCTTGACCAATATTTTTCATCCGAGCCATATGATATCCATGATGAGTCTTGAGAGCCTCATATGATCAAAATTCATATTACACCTCATGAACATAATATTGTGCCCTCAAGATTCAAGAGAGATATATACCCTTAATATTTCCAAATATCTTCCATGATTTACCTCCAAATAATTACAAATACATTCCCAAGTTTGATGGAGAACTTGAAAATCTTATAGCTGAAAAACACATCCAATACTTTCAGCACAAACCTTTTTGAGGTTGAGCATGGTGATGTTTACCTGAGAGATTTTTCTCAGTCATCGCAAGGGGATGCTAAGGAGTGGTTTAGGAATTTAGAGCCTAAATTAGTCAGTTCATGAGAGGAACTGAATTATCTCTTTCTGAAATTTTTGGGCAAGTATAAATCTAGGGATCAACATCTCTTAGAGTTTCATGTAATAAAGAAACAAAGGGATGAAACTGTCTCTATGTTCAATAGGAAAATTTTCATTTTTTATCACAAGATGCCTAGAGATATTTAGCCTTCTCAAGCTGCAACCATGTTGCGTTATGTGACAGAATTTCATCCAGATATGGCTTTCCTTCTCATGGTGAGGAGGTTTATGACCTTGAAACAAATGTTCAGTGATGCTCAAGAAATAGATGACAATATTTAAGCATGTGGAAAGATTTCAAATCAGGTTTTGGCTGAAGATTCAGGTTCTAATGAACAATACAATGAGTTTGTTCAAGACTTTATCTGAACCCTAATCCATTTCATTATGAGAAGAAGATTGATAATATCATACATTTTATTGAAAATCTCAATGATAATGTTTTTGCAGAGAGCAATAATCAGTTTAAAAAAGAGCAAGTTGTTGTTGTAGAAATTTTGAATAATTTAACACATATTCATAGAGATTATCCTGATCATACAATTATAAGCGGAACATGTATAATACATAATCTCCTCTACGTTGATCATCAATTTACAGAAGTAGAAACATCCACAGGCGCACATAGAAGCATCAATCAAACTCATAAACACAGTATGTATCCCGGGGAAAGCATCTCGCTAAAAACCCCACACTATCTGTATATTATATTGATTGAATCATGTAACATTACACAGCATAATACTTCTCACAAGTATCTCCACCTGTTACACACAATACAGCTCAGATTTGATCTCCAAATCTCCTCCACTGCTTGCCTGCCTCCACTGCTCAATACCTGCTCAAGAACTGATGAGAATTGCTTCCCAAACTCGATTTTCACCTGCAAAATAGTCACTCACTCTTTGTGGACGTGAGCAAAGGCTAAAATGCGGGCCAAATACGTGAGCAACTCATTGGCATACTCAATCCTTTGATTGTGCAAGATCTGGTGCACAACTATAGTCACAACTGATAGCAATCTGATTCTCTACCACCTGTCCCTGTTGAACTGAACATGCACTGACATGCAACTGAGTTAACTGATGTATTCTTTAGTTGTATTATGAGTTAATAATTAGTTTAACAACTCATCATTAGTCTATCTGCAGTTAGACTAACTACAACCAGTTTAACTAAGTTAAACTGAACACAACTCCATCAACTGTACCTCCAGTCCACTAAACTCAACTCACTTGAGTTCTAACTGAAGTCATGCATGCAACAACTCAACTGACTCATAAGAAAAACGAATTTCCTTCTGACAGCTGCATGTGCCACTTCCGTAGCTCAAACTGAAGTGCTCCAAGAGAATAAGATTAAGTTTATAGTCCAAATATTATTGTGAGATAATAATATTTGACTTTTCTATTTTTGACAGCCAGTCTAAAAATAGACTTGATCACTCACACTGTGATCACTCACACTTTCATCAAAAATAGAAGTCCATCTATTTTCCCAACTTGATCAATCATCCATAAACATAGACATGATCCATATGTCTAAAAATAGACTTGCGCCAAAAATAGCCTGCGGGCCCACTTAGTGAAGGCGACTCTTTTCACTAAGCTCCATCATCTTGTTGCAATCTCAACACTCCCTCTCGACAAGATATGGATTATCAGCAACCCCTATCCTGCCTCGGTGGTACTCGAATTTGCTCCTGGTGAGAGCCTTCGTCAGAATATCAGCATCCTGATCCTCCGTTGGAATGTACGAAAGTAACATGATCCTCCGCTGCACACAATCTCTGATATGATGGTACCTGATGTCAATATGTTTAGATCTATCATGAAATACAGGATTAGCCGAGAGTTTAATGAAACTCTGGTTATCACAGTAAATCACAGTAGGATCCAAATGAGAACCGAACAAACCAACCAGGATCTTCCTCATCCATATAGCCTCGCATGCAGCCAAACTTGCTGCCATATACTCGGCCTCCGCTGAACTGAGTGCCACGGATCTCTGCTTCCTGCTGTACCAAGAAACTGCTGTCGATCCGATACTGAAGACCCCTCCTGATGTGCTCTTTCTGTCTGTTGGGCTCCCTGCCCAATCTGCATCCGTGAAGCCACATAGCTTCACCTCATCCTCCTGTCTGTACCACAAACCATATCCCGATGTGCCTCTCAAGTAGCGCAATACATGCTTGCCCGCCTTCCAGAAGAGCTTGGTAGGCTTAACCATAGCTTGTGAAAGCTGGTTAACTGCATAGCATATATCAGGTCGTGTATTGACCAAATACATCAGCGACCCCACCAACTGTCGATAAACAGTGGCATCCACTTCTTCTCCCGAAGTGGCATCCTCCTTCCTCCAACCTCCAGGAAGAGGAGTATCAACAGGCTTGCAGCCATGCATGTTGAACTTCTCCAGTATCTCCCGAGCATACTTGCCCTGAGAAACAAACAGTCCACCACTGCGCTGCCATATTTCCAATCCTAGGAAATAGTGAAGGAGGCCCAAATCCTTCATCTCAAACTCTGTAGCAAGATCCTTCTTGCATGACAGTATCAACAGCTCATCACCTGTTAGAATCAAATCATCAACATACAGTACAATGATAAGCAACTTACCCTCCACCACAATCTGGTATAGGTTCGGATCCGCCTCGCTCTTGGAGAATCCAAGTCCTGTGAAATAGCTGTCTATCCGTGTGTACCAAGCACGTGGTGCTTGCTTCAACCCATACAGCGCTCTCTTGAGCCTGCACACATGCGACTCGCTGCTGAAGACTTCAAAGCCTTCGGGTTGCTCAATGTACACCTCCTCCTCAATGACTCTGTTGAGGAACGCAGTCTTCACATCCATCTGATGAATGTGCCATCCCATCTGCGCTGAGAGAGCAAGAATCGTCCGTATGGAAGAATACCTTGCGACAGGTGCAAAGGTCTCCTCATAATCGATCCCCTCAATCTGTGAAAAGCCTCGGGCAACAAATCTTGCCTTGTACTTCTCCACACTCCCGTCAGCTGTCTGCTTAACTTTGTAGATCCATCTCGAACCTACCACTGATTTCCCTTCCGGTCTAGGAACAATCTCCCATGCACTGTTTCTGACAATAGAATCATACTCTTCCACCATGGCGTCTACCCATGCGGGATCCTCCACAACTTCCTCGAAAGAGGATGGCTCAGTCACAACACACTTGCTCATAAGAGCCATGTATCCAGTGTACCGATCAGGTGACTGTCTCTGCCTGCGTTGGGCTGTAGGTGGTCCTACAACTTTCTCTGCATCTTGAGCCAGTCGCTCAGCTTCTGTCAAGCGCTTTCGCCCTCTGATGGTTGGCGCTGCATGAGTGGTCTCTTCCACTCCATGAACCTCGTCCTGTGGCTGATCCACGTCCTGAAGCTCATCCTTAGGAACTAATAGCTCCTCATCTGCATGCAAGTGTAGCTCCCTCTCAAGCGAACACTTCATGGCTTTCTCCTCCTGAAATTTTATATCCCGTCGCACAACAGTTTTACCACTGTATGGCAAATACACACGATAGTTGTGGGGCGTATCAGTGTACCCCACAAATATCCCAACCTCTGCAGTCGGCTCCAACTTCTTTCTGGCATCCTTCGTCACATACATGTAAACGTTAGCACCAAAAATCCTCAAATGAGAAAGATCAGGCTTCTTACCAGAATAAGTCTCCTCAGGTGTACTCATGCCAAGTATCCTATGAGGACAACGGTTCTGCACATAAACTGCTGTATTGCATGCTTCCGCCCACAAGTGAAGGGGTAGGCCCTGATCATGCAACATTGCCCGTGCAGCACCCACAATCGTTCTGTTCTTCCACTCAGCTACCCCGTTCTGCTGTGGGTTATGGGGAGCTATGAGCTCTCTACGAATCCCTTCTGCCTTGCAGAAATCCTTGAACTCGTCCGAGATGTATTCACCACCATTATCGCTCCTAAGAGCCTTCACCTTCTTCCCCGACTCCTTCTCGACCAGTGCTTTGAATTCACAGAATTTTGAATATGTCTCGCTCTTCTTCTGCATGAAGAAGATCCAGCACTTACGAGAGAAATCATCAACAAAAATCACATAATACCTGTGTTTTGCTGTCGAAGCAACTGAGAAAGGTCCACACACGTCTGTGTGAATTCTCTCAAGGATCGTCGTGGCGCGACTATCCTTCTCGTGAAAGGTGGCTTTCACAAACTTCCCCAAAGTACACCCCTTGCACTGATCTGACTGCGCAAGTGTGCCTTTATGAAGCCCTGTAGTGATCTGCTGCAGTATCTTCAAGGCTCCATGGTGAAGGTGACCCAATCTCCTGTGCCACAACTCGCCATCATCCTGGCTCACCAATCCTTCTGCCTTGCCTGCCATTGCTGCGCATCCATCTACATGCAACTGATAAAGGTTCCTCACTCGAACCCCTATCTTCCGGGTCTCACCAGTTGACTTGCTGCGCAGGAAGGCCTTTCCCTCGCTGAAAACAACATCATACCCCTTGTCTTCTAACATCGCCACTGAGATGAGATTCTTCTTCAATCCTGGAACATGCATGACTTCCTTCAATACAAAGGGTTTACCAGACTCCCTCTCAAAGAAAATGGTACCGATACCGGTCGCACTGTATCTACCATCATCGCCCATCTCGATGTGCACTCCAAGATCTTTGTCCTCCAGATCAGAGAACAAATCTCTATCTCCCGTCATGTGAAAAGACGCACCACTGTCCAAGAACCACACTGATCCCATCACACTTGAAACCAAGCATGCGATCAATGAAAAATCAAGCTCAAACTGAGAAGCTAAGGTCTCTCCCCCTGCAGATCCAGCAGCTTGCTTGTTCTTCTTCTTCTGCGGACAATTTGTGGCATAGTGTCCGTGCTGGTGACAGTGAAAACACTTCACCTTGGACATATCCTGCTTCTTGCCTTTCGCACCGGAATGAGAAGCTTTCTTGTTCTTCCCCTTCTTTGCTTTGGCAGCCAAAGCGCAATTCTCTTCATCAGATACCTTTGATGAAGATCCATTCTCACCTTTATTGTTACTGAGTTTATCCTTGAGCGCCAGGTCGCTCTTCCTTTGGAATAACATTTGCAATCCGTTGAAAGACATTTCAACAACACTGCTGCAAATTCGATTTTCCACCAGCTCCAAACTCAACTGCTTCCGATCTAGAATTCGTGAGAACAAAATATTTCTCGTACAGAGATGGACTGTATGGGCTTTTACCGGATATTTCACCTTCCAAAGGAAGGATGAATCCAGAGGCTACCTGGCCCGATTACAGACTCTGCCTGAAGAAATAGAATGTAAACACTTCCTGAATAGTAGATCTGATGATCAATCCTCACTTGATATCCTGTAAAAATCTCTTCTACAAATCAAGCTGCTCCGATACCATGTAGAAACTTTTTCTACAATTATCTAGCTCTGATACCATGTAGAAATTTTGAATAATTTAACACATATTCACAGAGATTATCCTGATCATACAATTATAAGCAGAACATGTATAATACATAATCTCCTCTACGTTGATCATCAATTTACAGAAGCAGAAACATCCACAGGCGCACATAGAAGCATCAATCAAACTCATAAACACAGTATGTATCCCGGGGAAAGCATCTCGCTAAAAACCCCACACTATCTGTATATTATATTGATTGAATCATGTAACATTACACAGCATAATACTTCTCACAAGTATCTCCACCTATTACACACAATACAGCTCAGATTTGATCTCCAAATCTCCTCCACTGCTTGCCTGCCTCCACTGCTCAATACCTGCTCAAGAACTGATGAGAATTGCTTCCCAAACTCGATTTTCACCTGCAAAATAGTCACTCACTCTTTGTGGACGTGAGCAAAGGCTAAAATGCGGGCCAAATACGTGAGCAAACTCATTGGCATACTCAATCCTTTGATTGTGCAAGATCTGGTGCACAACTATAGTCACAACTGATAGCAATCTGATTCTCTACCACCTGTCCCTGTTGAACTGAACATGCACTGACATGCAACTGAGTTAACTGATGTATTCTTTAGTTGTATTATGAGTTAATAATTAGTTTAACAACTCATCATTAGTCTATCTGCAGTTAGACTAACTACAACCAGTTTAACTAAGTTAAACTGAACACAACTCCATCAACTGTACCTCCAGTCCACTAAACTCAACTCACTTGAGTTCTAACTGAAGTCATGCATGCAACAACTCAACTGACTCATAAGAAAAACGAATTTCCTTCTGACAGCTGCATGTGCCACTTCCGTAGCTCAAACTGAAGTGCTCCAAGAGAATAAGATTAAGTTTATAGTCCAAATATTATTGTGAGATAATAATATTTGACTTTTCTATTTTTGACAGCCAGTCTAAAAATAGACTTGATCACTCACACTGTGATCACTCACACTTTCATCAAAAATAGAAGTCCATCTATTTTCCCAACTTGATCAATCATCCATAAACATAGACATGATCCATATGTCTAAAAATAGACTTGAGCCAAAAATAGCCTGCGGGCCCACTTAGTGAAGGCGACTCTTTTCACTAAGCTCCATCATCTTGTTGCAATCTCAACAGTTGTCTAAAATTTTCTTCTTGTTGATATTCAAGATTAGGAAAGTGGTGAGTCAGGTGAAGGTAATTCCTTGCCCTTATGATTTTCTTCATTCAAGGTTCTAAAATGAGATTTTAAAATCATTAATAAAATAGAGGAATTCCAGCTGATGCAAAATCCCATAGGATGTTTGGAGCAAGATGACAATATTATGAATCAAAAATGACCTTCTCATTATTTTCATGATCCTATAGCTTAATATGTGGAAAATTTTATTAGTTCAAAATTGCAGCCATTGGGTTACGAGAATTTTGAAAATGATGATTGTAAGGATTCCGATTTTCAAAAGCAACCAGATATATTTTCTTTATCAGAAAATATTCCACTACAACAGTTTCATGAAAATTTTTATCTCTCTCATGACAACTTACATATTGAAATGCATGAAAGAGAAAATGCAGTTGAAGGGATTATACATCTAACTGATGGTCTTTTACATTATTTTGAGATCAAATTTCATCCTTTTGAAGATCCTAATGCAGCATGTATAGAGGTAATAAGTAGGCCTAATTTCTTAGATCTTGTCAAAGTTGAATTTGGTTGCAAATGTTTCAATGATCTGCCATTTTATTTTCAAGATTTTGTTTTTCAAAAGCACATTCAAGAGTTTTAGGTATTCAAGCTACTGCTTGAATGGACACTTTAGAAGTCTGCGTACACGTGAGAAAGGAAAAAGTTTTTCGAGTTAGAGTAGGAGTTATTGTGAATAAGCTCATAGTTTTGAGCATCTTTTCTACATTCAGTAGCTTGTAGTTTGGTTTTTAGTGTGATTGTTTTCATCAGTAGTGTTTCCAGTTTGTAACATAGTTTAGTTTTTAGTTTAAAGATTGAAACAAGTTGTAGACAAATTTTTGAAATGACCCATTGGATTAGGCACTTGGTCTACATGTTCTTTGTTTCCTCGTAGGGAGGACAACATCCCCATTAGAGCCAAATGTTAGCACATACAAGATTCCTTTGAAGAGCATCTCTCCTAATTTTGACATTTCAATTTGGGGTCCTAAAATAACATCAACTCGCCCATTTTAAACCAGCATTGTCATTTAATTTGATAGAAATCATCATTAAAATTTAAATTATAAGACAAAAAATGGTGTATACCATGTCATAAGGAGCGCTTCCAAATTAAGTGTCTTTTAACCGGTCAATCGGAATTTCAAACATTGCCAGCAAAAATGTAAGATTTTTTTGCAAAAATATGGTTTTGAAGGGTCAACATGCTCTTAAGACATAGTGCATTGTTGATCAGGTCGAAATATTTGATTTTTCTTGGCAAAAAATTAAAATTCTATGGTATTTAGTTTGGATTTTAAAGGTTATGTATGCTCTCGGACGTGTTAAGGTTAGTATGTAGAGTTTTTATAATTTTTTGCGAAAATATATTGAGCTCAAATCCCAATCTCCAAGTCTATTTTAGAGACTAAATCCACCAAGCCAGAGCCCAAGATAACAAGCGCCAAGCCATGGGAGAAGGGTCCCAAAGGGTGCACTATGCATGAGCTAAGGTTTGAACCATTGGTGTATATACACACTAAAAGTTGTGTTCATTTTACCAATGTGGGATTATGTTCCCCAATGCAGAAATAAAAATGGTGGTGTGTCTTAATGTTAGCGTCAAAATTTCCAAGTGTCAAAATCTTATGTGATTAGAGCAGATCAACATTTTGTAAGGCAATACTTCCAAATTTCAAGGGTATCAAATCCACATCTTCAAACAAAGAAACCAATAGTCCAAGTATCAATTAAATAAAATGAATTTTTGTGGATAAATTGAAGATTTCATGGAAAAATATCAATCGGAAAAGATAACCTTCAGTTTTGAAAGTAATCCAATTCAAGCTCATCCAAGCACAAAATTAGTGGCAGGTTTGGACCAGTCTAAAACAAGTAGCAGAACATATCTTGATATCCATGATCTTAAGGCACAAAAGCTCATTGTGGACAAAAATAAATATGTTGAAGGTACCTTCAAACTTCTAGTTGGAAATATTTTCAACAGGAAATTGGGCATTCAGATTAGTAGATCGATATATTAAGCAGAAGATCGAAAAACTCCATTTTTTAAACACCTTGCAGATTGTTCTAGATTTGGGTTATTTTTAGAGATATTAATTGATTTTGTATGATAGGAATTAGTTACAGTTTGTTAATAGTATTTTCCTATATATTCAAGGTTTTGTAATGTAATAGAGGTTCGAAATTTGAGAGAAAAACTATTTGTATGTACACGAGATTTTTTTAATACAGATTAGAGTTTCCAAGGTAGAAGTACTTGGTCATTTTACCCAAAGATCTATGTGACAACATTTTACACACAGTTTCCTAGTGCGTGTTTTCCTTCTGCGTTTTTCACTACTATTATTTCTTCATAGTTGAATGAAAGATTTTGAGTTCAGAATTCATTAGATGCTCTGTCTTTAACTAGGTTCAAATATTTTCTCTCTAAAATCAAGATAAAATTCATCATTTGGTTCTTTGTTTTAATGGATTTTTTTTCTGAATTCCGCCACCATACCTCAGATGACTTAATTCTCTAATAAAATATTTGAAGAATAGGTTTCTGGATATTTACCCAAAGTATTCATTTTTGCTCAATGTTTTGAATCCAAACTAACACCCATCATCAAGAGAAATCTGGATGAGAGAAAGGATAAGAGAAGAGGTGTTGAATCCAAACCAACACCCATCATCAAGAGAAATCTTGATCAGAGAAAGGATAAGAGAAGAGGTGTAAATAAATAGATGGAAAGAAATAAACAAATAAAAAAGGCCAACAAGAGATAAAAAAAGTTAATAATTTAGAATTAATCAATATAATAGAGGTAGTTAATTAATAATTAATTGTTATTAAATACTACTAGACTACTAATATATACTAATATAACAATATTAAAAATTAAAAATTTAATTAATTAGTATCAATTAATTGATTCATATTGTTAAATTAAAAATAGTAAAATAATAATTAAAAATAAAGGATTAATACAGTAATAAAATTAATTAGTTAGAATCACTTAATATGTTATAGGTAATTAATTACTTAATTAATATCGTTAATTAATTAATTACCAAATTAGTTAATTAATTACGAAATTAATTAATATCATTAATTAATTAACGAATTAATAATTTAAATTAATTAATTACTTAATTTAGTTAATCAATTAATTAATTGGTTACTTAATTGATAAATTAATATAGTAAATTAATTAATTAATTAATTAATGTATTGTGATTCCACACATAGGAGATGGCTCTGCAATTAGATTCGTTGCGTCTGAAACCCTCACAGAAGGAGGGTTAGGGTTGCATTTCACAGTGATTAATGGTGTAACCTGTTTGGGCGGTATCTCCTTCTGACCCGGTTTGCTACCTACTCTATAGGATTTCGAGGAGGATTCTTTATTCCCATATCGACATGTAGCTAGGGTTTCAGTTATTGTAGGCAGTGGGCAGTGATTTCTAAGGTAGGAAGTTACACGACCATTTCCATTTTCTATTTTTATTTTCACATGTGCCAGGGTGGAACTTCGGCATGGAGGACGAACTGGTGGATTACTCTGAAGATCCCACCAAAAATATCTCCATTTAAGAGACCCCTCTACATCAACACCTAGGGATGGAGATGGAAGCGACAATTGGATCTCCCAATATGGGAATTTTTACATCATTGTCAAATATCATAGAAGGGATCCCTTTTCCCCTAATCAGGTTCCCAGAATGGATGAAACTATTCATATCCTTTCGATTGTGAATATGCTCTCCGAGAACTTAGAGGAGGGATAGTAAGAATCTTTGAACCATTTTGACAGTTCGGTGGCTACTTCATTAGAAGTTCTAAATTTCACCAATACTTGTTTAACCCTAGAAGTCCTTACCTTTCTTTGGAGACCTCTGGGGATGGAGGAATTACTTTGGCCAGTCAATTGGTTAAGAAGTCACCATGTCAAGATAAGTCACTACTTCATTCATCAGCAAAATTCGAGGGTGGTCTCATGAGTAATTTGAATCAGCTAGAGGTAGTGGAGAATTCGCTGGTATCTAAAAACCCTATGGGAGGAGGAAGGGTTCCTCAGCTTACAGGCCCAACTGACGGTATATTGTTTGATAGTAGCATACGTTACCCCAGAAAGAAAATTTTATAGGTTCCATCTTAGGAACAAACCCTCGATGGATACATACCTTCTAGACAAGCTAAAGAGATGATTTCCGAGACAAAATCCAAGAAGATAAAATGTCCTAGGGTTAAGGAAAAATATCATGTCATAGTTCTGGGGAGTGCATCAGATTTGATGACATTATGGATACTGTCAATAGGGTCTTGGTTGGAAGGATTAGAGGTAGGAACTATTCCTCCTCTCACCTAAAGAAATGGACATAGGATATTTGGGGACATGTCTTGGACGTTCTTCCAGTGGTCTACACTATGATTAAAGGATGGTTTTCCTTAAAATTTAGTAAAGAGGAGCATGCGAGCGGGGTCCTCTTGTGCTACTGGAACACTGAAATGGAACCAGTTTTACCGAAGCATTGGTTTCCTTTGTTTGATCCTATGTAAGAGCAGTTGGGAGTAGGACCAATATGGGTTAGATTACTGGGTTTGCCCCTTAAAATATGGACAGAGGATGTTTTTCGCCACATATGGGAAGACCTTGAGAGGTATTTGGATCATGACAGATCCTATTTGGAGACCAAAACAATATCATTTACAAGGGTGTTGGTCCATCTCGATACGAGGAAGGGTTTGGTGGCTAATCTGGTCCTACACTACAGGGGTTATGTTCGTAACCAAATTTTGGATTATGAAGACATTCCATTCAAATGTTGTCATTGTCACATGGTTGGATATGTGTAAAAACAATGCCCATTAATTCATAAAGAAGTCAAGGGTGATGATGGGGATACGAAGGGCAAACAAACATTTTGGGGTTTGGAATTTCTAGAGAGTTGTACCCCGAGAAATTCCTCACAGCAAAGCCCGACATAGCTTAGAAGAGACAGACCTTCCAGAGGCACGATTTCAAAGCAACTTGAGACTCAGTAACACCTGTATGAGGAGGGGCTGAGATCGGGACATCCTACACCCTATTCTCATTTGGGTACTCCTACCTACACACCCCCTCATACTTGTAACATTTTATCTATGGTTTATGCTTATTTTCCCATGTCTTTTGTTTCTTTTTCTACTGGGGTTTATTTTTCATCACATCAATTGGGGGTCTTATCCTACCCATTATACACCATGCTTGGATGTTTCGGGGTTCCCATTCCATCCATATCTGCATCAAGTGGCGACACATCGGGTCATGATAAGGGCTATAGATATAACCTCCAAGCACTATCAAAATCCTCTAGCAGAACTATAATCAATTCTGGCCCTGGGAAGGGTTTAGGCCCCTTTTCCCCATCCAGGGTTCCGAAAATCCTCGTGGGTGTGAGTCCCACAGATCACAAGCCATTAGTAGGGCATGTCAAGATATTGTTATAGGGAGACAATTATCATTAGAAGGGGTACTTGGAGAAAGGAACACCCTGTTATTTGATCAACCATGAAGTAGCACTCCCACAATTGTCGAGGGTTAGCTAGCCCCTCAAAGAAGCTAGCTTTGAAGCATTTGATCATGTCCAACAACCTCGATATTGTCTTCCTACAGGAAACATTGGGTTCTAGTTTGGATGTTGAGCATAGTTTGGAAGGATTATGTAAGAATTGCAGGGGTCATTCAAGGGGGGTGGCTATTGGTATAAATTGTAGAATTGCAAAAATAATCAACATTTGGGGACATCACAATTTTGCTTTTGTAAATAATTTTTCCAAAGAATTTGGATTTCAATTCAGGATAGTCAATATATATGGTCAATGCCACGATAGAGAAATCCTCTGGAATGATCTTATGGACAAATATTTTATAAAATGTGATTATATGATAACGAAGGAGGATCTTAAATTCTCCATAGGAAGGGTTGAATTTTATGAAGAACATGCTCATTTGGACTCACTCTCGGATTAATTTTCCAATTTAATTCAATCCCACAATCTAATTGATATTGACATGGATAAGATCATACCAACGTGGAGAAATTGTTGGGTGGGGGGATATATGATTGTGAGAAGATTGGACTACTTCTTGATTCGAGGTTCCCTCTTGGAAAATTTCTCCCTTTTCAAACAATGGTAATATTGGGGGTTTTTTCTGATCATCACCCTATTTACATGGATCTGGCTGATCATATAAAAAAACCTAAAACCCCCTTTAAATTCAATGCGACTTGGTTAGAGGAGGAATTTAGAACATTGGTTATGTAGAATTGGTTTCTTGTGAATATAGGGAGGACCTATCGATTGCATCACAATTTAACGAAAACCTTAATAAAATTAATAGAAGACATTGGAGTGGCTGAAAGGAAAAATGTTGAGAGATTAGGAAACCCTGAAAAAGATTCAATCGAAATTAGAAAATATGGAGATGCCTAGTGGTGGGGGTTAAACATTAAAAATTAAAAGTTTAATTAATTATTATCAATTAATCGATTCATATTGTTAAATTAAAAATAGTAGAATAAAAATAAAAAATAAAGGATTAATACAGTAATAAAATTAATTAGTTAGAATCACTTAATATGTTAGAGGTAATTAATTACTTAATTAATATCATTAATTAATTAACTACCAAATTAGTTAATTAATTACGAAATTAATTAATATCTTTAATTAATTAATTAATTTAGTTAATCGATTAATTAATTGGTTACTTAATTGATAAATTAATATAGTAAATTAATTAATTAATTAATGTATTGTGATTCCACACATAGGAGATGGCTCTGCAATTAGATTCGTTGCGTCTGAAGCCCTCACGGAAGGAGGGTTAGGGTTGCATTTCACAGTGATTAATGGTGTAACCTGTTTGGGCGGTATCTCCTTGTGACCCGGTTTTCTACTTACTTAATAGGACTTCTAGGAGGATGATTTATTCCCATACCAACATGTAGCTAGGGTTTCAGTTATTGTAGGCAGTGGGCGGTCATTTCTGAGGTAGGAAGTTACAGGACCATTTCCATTTTCTATTTTTATTTTCACATGTGACAGGGTGGAAATTCGGTATGGAGGAAGAACTGGTGGATTACTCTAAAGATCCCACCAAAAATATCTCCATTTGAGTGACCCCTCTACATCAACACCTAGCGATGGAGATGGATGCGAAAATTGGATCTCCCAATATGGGAATTTTTACATCATTGTAAAATATCACAGAAGGGATCCCCTTTTCCCCTAATCAGGTTCCCAAAATGAATGAAACTATTCATATCCTTTCGATTGTGGTTATGCTCTCTGAGAACTTAGAGGAGGGATAGTCAGAATCTCTGAACCATTTTGACAGTTTGGTGGCTACTTCATTAGAAGTTCTAAATTTCACCAATACTTGTTTAACCCTAGAAGTCCTTACCTTTCTGTGGAGACCTCTGGGGATGGAGGAATTACTTTGGCCAGTCAGTTGGTTAAGAAGCCACCGTGTCAAGATAAGTCACTACTTCATTCATTAACAAAATTCGACGGTGGTCTCACTAGCAATTTGAATTAGCTGGAGGTAGTGGGGAATTTGCTGCTATCTCCAAATCCTAAGGGAGTAGGAAGGATTCCTCAGCTTACAGGACCAACCGATGGTATAGTGTCTGATAGTAGCATACGTTACCCCAGAAAGAAAATTTTAGAGGTTCCATCTCAGGAACAAACCCTCAATGGATACATACCTTCTAGACAAGATAAATAGATGATTTCCAGGACAAAATCCAAGACGATAAAATGTCCTAAGGTTAAGGAAAAATATCATGTCATAGTTTTGGGGAAGTGCATTAGATTTGATGAAATTATTGATACTGTCGATAGGGTCTTGGTTGGAAGGATTATGGGTAGGAACTATTCCTCCTCTCACCTAAAGAAATGGACACAGGATATTTGGGGACATGTCTTGGACGTTCTTCCAGTGGTCTGCACTATGATTAAAGGATGGTTTTCCTTAAAAGTTAGTAAAGAGGAGCACGTGAGTGGGGTCCTCTCATGCTACTAGAACACTGAAATGGCACCAGTTTTACTGAAGCATTGGTTTCCTCTGTTTGATCCTATGTAAGAGCAGTTGGGAGTAGGACCAATATGGGTTAGATTACTGGGTTTGCCCCTTAAAATATGGACGGAGGATGTTTTTCGCCACATATGGGAAGACCTTGAGAGGTATTTGGATCATGACAGATCCCATTTGGAGACCGAAACAATGTCATTTATGAGGGTGTTGGTCCATCTCAATACGAGGGAGGGTTTGGTGGCCAATCTAGTCCTACACTACAAGGGTTATGTTCGTAACCAAATTTTGGATTACGAAGACCTTCCATTCAAATTTCGTCATTGTCACATGGTTGGATATGTGTAAAAAAAATTCCCATTAATTCATAAAGAAGGTAAGGGTGATGATGGGGATACGAAAGGCAAACAAACATTTTGGGGTTTGGCATTTCGAGAGAGTTGTACCCCTAGAAATTCCTCGCAGAAAAGCCCGACATAGCTTAGAAGAGACAGACCTTCCAGAGGCACGATTTCAAAGAAACCTAATTCTCTGTAGCACCTGTATGAGGAGGGGCTGAGATCGGGACATACTACACCCTATTCTCATTTGGGTACTCCTACCTACACACCCCCTCATAATTGTAATAGTTTATCTATGGTTTATGCTTATTTTCCCATGCCTTTTGTTTCTTTTTCTACTAGGGTTTATTTTCATCACATCAATTGGGGGTCTTGTCCTACCCATTATACGCCATACTTGATGTTTCCAAGTTCCCATTCCATCCATATCTGCATCAAGTGGTGACACATCGGGGCATGATAAGGGCTATAGATATAACCTCCAATCACTATCAAAATCCTCTAGCAGAACTATAATCACTTCTGGCCCTGGGAATGGTTCAGTCCCCCTTTCCCCATCCAAGGTTCCGAAAATCCCTCGTGGGCGTGAGTCCCACATATGACAAGCCATTAGTAGGGCATGTCAAGATATTTCTATAGGGAGACAATTATCATTAGAAGGGGTACTTAGAGACAAGAACACCCCGTTATTTGATAAACCATGAAGTGGCTCTCCTACAACTGTCAAGGGTTAGATAGCCCCTCAAAGAAGCTAGCTCTAAAGCATTTGATCATGTCAAACAACCTCGATATTGTCTTCCTACAAGAAACATTGGGTTCTAGTTTGGATGTTGAGCATGGTTTGGAAGGATTTTGTAAGAATTGGTCATTTTTTGCTATAGATTGGAGGGTCATTCAAGGGGGGTGGCTATTGGTATAAATTGTAAAATTGTGAAAATAATCAACATTTGGAGACATCACAATTTTGTTTTTGTAAATAAGTTTTCCAAAGAATTTGGATTTCAATTCAGGATAGTCAATATATATGGTCAATGCCACCATAGATCAATCCTCTGGAATGATCTTATGGACAAATATTTTATAAAATGTGATTATATGATAACAGAGGGGGATCTTAAATTCTCCATAGGAAGGGTTGAATGTTAGGGGGAACATGCTCATTTGGACTCACTAATCATATTAATTTTCCAATTTACTTCAATCCCACAATCTGATTGATATTGACATGGATAAGATCATACCTACCTGGAGAGATTGTTGGGTGGGGCGAGATATGATTGCGAGACGATTGGACTACTTATTGATTCGAGGCTCCCTCTTGGAAAATTCCTCCCTTTCCAAACAATGGGTAATACTGGGGGTTTTGTCTGATCATCACCCTATTTACATGGAACTAGATGGTCATATAAAAAAACCTAAAACCCCCTTTAAATTAAATGTGACTTCGTTAGAGGAGGAATTTAGAACATTGGTTATGTAGAATTAGTGTCCTTGTGAATATAGGGAGGACCTATCAATTGCATCACAATTTAACGAAAACCTTAATAAAATTAACAGAAGACATTGGAGTGGCTGAAAGGAAAAATGTTGAGAGATTAGGAAACCTTGAAAAAGATTGAATCGAAATTAGAAAGTATGGAGATGCTTAGTGGTGGGGGTTAAAAATTAAAAATTAAAGGTTTAATTAATTAGTATCAATTAATCGATTTATATTGTTAAATTAAAAATAGTAGAATAATAATTAAAAATAAAGGATTAATACAGTAATAAAATTAATTAGTTAGAATCACTTAATATGTTAGAGGTAACTAATTACTTAATTAATATCATTAATTCATTAATTACCAAATTAGTTAATTAATTACAAAATTAATTAATATCATTAATTAACTAATTTATTAATAATTTAAATTAATTAATTACTTAATTTAGTTAATCAATTAATTAATTGGTTACTTAATTGATAAATTAATATAGTAAATTAATTAATTAATTAATGCATTGTGAATTCACACATAGGAGATGGCTCTGCAATTAGAGTCATTGCGTCTGAAGCCCTCTTAGAAGGAGGGTTAGGGTTTCATTTCACAGTGATTAACGATGTAACCTATTTGGGCGGTATCTCCTAGTGACCTCGGTTTGCTACTTACTATATAGGATTTTGAGGAGGATGCTATATTCCCGTACCAGCATGTAGCTACGGTTTCAGTTTTTGTAGGCAGTGGGCGGTCATTTCTGAGGTAGGAAGTTACACGACCATTTCCATTTTCTATTTTTATTTTCACATGTGATAGGTGGAAATTCGGTATGGACGAAGAACTGGTGGATTACTCTGAATACCCCACCAAAAATATCTCCATTTGAGTGACCCCTCTACATCAACACCTAGGGATGGAGATGGATGCGACAATTGGATCTCCCAATATGGGAATTTTTACATCATTGTCAAATATCACAGAAGGGATCCCTTTTCCCCTAATCAGGTTCCCAAAATCAATGAAGCTATTCATATCCTTTCGATTATGGTTATGCTCTCCAAGAACTTAGAGGAGGGATAGTCAGAATCTTTGCACCATTTTGACAGTTTGGTGGCTACTTCATTAGAAGTTATAAATTTCATCAATACTTGTTTAACCCTAGAAGTCCTTACCTTTCTGTGGAGACCTATGGGGATGGAGGAATTACTTTGGCCAGTCAGTTGGTTAAGACTAGCAATTTGAATCAGCTGGAGGTAGTGGGGAATTTGTTGGTATCTACAAACCCTAAGGGAGGAGGAAGGGTTCCTCAACTTACAGGCCCAAATGATGGTATAGTGTTTGATAGCAGCATACGTTACCCCAGAAAGAAAATTTTAGAGGTTCCATCTCGAGAAAAAACCCTCGATGGATACATACCTTCTTGAAAAGCTAAAGAGATGATTTCCAAGATAAAATCCAAGAAGATAAAATGTCCTAAGGTTAAGGAAAAATATAATGTCATAGTTCTAGGGGAGTGCATCAGATTTGATGAAAATTATGGATATTGTCGATAGGGTCTTGGTTGGAAGGGTTAGGGGTAGGAACTATTCCTCCTCTCACCTAAAGAAATGGACACGAGATATTTGGGGACATGTCTTAGACGTTCTTCCAGTGGTCTGCACTATGATTAAAGGATGGTTTTCCTTAAATTTAGTAAAGAGGAGCACGTGAGTGGGGTCCTCTTGTGCTACTGGAACACTGAAATGGAACCAGTTTTATTGAAGCATTGGTTTCCTCTGTTTGATCCCATGTAATTGCAGTTGAGAGTAGGACCAATATGGGTTAGATTACTAGGTTTGCCCCTTAAAATATGGATGGAAGGTGTTTTTCGCAACATATGGGAAGACCTTAAGAGGTATTTGGATCATGACAGATCCTATTTGGAGACCGAAACAATGTCATTTATGATGGTTTTGGTCCATCTCGATACGAGGGAGGGTTTGGTGGCCAATATAGTCCTACACTACAGGGGTTATATTCGTAACCAAATTTTGGATTACGAAGACATTCCACTCAAATGTCGTCATTGTCACATGGTTGGATATGTGTAAAAACAATGCCCATTAATTCATAAAGAAGTCAGGGCTGATTATGGGGATACGAAAGGAAAACAAACATTTTGGGGTTTGGCATTTCTAGAGAGTTGTACCACTAGAAATTCCTCACAGCAAAGCCTGACATAGCTTAGAAGAGAGACTTTCCAGAGGCACAATTTCAAGGCAACCTGAGACTCAATAACACCTGTATGAGGAGGGGCTGAGATCGGGACATCCTACACCCTATTCTCATTTGGGTACTCCTACCTACACACCCCCTCATACTTGTAACGTTTTATATATGGTTTATGCTTATTTTCCCATGTCTTTTGTTTCTTTTTCTACTAGGGTTTCTTTTTCATCACATCAATTGGGGGTCTTGTCCTACCCATTATACACCATACTTGGATGTTTCTGGGTTCCCATTCCATCCATATCTGCATCAAGTGGCGAAACATCGGGGCATGATAAGGGCCATAGGTATAACCTCCAATCACTATCAAATCCTCTAGCAGAACTATAATCACTTCTGGCTCTAGGAAGGGTTTACGCCCCCTTTCCCCATCCAGGGTTCCGAAAATCCCTCGTGAGTGTGAGTCCCACATATCACAATCCATTAGTAGGGCATGTCAATATATTGCTATAGGGAGACAATTACCATTAGAAGGGGTACTTAGAGATAGGAACACCCCATTATTTGATAAACGATGAAGTGGCTCTCCGATAACTGTCGAGGGTTAGCTATCCCCTCAAAGAAGCTAGCTCTAAGGCATTTGATCATGTCAAACAACCTCGATATTTTCTTCCTACAGGAAACATTGGGTTCTAGCTTGGATGTTGAGCATAGTTTGGAAGGATTTTGTAAGAATTGGTCATTTTTTGTTATAGATTGGAGGGGTCATTCAAGGGGGGTGGCTATTGGTATAAATTGTAGAATTGTGAAAATAATCAACATTTGGGGACATCCCAATTTTGTTTTTGTAAATAATTTTTGCAAAGAATTTGGATTTCAATTCAGGATAGTCAATATAGATGGTCAATGCCACAATAGTGCAATCCTCTGGAATGATCTTATGGACAAATATTTTGTAAAATGTGATTATCCGATAACAAAGGGGGATCTTAATTCTCCATAGGAATGGTTGAATTTTAGGGGGGACATGCTCATTTGGACTCACTGTCGGATCAATTTTCCAATTTACTTCAATCTCACAATCTAATTGATATTGACATGGATAAGATCATACCTACCTGGAGAAATTTTTGGGTGGGGGGGGATATGATTGCGAGAAGATTGGACTACTTCTTGATTCGAGATTCCCTCTTGGAAAATTTCTCCCTTTTCAAACAATGGGTAATATTGGGGGTTTTGTCTGATCATCACCCTATTTACTTGGAACTCACTGGTCATATAGAAAAACCTAAAACCCCCTTTAAATTCAACGTGACTCGGTTAGAGGAGGAATTTAGAGCATTGGTTATGCAGAATTGGTGTCCTTGTGAATATAGGGAGGACTTATCGATTGCATCACAATTTGACGAAAACCTTAATAAAATTAATAGAAGACATTGGAGTGGTTGAATGGAAAAATGTTGAGAGATTAGGAAACCCTGAAAAAGATTGAATCGAAATTAGAAAATATGGAGGTGCCTGGTGGTGGGGGTTATGTATCAAATGAATCAAAGTTTCGCATCGTTTAATTAGAAAAGGATAAAAGAATATTATGGGAACAAAAATAAGAGACTTGGAGGCTTAAAAGTAGGGAATTATGCCTGCAAGATGGGGATGATAATATAAAAAAAATCAACAATATGCAAAGGGAAGGAAAGACATTAACATGATATGGTCTCTCAAAGATGCAACTAGTGTCAAGGTTTCAAATTTTATGGATTTTGATAGGATAGGTCTTCAACACTTTCAATCTCTCTTCACTACTCTGAGGGAGGTGACTCTAGCGGAGATCATGAATATTTCTCAAGTCTTCCCTAGATTTGTTAGTGAGAAGGATAATGAGGACTTATCGCAGCTAGTATCATCTAGAAAACTAGAGGCAGTATTACACTGGTTTAAGAAGGATACAAGTATTGGGCCTGATGGGTGGCCCATTTAATGTTATCTTATTTTTTATGAATTACTCGAACCTGATTTGTTAAAGTTTGTAGAGGAATTTTGGATTATTGGGAAGATGTATGGAATATTCAATTACACATTCATTTCACTCATCCCTAAAGAATACAATTTGAATACATTTGATGACTACAAGCATATTTCACTATGTAATGTCATTTACAAGATCACAACAAAAATTATAGCCATATATCCCACCACATATCAAAGGAGAAATTTTCCTTCCTGGAGGACCATCAAATACATGAAGCTATTGGTGTCGCATAGGAGGGATTACATAACTTTAAAACTAAAAAATTGAAGGGATTGGTCCTTAAAATTGATCTTTCAAAAGATTTTTAGAAGGAAAGTTAGCTTTATATCATAATGATTCTTACTCATTTGGATTTTAACATAAATATTATTAATTGGGTAATGTGTTTTATCACCTTTTCATCCTTCGCAGTTCTGATCAATGGTGCTGCTTCGGATTTCTTTCATGCTGAGAGGGGACTTCGTCAAGGTTTTCCTCTTTCCCCTCTCGTATTTCTCTTGATCATGGAGGGTTTGAGCAGACTAGTAAATAATGTGAAAATAAGGGGTTTATTAAAGGGTGCACCTATGGCAAGAAATATCTTCCTTACACACTTAATGTTCATAGACGATGTCCTTATATTCCTTGACGCATCGCATAGACACTCAGTCGCATTTAAATAATCCTTACACTTATTCTAACAAGTGACTGGTATGATGCCAAATAATCTAACATCTACCCTCACAGTTATTGAATGTTATGAGGATGAGATAACCTTTGTCAATAGTTTGTTTCCCTTTTAAATCAAACCTCTTGTTGAAGGCATAAAATATCTCGATTTTCAGCTCAAACTAAACGACTATAAAAAAAGGTAATTGGATGTGGTTGGTGGCCAAAATTGAGAAAAGATTAAAAATTTGGGGTCACAAGTGGTTGTCCTATGCATGTATAGTGGTACTCATCAAATCGATCCTTCAAGCCATATCAGTTTTCTCGATGTTGTTATCTTGGATACCCAAAGGGCATTTTGAATATTATATAGAGGTTTTGTTGTGGTTTTCTATGGTGCACATCGAAAGAAGGATGAACCTTCTCCTAGGTCAGATGGGATAGAATTTCATTGCCCAAAAGTGGGATAGTTAGGGAATTAAATATTTATTTTGTTTCTCACAGGTGAGTTGGAGATTAATTGCAACTCAAAATCTCTACATAGAAGTTGTTTCTAGAAAATATATACACCCACTTTTAACTGAATATTGGATATGGCTTTAGAATAAGCATATACCCAACATCTCAATGAACTAGAAAGTGGTTCTAAATTTTTTCAACATCATTGATTCTGGTTTATCCCAGCATGTAGGTATTGGAAGTCGAGTCTATGTAGGGATTGATCCATGGTCTAGTTGCAGCAATGATCATTTTCTTCCCTCAAGTTTGGTAGCTTTTTTGGCTTCTCATAGGATCAAATTTTGGAATCAAATTGCGGATATGGAACATTCATCTATTTGGGGCCATCACAGGTTAACTTCCAGAGCATTGAATATACCTAAACAATGGCAACATGCTTGGGAATATTATACAAATGTGTTATCTACATCACATATTATATTATAAGATTGGGAGGATGAACTTTTGTGGGTACACTCAAAGCAGGGTACATACATGCCTAAAATTGGATACTTATATGTTATTTCCTCAAAGGAACCTAAAATGCACTCTTGGTAGTGGAAGCACTGTTAGAAACTGAAGAGACTAGGCAAAGACAGAATGTTATTATGGTGTATGCTGGAGAATAAAATACCCACTAGAGAAACGTAAAATAATGATCCTTCCATGGCCCATCCTGGTGTTATTTATGTAAGGTTGTTGAAGATTCAATAGATCACTTATTATTAAGCTATCAAACTACAAACCAGGTATGCAACATGGTTTACTAAGGACTCGCAATTAGAATTAGGTGGCAGGGTGAAAATGTATGTCAAGCATGGTAGAAATGGTGGAATTAGGCTTCTCCAAAAAAATTATGGAACGTCCCTTTGATTACTTGTTGGGGCATATGGATTGGGAATAATTAAATTACCCGAAGCTATTAGTGCACAAATCATAGCAATATACAATCTTCTACCCGATGAAGAGAAAAATAATATCCTCGTATCATCTACAAGGATATTATTGACCACTCAAGACCACAAGCCTACTTTGATGGAGTTGCACAACAAGGTATATGTGGAGGGGGGTTTGTTCTTCACCTTAATGACTCTCATCACTATGAACTAAAGGTTGGATTGGGACATGGAACAAACAATTTTGCAGAATTATTCAATCTTAAGTTACTCCTACTATTCTCTATTGAAAAGGAATGCCAACTACAGTTGTTTGGTAACTCAAAGGTAGTAGTTTATTGGTATAAACACCATTCTACATGTAACACACACACACACACAGAAGCATATTGGATGAGGTTATGATGTTAAAATCACATTTTGACTACATTACTTGTCAACATATTTACAGAAAAATGAGCACACTTTTCGAGTGAGTATCCAAAGAGGGTGCGAAACAAGCATATGGTACATGGCATGTGAGAGAGTAGAATGGACATTATTATTATCAATACTATCATCATCCATTTTCCGAGACAACACAATATATGAAATAACCACAATAACATCATATTTTTGTCTTTTTTGTTTATGACTTATCACTGTACTTGCATATGTCGATCGATAGTACATAGTCACTCAGATGGACTTATCATGTACATGATTTAGCTTATATTTCTTGAATATCCCATTTATATGTTTATTTCAATACATTTTACAAACTTTTTAATGATATTTGACACATCAAAAATCATATTTTGGTATGATATACAACGCATACAACATGTAATTTTCACTAAATATTAATGAAAATTACGATTTTCCTTGGGAAAAAAATTAATTAATGTATTGTAATAGTTAACTAATCCTAACTTAATTAGTATAAATTTAGAAGGGGGATGGAACAAACCTTAAATTTGTAGGAGCACGAGGAGCCAAATTCTACTCACCACAAGACCTCTATCTTGATTAAGGTTATTAGGATGTCTCAGAACCTCCAAAATCTCTCTAAATCCTATTTTAAAATAGTGATCTTCCTTAGCAATGATAGTATCATCATTTAGGAAGATGTGATACATAGTGTGAAAGGCATTCTCAACAAGAGAATATGTGTGAGATATTTTATTTCTAATGTTAGCACAGTGCACCTTAATTATTGTTTTGAATGATGTTCTAGTTTCACCTATGTAGATTTTTCCACAAGAGCAGTTGATCTTGTAGAGTCACTTTAATTGATTTTGATCAATGCTATAATTAGTTGATTTCATTGTTTGCCTTATTGTTTCAAATGGCCTAAATATTGAACCAATATTTCTTCTTATGAGAACTTTAGCTATTCTATAAGTCACACCGCGAATGTATGGAAGGTGTTCTCTTTTGTCGAAATGTTGAATAGTAGTAGATATTTGTAAGTTATTTACATTTTATTTAGCTTTTTTTATGGCCTTAGAGATGCCATTTCTTTTGTAACCAATATCCTTGAATAACTTACTGAGGTGGCACAACTCCTGCTCCAACTGATCTTCATCTGATATTCTCATATCTCTTAATGCCAAGGTATTTAAAACTTCAAATTATTGAGTTGGGTAATGATGGAAGTTTTCATGAATATAACTGAGAGTATGTGTATTTTTTCTGAAAACTTGATTTCCTAAGGTTCCATCATTACTTCTAGTAATTAGTACATCTCGGAAATGAATACAATTGATGTCCTCTAGTTACATAGTGAATTTTATGTCCTTTGATATACCATTAAGATGATCCAATAATTCATTAAGCTCCTATTTTCCATGCTACCAATTTACATTAGTATTACCAACATATTGTTTCCATCTTCCTAGTTCTAACAGGTAGGAGTTCATTTCTTTTTGTTCAAATTTTTCCATGTATAGATTTTTTACAATAGGATAAATGGGGGATCCCATTGCAACATTTGTTACATGCTCATAGGATTCTCCCTGGAGGCTAAAGAATGTTAAGTGGAGGCAAACTTTTTCAAGTTTCATAGTATCAGGGTTTGTTACTTCATAGAGAACTTGGATAGCATCCTATAATGGATTCTTGGTAAATAACAAAATAACATCAAAACTAGAGATTATGTCATCCTTGTCCAATTTTTCATCTTTGATGAGTTTGATAGAGTCATATGGTCGTTTATGAAGGAGTCAGTATGGCCAACCAAGGGGCTTACTTTATTGGATACATATTTGGCTAAACCATGAGTAGGGGAGATAATGGTATTAACAATAGGGCTTAGTGGAACATCATTTTTATGGATCTTAGGGAGACCATATATTTTTGGTGTTATTTCCGATATTAGAGGGTGATTATTTTTTATCTTTTCATCAATATTGGAGTCTTGGATTGCTTTCTTTACCTCTTTAAATACTTTTGATATAGGGTTTTTATCCAATCTGTTGTTGCTACCACAATTGAGTTGTTCTTTCATTTTATCAATGTAGCTATCCTTGTTAAGGATGACAGTGGCACCTCCCTTGTCATCTTTGAGTATTACAATGTTATTATTATTACTTAATTTGTTTAGAGCTAATATTTCATTTTTTGATAGGTTGATCTTTGGTGGTTTGGCCCTTTTGAGTATTAATGTAATACATTACTATCTTATGGATTCTTTTTCATCCTCATTCTCATCTATATTTCCTTTGTAAATTTAGTGTTCATTAACCAGGATCTTGGAAACCCTTTGATTTATACTCCCATTTGCTGATTTTGTGCCCAATGGATTTTCACTCTATCCAACCACTCTGTAAAACCCTTACCCTACCAAAGATCTAGCCACTGTGATTATTACATGACAAATTGTTGAAGTGACACTGGATAGTATACTCATAAAGAGATCCCTCTCTAGATTGGAAGGGTCAACCTCTGATCTCCAATATTGGTTCAATGTTACCTTAGAATTTCCTTCACAACTAGGAAACCTCTAAGTGATAATAGAACGAATCTTTTTTGGTTATTCTTATAAAAGCAAGGGATACAAATGTTAAAACAAGAGAATATGAAATATGGTAGAGAGAGTTGATGTAAAATAAATGAAACATTTACTCAAAACAAAAGGCCACAAGAAAATGTGAACAAAAAGGAAGTATTTAGCAGACAACATGAGGAGGAACAAGAAGAAGAAGAGGTATAGAGAGAAGAAAAATAAAAAGAGAAAGAGAAGAAAGAATAATATGATGAGGTGGAGTAGATAAAACTTCAAAATTCAAAGACTCCATACATATATGTTCATAAAAATGATCGAAACAGTGAATGTTTTGGTGATAAATATTTACGAGTTCAAACTAGAAGGATACTTATCGACTTACCATAGCATGCAAACTTTTCCTTTTTATCCAAAATAGAACCCAAGATTTTTTCACAAGCTAGAAAATATGAGCATTGGGTCAATGCCATGTGGCAAGAGCTAAATCAAAATGAGAAAAACGAAACATGGGAACTTGTTCCTAGACCAAAGGATAAGAATACAATTGGACCTAAGTGGGTCTTTGGGAACAAATTTAATGAGTATGGAAAGGTAGTGAGAAACAATGAAGATATAGTTTCCAAGGGATATGCACAAGAAGAAGGTGTTTATTTTGAACAAATGTTTACTCATGTTGTAAGATTAGAAGCCATTAGAATGTTCTTGACATTATCTTGTTTCAAAAATTTCAAGATGTATCAAATGGAGGTTAAGTCAACTTTCCCTAATGAAAACTTGGAAGACGAGGTGTATGTTGAACAACAAAAGATATTTTAGCAATCAAAAAAGGAATATTATGCATGCAAATTGAAGAAATCTCTTTATGGCCTTAAGGAAGCTCCCACAACATGGTACTCGAGACTTGATAAATATTTACAATAGTAAGGATTTGAGAAAGGAGTGGAATATAGCAATCTATATATCAAAATAGATAAAGAAAAAATACCAATCATTGTTTTTTATGTCGATGATATCATATCTGGAAATGATGTTGACACAACAAGCAAAAAATTTGCAGAATAAATGTAGAAATAATTTGAGATGTCTATGCAAGGATAATTGTCATTCTTCCTAGGATTTCAAGTTTTTCAATCATATAGGCATTTTCATCTCCAAAACCAAATATCTTAAGGAAATTCTAAAGAAATTTGGAATGCTAAATTGTGCTCTTGTTAGAACTCCAATGGTTACATGTTTCAAATTAAGAAAGTATGATGAATCACCAAATGAAAATAAAACTATGTACATATAAATGACTGGAAGCGTGTTGTATTTGACAACATCAAAACCTAATATCATGCAAGATGTAGGGTTGGTTGCAAGGTTTAAATATACACCAAAGGAGACTCATGTGAAAGTTGTGAAAATGATTTTCAGATATTTAAAAGGAACTATGGACTATGGCTTATGGTACTCAAGAGGTAAAGAGTTTACCTTAACAACATATACCAATGCAGATTGGGTTGGAAGTGTTGGATCATTTTTTCTAGGAAATTGTCTAATTTCATCATCGAGCAAGAAATAGGCTCTAACCTCTCTATCCACAATTGAAGCTGAGTACAATGTAGTAGTAGCATGTTGCACTTAGGTTCTTTAGATGAAGCAAACTCTAAAGGAAATAAAAATAAAGTGTGATCAACCAATATCAATTCTCTATGATAACACAAGTGCAATCAATATCTCAAAGAACCTTTTTATGCATTCAAATAAAAAACACATTCCAATCAAATATCATTTCCTAAGAGAATAGGTGGCTTATCATAATTTTAAGTTGGAATATATTGCTACTAAAGAGAAGATTGTAGACATATTTACCAAACCTCTTCCTCGAGAGATATTTAAATATCTAAGGTGGGAGTTGGGAGTAATATCTCTCTCATCTCATCAGTAAAAGAAATTATTGTAAAATGATTCTAGGCACATGCCCCCTAAGCTTCATTTCATTCAACCAAGAATACTATTGGTTGCTAATAAGCGAATGGAATGAAAGTTCATTTATGAGATCAAATGAAAGATTTGACTTGAAGTTTACAAGATTTAATCCAATACGCGATTTGGAAGGGGGTATTTTTCATTTTTTAACAATCTTGACACATGAAAATAACTATGCTCATGACACCTTGTTTCATTTTTTAATGAGATTGACACAAGAAAAGGAACTTTGGTCTGGGAACCTTATTTCATTTTTAAGGAGCTTGACACAAGACAAGGAACTCTACTCCGATGCTTTGATCATGACCTGTAGGAGGCCATGTCTTCCAAGAGGTTTTGATCAGATGGAAGAATAATTATCTGGAAAGGATACATATCATAGGGTACAAAGGAAATATTATGTGCCATTTCTCCCAATACATGTTGCACTACATCACCTACTAGATCATTAGTAGACCCAGGGATGGAACAAGATGCCACATAATTTACCTATCGTGGGGGAGATACCACTTGAATATAAGGACCATTTAGGGAAGTTGTTTGATTAGGAGTCAAATTAGGACCAACAAATGAAAGTTGTTCAATGGCCACGATTCTTCCTTCATGCGGGAAACACATCGCATGAAAGAGAGAAGATACAAGAGCTCCCATGTTGTAAACATAATCATCCCCAAGGAGTAAATTAAAATCCAAAGGGCCTTGGACTACCATCACATATTTATAGACAGTCTTTCCTCTGAAAGTAATATGCAACTAAAGAAGGATCCCTAATGGTTGACTGGTTTCTCTGTTAAAAGCCAACAAATTCTGGGTAACGAGCACAAGTTGCAGAGAACCTAAATATTTCCAAGTAGTTGAGTACATAATACTAACATATGTGCCTTCATATATAATTGTTCCTGGTACGGACATATTACAATCCTATACTGTGATCTAGAAGGGCACGTAAGGAGGAAGATGATATCTTGCCAGTCAACTCCAATTAAAGGAAGTGACCATACTACTTGGAGGGGGTGTTATGGGAATGGGAGAAAAACCCCTTTGTGTTATGGGAACAAGATAACTTCTCCCCTTTGTTTAAGGAATGGGAGTATTTACCCCATGTGCCATGGGAATGAGAGGGTTTTCCCCCTATTTCATTGGAACGGGAAGATTGTCCTCCAATTCATTGGAATCTAAAGAAACGAGACGAACCTGAGCGGTATGAAGTTCAAATTCTATGGGAAAGGTATGATCAACTAAAGGTGGAGTATATTCAACCATTTTCTCAACCAATGGTTTATCGGGAATGGACTCATGGGATTTATATTTAGAGAGAGTGGGATGACTGGCGACAAATTTTGATCAATCACTTCATCAACTAGTGGAGGATTGGAGAAAGCTTTCGATAACCAATTGGAAGACAAGGCTGAGAAGTTGTAAGTTTTTCCAACACTTTTGAGGCTTCATCCATATAAGGAAAAAGGTGAATTGGATTATTTCCTTCACATAACCTAGAGGGAAACTTGACTTTACCCTTTTTCCCATGGACCTTACTATCACTAGGTGATGGTTTATCACTAGAATGATCTCCAAAGGTTGATGACATGGGCTAATGTGAACCTATGGACCACACTTCTAATACATGTGGAATACCAGGGAAATATCTAAGAAATTGGCCACCCTTACATACCTTTTCAAGGGAAATTTATTTTTTGGGCCTGATAGGAAGGTTCCTTCATACTAGTTTCATGGGTAGCAATGGTTGCTTGGTTGTCCCCATGCTTATTTTGCTTCTTCTTCTTCATCTATTTCTTCTTCTTCTTAGCTTCCTGGGTACTAGAATCAATACTTTCACCGAGTGAGGAGAAAGAAAGGGATGAAGAAATAATAGGTGAAGAAGGAAAATGGTCAAGTTTAGGATCAAATTGAGTTTGATGTTGTACAGGTGGAGGAGAACTTGGTTGAGGAGAATTTTGGACATTCGGAATCATAGGGATCTGCTAAAGGCTCGAAATGACCATTCAACATTATAAGGAAAACACTCGATTGGGAACTTAAATCAGCTCCTTTTTCGTTTGGAATAGTGGTTTCAGTTGGTTCAAGTGGGTCCAGTTACCCTCTCTCTATATCTCTACTGGCATAAAGTATGTCTTTAACTCACCAACAAACAAAGAGAAATCAGATTAGCCTTCCTGTTGTGCACAGGCAGGGAAGAAAATCCTTAAGCTGATTTAAGACTCAGCCAAACCACAACTATGCTTTTGCCTCTTTTAGAAGAGGACTTCTAGAATGCAAGATCTAATCTAAATGCATATTTACTCTATAATGCAAGCAAATGGAAAAATATCCTAAGCTTATCTCAATTAGGAAGATGTAGATCTAACCCAACCAAGAGCAAGATATCAACATAATTGGGATTTTAACATGTCTTTCTTAGGATGAAAATGTAGCTACTGAAGTATTATTGTAGTAGCTACAACCACCCTCCACAATTTTTCCTACGCTTTGTTTTGGAGCCTCCATACTAAACTCCCAACACCTTATCTCGCATAGACCTAGGTACTTGTGCTTTCAAATAGTTTTATCTCTTTCTCTATAGCTTGTATTTTCTTACTAGCTTTTCTATCTAACCACAAGCTGACCTCTTCACTTGGTTGCAATCTGGTTCTAGGCTTGCCTTAGTAAGCTGTGCAATCGTCGAGGGAAACCAACCTTGCTCTTAGGAAATGCACAGTTCAAGACAATAGTGAGCTTCGGCTCTTGAATTGTGTAAACCCAGCTGGCAGGTTTCCTTCAACTAAGAAACGATGCAGATAATGAGAGGCAACTAGAGCCACTCAACCCAAGAATTGTGCAGAAGCATTCCCTCAACGGTTTCCTAATGCATGTTCCATTGATTTGCCTACTTCTCCCTGGAATTGAGCACTCTCCCCAAGCATGCATCGCATCCTTTCCCAAAAAAAAAATGAGAAAGAATCCCTAAAAAATAGGGATCTATTTTTATCAGTCGCAGTTACACTTGAGTTATTTTTGAAAACTACCATCATGTGTCACTTTTTCCTAAATTTTTTGCCTTCACATCATAAACCCTAAATAAGCCAAATCTATTTAATGGAAACTGCCAAAGCTCATTTGAACATTCAATCTTGGAGCTATGGTATTCCCTAGGAGATCTAGGATCCCTCAGCACAGTCATTGCAGCTTTTTGGGGTGAGTCTTGCTTTTCTAGTTTTTTACTTCTTTTTTTGTCACTTTTGTTTCCTTGGCTTGTGAGAGTGTTGTTTTACACATTTTATTGAACGGCCGCTAGCATTTTAATTTGTTTTAGCTTGTAGAAGTGTTGTTTTAATTTTTTCATTGTCTTTCCCAAGTGTTTCATGCATTACCCATGTTTTGCACTAATGGTCGTCATTGTGGTGACTTTCTCCATAAGCTTTATTTTTCTTTAGTTCAATCAATTCTTGCACTTGATTTGATTACATGCATCACCATTCACTCAGATATGCACCAACTATCACTTACACTTTCATATCTACTCATTTTCATGTTTCCCTTGGGTAGATCTAGGTTTCCTTGGCTTAGATCTAGCTCTTCCCAGCATGCACTGAGCATTTTTTGATCTTAAGGCTCTCCCTTGGCTCCAGGAATTGTGTAGAGGCTACCACGGCCTGGCTCCAACTGAGCACTGCATAGTTCTAGGAGCCAGTTTCGAAGCCTTGGCCATTAGATTTCACAATGTGTAGTCCCAACCAGCTCAAGCCAGACTCAACTATGCATTGCGTAGTCCCAGTCGGCATCACCCCCCCACGGGTAGCTAGGACTGCGCAATGCATAGATCCAGCTAGCAGTCAGTCACCTCTGAGAGCCAAAATTGCGCAATCCTTCCCAGCAGTTTCCTAGTTTGTTGCTTGGTCTGTTCTTGAAGTGCTTTTGATTTCAAGCTAACATTTGCATGCCATGAGTGTCCTCTTTGTCTACGGGTGAAACTGTTGTTGAGCATTTCTTCAATAGTACAGATAGCATGGCTTCCAAGAAAGTTGCATCAAAGGATACTGTCGATAGAAACACTGAGGATGTAGTTGAACAGGTGTCAGTGAACTTGCCAATCTATGAAGACACACAGTTGTTCATAGAGAAGGACATGAAGATAACATGGCAAGAAATCAAGGATATCTTTATAGGAAGATTCAAGGAATATCTAGAGGATTGGCAGGACTATGTCAACATCCACTAGTCAGGCTTATATAAGTTTGCATGAAAGTACCCTGCCTTCCCATGTGAAAACATCATTCACCGGTTTGTCTCACATACCTATCCTGAGATGATGAAATTGAGTAGTGCAAGCGAAACACGGCTTGCTACCTTCATGATGGAAAATTATCATCAGATGTATCACTTACCACAGTCAGTCAGCCACATTGATGCACTTTTCTATGCCACCCACAACAATGTGAACACTAGAGACATCATAATGCAATCGGTGAAAGAGCCATCAAATTTTAGATCAACGCCCAATCATGCTTACAAGACTAAGTCACTCAGAAATTCCTACCAACTCTTGATCATCTTTGCATGTTGATTGTACAGTCAAGAGAACATGGATACCTTTATGCAAAATTGGGTGGTTGTGTTGGACTAGTTGGAAAATGACGGAAGTCCATTCAACCGGTCGGATATGTTGGCTCTTCAAATGAAAGTGCAAGTGAATAATGCCCAGAAATCTGCCCAAGGATGAGTAAGTGAGATTCTATATGTCCGCATACATAATTGATGCAATTTGTGCCCAGTATCAGTCCCCTGGCATGGGTTGGACATGGACACCATCAGAGACTACCATGAATATTTATTGCAATTTTTTTTCCAAGTGCAGCTACCAAGGAGTCATGGCAAGGCAATCTAACCATTTCATCTTCGTGGTTTACAAGTTGATCTTTGGGCAATATTCACCTAGCATGTCCCAAGAAGTGATGGAGGAATTACTTAACATTGCAAATTGGTATGCCTTATGTGGTGGCACATTCATTAGGATTTTTGGCGAAGAGAAGCCTTTGCATGTGCTACCAAGGTTTTCCATGGATAAGTTGGTCATGCAAGAGGTTTCATATCACATATCCACAGGGTTATCAGCAGGGCTACATAGGAGGAAGAAGGCATGATGGCCTTCTCTAACTTTGTGGATTGGATTGTACAAGATCAAGAGTTTGAAGGATGCGGATGTCGAGGCCAAGGACTTAGAAAAGTTTGAGTTCGGCACCAGATACTACAATATGTATGATCCCCACTGTATTTATAAGAACCACTGTGAAAAGGTGTAGTATCCATGGATCCACAGAACATTTCATTTGGCAGAGGAAGATCCTTGGGGGTACTGTTATAACTCCTCCAAGCTCAATGAACTGATCAACATGTCTATATAATGGAAAGCTACTCTACAAGCAGCAACACTATAGGAAGAAACAAGAACAACAACAATAAGCAGCAAACTGGCATAGGACAAAGGCAAGAGGAAGATTGTCATGGACTCGGAGGTTGAGAAAAGCTACAAGTTCAAAGAAGATCCTCTCTTTGAGAAAGAAGCTTTGCTAGTGGAGGGAAGAGGCAACAATTCATAAAGAGAGCAGAGCAAAGGAAGAGAAAAAACAAAAGGTTGGAGCAAGTAGAAAGGAAGTTGTAGGAAATAAAGAACAAGTTGAAAAAAGAGCAGGAGATAAGAAGGAGAGAGAGGGAAGAGAAGTAGAAACAGGAACAAGAAGAAGGAAAAGGCGTGATTATAGAGAAAAATGCACCAATACAAGTTGAAGAGTTAGAACAACCAGCAGATGAAGAGGGTGAGCAGTTGCAGGACTAGAAACTTTCTCAGTAGATTGAGAAAATTCTTGAAGAAATGGACACAGAGTTGTCACAAGATCCACAGGACCAAGATATGGAACTCATGCCAAGAGAATCTGAGGTCGACCCGTAGTATCCACCAACTCCAGTATCAAAACGAATCCCAAGCGAGCAAGGAGAGGTTGTTCTCCTTGATGATGATCTGGTGATGGATGTGTACAATATATCCTTTGATGAGTTGTAGCAAAAGATTGTACAGGTGCAAAGAAATAATTTCCTAGATAATCACGCATCACCTACATTTATGAAGGAAAGGGTGAGAGTGTCAGAAGTTAGAAAGCATCCAGCTAACATGCCCGATGCCACTAAAACTTATGCAGAAGCCATGAGCTCAAATGTCAATTTATTATTAGTAGAGAATGATCAGATGGAAAAGGACTTGCAAGAAGCCAGGAAAAGGGTGGAATAATCTGTAAAATCCACTATGGCAGTGCTGCATAATTTTTTTCCAAACTCTTAAGGACATAGATGCTACTATTACAAATGTACAGGAATGGACAATGAGATACAAGGGAGCCCCACTTTACTTGCATAAGATAATGAAGCCGTAGGCAGAGCTAGACAAATCACGAATCCGAATGTTGGTCTGGAACTATGAGAATCTCTCTCTGCTCATCAGTAGCACTGAGGCTTCCTATGCATGGTTGTTCAAGAGTCTGGATGTCATGGTGAGGACACACATGACCCCTTCAATATGTTCCCTCACCCAATCCATTGCAAAGAGCTAAGTCTGGCTGGAGGTCGACAAATACTTGGAGCAGTAAATGTGAGAGGCCACCAGTGATGACTTGCAGCTAAGCACAGAAAACATACAGAAGTACATTGAAGGTCCCACCGTACTCAGGACAATATTGTGCATGCTTTAAGATGAGTTGGACAAAGGTTCCATGACCATATACCCATATTCCATGGAGGCAAGAGTTTTTTTCCAGAAAGACATCACCAAATAGTATGGCGACACCATAGCGCAGTATAAAGCTTGGTATCAATTCATCACCGAGGATAGTCAAGAGGATGTTGCCGAGTTGGTATTTCCCCAATCTTCTGAGTTATAGTTTCTGTCTTGTTAAGGTGACTCTAGCCTATTTTGTCCCACATGGGTATATGTGGAAAATGTATATTATTTGTAAATATGTTGTAAGTGAAATTCCAAATGTCATTAGTGGAATGTGAACAACCAATATGTAATGTAAAGAGTTATTTGTAAAGGATTTGAAGGGTCATGAGGGTAATCAAAGAGTTAAAGTGGAATTTCAAGGGTCACCCCACCCTTTGTTATAAATAGAACCTCGTAACTCATAGAATAGGATTTTGGGAACCAATATTTTAAATAGGCTTAGGCTTAAAGAAGGCTTGGGAGTATTTTGATGAGCCTTGGCTTCTCCATAGTGTAGAGAGAGCACACTTCTTTGGAGGAGCAGGCGATCTTAACTGTAATGTTCCACTATTGGGGCTAGTAGCTTTCAATGGTGTATGTATGGATGGAACTTTAACTTAATAATATAACTGAGCCGACATGTTTTCATGCATACATTGTTATTGTAGTTCAACAATTCTGGTTACTTTAGAAGTGTATGTTAGTTAATTTACACATTTTCTTATGAACTATTTTGTATGCAAATTTATGAATATTGTTGAAAACATGTTGTTGGATTAACCCATCACTTTGGTTTATGGACTATTTTGCTTCCATCTTGTGATGTCATTTCGCTCATCTGTTCCTTTTAGGTTGCGTACTATTACAGGCTTCTAAGGGACACACTTCCTTTTCCACTCTATGTGTTAGAACCCCCATGCATCTCACTTGACTCGATGCAAGATCACACACTTGCTTCCTGTGGAGCGATAAAAAGGTGTCTTTTTAACTCCTAATTACCTTCACATTAATTATCAACCCAGGGACGACTTTTTATTTCAAGAGTGTACTCAGTCTAAGGCGGCTATTTACTCAAGAGTAATGTTTTGCAGTATAGCGCTTAAAATCCAAAAGTAAATGAAAGATGGAAATAAAATCTAACAATAACATAAACTCAAATTCTCTGAAATCCAACTATTCACTCAGCAAAAAAACAATTGAGGATACAGTAGCAATAACTCATTCCTCTAGAGATTGATGCAATTGAAATCAAACTGGAACAAGACAATCAATCTGGGAACGAGGAAGCAATAACCAATGTTCTCTACAATTGACAGTCCTGCTTTAAAGCAATTAAAAGGAAATAGAAATTGAACTAAAGCTGCCATTGAAAGTAAACTAGGAAAACTCTTTTAAAAGCAAACTATTGCAATTAATCAACATAAATGAACAACAAAGTAAATGGGTAGCAAACTGTAATTAAAGGAATCTGAACAACAAACTCTAATTAATGGAAATCAACAACAAAATACCTTGAAGCCTAAATCATTCATTCGGAAAAATAAGCAATGTATCAGTCAAGGGTCCAGTAACAATAACTCATCCCTTTGGAAACTAATGTAACCAAAAGTAATCAAGGAACAAATCATCAGCCTGAGGACTAGACAACAAATGCCAATGCCCACTACAGGTTCGGACCGTTCTTCTCACCAAAGCAAAGATAATGTGAATAACAGGAAATGGAACAACAGATTAAATATGAATGTACAACAATCCAAATCAAGCACGCAACACACTTATCATTAAAAGGGACAGTAATCCGAGCTTCGATACAATATGCATGAATCACAGTTATAAAGTAACAGCAATTGTAACGGAACAGCAATCCCGAATAACCAACAGTCGCCATTTAAGAATACATCATACAGTTGTACCGATTTAGGAACATACAGCGCGGTTAATCTGTAATCGAATGACAATCTATAAGGAACAACAATGTTGTATCAATTATCAAAAGGAACAGCAATGCGATACAAAGTTAAAATGATAACATAGCATTCCTGTTGCATATAACGATAGTATCCAATCAAGTATATCTAATAGCGCTGATATGTAAAACAGTAAAGTGCATCAGATTACTGAACAGAGTAAAAGAAAGAGATCAAACCACACATGAAGCATAAAGATATAATACAGCAGCAGCGTACTCCACCATAGGTTGGGCCCTTAACCGCCAGCAGATGCTGCTGGGTTACTTCAGGATCAAAGATGGAATGGAAACTAGATTTATATTAAAATATCAAGCAGAGTTACAGTGGATTACAACAAGAAGTCTCTCAATCTCTCATCCATTATCCATTCTCTCTGCCATCCTCAATTCTGAATCTCTAATTCATCCTCAATTCCATCATTCAAATCCATCTCCCTCTCTGATCTCTGTTTTCATTTAAATAGAGAGAGATCAGAGAGAAGTTACAACAGAGATAATTACAACATGATTTCCATTACAAAATTAGATTGTTTCCAACCAATTCATCAACAAGAAGATATATTTCCATCCATCTTTCAACAAGAGCAAGGCGAATTTGGCTTTTGCAGCTGAGATTTGGAAAATGGCCACACAGCGAATCTGAGAAAATCATGCTCAAAGAACCCTAAGTTTCTCTCAGTACAAGCCAAATTTGAGCAAACTATTCTTGAAAGAGTTAACTCGATCTGTTCTGGACAAAACCCATGTTCCAGATTTTCCAAATTCTTTTTCATTTGCCCAGAATCCCAACCGCAAAACTGTCACTTCTTATTCCAGTGAATTGTTGGGTTGGCACTTTTAATGATCAAATCTTCAATCTGGAAATTATCTTGGAGGCTAAAATTGGTGAATAATGTTACAACCAATTTATTAAAACTATCACTGATAAAATCATGCATAATCATCAATTTATTAGAAATAAAGGAGAATAAATAATATTTTTACATAAGAGCATAAATCATCATAAAATGGATTTATATAATAAATTATGACAAATGAAGTGATGAAGAATGGTAGAAATTGGTGGAATAAGTGTTCACAAGTGATAATAATAATGGCATATTAACGACCCAACATACCCCCACACTCAATATGTTGCATGTCCTCATGCAACGAAAACTAAATATATTGCATGTCCTCATGCAACCCAAAGACAAAAACCCATGCGTTAACCAAGCAATAAAAAATATGTTCATCTCAGCTCATGAAATGGATAGAACAAATGAATTCTTCCTTAATTAATGAATATTCACTTTTAGTAATCTTGATGAATGCATAACAATTTTTACATTGACATTCAACTATATGTATATATGAAGTTGCAACAAAATATGATATAAGTAACAGCAAACTTCATTAACCATTTTCTCAAAAACTACAAACCAGCTTTTGTTGAAATTTGGCAAATAAATTTATAATATATGAATGCCTTTATGATCCAAAAATCAGACTGTTTTGATGCACGGATCATGAGATATAAACAAAATGGTTGTAGGTGAGAGTGCATGATTTCCAAAATTTTATGAACCAATTTATCTTGAAATTGTCTGGGTTTGTATTAATGATACGTCTGTGTTTTCCAAAAATCACAAGAATTGAGTTCATAGCTTTAAAAATATTATTGAAATCAATTTCTACACTGAAATTGTATGCTTTAAATGAGAAAGAAAATAGAAAACATCTATCATGCGTAGCAATTCCTCCCCCTCTTTGAAAAATTAGCATGCCCTCATATGATGCTAGAAAACAAATAGAGGTGGTTGCTACTATCTGTTGAAGTCTATGCTTGGTGTAAAACAACATGGAATAAGGGAGGTGTTGAGAATGAATAAGAATAGCAATGGATGATAAAGAATATGAATGACATGGTCATAAGAAAGAAATGAATGAAAGAAACACTCCCCCAAACTGAAAGATGATATGCCGCTGAAAAAGGGGAAGTGGTAAAGATGTGGAATGAAGGATGATAAATAATGTTCAAAATGGATTTCATTAAATTCTCCTAAATTCGTAATAAATCAGAAAATTATGCTATTTTACCTCAAGTTTTACCTCCAAAAAGAAAAATGTGGAATGACATATATGTACTAGAATTTGTTGAAACTGATGTAGTCAGAGTTGGCACTGAAAGTGATGCAAAAGGTGGAATCTAGGTAAGCACATCATGTCTGAAGAATTGTTCACGTTTACGAGTTGCTCGAGCATCTTCTGTTAGTTGCAATAGTGTGGTCATGCTGTGAATAGAATTGTCCCCATACTTATTGTCCTCCTGTAAACAAAGCACTATTTTGCATACAATGTTCTTAAGTCCATAGTGTTAGCTTTGAATAGAAATAGATAAGATGCATGCAAAAATTTCAGTCATAAAAACTTTTGTCAAATCAACAAGTTATGGCAGGGTGTAGTAATCATAGCGCATGCAATCCCATAATGCATACATTCCCCTCTCCAATTGAAAAAGGGATTTCATGACCATAAAGCCTATGAAAGGTGTTATGCTGATGGCAAGGCAAGGGAATGAACAATACAGCAGTAGAGTACACATATCAATGATAGGATGGCGAGAGTTATGGTTATAATGAGAGAAGAGTGTGTAAAGATAGTTATGAATAAGAGATAGGACGCTTTGAATTGATGATAAGTCATGAAAAAGTGAAAAAGAACAACAATATATCAAAAAGATGCTTTACTGATAGTATGCTAGCTGAAAATGATGCGATTGATCATAAAGCAATTTCTCATGCATAAAGGTTCAAAACAGGGAAAAAGTTAAGGAAATAACTTCTCTGATAAAAAGAAAAAATAAGAAAAGGGTATTATAATAATAATTGACGATAAGATATAACTTCAATACCATAAGCAGAGCCGTTGCTGCCAGCAGGCGTCCATAGCCTCGGCAGGGTTGCTTTTTAACCCATATGAGCCAGGATCCTCAATTTATAAATGGAGAGTTACAGTGTTGTTTTACAGAAGAGATCAGTGTGCTAGTGTGGTAACCAGATAACCACACTGCCATTCACTGGGATGTAGCAAAAGTGATCAGGTTGGCTCATGATGAGACCTCCTGTTCCAAGGATAATTTGGCTATCCAATGGATCATAACCCTGGTGTGGTGGCCATAATGGGAATGTCACTTTCTTACAACCTTATGAACATGGTAGGTTGGCTCGTAATGAGACCCCCTATCCTCCATCTATGAACAAAATTTTGTTGTTATTACACATTTTTATGATAAAAAGAGGGAGGCTCAGTACTCCTTAAGAGCAGGGATGGTGGAAGAAGTTGAACATGTCAATAGAAAAAAAAAATATACCCATAATCTCATTTATTACAGACAGAGAAGATTATAACCAGGGAGGATGGAACCAGCATGGTATTAAGATGATCAATTAGTATCATGTACAACAGAAAACAATGCAGTAAAGTAATATATAAATAATTGTGTCCCTTTTGAAAAGAATCTATCATCAAGGAGTTGTCCTGTTAAAGATCATAACGTGAATGATATTAACTCGCTTCAAAAGAATCCATAATTCTTGTCCTCATAAAAGTAGTGTACTTCATGCCATAAAATGGAATCAGTAAAATGTGGTTGAGATGAATTAGGAATAATCCCACAAGAGGAAGGAAGGGTTGCTCTCGAAAATAATCCCAAAGTGTTGCTCTTTTGAATGAACAGAAAAAACACTCAAAAAGTGGTGTTCCTTGTAGGGAACAACAAAGGAAATGCACACAAAAAAGCAAAAATACACACACAAAAAAAGTGTGAAAATGCAAATGTCGTTCCTTTGGAAAAATGAACAGCAAAAACTAAAAGTGTCGTTCCTTTGGAAAAGGAACAGCAAAAACGCAAGTGCCGTTCCTTTGGAAAAGGAATAGCAAAAATGAAAATTGTCGTTCCTTTAGAAAAGGAACAGCAAAAATGAAAAGTGCAGAAGTGTTGTTCCATTCGGAAAGGAACAACAAATCGTGAAAGTGCAGAAGTGTTGTTCCATTTGGAAAGGAACAGCAAAACGTAAAAGTGCAAAAGTGTTGTTCCATTCGAAAAGGAATAGCAAAAAGTGAAAGTGCAGAAGTGTTGTTCCATTTGGAAAGGAACAGAAAAACGTAAAAGTGCAAAAGTGTGAAAGTGCAGAAGTGTTGTTCCATTTGGAAAGGAACAGCAAAACGTGAAAAAGGAACAGCAAAATGAATCGTGGAAAAGGAACGGAAACATGAACCGTGGAAAAAGAACAACAAAATGAACGGTGAAAAAGAAACAACAAAATAAACTGCTGCCCCAAAAGGTGTTGTTCTTTGGAAAAGGAACAGCAAAACGTAAATGTTGTCCTTTTGGAAAAGGAACAACAGAAACAAAAGTGCACACAAATGTTGTCTCTTCAAAAAAAGGAATAGCAAAAATGCACAAGCATAAAATGCAAGCATGCAAAGAATGAATTCGTTGTTCACTGTATTGATGCTGAGGATGAGTTACACTTTGAATGAAGCAACACCTGAAACACAAAATATAAGAGAAATTATAAAAGAAACAACATTTTATTTAAAAACAATATTTAAATAAATTAGGTTACAATAGCTATGATATTATGTAAAAAAATGATCTTTTTGAAAAATGTTTTGGCAGCAAAGACATGACATGAATCTTCAAATGGAAATCAATTCTTCATTTCTTCTATTATGAATCCGTTGGGTAATGATTTGGGTGAAATTCCTTTGTTTCATTTAAAATTTCTTTGAAGAATCACTCGTCCATAAATTGACATTCTTTTTCTCCTAGGACCTGCAAAAAAACGAGTGTCTACCCGCATTAAAACATTAAATCATGGAGAAAGAGGGTGCACGAATCCCCTAATCCAAGCATTATGCAAAAAACTAACAAGTAGTTACTCTGTAGAACAAATCCATGGAGAAAATAACAAAGTAAAATTTATTTGTCACTTGCGGGAGAGCAGTGGTCGACCATACTAACCAGCAATGTTTTAATCACAACTTCTTTGTTTTTTGTCCAAATTGAGTGATTCCAAAGCTAAATGAGAGCTAATTCAAAGATGTATCTCCAATAGAAACAGGTTTTAAAAATTCAATGATATGATATTTAAATTTTAGTTAGAACAACCTGCATAACAAGTCATTTTCAATTACCCAGCTTAGACCAACAGTTGATACTTCAAGCATAAATTTTTCGTTTGATGTCAGATTCGAATGATTCAAATTGGAAATAAAAGTAGAATCAGTTATTTATCTCCAATAGAAAGAGGTTTTGAGCACAAGAATAATTGATAGGTCAAATACTATAAGGAACAGCCGAAAAGACATAGTTTTAAGGGTGCTGATTTACGATAGACAGTCAGTATTTTGATCATAAATTCCCCATAAGATATAGAAAATGAGTGATTCAATTGAATTGTAAACTATATTCATAGGAGAATCTACCATAGAAACAGATTTTAAAAATTCATTCATTTAGTCCTCCAAAAACTGACTGTCCCAACTCTGTTCCTAAGCTGCCCACTAAACACCCTGTCAATGTTTTGGTTCGAACTTTTTCGTTTCAAATCCAAATTGAGTGATTTAAATTGAGTTGGAAAGTAGAAATCAAGCGCTACTTAGAATATAAATAGGTTTTTAAAATATTTCCATTTGGTCCCTCAAAACATGACTGTCCCGACTGTTTTTCTAGAAAGTTCATCAAGCCCGCAAGCCAAAAAAATGGTATTCAAGCATTTTTTCAAATTGGTGATAAAAGTGAAAATGAGTGTTTATAGAACTTATTATTTCTATTATGATTCATCTACATACACAAATAAATTAAAAAAATTATCACCAATGTTGGTTTGCATAGCATGTTGCAACAAGGTCGGTTGGTTGATAGTTTTTCAGTGGAGACTCGCACTGTATACCTGATATGTTTTATGTAATCAAAGACTGCTGAAAAGCTTGGAGGAAAGACTGTATGCTCTGTGTTTAATGGTTTCAAGAAGTGAATTTGGAATTCATGTGCTGCAACATGACTCAATAAGTTTTGGTAAAACCTAAATGCACTAAATTGTGAAAACCTGCTAATCCATGGCTCCCGCGGTGTCTACAATCTCCGGTTTGTATGAGGGTTGCAGGAACCCTGAAATATATGTGACGGCTTCGATCTCAGCCCCCTCCTTTTCTTTTTCCGCGGCGGAAGAAAACGTGGCCAAATCTTCCAGGCAGAACTGGAACGAAAAAACGACAGTGAAACAGAGAGAGCACGAATCCATGGTGGAGCTCTACAACGGCTTCCGTCGTGTGGCAGATCTCCGGCGGGTCTTGGAATTTCTGGGGAGTCTGAAGAGAAATATGGATCTGCTAGGGTTAGAACCCATAACGGGTTCAGAGCTAAGGGCGACAAGGAGCGAAACGATTTTAGACGGAGACGAGGCCCTGAATGAACATGTTTTCTGGGTTCTAACGAGCACACTCAGCCCTACATTCACAGCTGAAGCAGGTTTTGGGCTTAGAACTCAAGTTGGGGGCGGAATTTTGTCAGAAATCGGCCTGATATATACAAGATCTTCCAGCCTAGTGATAGTCTGGCACACCCCTCTACAGTCGCTTCATGCATGCAAAGACGAAGGGTTGCATGGGGCAGACCCGCTTATGTACACATTTGCATGGCCCGATCCCTGTAGATCCAGGCCGGATCTCTCAAATATGAGCAAGATGCAAGTCCTCCAGGAGCTCAGGCAGCTGATCGGTGGTTATATGCATCGATCCAACAGAGGGTTGGCAGATCGCGACAGGCAAAAGGTAGAATGCCTCAATAGAAGCTCAGATCTGGAAGACCGCCAACAGCCAGATCACAAGGCAACCAACAACGTCGCCGTCTCAGGTAGAGCAGGAACTCAGCTAAAGTACAGACATCAGGTAACAAAAACTCATTTTCAGATTTTCATTAAAACCCCAGAGACGAAATCTTCTTTAGTATGGGTACATGCAGAAAGTACTGTGTTGCAGCTGAAGCAGCAAATCTGTGCATTGACTGGATACCCTAGCCAGATCCAACACTTAGTCAATGGCAGATGGTCTCTCCAAGACAACAGAACCATGGGAAGCTATGGGATCAGCCCAGGAGAAACCATTCTCTTGAATCTCAGACTGAGAGGAGGAGCCCCTCCTCAGGGTCAGACAAGCAGCTCAGGGGGAGACAAAAACTCCTCAGGAGGGGACAAGGGGAAAAAGACAGCATCTCAGCAGCAACCCAAAGGAGGTTCCTCCTATAAAAACATTCTTCAGGGTAACAAAGATACAGGGTCCTCTCCAGATCAAGGCAGGTACACTCCTAGGCCATACATAGTAGACCAGTTAGGGCAAACCCCAGCCCTAAACTTTGACTCTACAGGGCTTGATGTTTTCGTTAAGTCTTATGAAACGCAGGCCCTAATCTGCCGTTTTAACAGTTTCTAGCCAAAACCAATGGATCTATTCCATTGGATTTTCACCACTTGGACCATGGAATGTGATATACATTTATGCTCCAAGGGATTTTTTATAGTTAGATTCGCATCCTCGGAAGTCAGAGAAAAAATCATCAGAGATGGGCCTTGGTTCTGGGGAACATCAGGGTTGTTCATGACCCAATAGTTCCCAGATTTCGATCCAAACAACATGACTGTATCCAAAGTGTCGGTTTGGGTCCGCCTATACAACCTTCCCCTTCACTTTTGGAGTGAACGAATTTTGGAAGGAATTGGGAACAACATAGGGAAATATATCAAAACAGATCTGGAGAGGATTGATGAAAGGGTATACACTTTTGCATGCATATGCGTAGAAGTAGATCTAAGCAAAGGGCTGCCAGACAACATAAGGCTAATCTACAAACAACAAAACTGGCTACAAGCACTAGACTATGAAAATACTGCTTTCAGATGCATGCTCTGCAGGCAGACAGGACACCTGCAAAGTACATGCCCGGAAGCCAAAAAAGCAAATAGTAAAAAGAAGCAGAAAGGGAAGCAGAGGAAAGGATGGAAATTTCCCCCCCCTAACTCAGATGATGAAGAATCAGAAGCAGAAGAGGATGACACCCCCACAGAGAATGAAGAGGTATCCCAAGAAATGGAGACTCAGAAGGAAACTACATCAGAAAACAAGATCACAAAGCTCCACCAAAATCAGGCAGAGAAGACAAGCGAGGATCAAAGCATGGGAGGGATCAAACGGCATCACCACTCAGATACTTCAGACTCAGACAAGGAAACAGCCCCACAGAAAGCAGAAACACAGTTAGTCATAGCTTCGATCGAGCCCACTCAAGGAGAGTGGCGCAAGGTCGAAAAGAAAAAGGGGAGAAAAACTTGAAGTGTGAGTTTTTACTCACTGCCGAAATTCAGTTTTTTGCCTCTTTCTTCTCTCTCCTCTCTTCTCTTTTCTTATTCTTTTTTATGCACGTTAGCCTTCTAACGTTGCGTGGGGTGCGAATGCACTCGAGCCCATATCGGCAGCTTATGGAAATGCTTCAATGCATCTGCTAGTGTAACTTTTCATTTTTTAAATAAAAGGTTACCGTTTTTTTCCTTAGAAAAAATAGCATGTTGCAACAAAAGAAACAACTAGTTTTACAAAAATAAAAAAATGTGTTTGTTTTATTTCTTTATTTATTTTATTTTCTCCACTATCCTACTCTTGTTTGAGAATCGAATATCTTTATGTATAAGAGTATTTCCAGTGGAACCATTTTAGAATTAAGGCTTTACGTATGCACATACCCAAATTTGAAAAATGCATGTTGATAAAAATTAGCGTATGAGAAGCCAACTTCCCTTGAAAAGATGGTATCAAAAATTGTTGAAGTATGGAGTGATGATGCAAACACGTGATGGAGTGCAACCAATCTTCAATATATCCGTTACTTTCTTGATTTCCCATCATACCATGAAGTTCTTGAGCTTTTAAAATGGTTTGTTGGTGTAACCTAAAAGAAACCTCATTTTCTTCCATAGCTTCTACAATTTTTGAATTTGAAACATTCTGAATCTCATTGTAAGTTTTCTCTAATGGCACATGTGAGATAGAATGAATGGGAAGGTTGGGTAAATTTGGTAGTCCAACACTGTAAGCATGTTGTACTGGTTTATACGTAAAGCAGGAAATAAAATGTAGAAATGTTGGGCAGTTTCTTACCATAATAGAAGATGTTCTTCATGTGTTCCTTCGAAGCTCCTTCTTCCAATGTTCCTGTCAATTAGTTAGTGAAATGGGTGGTGCTTACATCACCACTTGAGTGAAATCATGTGATTCATTTTTCAAAATTTCTATTTTTTCCCTAGTCATTCACACAAAAATTCAAACATCTATTTCTACCCAACAAAAATTAACAAATCTGCCGGAAAGCGAGTGGGGGAGCAGAGCTGTTACATGCTCTGTACGCAGGTTCTTACCTTCCATTTTTAATACCCAATTCTCTCCTAGCAGGCACTCATCAGATTCACAGTACTCTTTAGAAATGGCTACACTCTCCCCGGCAACGGTGCCAAAATGTGGAGCGATAAAAAGGTGTCTTTTTAACTCCTAATTACCTTCACATTAATTATCAACCCAGGGACGACTTTTTATTTCAAGAGTGCACTCAGTCTAAGGCGGCTATTTACTCAAGAGTAATGTTATGCAGTATAGCGCTTAAAATCCAAAAGTAAATGAAAGCTGGTAATAAAATCTAACAATAACATAAACTCAAATGCTCTGAAATCCAACTATTCACTCAGCAAACATCAGTTGAGGATACAGTAGAAATAGTTCATTCCTCTAGAGATTGATGCAATTGAAATCAAACTGGAACAAGACAATCAATCTGGGAACGAGGAAGCAATAACCAATGTTCTCTACAGTTGACAGTCCTGCTTTAAAGAAATTAAAAGGAAATAGAAATTGAACTAAAGCTTCCATTGAAAGTAAACTAGGAAAACTCTTTTAAAAGCAAACTATTGCAATTAATCAACAGAAATGAACAACAAAGTAAATGGGTAGCAAACTGTAATTAAAGGAATCTGAACAACAAACTCTAATTAATGGAAATCAACAACAAAATACCTTGAAGCCTAAATCATTCATTCAGAAAAATAAGCAATGTATCAGTCAAGGGTCCAGTAACAATAACTCATCCCTTTAGAAACTGATGTAACCAAAAGTAATCAAGGAATAGATCATCAGCCTCGGGACTAGACAACAAATGCCAATGCCCACTACAGTTTCAGACCGTTCTTCACACCAAAGCAAAGATAATGCGAATAACAGGAAATGGAACAACAAATTAAATATGAATGTACAACAATCCAAATCAAGCACGCAACACACTTATCATTTAAAGGGACAGTAATCCGAGCTTCAATACAATATGCATGAATCATAGTTATAAAGTAACAACAATTGTAACGGAACAACAATCCCGAATAAACAACAATCACAATTTAAGAATACATCATACAGTTGTACTGATTTAGGAACATACAACATGGTTAATCTGTAATCGAATGACAATCTGTAAGGAACAACAATGTTATATCAATTATCAAAAGGAACAACAATGTGATACAAAGTTAAAATGATAACATAGCATTCATGTTGCAGATAACGATAGTATCCAATCAAGTATATCTAATAGCGCTGATATGTAAAACAGTAAAGTGCGTCAGATTACTAAACAGAGTAAAAGGAAGAGATCAAACCACACATGAAGCATAAAGATATAATACAGCAGTAGTGTACTCCACCAGAGGCTAGGCCCTTAGCCGCCAGTGGATGCTGCTGGGTTACTTCAGGATCAAAGATGGAATGGAAACTAGATTTATATTAAAATATAAAGCATAGTTACAGTGGATTGCAACAAGAAGTCTCTCAATCTCTCATCCATTATCCATTCTCTCTGCCATCCTCAATTCTGAATCTCTAATTCATCCTCAATTCCATCATTCGAATCCATCCCCCTCTCTGATCTCTGTTTTCATTTAAATAGAGAGAGATAAGAGAGAAGTTACAATAGAGATAATTACAACATGATTTCCATTACAAAATTAGATTTTTTCCAACCAATTCATCAACAAGAAGATATATTTCCATCCATCTTTCAACAAGAGCAAGGCGAATTTGGCTTTTGCAGCTAAGATTTGGAAAACGGCCACACAGCGAATCTGCGAAAATCATGCTCAAAGAACCCTGCGTTTCTCTCAGTACAAGCCAAATTTTGGCAAACCGTTCTTCAATTAAGTTAACTCGATCCGTTCTGGACAAAACCCATGTTCCAGATTTTCCAGATTCTTCTTCATTTGCCCAGAATCCCAACCACAAAACTGTCACTTCTTATTCTAGCGAATTGTTGAGTTGGGACTTTTAACGATCAAATCTTCAATCTGGAAATTATCTTGGAGGCTAAAAATGGTGAATAATGTTACAACCAATTTATTAAAACTATCATTGAAAAAATCATGTATAATCATCAATTTATTAGAAATAAAGGAGAATAAATAATATTTTTACATAAGAGCATAAATCATCATAAAATGGATTTATATAATAAATTATGACAAATGACGTGATGAAGAATGGTATAAATTGGTGGAATAAGTGTTCACAAGTGATAATAATAATGGCATATTAATGACCCAACACTTCCGACCAAAGTAATCATACTTACATCTACACGCTACCATGGTCAAGGCACTACATTACCACCCACTGTTGGGACTCCTACTCCAAACGGTCTGAGGTCTAGTTGGGACTTCTTACTGGGGGGATCCCCTTGAATGTTGGCGGGTCCAACACCTTCAACATTTATGGTGCTAGGAGGGCTAGATGACAAGCTAAGTCCTCAAATTATTTTTTGACTCTATGCACATCATTCATGACTTACATCACAATCTCAACCCCAACTTGTTTTTCTCATGCTCACGATTTCGAGGTGTCGGAGGATTTCATCAATGACTTTTCACGAATTAAAAATGATAGTGAAGGCAAAATAGCCTTGTTAATACATGAAGTTTCGTTTTTAGGTTTTTGTGACAGGAATGAAGTCCCCTTTGATGACATTGCATGTGGGTTTTTCACTTACACATTCGAAAGGAGCATTAAGAAATGGCGTCTCACATTGAGCACATCCTCTATTCACTCTTTCAATCACATGATCAAAGAGTTAGGTCATTATTTATTTCGTTTTGACCATAAAGCACTTAATCACAAAATCTTAGAATTACACAAAACACTTGATGAATTTGTTGCACAATTTTGGCAACACTTCCATAATATCGCTTTTCAATTCCCGAAAGTTGAATTTGACAAGAAATTTATGAGAGAAAGGTTTCAGTATCTTCTTCACATCTCTAATAGTCCACATGAGTTAGAATGATTCAAACCCCTCTCAGCATACCTCAATGTTAGAGATCCCAAATCTAAGATGGAAAAGGTCATTGTCACAAGTAACTCTTCGTCCTCTTCTCATCGAACAACTCTAGCACCCCAGGATGAGGTGGGAGAAGTTGTGAACCAACCTGCTGAAATGTCGCCTCCTCCCACCCCACTTGCTCGAGATTTCTGTGAGGATTTATACCATGACCCTGATGGTTGTTACGTGATCTCATTTTCTCAACCTTTTTCCCTTGGTTCCTTTGATCCTCCGGATTTTGGTGTCTTGTGTTCATTCGTTTTGGATTTCACATGTGATATTCACAAGGATCAAGTTGTCGATGGAGTTGGTGTTGAGAAGCCAACCTACGTTATCATTTTTTATGAGTATGTGTGGGAATATGAAGAAGAACTTGCATTGAAAGATGACCTCCTTCTATTCGCACCTCATCTACTCTATTCTGACATTTTTTTTTATTCTGCCACGTCTGATTGTTCTTGTGAAATTTTATCCCTGGATGTCTCTACTTCCAATCATTTACAGAACAGATGGGATGTCAGTCCTTCATTTGATTGTGGAGAGGAAAAATATTTCTTTTCTAATTCACTTGATCTCTCATCTTTCATTTCTAGAAATTGAGAGGGTGAAAAAAATTGTTTCTCATCAACCCCTATGTATGATTCGTCTGATCATCAGGATGTCGATGTACATCTCCAACTTTCTGATCATGGTTGTCATGATCTTCTTACTCATTCATTTGATCATGATTTTGATTCACTTATTGTTGATCGTTCTAAGTCACCGGCCTTCGATGATCTATCTACTGATGAAGTGGAATCCACTCAAGTTATCGAGGCACTTCATCCATAGCTGATGGTTATGTCAGATTCTAGTAGCCTTGAGGTCAATTCTAATTCTGATCAGAAATCCTTTGAATCACCCCAAGCTCCTCATCATTCTCTTGTTCACATTGAAAATCAATCTAGTTTACAAAATTCACATCCTCCAGTAGAATCACATGATCCTATCCCTCATGCATTGGAGAAGTCATACATAGCAAGCCATGTTGCAAAAAAGAAATTCTTCTTTCTACATGTTTTCTCATTTGTCAAGGTCGAAAGTGTGTACATGCTTATCGTCTGCACGGATATTGATACAACACCATGATACGTTTGCAAAGTGCCTTTCATGTGCTTTTAACATTTTCTTTTCTATGGACACATTCAAACTTCGAATGTGTTGGTTTTCATTTCTTTATCTTTCTTGTTAACCAGGCCATCATTTACATCGCCCAACCAATGCGTCAATGGCTACATTGGAAATATCACTTCACATGTGTACGCCCATGCATTGTTTAGATTAGGAGTAGGAGTAGTGTTTTCTTTCCTGTTTTCTTTTTCTTTCTTATTTTTCTTTTGCTTTCTTGGTTTTGCTTCATGTTACTTCTTTCCTTTGCTTGTTTTTTATACACCCATAGGATTACTTTCCCTATGAAACCATGTTTGGATTCTTGAGACAAGAAGGGTGAAATACAAGAGGACTTGTACAACTATAAACATTTGGTTATATGTCTATTCCCTCTCCTTATGAAGATCTTGTGTTTCTTTAATCTATGATATCCTGATGGAAAATTTTATCACTGGTCTGGAAAGAGTTAGGTTGTGTCAACCTTCAACCCAGTGTAACTATTTCAAACTAACTTTTGACTGGAAGTAAGCCCTTCAAATATGAGAGGTCTCTCTCAATATACTTAAAAATTTGACTATGATAAGCTCAAAAATATAAATGGCTAACTCCGTGTTTCGTGTGATTTTGCAGGTGAAAGAATGTGATGACAACGACCATTGGACATGGAGTCAATTAAAGAAAATCAATTACAAACAACATTGTTTTGTAGAAGCTGAGGCATTTTTTGGTTTACCAATGTGAATATGGACATTTACAGTAATCACAGCAAAATTGAAGGAATTTGGAGCAATATAACATTGAATTCCAAGTAATCAAAAAGCTATGAAAAATGATAATAATATAGGAGCACGATAGGATGAATCTCAGGTTAAAACAGAGTATTGTTGCAAACTGTATTTCTATTAATTGATAAATATAAAAAATGTGGTCTTCTCACATCATCGATCCCCCTTTTCTGAAAGTCAAGAAAACACACATCTATAGAGTGAGATCTCCTTTACAAAATCTACCACCTGGGCTAGATTCGATCAACAGCTAAGATATATAATCCTATTTGATTAATAAAACATTAAGCCTTCATAGAGATTTTCTATTTTAATGGAGTTTGAATACAAATAGGAGTAACTTTCATAGAACCTATCTAACTATTACAATAATTTGAGAAAACTAATTGAAGTGTTGGCACTGTATTTGTGAAAATTCATAACATCTAACCCGTGAAATCTTGTTGTGATGTTTGTTGATTAAAATGTGTTGAAAGTGTCTCATTGTCCTCTGTTTCTTGGTGTCCCAACTTTCACTGAATTATGTTTGATGACAGTTCTGTTGGATATACATTGAAAATATCCTCGTTATCCTCTGAGCGGAGGCAAAAATAGACGTTTTAATGCTCGTTGACATGGGCATGCTGATATCGTAGTTGCAATACAGGAGAGGGCCTTTTTCCATGTTTCATGGTGTTTACTAATTGTCTAGACGTGAAACTTTAATACAATATGTCACATAAATTATTGCGTCTGAAAGGGTGGTTCGTCGTATCACTATCAGAAAGCAGAGGAGGGGCCTTTAACACTGATTTACAGTAATTTCCCAATGTTCCATACATGACAGTTTATAGAATGCACCACATAAAATATCACACCCAAGAGGGTTCTCACACATTTCAATCACAATCGGCGGGAGAAGGACTTATTGCAATGGGCGAGAAAGACTTTATCACAATTAGGAAGCAGAGGAAATATCACAATTGACGAGGATGAGGAAGGACTTACAATATGATAATCAACAGGGAACTTTGCGATATGTGATATCAACAGAGAAATTTGCGATATTCGATATTGGTAGAGGAGGGACTTTTGATTTGCGCTATCCCTGATTGCGATATCGCAATTGGGTGGGAGAGGAATTATCGTGATCGGTATGGAGGACTTTATCGCAATCAGCAGGTGGAGTGGTAACATGACTTGGATATGGTAATCAGCATGGAACTTTGTGATATGTGATATCACAATCGGAAAATAAAAAGGGATATGGGTAGATATGTATCACAAAAAGGAAAATGGTCCGATAGCGATATGTTTTACGAGTCTCAGCCCTTTAAAAAGGATTATGGCATGATTTCTTAGTTTTAAATGGGTTAATGCAGCTAGAGTTGTAAATGGGTTAATGCGGCTAGAGTTGGGATATGGGTTAATGCAGCTAGAATTGGGATATTAATTATGAATGGAAATGGCTAGAGTTTTAAAAACAAAGGATGAAATGGGATGGGTTTTAGAGACTATGGAAATTTCTCCAAAACAATTTAAATTGTACATGTTCTTCCTCCTTTAATGTCCAAATGTAAGCACAGCAACCTCTTTTAGAAAGCAACAAATAGATGCAAAGAGCGGTGGTAAAAAACCTATAATCAAATAACTAATCAAACTAAAAATTATTTCTAGGGGTTATCATGGATAACAATGGCTCCACTGGGTATGTTGTGCCCCTGTGGTGAAAGAAAGAACTAGCAGACCAGTTTCCTGACAACTGGGTTGATCCCAATTTGAAGACTACATTCAAACCCACTTCAACAAACTGAAAAGGAAACTACAAATCAAAAAACCAACTACTACTGTTGCAATATGATATCAAACTTGTGTACAAACTAAAACTAACAACTGTAAAATGTTTCCTAAAGTTGAAGGAAATGATTGCCCAACAATCGTATTTATGTACCAATAACCCTATTCTAATATTTGAAAATCCACCTCCTTAATTCAAGAAATATGAAACCTCCAATATAACCATTCAAAGAGTTGATTCAACGTCTAGGCTTCTTAATTGTGCTTGAACAAAATTAGTAGTGAATCATCTATTGGCAACTCAGAATAAAAACCGAATCCATCACCTGATCTTGTAAATGAAAGAAACTCCACCTTCACTGACGGCTAGAATAAACTTACCAAACGATCTTGATAATCATGAAAAATCACCTTTTGATGAGTAAAACCATGAGGGATGAACTCATTCATAATTGATGGCTTCCATTGTCCTAAGTCTTCAATTCCAAGAACATCATCAAATAGAAAGGAAACTATAGATTTGTCTTCCCTTCTATGTAAATCAACAAAACCATCCATGCATCCTTGAACATCATCAAACATGACATCCATATTGTGTATCAAAACTACTCCTTTCTTATCAAGGTAATCAGATATAACCTTTGGTAGTTTTTCTTGACGAATGTCATCTTGAGTTTGAAGACTCACAACTCCTATACAAACAACTTTGTGCATTTCATCCATGGCATTTGATGATCCTCAAATAGAATACATAAAACCTGTATATTCAGTTCTTCATGTAACTTAGGTTTACCTAAACGTGAACTTTCATGTACTATAACCAGTACAACATCATTATTATTTTCAACGAAAAAAGGTTCTTGTCTAGATAGACAACTTTCATCACATGTTACCTCATTGTTCAGAATTTTCATGCATTCATTTTCAAAAACCCGATCTTGAGGAGTTTCTTCTTGACATAAAATCTCATAAAAGGAATAGGTTGAAAAACAATTTGAATGATTTGGCTCATACCTCTGACTACATATAGATTGACAAGGCTACAAATCCTGATGGATTTCATGTAATATGACTTGACTATCAAATTTTTGATCCATTTCATCTTCAACTAAAGAAGATACATCTTCTTGTTGGAAAACTTCTTGATCATCATGACAACTAGCTTGAGAAGAAAATTCATAAAGTGCCTCTAACATCTCCTCATCATCCATACATTCTACATCATCATCAATATTTTTGAGATATTGAATGAAACGTTTCCAAAAATTACAACAGTCTTGAAACAATGGTGATGAAGGATGAGACTTCCCATAATGTCCAAAAAATATTCTATGAAAATATTTAAGAGAACACAAGCTTCCTGATGGCAACCCTTCATACCATACTCTAGCTTTGTCTTCTAGAGTAGCCATAAACATCTTCATGAGACAATCCTCAGGAAACTCAACCCTTAGTCTACATATATGTATATGGAATTTAACCAAATGTAGACCAACATCATCTTTCTTTTCATCTTTAAATATGGGAAGATGGGTTGACCAATCAACACAAGGCATAGCATTTGGAAAACCATAGAAGTGATACCGATCCATAGGAGCTTACTTGATATTTATTCTTGCAGTAGAACTCATCTTGGAACTTCTTCAAGCAGTGGAGTCACCATGAAGCTTTGATCTTCTGTATCTTTTGAGATTGGAGTTGCCAGGGTAATATCACAACCTTCAGAAATCTCTGATTTCATGTTACCCTCAGGAATTAGAATGAATAAATTCAAAGAAAATACGGGAAATGGAGCTTTTCAGATCCCAACAGATGCACCAAAATGTTATCATTGGGCTGGAAAGGGTTGGTTTGTGTCAACCTTCAACCCAGTGTAACTATTTCAAACCAACTTTTGACCAGAAGTTAGCCCTTCCAATCTGAGAGGGATCTCTCAATATACTTAAAAATTTGACTATGATAATTTCAAAAATACAAATGGCTAACTCTGTGTTTCGTGTGATTTTGTAGGTGAAAGAGTGTGAGGAAAGCCACCATTGGGCATGGAGTAAATTAAAGAAAATCAATTATGAAAAACATTGTTTTGTGGAAGTTGAGGCATTTTTTGGCTTACTAATGTGAATATGGACATTTACAGTAATCATAGCAAAATTGAAGGACGTTGGATCAATATAACATTGAATTCCAAGTAATCAAATAAGCTATGAAAATTGGTAATAATATAGGAGCATGATAGGATGGAACTCAAACCAAAGATGAATCTCAGGTTAAAACATAGTATTACGCAAACTATATTTTATTAACTGAGAAATATAAAAAATGTGGTATTCTCACATCATCGATCCCCCTTTTCTGAAAGTCAAGAAAACACACATATATAGAGTGAGATCTCCTTTACAAAATATACCACCTGGGCTAGATTCGATCAACAACTAAGAGATTTAATCCTATTTGATTAATAAAACATTGAGCCTTCATAGGGATTTTCTATTTTAACAGAGTTTGAATACAAATAGGAGTCACTTACACAGAACCTATCTAACTATTACAATAAGTTAAGAAAACTGCTTGAAGTGTCGGTATTGTATTTGTGGAAATTCAGAACATCTAGCCCTTCGAATCATGTTGTGTTGTTTTCTGATTAAAACATGTTGAAAGTGTCTTGTTGTCCTTTGTTTTTCATTGTCCCACCTTTCACTTCATTTTGTATGACAAATGGTGGTGCTGGATATACGTTGAAAATACCCTCACTATCCTCTTGTTAGAAAATTTATATATTACAGAGAAATGGAACACATAAAATATTGCAGAAATATAAACACAGAACATGCATAAAACAAGAGAGAAAAAGATATACATGGTTCACCCAGTTTGGGCTACGTCCACGGAGAAACAGCCAGTCCTTCCTTTTATAATATCTAGTAAAATGAAGAGATATAACCTACAACAGATCCGTTGTAATTCCCTCTTCACTCTCAATCTCCTCTACTCAAAATACAGATCTACATAGACCAATACAATTCCCTCATATATAGCGAGGGGTTGCCTTCTAGGGCAAAAAACCCTAAATTAAACATAACTTCTACCATCAGATCTCTGCCTAATGAACAACCTAGATTGACTACGAAATTACAACATTTTACAAGGAAATTTTACATCTATTTTTAGCTTCAGGGGTGCTACCCCCAATCCCCCACCTGGGGGGGCTCCCAAAGATCGCAACCACCCCCCTGGACCCCCCTTGCAGCGTACATTTTACGGGCGATGTTTCCGCCACATTATGAACTGGGGTCCAATGTGGTGATACCTCTAAATAAAGAAGATAATCAAGCTCCAAACCCAACAATCTCCCAGTTGGAGACTAATTATAGCAACTCCATCGTTGCTTCATTTGCTGGACAATGACTCCACTTTGGACCTGGTTGTTTCTCATCTTCTTCATCATACTTGAAGACCAATTGAAACTGAGCAAAATATCAATTTCTCCCTGGTTACAAATTTTGTTAACATATCTGCAGGATTCTGGCTAGTGTGTATCTTTTCTAGCTTCAATTGTCCATCTTCCAATGCTGACCATATGAAATGGTACTTGAGCTATATATGTTTAGTCTTGGAATGAAATTTAGAGTTCTTTGCAAGATGTATGGGACTCTGGCTGTCACTGTATAACGTTCCCAACTCCTGCTTCTTACCCAATTCATCCAGAAACCTTTGTAACCAAATCATTTCTGTACTAGCCTCTATAGCAACAACATACTTTGCTTTCGTTGTTGAGAGTGCAAAAACACTTTTCAGTTTTGAAACCCAACTGACAGTTGTTCCACCTACAGTAAACACATACCCTGTGGTTCTCCTCTTGTTACCTCTATCACCCGCCATATCTGCATCAACATATCCCTGTAGGGAAATGTTTGAACCACCAAAGCATAATGCTTGATTTGTGGTACCTCTCAAATACCTAAGAATCCACTTCACTGCCATCCAATGTTGTTTTCCTAGACTATTCATGTACCTGCTTACAACTCCCATTGCATGTGAAATATCAGGCCTTATGCAAACCATTGCATACATTAAGCTTCCAACTGTTGATGCATATGGAACTTTAGACATATAATCCATTTCTTCCTGAGTCTTGGGACACATTTCCTTACTTAGGTTGAAATGGCTAGCCAAAGGTATACTAACTAGTTTTTCATTCTGCATATTAAACCTTTTCAACACCTTTTGTATGTACTCACTCTGAGACAATGTTAATTTGTGATTCTTCCTGTCTCTAGTTATTCTCATACTAAGGATTTGTTTTGCAGCACCCAAATCCTTCATTGGAAATGAGTTAGCCAAATTTCTTTTGAGAAAATTTAATTCCTACACGTTAGAACCTGCAACAAGCATGTCATCTACATACAATAACAATATAATATAGCTGTCATCATTTTTCCTCTTGAGATAACCACAATGATGAGATTGACATCTAGTATAACCTTGTTCAAACATAAAAATGTCAAATTTTAGATACCATTGCCTTGGAGCCTGTTTAAACAATACAAGCTCTTCTTCAACCTGCACACTAGTTTCTCCTTCCCTTTTACCTCATATCCTTGTGGCTGCTACATTTATATCTCTTCCTCCAAATCCCCATAGACAAAGGTTGTCTTTACATCTAACTGCTCAAGATGAAAATCCTCAGCTGCTACTAGACTTAAAATAGTTCTGATTGAAGTCGTTTTAAAAACAGGAGAAAATATCTCATCAAAGCCTATACCCTTTTCCAGTGCAAACCCCTTCTCCACAAGTCTAGCTTTATACCCTTTTCTACCTCCATATTCTTCCTTCAACCTTTAAATCCATTTATTCTGCATTGTTGTTTTACCTGCTGACAACCTGAGTAAGTCCTGAGTCTGGTTATGTGCTAAGGGGTCCATCTCTTCTTTCATGGCTTGCTCCCACTTCTTCCTAGTTTCTACCTGCACTGCTTCTTCATAACATTCTGGTTCACCAAAATCAGTCAACAATACATAATATAATGAAGGAGCGTAGCGTTCAAGGGGTCTACTTATCCTGGTAGATCTTCTAATACCACTTTCAGGTGTTTGAGGTGCTTTTTGTTATTATGATTGTAACTGTTGTTGTTCTAGCTGTTGATCAATATCATTTTCAGGCACCTTCACTTTTTTTGTGATCTCATCAATTATTCTGTATTCTCTATTTTCTTTTTCATGTTTCTTTTCCTACATCTGATCCTTATACAAAACCTTTTCATTGAATATGACATCTCTTCTCCTAATGATTTTTTGTTTTTCATAATCATAAAAGTGATAACCAAAATCATTAACACCATATCCAATAAAGGTACATTTCTTTGATTTTTCCTCAAGCTTTTTTCTATTTTGTTTATTAATGTGGACAAAGGCTTCGCAACCAAAAGTCTTTAAAAATGAGTATTTTACCTTTTTACCTATCCATACCTCCTCTAGAATACCACCATCCAAGGAACTTGAAGGCCCTTTGTTTATTAGATAAACAACAGTATCTACAGCATCTGCCCAAAATTTAAAGGAAGTCCTGCATGCAATCTCATGCGCCTTGCACGCTCCATGATTGTCCTGTTCATCATTTCTGACACACCATTTTCTTGTGGTGTTATTGGAATTGTCTTCTCTCTATTAATTCCATTCTCTGAATAGTACCTATCAAACTCTTTGCTGCAATATTCACCTCCATTGTCTGATCTGAGACACTTCAACCTTTTTCCTATCTCATCTTCAACCAAAGCTTTCCATTTCTTGAAAGTATCAAATACATCAGATTTATTTCAAATACAATAAATCCAGGTTTTTCTAGTTGCATCATCAATAAAAGTAACATCATAATGAGAGCCACCAAGAGATGATACCTAAGCGGGTACCCATACATCTGTATGCACAAGCTCTAATTTTTCACTCTTCTTTTCTTTCCCAACTCTAAGGGATCTGACTCTCTTCTGTTTTCCATAAACACAATTCTCACAGAATTTTAAATCAACATGCTTCAAACCTAGCAACAAATTTCTGAAGTGAAGAACCTACATTTCCTTCTCACTCATGTGCCCAAGCCTATGATGCCACAATGCCGTATCTTCTCTTGTATAGGTTAAATAATTAACAGAATTAGAAATACCATTGCATAAATACAATGTGCCAACCTTTTCTCCTTTTGCTATTACCAGGGCTCCTTTAGTGACCTTCCAGGTTTTATCTATAAAAATAGTCACACAACCTTCACCTCCCAACTGCCCTATTGAAATTAAATTTTTCTTCAGATCTGGAACATGACTTACCTCCTTCAATAACCATTGATTTCCATTTCTCTATTTTATGAAAATTGTACCCATTCCAATGATTTTACAGGGTTTATCATCACCCAATTGAGCTTGTCCAAAATCTCCTTGAACATAATAATTAAAATGTTTCCTATCAGGTATGGCATGGAATGAAGCCCCAGAATCTACTACCCAGGCATCAATAATATTTTCTAATGAAAGAATCAAATAATATTGCAACACATCACCTGTCACATTCGCTTCATGATTGTTTTCTTGTTGCACTTCTCCTCCTTTTCCCTTCCAAGACTTTCAGTGTTTCTTTAGGTGTCCTTTCTTCCCACATTTCTAGCACACTATCCCCAATCTGGACTTGGATCTACCTTTCCTTGACTTACTGTGATATCCTAGGCTCTTTCCTCTTTCCATTTTTCTTCCCCTAGTCTATGCAGTCAAAGCATTACCTAATGTCTCACGGGAAATTTTCCATCACATTTCCTCACTAAGGATTGCACCGACAACATCATCACACTTTAAAGTACTATATCCAGAGACAAAGTTACTAATGGCCATAACTAAACCATTCCAACTTTCTGGCAATGAGCATAGAAATAACAGAGCCCTAACTTCATCATCAAAAGTTACCCCTACAGAACTTAACTAACTTGTAACTGTATTAAATTCATTTAAATGATCAGCAACAGATCCACCTTTTGACATCTTCATATTAAATAAACACTTCATAAGAAATACCTTATTTGAGGCTGAAGGTTTTTCATATAGTTTTTCCAATGCCAACAGTAAACCCTCTGTTGTCGTTTCCTTTGAAATATCAAAGGCTACCGACGCTGCTAGGCACAGTCGTATTGTTCCACGTGCCTTTTTGTCAAGAATATCCCATTTTGTGTCTGTCATACTCATCAGCCTCTTTGTCTTTCTGCTAATCTTCCATTTGCATCTTCCATAGCTGGTAGTTTTGATCGTTAAATGTTTTGACCCTAAACCTACCATATTTTTCCATTGCTCCCACTCAAACCAGGAACCCTTCTCTCCTGCGAGTTGTTCGGCCAAATAGACCTTCGGCTCTAATAATAGTTGTTAGAAAATTATATATTAGAGAGCAATGGAACACTTAAAATATTGCAGAAATATAAACATTGAACATGCATAAAACAAGAGAGACACAGAAATACTTAGTTCACCCAGTTTGGGCTATGTCCATGGAGAAACTGTCAGTCCTTCCTTTTGTATTATCAAGCAAAATGAAGTGATACAACCTACAGTAGATCCACAATAATTCCCTCTTTTCTCTCAATCTCTTCTCTTTTCCTCACTTAGAATACAAATCTACATAGACGCAATACAATTCCTTGATATATAGCGAGGGGTTGCCCTCTATGGCAAAAAACCCTAAATTAAACATAACTTCTACCGTCAGATCTCCGCCTAATTAACGTCCTAGATTGACTACTAAATTACAACATTTTACAAGGTAATTTTACATATATTTTTAGCTTCGAGGGCGTTTCCCCCAATCCCTCACCGGGGGGGATCCCAAAGATCACAGCCACCCCCCCAGACCCCCCTTGTAGCATACATTTTACAGGCGGTGTTGCGGCCACATTACGAACTGGGGTCCAATGTGGCGATACCTCTAAATAAATAAGATAATCAGGCTCTACACCCAACACCTCTAAGCGGAGGTGAAATGGACGCTTTAATGCTCATTGACATGGGCCTGCTAATATCATAATCACAATACATGAGAGGGCCTTTTGCCATGTTTCATGGTGTTTACCTTCTATCCGAACGTGATACTTTAATACAATATGTCACATAAATTATCGCATCCGGGAGGGTGGTTCATCGTATCACTATCACAAAGCAGAGGAGGGACCTTTAACACTGATTTATAGTAATTTCCTGATGTTCTAGACATGACAGTTCATAGAATGCATCACATAGAATATCGCATCCAGGGGGGTTCACGCACATCACAATCACAAGTCGGAAGGGACTTCGATGGAGGAGGAACTTATGACTGTATGATCCCAGATTGCAATATCGCAATCGATGGGAGGACTTATCGCAATCGCGAGAAAGACTTTATCGCAATGGGAAGTATAGGAAATATCGGGGAGGACTTTATCAATATCGACAGGCGGAGTGGTAATGGGACTTGGATATGGAAATCAGCGTGGAACTTTGTGATATGCGATATCGCAATTGCAAAAGAAAGAGGGAGACAGGAAGATATTTATCGCAAAAAGGAAAATGGGCCAATAGTGATATGTTTTACAGATCCCAACCCTTTAAAAAGAACTGTGGCATGATTTCTTAGTGTTAAATGGGTTAATGCGGCTAGAGTTGGGATATTAATAATGAATGGAAATGGATAGAGTTTTAAAAACAAAGGATGAAATGGGATGGGTTTTACAGAATATGGGAATTTCTCCAAAAAAAGTTAAATTGTACCTGTTCTTCCTCCTTTAATCTCCAAATGTAAGCATGGCAACCTCTTTCAGAAAAGCAACAGATAGATGCAAAGAGTAGTGGTGAAAAACCTTATCTCAAATAACTAATAAAACTAAAAAATATTTCTAGGGGTTATAATGGAGAACAATGGCTCCAATGGGGATGTTGCATCCCTATGGTGAAACAAAGAACCAACAGACCAGTTTCCTGACCATTGCACTGATCCGAATTTGAAGACTACATTCAAACCAACTTCACCTAACTGAAAAGCAAACTGCAAACCAAAAAACCAACTACTACTGCTGAAATATGATATCAAACTTCGGTACAGACAGAAACTAACAACTGTAAAATATTTCCTAATTCTGAAGGAAATTCTTGCCCAATAAGCTTATTTATGTACCAATAACCTATTCTAATAATCTAATATTCTAAGTTAAGAAAACTAGAAGTGTTAGGACTGTATTTGTGGAAATTCAGAACATCTGGCCCTTTGAATCTTGTTGTGCTATTTGTTGATTAAGACATGTTGAAAGTGTCTCGTTGTCCTTTGTTTCTCATTGTCCCACCTTTCACTGTATTCTAATTGACGACTGTGCTGTTGGATATATGCTGAAAATACCCTCATTGTCCTCTTAGCGGAGGCGAAATGGATGCTTTAATGCTCGTTGACTTGGGCCTGCTGATATCGCAATCGCAATATAGGAGAGGACCTTTTTCCATGTTTCATGGTGTTTACCAACTATTCAGATGTGAAACTTTAATATAATATGTCACATAAATTGTCGTCTCTGAAAGGGTGGTTTTCCGTATCTCTATCGCAAAGCAGAGGAGGGGATTTTAACATTGATTTATAGTAATTTCCCAATGTTCTATACGTGACAGTTCATAGAATGCATCCCATAAAATATCGCATCTGGGAGGGTTCTCAAACATCACAATCGCAAGTCGGAAGGTATTTCGGTGGAGGAGGGAGTTATGATTGTGCGCTCCCTTATTGTGATACTACAATCGGCTGGAGAAGGACTTATCGTAATCGACGAGAAAGACTTTATCGCAATCGACAAGCGGAAGAAATATCACAATTGGCGAGGCGGAGGAAGGACTTATGATATGATAATCAGTGGGGAACTTTGCGATATGCGATATCGGCAGAGATCTTTACGATATGCGATATTGGTGGAGGAGGGAATTTTGATCTGTGCGATCCCTGATTGTGATATTGTAATTGGTGGGGAGAGTAATTATCATGATCAGCGGGGAGGAATTTATCGCAATCGAAAGGTGGAGTGGTAACAGGACTTGGATATGGAAATCGGTGGGGAACTTTGCGATATGCGATATCACAATCTCAAAAGAAAAAGGGAGACAGACGGGTATGTACCGCAAAAAGGAAAATGGGCTGATAGCAATATTTTTTGCGGGTCCCGGCCCTTTAAAAATGATTGCAGCATGATTTATTAGTGTTAAATGGTTTAATGCAGCTAGAGTTGAAAATGGGCTAATGCAGCTAGAGTTGGGATATGGGTTAATGCAGCTAGAGTTTGGATATTAATAATGAATGAAAATGGCTATAGTTTTAAAAACAAAGGATGAAATGGGATATGTTTTAGATAATATGGGAATTTCTTCAAAACAATTTAAACTGGACATGTTCTTCCTCCTTTAATCTCCAAATGTAAGCATAGCAACCTCTTTCAAAAAAGCAGCAGATAGATGCAAAGAGCAGTGGTAAAATTTTTTATCTCAAATAACTAATCAACCTAAAAATTATTTCTATGGGTTATCATGGATAACAGAAAATATGTTCCTTTCGAAGTAAGTCTTAGTGAAATCACAACGCTTGCATTTTTAACTAGTATCGCATACTCTAATCAGTTTTCTATTTTCAGTTAACCCTTGTCAACTCAGTCAAGTAGAGTAAGGTGAGAGGGGGAACCTTAACAATTATGTCAGAGGTATATATAAACATCCTTCTCTGAAGGGACAACCTCTTTTTCTCTCAATAACTCAGGATCCCTCTTCCACGTAATGAAATAAAAAAGTACCTATGTGTAGTTCTATGAAAAATGAAAAATGAAAAAAATAAAATAAAGGTGAAAGAAGAGAAAGGCTTCCTACATAGGGAGGTGAAGCAAGTAACTCCATCGGGGCACTATCCATGCTCGCTAGAAGTGGAGAAATTATTATGTTCCTGAAGTGACTCAGTCAGGGTACTATGCAGGCCTACTGGAAGCGGAGCAACACTAGAGATGAAACTAAAACTATGACAGTCTATATTACTTGTGTATCAATATACCCCTCATCCCCAATCAAAACAACACTGTTGAATTGCATTGGTATTTGTGTTTCTGATGAATAGAATGGTAGGGACTATATATTTAACTCAAGATAGTGAAGAAGCCATGACAATCAAAGAATCAAACAATACTTTCGGAAGAGTTGGACTCACTTACATGAGACAAGGTCCATATAGAGAACTAGAGTTCTACCAATGTGTCGCCAATGTTGTAGCGGCTACAACCACCCTCCAAAATTTTTCCTACGGTTCGTTTTGGGACCTCCTTACTAAAATCCAAACATATTATCTTGCACTAACCTAGGTACTTGTGCTTTCATTGAGTTTTATATTTTTCTTTATAGCTTTTGTTTTCTTACTTGCTTTGTTGTCTAACCATAAGTTGACCTCTTCACTTGGTTGCAATCCGGTTCTAGGCTTGCCTTAGTAAGTTGCGCAATCCTAAAGGGCAATTAGCCTTGTTCTCAAAAAATACGCAGTTCAGGCCAACAGTGAGTTTCAACTCCAAAACTGTGCATACCCACCTAGCAGCTTTCCTTTAGCTAGGAAAATGCACAGAGCATGAGAGGCACCCAGAGCCACTCAACCCAGGAATTGTGCAGAAGCATTCCCTCAGCACCTACCTGATGCAAGTGCCATTGAGTTGCCCAATTCTCAACGGAATTGCACAATCTCTCCGAGCATGCATGGCAACCTTTCCAAAAAAATCAAAAATCAAAAATCAAAAAAGAATCCCTAAAAAATAGGGATATATTTTTATTAGTCAGAATTACACTTGAGTTATTTCTGGAAAATGCCGCCATGTGTCACTTTTTCCTAGATTTTTTGCCTTCACATCATAAACCCTAAATCGACCAAATCTAATTAATGGATTCCACTAGGGCTCATTCGCACATTCGATATTAGATCTCTAGCATTCTCGAGGAGATTTAGGAACCTTCAGCACAGTGATTGTAGATTTTCTGGGTAAGTCTTTCTTTTCTAGTTTTTTGTTGCTTTTTTTGTCACTTTTGTTTCCTTGGCTTGTGAGAGTGTTTTTTTACATGTTTTATTGAAGGATCATTGGCGTTTTGATTTTTTTTATCTTGTAGAAGTGTTTTTTTTTATTTTTTCATTGCCTTTCCCAAGTGTCACATGCATTACCTAGTTTTTTTACTAACGGTCATTGTTGCGACAACTCTCACAATAAGCTTAATTTTTGTTCAGTTCAACTAATTCCTACACTTTATTTGATTTCATGCATAATCATTCACTCATATCTACACCAACCATCACTTACACTTTCAGACATACTCATTTTCATGTTGCCCTTGGGCAGATCTGGGCTTCCTTGGCCCAGATCTAGCTCTTCCCAGCATGCACTACTCATTTATGGATCTCAAGGATATGACTTAGCTCCAAGAATTGCGTAGAGGCTACTAAAGCCTGGCTCCAATTGCATAGTGTGTAGTTCCAAGAGCTAGTCCTGAAGCCTTGGACACTAGGATTATGCAATTCGTAGTCCCAGCCAGCTCAAGCCAGACTGAACTGTTCAATGCGCAGTTCCATTCAACATCACCTCCCCACTGGCAGCTGGGATTGCGCAATGCGTAGATCCAGCTGGTAGATAGTAACATCTAAAAGGAAGAATTGTGCAATCCTTTCCAGTAGTTTCCCAGTTTTTTGCTTGGTCGATTCTTGAAGTTCTTTTGATTTCAAGATAACATTTTCATGCCATGAGTGTCCTCTCTATCTCTAGGTGAAACTGTTGTTGAGTAGCTCTTCAGCAGCACAAGTAACATGGCTTCCAAGAAATCCGCATCAAAGGATACTGTCAAGAGCAGCACTGGGGATGTAGTTGAATAGGTGTCAATAAACTTTCCATTCTATGTAGACACACAGTTGTTCATAGAGAATGTCATGAAGATAAAATGGAAAGAATCAAGGATATATTTGTAGGAATCTTCAAGAAGATCTAGAAAATTAGTAGTTCTATGTCAACATCCACCGGTAAGGCTTATATAAGGTTGCATGCAGGTGCCCCACCTTCCCATGTGCAGAAATCATTCACTCAATTGTCTCACATACCGATCCTGAGATGATGACATTGAGTAGTGCGAGTGGAACACAACTTTCTACCTTCAGTACGGAAAACTATCATCGGATGTATCACTTACCACAGTCGGTGAACCATATGGATGCAATTTTCTATGCCACCCACAACAATGTGAACCTTAGAGATATCATAAAGCATTGGGTGAAAGATTCATTGAAGTTCAGATCAACACCCAATCATGTTTACAAGACTAAGTCACTCAGAGAGGCCTACCAACTCTTGATCATCTTTACATGCCGACTGTACGGCCAAGAGAGCACGGAGACCTTTCTGCAAAATTGGATGTTTGTGTTGGACCAGTTAGCGAATGATGGAAGGCCATTCAACTAATTCTATACGTTGGCTCTTCAGCTAAAAGTGCATGTGACTAGTGCCTGAAAGTTGCCTAAGGATGAGCAAGCAAGATTTTATATGTTCACGTACTGACGTGATGAAATCAATGCCCAACATTAGTTTCCTAGCATGGGTTTGACATCGACACCATCATAGACTGTCGTGAATACTTATTGCAAGTTTCTTTCCAGGCGCAACTACCGAGGAGTCATGGCAAGGCTATCTCACCATTTCATCATCTTGGTTTACAAGTTGATCTTTGAGCAGGATCCACCTTGCATGTCCCAAGAAGCGATGGAGGCATTACTTAACATTGCAGATTGGTATGCCTCACCCGGTGGCACCTTCATTAGGATGTTTGGTGGAGAGAATCCTTTGCATGTGCTACCAAGGTTTTCCACGGATAATTTGGTCATGCAAGAGGTTGCATATCACATCTCCACAGGGTTATCAACAGGGTTGCATAGGAGGAAGAAGGCACCATGGCCTACTCTTCCTTTGCAGATTGGATTGTACAAGATCAGGAGTTTGAAGGATGCGGATGTTGAGGCCAAGGACTTAGAAAAGTTTGAGTTCGGCACCAAAGAATAGAATCTGTATGATCCCCATTGTATTTGCAAGAACCACTATGTGAAGGTGTATTATCCATGGATCCATGGGACATTTCATTGGGCAGAGGAAGATCCTTGGAGGTACTGTTACAACTCCTACAAGCTCAATGAACCGGTCAACATCACTATAGAATAGAAAGATGATCTGCAGACAATAGCACCATCAGAAGCAACAACAACAACAAAAGTAAGCATCAAATCGGCACAAGAAAAAGGCAAGAGGAATAATTCTGAGAACCTAGAGACTAAGAAAAGCTACAAGTTCAAATAAAATCCTCTCATTGAGAAAGCAACTTTGGCAATGGAGGCGAAGAGGAAACAACACATAAAGTGAGCAAAGCGAAGGAACAAAGAAAATAAAAGGTTGGAGGAAGTAGAAAGGAAGTTGCAAGAAACAGAGAAGAAGTAGAAAGAAGAGTAGGAGCTAAGAAGGAGAGAGAAGGAAGAGAAGCAGAAACAAGAACAAGAAGAACGGGAAGGTGCGATTATAGGGGAAACTACGCCAATATAGGTTGAAGAGTCAGAACAGCCAATAGATGAAGAAGAGGGTCAGCTATTGCAGGATTAGAAACTTGCTCAGTAGATTGAGAAAATGGTTGAAGAAATGGACATGGAGTTGGCACAAGAACCATAGGACAAAGATATGGAACTCATGCTGAGAGCATCTAGGGTTGCCCCGCAATCTCCACCACCTCCAGTATCAGAACTAGTCCCGAGTGAACAAGGAGAGAATGTTCTCCTTTATGATGATCCAGTGATGGATGTGTACGATATATCCTTTGATGAGTTCCAGAAAAATATTGTGCAGGTGTGCAGAAATCATTTCCCAGATGATCATGCATCACTTGCATTTATGAAGGAAAGGGTGATAGTGTCAGATGTTAGAAAGCATCTAGCTGCCATGGTCGATTCCACTAAGGCTATGCAGAAGCCATGAGCTGAAATGTAAAATTCTTGTTAGCAGAGAATGATCAAATGGCAAAGGACTGGCAAGCAACCACACAGAGGGTAGAACAATCCACAATATCTGCTATGGCAAAGATGAGGAAAGCGATACTTTCGAAAGTATCAACTCTTGAGAGAACCATGCATAAACTTTATGATGGATTTGTCACCGTGGACAAGGCAGTTTTCCATCTATATCGTTTTTAACAGTGATGCATAAAGATTGTCCAAACTCTCAAGGACATACATGTTGTTATTGCACACATACAGGAATAGACAATGAGATAAAAGGAAGCCCCTCTTTACTTGCATAAGATAATGAAATCGCAGGCAGAGCTAGAGAAAGCATGGATCCGGATGTTGATACGGAACTATAAGTAGCTCCCTCCGCTCATTAGTAGCATTGAGGCTTCCTATGCACGGTTGTTCGAGGGTCTAGATGTCATGGTGAGGACACATAAGATACCTTCAATAGGTTCCCTCACCCAAGCCATTGAGAAGAGCCAAGTCCGGATGGAGATCGATAGGTACTTGGAGCAGTTAATGTGAGAGGCCACCAGCGATGACTTGCATCTGAGCACAAAAAACATGCAGAAGTACATTGGTGGTCCTACCGTACTCAAGAAAATGTTGTGCATGCTTCAAGATGAGTGTGACAAAGGTTCCAGGACCATATACCTAGATGACATAGAGGCAAAATTATGTTTCCAGAAATACATCACCAAACAGTATGGGGACACCATAGCGTAGTACCAAGATTGGTATCAAGGCATCACCAAAGATCATCAAGAGGATGTTTCCAAGCTGGTCTTTCCCCAAGCTTCTAATTCATAGTGCTTGTCTTTTTAGGATGAATCTAGCCTACTTTTTCCCACATGGGTGTATGTGGAAAATGTATATTATTTGTAAATATGTTGTAAGTGAAATTCCAAGTGTCATTAGTGGAATGGGAATAGTCACTATGTAATGTAAAGAGTTATTTGTAAAGGAATTGAAGAGTTGTGAGGGTATTCAAAGAGTGAAAGGGGAATGTCAAGGGTCACCTCACCCTTTGTTATAAATAGAACCTCATAACTCATAGAACACGCTTTTGGGAGCTAAGATTTTGGCTAGGCTTAGGCTTAGAGAAGGCTTGGGAGTATTGTGATGAGCCTTGGCTTCTCCATAGCATAGACAAAGTACACTTATTTGGAGGAGAAAGCAGTGTTTACTTTAATGTTCCACTATTGGGGCTAGTAGTTTTCAATGGTTTATGTATGGATGGAACTTTCACTTAATAATATAACTGAGCCAACACGTTTTCATGCATATGTTGTTATTGTAGGTTAACTATTCTGGTTACTTTAGCAACGTATGTTGTTTAATTCACACATTTTCTTATGAAATATTTTGTATGCAATTATATGAATCTTTTTGAAGGCGTGTTGCTGGATTAACCGTCACTTTGGTGTGTGGACTATTCCGCTTCCATCTTTTAATGTCATTTCAGTCGTGTGTTCCTTTCTTTCAGGCTGTTATGAAACCATCTCAAGAAAATATAGGAAAGATAGATCAACGCCTTAGAATTCAGCCTCTTCGAGGGGGCAACCTCCTTTACATTACATAAATGAAAAATTCTTGGATGATACAAATAAAAAGACCTCCTTTCTATATATAGGAGTCTAAGGGGTTATAACATAATCAGAGCCGACATAACAATAATAATGTAAGGGCACAATAATAACAATAGTGGGCTTCTATGTGGCACAATAGTAACAATATGGGCACTACATGGGTACATCAATATAATAAGTGGGTTGTACTAATAACAATAAAGGGGTTACACTAGTAGTATAGGGGCCTAACATGCCCCTCTCCTTCAAAAAGCGTTGTCCTCAATGCTTGAGTAGTTCTTGATGCTTCTGTATAAAATTCTAGTCCTCCCATGTGGAATCTTCAACAGGTAAGTTCTTCCACTTCATGAGATACTATGAAATTGATCGATTTCGTAGCTGTCGAGTTCTTGTTTCTGTGACTGTTTTAGGTTCCAATATGATTTTTCCTTCCTTTTCAATTTCTGGCAATATTGTTTGAATTGGGATTTTTTGCAACTTTTGAATAAGTGGCCATACTTCTTTGTCCTTCTTCCATTCATACCTTGCTTCATTTATCCAATCTGGTTGGATAATAGAAATAGCACAAAACAATGCTTCCACATCCTCATCCTTGAAGAGTCTTCCCATTCGGTAAGGTCGCCATTTTTTAAGTGCATGTAGTATTGCCAACATTTCCTTCTCACAAATAGCTTGCTTGAGATGTAGAAGTAAAAATACCCAATCACCTACATCAAAACATTTTTTACTACGATGTTGATCTACCTGTTGTTTCGTTTGATTTTGCATCGAAGTGACGTTCTCTTTTAAAAGTTGGAGAACTTGTTGTTGATGCTCGATGTGACCTTTCTCTGCTTGAACCTTTTTCTTCTTGATATGTCCTTCTATCTCTAGAGTTTGAGGAGTGGTAATTTCTTCCAATCCTTTACAAGATATGGTCGAATTCATTTCTTGATGCTCGATGTGATCTTTCACTTCTTGAACATTTTTCTTCTTGATATGTCCTTCTATCTTGATAGTTTGAGGAGTGGTAATTTCGACCAATGAATTACAAGATATGGTTGGATTCATTTCTTCTTTCTCGATGTGATCTTTCACTTCTTGCACCTTTTTCTTCTTGATATGTCCTTCTATCTTGAGAGTTTGAGGAGTGGCAATTCTTGCCAATGCTTTACAAGATATGGGCTGATTCATTTCTTCTTTCTCTGGGGTTGGGTCCTGGCGTATATCCTCTTCTTTTGATGTTTCTTGATCCTTTTCTTCCTCATCTTCATATTATATGTAAAATAATTTCTTCTCAGCACACTTATGACCTTTAGTGCATTTGCTATCACAATTGTAACAAAGCCCTTTTTCTCTTTTTTCTTCCAATTGTTGTGGTGTAACCCTTGTAGGTTGTGGAAGGCTAGGAGAAACAACACTTCCATCTTTATAGTTGTGAGGGGTATGCTTCATGGTTTCCATAATTTTTCTTTCCAATATGTCACAAAGCCCTCTTACTCTTTCCAATTGTTGTGGTGTTGCTCTAAAGAAGGTGTCGCTCTTTATATCCTCATAATGTGTTATCATTTCCTCCGTGAAAATTGACCAAGTAACAAGTTGTTTACGAGAACAAAGCCCTTTATACCATAAAAATTGATCTGGTTCTAAATATGACGATGCAATACATACCTTTTGTAACAGTGGTACACCATGTAGATCAAAATATTGCTCCATCTGAAGTATCCAATTTACCGGATCCTTGCCATCAAACTTCTTCATCTTGCTTTTTCTTGATTTTAGGAGCTCGATCTTGAAATGATTGTAACTCTGTACTTTCAAATCTTTAAAATCTGATCTTGTGACCTATAGTAGCCCTCTGTGTCCTCTTTCCAATGCCACAAGTCTGACCCAAATTGGATTCTCCAAGGAAGCGTTATGCGAAATCTCCCACAGTGACTTGATTATAGACTAGTTCAGTAGAGCGAACTTGTACGACGTGCCATGAGTCACTGTTTTGACTTTTGGATCTGAAAAATGCATAAAAGAAACTACAGTCTGTCCTCTTTCTGTACCTTTTTACAAAATTTCAATCCGATCCCCAGAGAGAAAGTTATGACGATTTTCCCCAGGTCACCTGTTTTGAATGTAATTCAGGAGTCTGCAAAAAGACCAACTTCCTCAGATCATATCTCCGCAAATATGGCGCGAAAATCTCTGAAATTTGGACCCAAGGTTCAGCGCGATTTCTTCTCAAATGGGTTTTTTGCGACTTTTGAAACATCACAAAAAAAAGTTATAGCGAAAATGCCACAATGACCTGTTTGGAGCAGCAAAACCCTAGAATCCAAAGCTCTGATACCAAATGTTATGAAACCAGCTCAAGAAAAGATAGAAAATATAGATCAACGCCTTAGAATTCAGCCTCTTCGAGGGGGAAACCTCCTTTACATTACATAAATGAACAATTCTTGGATGATACAAATGAAAAGACCTCCTTTCTATATATAGGAGTCTAAGGGGTCATAACATAATCAGAGCCGACATAACAATAATAATGTAAGGGCACAATAATAACAATAGTGGGCTTCTATGTGGCACAATAGTAACAATATGGGCACTACATGGGTACATCAATATAATAAGTGGGTTGTACTAATAACAATAAAGGGGTTACACTAGTAGTATAGGGGCCTAACACGGGCTGCATACTATTATAGGATTCTAAGGGACACACTTACTTTTCCCCTCTATGTGTTAGAACCCCCATGCATATCACTTGACTTGCTAACTAGGCAGGCTTAATGGAGACACAGTTTGGAAGTTTTCTGGTGGACGAAATCCGGCCAACTCCGGCTAGATTCCGGGCGAAATTGTCGCCTCGTTAAATCGTCTCCTTCGGTCCAAATTCTGAATTTTTAAAAAGGGCCATATTGTTATAACTAAAAAAAAATTATTTAAAAAAGGGGTGGCGAGCCATCAACCCTGCCACCCCGACCCTTATCACATATGTATCATGGAGGGGTGGGCCACTACCCCCAGCCCCTCCCCCCATATTTGGCTGAACCCTATGCAATTTGGGCAAGTCGTTATCACACACGAGGAGGAGTAATATGTGGGTCGGCCCTTAGGGCATGGACCTAACCACAACAGTCGCCCACATTAATATATGGGCCACCATTAGAGCAGGCAACAGGTGAGGTGGGAGGACCACCCTAGGCAGGCCCAGCTCGACCCCCCTTCCAAAAAAATTTAATTCTGTTATGTAAAATGAGAGGGGACAGGGTTTGACCGCCCGACCCCCTCCACAATAATTGGATCTCTAACCACTCCACCCAGCGGAGTTTTTGAAAAATACACCAACCTTTTAATATTTAAACTCAGTTCACTAATGCGCCCAAGAAGCGGAGGAGTGGGCACACAGTCCGAGACTGTAATTTTTTTAATTTTTTGCAGGTGGAACCATGAGCAGGAGCAGAGGCAGGTGGAACCATGCTTGAGCCCAAATTTGAGAGGGGCCAAATTTTCCCGATGTCCAAATCGGACAAACTTTATGTCGATTTTATACCTCTCGGTGACACAAACCTGATGGCGGTGTCAGATTCTACAACAAAGGCTTTTATTTTTTTTCCAATTCTTATATTCTATTGCAGGTGTCAATACTCAATGTGCAAGCAGACGTTTTGATGGTGATCGATGCTACAAGATCTGATGGTACAACAGGCTAGTAGCAGAACAGCTCATTATTCACACATCCATGGTGCTGAGGTATATACAGTGTTGTTGCATTATACTTCTTTTTATGGCTTATGAGATGTGTTACGATTCTCACTCGATGTGATGTGGAATCATCATTATGAGTTTGCATTGTGTTGATTTGATCCTTGCACTTTATGTTTTGATGCGGGATCTTGTTTGCTGATGTTGACGAGAGATGTACATTTATGGTTTTGTTATGTTATTACGAGATCTCTATGTAGCTTGTACAAGAGATTCTCTAAGTCATTACAAGAGATTATCTAAGTCATTAGATAGGAACAAGTATTAGTTTCCAGCCACTCCTCTGTGAGGGTGGTTCTTGTTATGGAACATGTATTAGGGGTTACCAGCCAATCCTGCGTGAGGGAATTTCCTTTATTACTGTCATAACATACATGTACATCTTCATCCTCTTTACCAACACTTAATGTAGTGGCCTAATCCATCGTGACACCAAGGCCTGGAGACATAGTCCCTCCTGGACGAACTCTGTTATCAACGACTTATGTCTTTAATGTTGCTGATATTTTTCATGTTCTTATTCTTTACAGCATGTAGATGTATTCATTTATGTTCTTTTAAAAATGAAATTTAACACATCATAGAAATAAAAGGTCTTGGAAGGGTCCTTTGTCACACCCCAGACCCAGATCACTATTCTGCTTCCATCTTGATGTCATTTCAGTCGTGTGTTCCTTTCAGGCTGCATACCAATACAAGATTCTAAGCGACACACTTCATTTTACCCTCTATGTGTTATAACCCCCATGCATCTCACTTGACTCACTGCAAGGTCACATACTGGCTTCCAACAAAACTCATCATACTTACCTCTGCATGCTACCGTGGTCAAGGCACTACATTACCACCCACTGCTAGGAATCCTATTCCAAATGGTCTCAGGTCTACTTGGGACTTCTTACCGGGGAGATCCCCTTGAATGTTCGCGGGTCCAACACCATCAACAAGTAGTTCAATTAACTAATATTATAATTATCAAACATGATTTTCAGAGAACTATCAATAATGAATGATGAACGAATAACATTAGGAATTAGTTCACATAATGCCAATGGAAATTAAATCAGAATTATATGGCAAATTCTAAGTAAATAGTTACTCAAAAATATTGTTTTAATATATAAAAGCAAAAGATACAATTGACAACAAATTCATGAGACAAATAGATTAGATAGCTAATCTATAAGACATGCATTCATATTGACAGTAATGCACAATATAAATCCAATTAACATAATTATGCCATCAAGAATGAAATTCACATTAAAAATAATAGTATTTGTAATACAAATTTATTTGAACCTATTCTCTTGCTCTGTTCTTTAAATATGATCTCCTACAATCTCCTCCAAAGCATAAACTTTGTTGCTAAAAGCCAAAGCTACCATAGTGCAAGCTCTACCTCTCATACACAGTTGAGAATGAAAATATACAAATGCCAATAATTCTTATATATGAGATTGATCATCTCTACCTACAGCATGAAACCCCTATTACAATAGTGCTTAAGAATTACAAAATTGCAGAAGAGGGAAATCATTTTCTATATTCTACAAACCACTATTTATAATTACAAAAATGAATTCCAAATAGGAGAGTTGTTGAAGAACAAATCTGCTCCAACAATTTTCATTGGTCAAAATTATTTTTCTTCTCTTGTTGGAGCAATTCCATTGATTCAAATCTTCTCTTCCTCATCTCCTCAATTGTTCTCTTGCCAAAAACCAATCAAAATTAAATTAAAATGGAAATCAAAGTCAAAAATACCAAATCTGGAATACAAACATATTTAATTAAAATTCAATTAAATAAATAAATAAAAGGAAATATTATCTTTCCATTAATCCTTTTAAATATCTTTTTGGTAAAAAAGAACATAATTGAATGGATCTTCAATCAACAGAGGCTTTGAGCCAATGAAAATGCAAAAATTAAACTCAGAAAAGTAGTTTTTGTTACCAATTTGGAGCTTAATTTTCTGATAAATTTTAGACTCATTTAGTGGCCGAATCTGGTCATGAAACAATTTCAAAGATATTTTGCATGATTTTATCTATCTAATGAGCCATCCTGGGCCTCATTTGGCCAAGTAAAACTCAACTTATGATCTTCCAAAGTTGAAGTGTCAACAATGCCAGAATTCTAGAAACATTTCTGCCTATGCCAAAATTTGACATTTTAATTAAAAATTCTAATTCTAATTAGTTGTACAATTAAAGTTAATTACTTATTGACTAATTTATTAAAGTTAAATATATACAAATAAATTAGAGTTGTTAAATTAAATTATTATTATACTAATTAATTAAATTAATTACATGTTAATTATTTTAATAATTAAATAAATAAATTTAAAATTTTTATTAAATTAAAATATTAAAATAAATTAATTAAAAACAATAAAAAAAGTGATGATGTGTCAAGTGGCTATTGGCTCAAATGGATGGGCCTAGTGTCTATGAGAACTCATTAGAGTCCCGACAAAACATGAGAGGGAGGCTTTAAAAATGATGAGAAGACTTTATTAATAATGGAGAGGGAAGCTTTAAAAATGGTGAAGAGGACTCATTAAATGGAAGTATCATGAAGATTGAATAAGTAGCGGGTATAAGAGTTTGGATTTCATTGGATTTTTTTAAATATGAAAGTTTCGACGCAAAACAAAAACGCTGAGGCCCGATATGTTATATCGGGATTTTTTATCGTAAATTTTTTATATATCGAAACTTTTTTATCGAGATTTTTATTTATTGAGAATTTTTATATCGTGACTTTTATTTATCAGGATTTTTTATCAATTCTATTATAAAAGAGTAAGGGAGGAGGTGAGGTGAAATGGGGCCCAATTGGAGTGGGACTCATCCATTATAAACTACAGCCACTTGGTAACTAAAAATCCGACAAAATGAACTACAACCACTTTGCAATTTTGAGATTTCAAGTTTCATAATTTCTTTTAAAATTGGGAATCAGAGTAAATTACTAAGATCCTAAAAACACATCATTTTAATTGTTCTACAATTTGGCTGCAGTGATTTTGTATGACCATTAGTGAAGAATGACTTACTTAGTAAAAAATTAACTAGGAATTAATATTTACAATCATTTACAAAAATTAAAATCATATACATTTTGTATCTTTTCTAACCGAGACGGTAAAAATTATAGAAATTTGGATGAGCACCATTTGAAAATTGTATAACCAAATGAGATGAAACATGTACTGATGGAAAGCTAGCAAAAATTCGAACACAATGAAGCAAGCAAAATAGAAATTCGACGAAAATGAAAAATTGGCAAAATTGTAGGACACTTAACCAAAAGGAAATATTAAAAAAGGTGATTTAGCCAAAAATTTATGGAAAGGGTCCCCATTATTTGAAATAAATAAGTCAAAAATGGGAGGTTTGAGTTTTCACTTCAACATTGGTGACACACAGGGAAGAACGAGTTATCTCTGGTTAAAAGATGATGAACTTTAATTTACCCAAAGGTTAAAAATAATGGATTCCACAAAACCGTCTAATAGCAAAACATTTCCATTGATCTCACATAAACAGATTAAGAAATATGAGTTCGAAAAGATAAGTACTCAAAGCAAATTAAGTAAAATCATGAATCCAAATTTTAGGAAAATTTTATTTTAAGATTGTCTCATATGAAAAAATAGAAGAAGGTACAGATAGGAGTTTTTTGATAAAGCATATATCCATCGTTATGAATGGTCTCTAACATCTCTTTACTGCTAGCGAGCCTGAACAGTGTAGAAAATATTGTAGATTCACAAGCTAATGCAATTAATAAAGAACAGGACAAGAATCTACTTCTTCTTTCAACTGGTGGAAGCCAATAGATCAATGATAAAATGAATAAAAAGAAGATACACAAGATGTATCTAGGGAAAGCCACTGCTCAAAACCCCACTATCTATATTGCATATATCATAAATATGAGTGAAGATACAAATATTTTTCTTACTAGAATAATTTCGCACAAGTATGCTCAACTCTCTCAGCTCACAAGCTAGCTCTTGGCCAACACTTAGACAATTTTGTAGCTCTCCAAGCTCCTAATCTCTTGCATAATTATTAGGATGAATAGCCTGTATTTAAAGGGAGTTCATGCTTCCAAAACTGTGCAATCCAAACATAGGATCAATCTCTGATGCATTCATGATATTTACACTCCAGTAAATAATATCAGCGATAGTACATTGTCCCTGCACTCTAGTCTCATCAGAGTCTTTCTCTGAACTGACATGCATGAGTTTCTTCATGAGGGAATCTTCAATTAACTGGAGTAGCACTAGTGGATGCATTAGTGCACCAGCTAACTGTTTGTCCTCTATTAGTTCCAAAAATAATTTAGAACTAATTTAATTTAACTTATTTATAAGTAGAACTTCGGCGTAAATCACATAAAGAGAGACATTTGTTGAAGTTCTACTTATAAATAATATGGATCACAGAAGCCTCAATTCATTAATTTAACTTAACTCAGTAAACTGAGTGATCTAATTTCCAACTCAATTTAAACTCATATTGGGCCCCTAAAACTTAGAGAGAACATAAGCATCACTATATAAGGACTTCCAACTCGAAATTCCTAATATAATTAAGTTAATTAAATTTAATTAACAATTTACAAGTTGGTATGACAATAGAATTCAATTTTAATTCTCAGTAATTCAAGTACAAATTAAATTGCATTTTCTTGTTGCCATTTCTCAACACTCCCTCTCACCAAGAAAGGGATTATCAGCTATCCTGATCCTGTCTCTGTGAAACTCGAATTTTCATATTGACAATTCCTTTGTCAAAATGTCAGCATCTTGCTCCTTTGTGGGAATGTACTCTAACAACATAATCTGCCTCAATACACAATATCTGAGATGATGATATCGGATCAATATTATTGGATCGATCATGAAAAACTGGATATTTAGAGAGTTTGATACAACTCTGATTATCACAGTAAATCATAGTTGGATCCATCTGCTAACCAAACAAACCAACCAGGATCTTCCTCATCTATATGGCCTCACATGCTTCCTAACTTGTAGCCATGTACTCTACCTCTGTTGATCTGAGTGCAACTAATCTTTGTTTCCTGTTGTACTAAGAAATTTTCATTGACCCAACACTGAAGTTCCCTCATGATGTGCTTTTCCAGTTGGATGGACTCCGTGCCCAATCTGCATCAGTGAAGCCTTGAAGCTTCTCTCCCTCTATCCATCTATACCATAATATGTGCTGAGAAGTGCCCCTAACTTATCTCAACACATGCTTTACCACCTTCCAATACAGCTTGGTAGGCCTAAGCATCGCTTGACTAAGATGGTTAACTACATAGCACATGTCTGGTCGTGTGTTCACCAAGTACATGAGTGAACCCACAAGCTTCCTGTAAACAGTAGCTTCCACTACTTTCTTTGAAGTAGCATCCTCCTTCCTCCAGTTACCTACTAGAGTAGTCTCCATGGGTTTGCTGCTCTCCATGCAGAATTTCTTGAGTATCTCGTTGGCATACTTTCCCTGAGACACAAAAAACTCCCCATCTCCATGCCATACCTCCATGCCAAGAAATTAATGCATGAACCCCATGTCTTTCATCTCAAACTCTCCTGCAAGGTCCTCCTTGCAAGACTTGAGCAACTGATCATCACTTGTCAGTATGAGATCATAAACATAAAGTACAATGATCAACAATTTACCTTCCCCCACTGCGTGATACAGGTTTTCATCTGCTTCACTCTTCGTGAATCCCAACCCGATGAAGTAGCTATCTATCCTGGTGTACCAAGCACGAGGTGCTTGCTTCATCCCATACAATTATCTTTTGAGCCAGCACACATGCGACTCATGGTCAAAGGTCTCAAAACCTTCAGGCTGCTCTATGTACACCTCTTCCTCAATCATGCCATTAAGCAAGGTTGCCTTCACATCCATATGATGTATCTTCCAACCCATTTATGCTAATAGTGCCAATATATATCTGATTGACGAGTACCTTGCAACAAGAGCAAAGGCCTCATCATAGTCAATCCCCTTTACATGTGAAAAGCCACGGGCCACAAATATAGCCTTATGCTTCTCCACACTACCATCTATAGCTTTATTCACCTTGTAAAGCCAACGGGATCTCACCACAGACTTGTCCTCTGGTCTTGGGACCACATCCCAAACATTGTTACAAAGTATGGAGTCATACTCCTCCACCATGGAATCAACCCAAACTGGCTACTGCACTTCTTCCTTAAAGGAAGATGGATCTGTCACAACACATTCGCCCATAAGAACGATGTATCTAGTGTACCTCTCAGGTGACCTCCTCTGCCTATGCTGAGAAGTGGGTGCTCCCATATTCTCCCGTGCATCATCCAATAATTTTTTAGCCTCTCTGGTGCACTTTCTTCCCTCTCTAGAAGACTCTGGCAGAGTGGATATCTCCACTCCCAGATCCTCTACATGTCACTGCTCCACATCAATCTAAGGCTCCTCAACCTTAGGAGCTAAATTCTCCTCATCCGCATGTATCTCAAGCTCCCTCGCAAGGAAAACTCGCATGTCCTTCTCCTCGTCGAATCTAACATCCCTGTGAACCACTATTATCCTGCTAGTCAGATATTACACTCGATAGTTGTGAGGTGTATCAGTGTACCCCACAAATATCCCCAACTCTGTTGTTAGCTCAAGCTTGCTCCATGCATATTTGGTCACATGGAAATATACCGATGACCCAAAAATCCTGAAGTGACCAACATCTGGCCTCTTACAGAATTAAGCCTCCTCACTTGTCTTCATCTCAAGTATTCGATGTGGGCTACAGTTCTGAACATAAACCGTTGTGTTTCATGCCTCAAGCCACATGTGTAGTGGTAGGCCTTCATCATGCAACATTTCCCTCGCTGCTCCTATTATGCTTCTATTCTTCCTCTCGACCAACGCATTCTATTGAGGTTTATGGGGTGTCGTCAACTCCCATTTAATAACTTCCACTACACAGAAGTTCTTAAACTCATTTGAGACATACTCACCATCATTATTAATCCATATAGCTTTAACCTTTTTTCTTGACTCTTTCTACACCAATGCTTTAAACTCACAAAAATTTGTGAAAGTTTGATCCTTTTTCTACATGAAAAATATCCAACATTTATGAGAATAGTCATCAACAAATATAACATAATACATGTGTTTGGTTGTGGATGCTATCGAGAATGTTCCACACACATCTTAATGGAATCACCCTAGAACAACCTTTGCTTGACTGTCTCTCTCATGAAAGGAAGACTTGATGTAGTTTCCCAAAGTACACCCCTTTCATGTATCAACTTGCTCAAGCATACCTTTGGGAAGACTGGTAGAGGTCTGCTGCAATATCTTCAAAACCCCATGATGCAAGTGTCCTAATCGCCTGTGCCAAAACTCGCCAATGTCTCGGCTCTGCACCTTTCTACTTTTGTGCTCAAAGCAGCACACTCCTTGTTGGCTTAGTGGGTCCTGACCCAAGTTCAGAGTTAAGTTTGTCAAGCAAATCCCTACACTACTAGCCCTTTCGGCACCAATCCGCGGAGCACAGACTGAAGACTCACCCGAAGCAGTATGGGAGGATGATGGAACCAAGTTTCCACACCCATAGATGACTGCGTGATGTCATTTTATGCCCTAAACCTGTCTTCACGCAAGTCGATAAGCCTTTAAGGCTTATCGATGTAACCCCCTCTTATCAACCTCTATACCTTCACGAAGGTCTAAAAATACTTTTAGTAGACCCTAAACAGGTGCATCAATCACTTGCGTACCTCTATAATTACCCTTAGTTCTGTATTTACCCAGATCGGCTTAAGTGTCTGATAACTTTAACATGCATTAAGATATCCTTCGCGTAAATAGATATTATTACATGCACTCTTATAACAATGTAAAACATGCAAAATCACGCATTAATACAACATTAAATCATAAACTCATCATTCATCATAATATAATCACATTCATTCATAACAGAAGCAAATGGATAAAACACAGATTTCCATAATAATCTCTTTATTAATACTTCAGTTTTACTTACAGACTCGAGACTACCCTGCGCACTCAGCTGCAGGGGTCCGCGCACTCAACTGTGGACTCTACTCTAGGCCTCTGTGCACACAACTGAAGATCATCTCTTCTACTCTAAGACTCGTTGTTCTTCACTTATAATGAGTCCCCATTACATTCATTGATCTCTCCCTTATTATTATGCCTTAGACTCTCTAAGACTCTCCTTTTTATACAATCCCATGGTCTGCACACCATAGGTATATCTATTAAAGCCAAAAAAAATTACATAAAATAAGGGAATCCCTTTATGAAACTTACTATATACGTGCTTAATGACCACAACTTGTGGAGACTTTACACTTTACATAACAAAAACTTGGGATTTATACCCCAAAACTTGGGCTTTTGCCCCAAAATTGACCACAGGGGACCCTGTCCCAATAGGCCCCCAACACAAATATCATGACTCTCCCTTGAGTCACTTTGCTGGTGTGAAGATCTTACTACAGAAACCTCCCAGCTACTTGTGCCACTGCTACCAAAGTCGTGCTCTGTGTGGCTACTTGCTTGATCTACTCCACCAGCTGCTCTGTTGTTGGTCCTGCACTGTCTTCCTTTACCTTCTGATGTGTCCTCTGTAGAGCTGCCAACTTCTCTTTAGTGGAGGTAGAGATAACATAGACCTCGTCCAGTCAAGGCCCCAATCTATCCTTGAGGACCACCTATTTCTGTTGTGCTACCTCCACCTTTTCGAGCAACTTCTATGCCTCATGCAGCTTAGCCAATCACTGTGATATAGCGACAGTGCGCGTCATCACCCTTGCTTCGTCATACTGCTGCTGCAATTTGCAGGCTTTTGTGTTCAACCTCTGCAGGTTAGGATCCTCCTGCAGAGTCGTCAAAACCTCCATAGACTGCCCAAAGAGCACGATGCAATCTTCCACCGTGGAATCTACTATTGCAACTACATCCTTGACAGTTGCCTCACGTTGTTCTTTGATCTCTGGTGGAGTTGAAGGTTATGACTTCAACTCAAGCTCTGTGATTTTAAGTTTTAGCTCAAACTGAGCCTTAGATGCCTCTATATTTGCATCACACACACCTGCATCCAACTTCCTAATCGTGGCCTCCACCAACGCTTCTTCTGGTATATGTAGTTCTAGAATGGTTCTGCATGCTTCGGCTACCATTGTTGCAATGCGCTCGTTCTACTCCGAAACCTTCTTCCATGCTTCTAGCATAGTCGTCTTCTCAATGAACATTTGTTCATTATTGGATTTCTGCTCGCTAATCAAGCTCAACGTGCGTTGCTCCCGAGCCCTAATTTCTACAATCTCACATGCTTGCAGTGTGTGAAGGAATTCACTGGGGAGTGCGGCCAAGTTGAGGCCAACATTCCTCAAAGCACTCACACTAGCCTTGTCAACTTCTGCCTCCACGCTCAGAGCTCCATCAGGCAGAGTGATTACCCAAAGATCTATGGATCAAGCCAACTCTACTGCTTGAGTGGTCCCCGGCACCAAACTGGTTGATGCCACGCTACTCTACCCTGCACCTACCTGCAGTATAGTTGTTTGTATCTGCAGCTCATGTAGACCCATATGTATAGCAACTAGTGCTTGCTTCTACTGCTACTCAAACTGCTGTAGCAGTTCTGCTATCGTGTCCCTTACCTTGTCACCAATATCATCCAAGTCACCCTCCGTCAAGGTGATTGGATCTAGTGATGACTTGGAGGCTTTGGTCTTCTTTCATTGTCCCTCCTTTTCCTATTCCCTATGTTGCTTTACACGGAAAGGACTGCTCTCCTGATCTCCATTGCCCTGTTCTAATTGTTTGTCTTCCTGAATTTGGGGTGAAGAAGATTTTTTAATTTGTCAGAGCTGCGCTCTTCCTACTCCGCTTGCTCCTTTGCAGCATGCTCTGCTTCTGCTCAGGCCTTCCCCCCAGTCTCCTTCTTCCAATTTTCTACCAACTGCTGAACCTTTAGTCGGGTCACCTCCTTTTTCTTATTTTTGGTGGACTTGCTAGTCCTGGAAACCAAATCCGATGGTGTGTGCCAATCTACTGGCCAATGCTTAAGGACTTCGGCAATGGAATCATTTGTAGCCAAGTAGGGAAGATCATACCACTTCTAATCTGAATCCTTCAACGCCCAGATGTAAACATGGTGGAAGTCCGCGTTGAACTCCACAGAACTAGATAGTTGGTCAAAGACGGTTGGTGACAAGGGCGAATTCCAATTGATGGTTGCACAAATACTTGCCTCCATAAGTACCCAAAATATTTTTCTTTCATGAACCCACGCAACGTCCTTTGTGGCCCATAGAGAATTAAACTTAGCTACTTCTGGTAAATATGTCTCGACTGGAGGAAACTGGCTATCCTCCGTTAACTCCCACACGACTAGCACAATTGATAGTAATAACCATGAATAATGAAAAGTCTTACTTTGGTCCTGTGCCTCTCTACAATTCGTGAGGAACTCGTTGCATAGGTAGTGCACCCAGTTAAACTGTACGCCCTCCACGCACTGAGTCGCTAATGAAACCACTGGTGTCGGCACCTCACCCATGCAGCACTTTCTCATCACTTTGTCAACCAAAATTGTGGTGGCCACCTTCACCGTGGGGTCAATAATACTGGAAATAGAATACCCGCGTGCTTTCTTGACAAGTTTGAACTTGTCCTTCATCTTCTCGGCGAGGTCGCGCTCGCCCATCTTTCCACCAAATTCCTTTTCTAGATTCAGTCCTGAATGAGGGAGTAATGTGATCCTATGGATCAACATATTAGTGATTGGTATTGGCTCACTCAACCACAAGCACCCGTCATGCACAAGGCACAGCAACTACTTAATAACTGTCAAATTTATAGGGGCGCAGTGGTAGTGAGGCACCCATAGCAGGTTCAACAACCCTGCCTTGTTTACCCCATGAATCCATTCCACCAGCTCCAACATGGTGACACCAGACTCCTTGTAGAACACTCACTTCATGAAGGTATCGATAGCCAGGTGGGGGAACCGCTCAATGTCCCCCAAATCCCAATCTTCAAGCTTCAGATGTGAGATGTGCACCAAGCATGGACCTTCAAAAGTTATATTTTATGGCAGTAGGGGTGTGTTCAGGAGGAACTATCCCTCATCTAGGTCATTCGGAACCTTCACCTTGCCCTGGCGCGGGCGATGTATTCCGGCAGCTTCGAAATATTATCTACCCCCTCAATATCGATGTCCGTTGCAGCCTCCTTGGCCTCCAAGTCTACCACTTTGCCTTTCGCCTGCGCAGTTTGCTTTTCTTTCCACTGTGCCTATGTAGTGACATGTTTCCTCGGTGACTTGCGCATTGGCAACGTCTTCTTCTGTTTATCCTTCTTCGGCTTGGGAGCCTCTCTCGTTGGCATAGGATTCGGCCTAGGCAACCTCGGCACCTTAGAAATTACTGTGGGAACATCCATACTCACGACCTCAGGGGTGGCTCCCTTAGAGGCAACAGCGCCCCTAATACCAGCGGTATCAACTAGTGCAGACATGACATTGTTAATGAGGTTCTGATCGAACTCAAGATACAACTCAGACACGGGGCTTGCAAGCAAATTCTCAAAGAGCTCACACAAAAGACAGCAAAATTTAGAAATTCTCAGAATGCAAAGTGTTTCTCGCTGGACGGCCATCTATAATTTATAAGAAAAATTCAAATTCAAATTCGACCATTCCCCCCAAAATCCACTCATAAATTCTAGATTAGTAGCAGATTTCCAAAGATTTCACACTTGATTTCAACCTTAAATGCCTTAAATGTCAGTCGCCCGCTCCTCTTAATCGTCTTCTGGCAGTGAAATTGATCCAAAATGGATTCAGTAAATCCCCCAGATCAAAAGTCTTCAAATATAGGTGAAAGTGGAATCATGTTGAAGTGCTTGTTAATACGAAGCTAATGGTGAAAATAGTGTGTAAATCTGAGTTTGGATGAAGAAATTAGAGCCAATTAAAGATTTAGGCCAAAAAGTCAATGCCTACGTCAGCAAGACATGTGGCAACCCAGGAAAGAGTCACAAGTTCTTGATGATGTCAGCACAGAAGGTGATGTGGCAGTCTGCGATTGGTTCATACCATAGGCAATGGGATCAGTGAACAAGAGTGGAGATCGTCCGATCAAAGGAGATCAACACATATCGCGTCGAAACATGCAAGAAGGTTATCCTGGAAAATGGATGCGATTAAATTATGCAAAAGAAGTTAAACTCCTTTGAGTTCTTGTAGGGAAGCAGTAAGTGGTTTATCATGTGCCTTCAAGGCAGGAAATGGTTTTTCATAAATCTACGCGATTCCACTCAGTGGTCGACACGTAGCATCCCGAAATTGCTTTCTCACATGCCTTCAGGGAATTAGAAGACGTGCTAGTTGGAGCACGAGATCGCACGACATCCTCCGGATCCCATAGAACAGATCAACGGTGCGGAACATCTGGATTAGTTGATGAGTGGGACGCAATAGCCATCAGAATGTTTGATCTCAAGATTAGCGCCGGGAAAAGGTCAGACGGTCGGGGTCCAACCCACGCATGCCAATCCTTTGGTTAATACTCTATTTTTAATGTAAACGTATTATGTCGTGATTAGTGTAGTTTGTAACTAAACATGGTATATAAATACCATAACACAAAGAAAGTTGACAAAGGTGTTGTGAACCGTTCCAGGGGGTCTGGAGGTCATAGTAACCAAGTACGTCGAGTGTATACTTGTTTCGACTCGAAAATTTGAGCTGAACACATCGGTGAGATCCATTTTCGTGTTTGATACTCTATTTTTAAGCTCACACCTGTAACAACTATTTGAAGACATAATTAAGAGGTCAGCACTGGAAGCGAAAGGACTAGGAGATGTAGCCAGAAAGTTTGGTGAACTACTTTATTAAATTTGGTTGTGTTTATGGTTTGAATGTGTTTTCTAATTGTTTAAGTGTTTATGTTATTCACAATCATTTTGATCCATTGCACTAAGTAACATAGGCAACTTCACACATAGTCTATAATACCTTTTTCAATTTTTGATCAAGTGGTATCAGAGCTTAAGGTTTTTAAGGTTTTACAAGTTTGTCTGGATATTTGAATGCTTACTAGGTTGAGGCTTGGAAGAGGTGAAGGTGAACTTGTTGAGGCAAATCCAGAGATTGGAAGAGTCTTTTCACAAAGAAGGATGGCAGATGAAACTCCACTTGGGTCAGAATCCCAGTTCTTTGATAGTTTCATGACGATACGTGCTATGGTGGAAGAGATGTATCATGAGTTTAAAAATGGCAAAGGTGAAGGTACTTCATCACCTAGACCAGACAAAGGAGCAGAGGAACCTTTTCTTTTTGTCCCTCCCAATAAAGAAGATAAAGGAAAAGGAGGAATGAAACCTCCACCATCTCCTCCATCATCACCATCATCGTCGTATCATCGTCTACTTCTCATAAAAGTAGTTCTTCTAAGAAGAAGAAAAAGAAATCCTCTTTGATCAAATTAGATGTAAAATTTGTTTTGCCAATTTATGATGGAGAACTTAATGCTGAAAAGCTTGATAATTGAATAAGGCAAATTGATGTATATTACAGGGTGCCGAAAGTTGATTCAGAAAGGAAGAAGATCCAGTTGGCTAGCCTTTGACTTGGAGGAACCGCACTTGTGTGGTGGGAAGGCAAGACACAAGCAAATCTCCAAAAGCATGGTAAAATCATTTCAACTTGGAATGAATTTGTTTCTGCCATTGAAAAGAAATTTTATCCTTTGACTTATATGCAGCAAGCAATGATGAGTTGGAAAACACTACATCAATTGAAGGGTCAAAGTGTTCAAATTTATACTTGGGAATTTCGTAAGAAAGCTTTAACATTAGGCATATCATTGGACTCACCAGAGACATTGTTAAAATACATAGGTGGTCTTCATAGTTATTTTAAGCATACTATACTTATGTTTAATCCGACTAGCTTAGATGATGTATCAGTCCAAGCAACTCATCTAGAGGCTAGAGGTAAAAATGTAACCCCAGATGTTGGGAAATCATCCAAATCAATTGAAAGCAAGAATAAAGGCAAGAAGAACCTGAAATGGAAGGAGAGGAAAACAAACACTGTGAAAAAGGATAAACCTTCATGCAATCATTGCAAGAAGGAAGGACATGATGAGGCACATTGTTGGTCTTTGCATCTAGAATTGAAGCCTAAGAAGTTCAGGAGTAAAGAGCGAAAGAATGTTGATGTTATTCAAAAGGACTTGGGATCATACTCAGGGGACAAGACAACGGTTATAGCTACAGGTATAAAAGGTAAAGATTCTGAAGCATTTGCCAGTAATTCTTCACATTCTGTTGATAATGAAAGTTATGAGAGGAAAAGAAATGAGATATTTCATATTAGATTCATTTCCAAGAACACTAAAATTGATACTTTATTTGATAGTGGGTCACAAGTTAATTTGATTTCTGAAACAATAGTAAAGAAGTTGGGTCTAGAAACAAAACCTCATAAAAATCCATATCCATTAGGTTGGGTGTGTGATAAAACAAAACTGCAAGTCACAAAGCAATGTAAACTTCGTTTTGTTAATGGGCCAATGTTTGTAGATAAGGTTGAGTTATACATAGTCCCATTGGACATATGTGGAATTGTATTAGGAAGTCCATACTTGTACGATAGAAAATTTATCTTCTATCGAGCTGAAAATAAGTATCAACTCACTAAGGATGGAATTGAATATATTGTAAGGGCTCATAAACTCAAAGATAACTTCTCTCTCATAAATTCAGGACAAATGAAAAGAATTGTAAATTCAAGTAAACAATTTTTACTTATGATTGTAAAAGCAAAGGATCTTGATAAATTTGATGCATTCCAAGGCTATAATCCTAAATAAAAAGCATATCTAGTTAAAGTTGTTTTCGATTATGATATTCTATTTCAAGAGCCTAAAGGGCTTCCACCCAAGTGAGAGATAGAACATGATATTTATTTGTAGCAAGATGCTCCACTATCTAACATTGGAATGTACATGTTATCAGCTCTAGAGAATGCAGAGATAAAGAAGCAGGTACAAGAGTTGCTCAATAAATGGTTTATTTGACCAAGCACATCACCATGCGGATCACCTATTGTGTTGGTGCGAAAGAAAGACGGTTCGTGGAGAATTTGCATTGATTTTAAAGCACTAAATAAAATCACAATAAAGAATCATTATCCTCTTCCTCGTATTGATGATTTATTATATCAGTAAAAAGATGTAGTTTACTTCTCTAAATCAGACTTGCAAGGTGGCTACCATTAGATCAGAGTTGCAGATATGGATGTATGGAAAACTGCTTTCAAGATGAAGAAAGGACTTTATGAATGGTTGTTTATGCATTTTGGCTTAACTAACGCTCCTGCTACGTTTATGCGAGTCATGAATGATATATTTAGACCATTTGTTGATGATTTTGTAATAGTCTCTTTAGATGATATTCTTGTTTTTAGTAGGACATGGGATGAACATGTAAATCATGTAAAACAGATTTTAGATGTTTTAAAAAGACAAAATATCTATGTGAAACTGTCAAAATGTGAATATGGCAGAACATCTTTGAATTACTTGGGTTATATTGTAGGGGGTGGTGAATTGAAGATAAATCCCTCTAAGGTTGAAGTCATTGTAAATTGGCCTAAACCCAATACTGCTACAGAAGTTAGAAGTTTCTTAGGGGTAGCGCAATATTGGAGAAAGTTTATTGCTAACTTTTCCTTAATTGCAACTCCTTTACATGCTTTGACAAGTGTGAAACAGGTGTTTTAGTGGGGAGGCAAATAGTAGAAAGCCTTCGACACATTGAAAGAAAGGATCAGTTCAACACCAGTACTAGCACTACCAGATCTTCAACATCCATTTGAGATTGAGATAGATGCAAGTGAATATGCCATGGGGGAAGTGTTGATGCAGCACAGGAAGCCTATATGCTTTCATTCTGAGACATTTACATCAGTAGTATTTAACTATCCTACATATGATAAATAATTGTATGCATTATTTCAGAGTGTTAAAAAGTGGAAACATTACATAATGGGTAAAGAAACAATCATACACACAGATCATCAACCACTTCAATATTTACACTCACAAACTAAATTGCAACAATCAATACATTACAGGTGGATGGGTTTTCTACATAAATTTCATCTTGTTATCAGATATAATAAGGGCATACATAATAAGGTTGCAGACATGTTATCAAGACTAATTATAAATGCATCCATAATACTTAAGCATAATTTAGTAATTCATGAAAGTTACATTGAACAATATGCTCAAGACACATATTTTAAGGATGTGTATGCAACTTTAAGTCATGGAAAGCAGGTAGAAGAATTGGATTATTACATAAAGGACAAACTCTTATATCATTTGGGAAAGTTATGCATTCCACAAACTGAAAGAGTTAACATAATTCGATAAGCACATACTTCTCTCATATCAGGTCATTTTGGTGTAAGTAAAACAGTTGCACAATTACAAAGGTTATGTTATTGGCCACGAATGAATGAGACAGTTTCTAGATATATTAAAGGATGTACTATGTGTGCTACAATCAAGCCACGTAATAGAAAATTACACTTGTATACTCCACTTCCAATTCCTTCTCGTCCTTGGGAAAGTATTTCCATGGATTTTGTTGGGGGATTGCCAAAGTATAGAAAGGGTCATGATTATTTGTATGTAGTTGTGGATAGGTTTAGTAAGATGTGTATTTTGATACCATGTAATAAACGGGTCACAACTGAACAAACTGCAAATTTGTTCTTTCAAAATGTATGGGTTCATTTTGTGTTACCCACTTCTATTATATATGATCGAGATTCTCGATTTGTTGGGAAATTTTGGTCAAGTCTATGGGAGTTAATGGACACAAATTTAAAGAAGAGCACAACATTTCATCCACAAACAAATGGTCAAACAGAAGTGGTCAATAGGACAGTAATACAGTTGCTTCGAGGATATTGTAGCAAGCATCCCAAACTTTGGGATGAGCATTTGTGTTATGTGCAGCACGCTTACAACCATGCAAAACATTCTTCTACTTAGTGATCTCCTTTTGAGACTTGTTTTGGTTTTATACCAAAGTCTCCCTTGGATTTTGTCTTTGGTAAAGACATAGTAGTTGATGGACATAATGATGTGGACAAAGAAACCAAGTTCATTGAATAAATCTAGGAAATTCACTAGGCAGTACAGGAACAACTGGAAAGAAGCCAAGAAAAGTATAAGGTGTGACATGACAAGCATCGAGTTGAGCATAGTTTTCAAGTTGGATCAAGTCTGGTTGTACATCAACAAAAAAAGACTACAAGGGGAAGGTAAAAAGTTGAAACCAATTAGATATGGTCCTTTCAAAATACTTGATAAAATTGGTGAAAATGCTTTCCGCCTAGATCTACCAACTTATATTCAAATCTACTCAATCGTAAATGTTGAAAACTTGCAGTTGTATGAACCTTCATTGATTGAAGACCCCGAAGAGAAAGGTTAGCTACCTTCCATTAAGGATCTGTTGCCCGAGTATCTCAATGAGTTACAGGAGGACACATTTCTTGACAGGAGAATAAGAAATTTGTGACGGGGGAACATTGAGTATCTTTGAGTTGGAATCAAAGGTACAAATCCAAGTAAATCACAATGGATAGAGATTGGAAAAGTGAAGGAACTTTATCGTCACTTACTCGATAGCTAAACCAACTTTTTCTAGACCAAAAGCTTCCAGTGGGGAGGAGTGATCCAAAATGGATTTAGTAAAGCATCCATATCAAAAGTCTTCAAATATAGCTGAAAGTGGAATCATGTTGAAGTACTCGTTAATACGAAGCCAACGGTGCAAACAGTGTGTAAATCCGAGTTCGGATGAAGAAATTAGAGCCAATTAAAGATTTAGGCCAAAAAGTCAATGCCTACATCAGCAGAACATGTGGAAACCCGGGAAAGAGTCAAAGGTTCTTAATGATGTCAGCGCAGAAGGTGATGTGGTAGTCTGCTATTGCTTCATACCATAGGCAATGGGATTGGCGAACAAGAGCGGAGATCATCTGATCAAAGGAGATCGACGCATGTCATGTCGAAACATGCAAATAGGTTATCCTAAAAAATGGATGCGATGAAATTATGCAAAAAAAGTTAAACTCCTTTGAGTTCCGGTAGGGAAGCGGTAAGTGGTTTATCATGTGCCTTCAAGGCAGGAAATGGTTTATTAGAAATCTACGTGGTTCCACTCAGTGGTCGACACGTAGCATCTCGAAACCGATTTCTTATATGCCTTCATGGAATTAGCAGACGTGCTAGTTGGATCGTGAGATCGCGCAACAACCGTCAGATCCCACTAGACAGATCAATGGTGCAGAACATCCAGATTAGTTGATGAGCAGGATGCGATAGATGTCAAATTGTTTGATCTCAAGATCAGCGCCGAGAAAAGGCTGGATGGTCGGGGTCCACCTCGCGCCCGCTTGTCCTTTGGTTAATACTCTATTTTTAATTTAAACATATTATGTCATGATTAGCTTAGTTTGTAACTAAACATGGTATATGAATACCATAACACAGAGAAAGTTGACAGAGGTGTTGTGAACCATTCTAGGGGGTCTGGAGGTCATAGTGACCAAGTACGGTTGAGTGTATACTCATTTCGACTCGAAGATTCAAGATGAACACATCGATGAGACGATTTTCATGTTTGAGACTTTATTTTTGATCTCACACTTATAACAACTATTTAAAGACATAATTAAGAGGTCAACACTGGAAGCGAAAGGACCAAGAGATGTAGCCAGAAAGTCTGGTGAACTCCTTTATTAATTTGGTCGTGTTGATGGTTTAAATGTGTTTTATAATTTTTTAAGTGTTTATGTTATTCGCAATCTTTTCGATCCATTGCACTAGTAACATAAGAAACTTCACACATAGTCTATAACACCTTTTTCAATTTTAGATCAAAAATCATGAACAGTGACAGCAACGTCACTTTCTGGCTATGTTGTGTAGTCTCCACCCCTATAACGCAACTCCTCTCACACTTCTATTGGTACTGTCACCTCCTCTTGTTCCACGTAGACCCGTCGTTGCGAAGCTCTACAACCTGGGCAGTATAGTGTATAGTCCTGCACCTCCTTGCATCTGGCTGGAGTGCTAAGACTATGATATCATCATATAGTGATCTGGCCAGATCCCCGGTGTATGGCTTCAATTGGCTTCCATTTACCTTTCCCGAAAATGGATCTCCATTCAATTTCACAAGCTGAATTGCTCCACCATCGGTAATCTCCTTGATAACATACGGCCCTAGCCAATGCATCTAAAATTTTCCTAGAAACTTATCAAATTTGTTGTCATATAATAAAACTAAATCGTTTACCTTGAAGGTGCGCAGTTTGATGTGTCGATCATGCCATGCCTTTTCATGCTCCTTCTAAACTTGTTGATGGAATCCAGCTAAGAATCTATCTTCTTCCAGCTCTGTTAGCTATGCGAACCATTCTTCTAAGGCTACAGTCTTCCATTCCTATGAACACCACTATGCGTAGACTAGGAACAATGTATTCCATTGGAATCACAGCTTCTATGCCATAGACCAATCTGAAAGGTGTCTGTCCAGTCAGCTTCTTACAAGTAGTTCTATAAGCCCATAGCAATGTGGGTACACGCACATCCCAATCATTCCTCTATGCATTGAAAAACTTTTTCAGCACATTCTCCAATATCTTATTAAACACTTCCACTATCCCATTGACCTGAGGGTGATATGGCATACTCTTTTGATGATAAACTTGGAATTCTTTCGTCAGTGCGTTGATCGTTTCATTAAGGAAGTGCGTACCACAACATTCATCAAAATCTTTGGGAAACTGAACCTAGTTAGAACATATTAAAAATAGGAACTTCACAGTTGTTGCCCCTATACAGTCCTTCATAGTTTGCACCTCCTCGCATTTGGTAAAATACTCGGTCGCGGTGATAATGTATCGTGCACCCGTCTTCTTTCTTGGAGGTTGAATCGGGCCTAGAAAATTAATTGCCCATTTCTCAAATCGATGTAATGACACTTGCAGATTCAGAGGCAGATTATCCCTCTGCAATGGCCTGCCCATCCTCTAACATGCATCACATTCCCTACAATATGCTTTGGAATCCTTATGCAATGTTGGCCACCACAACCCAGTGTGTAAAATCTTCTACGTTGTTGCTTTTCCTGCATAATGGCCTCCCACAACTCCTCCATGAGCTTCAACTAGGATACTGCTTCGTTCAAAATCAAACACATATCATCGCAATATCTCATCCAATCCCATTTTATACAAGTGACCTATAATAATAGTAAAATCTACCATGCGCACCACCAATTCCTTCTTCTGTTGACTCGTGTATCCTTCTAGAGCCATTCCCGTAGTCAAGAAGTGGATGATGTCTGCAAAATGATTGTCTACCACACACACTGAAAAGAGTCATGCATTAGGCAGTCCTTCCTCCAAATTAGTAGGCTTCTCTCCTGTTTCAATGTGCGACAAATGATCTAGTCCTACATTCAATCGTCCTAGCTTCACAATTACTACGAAATCATACTCTTGAAATAACAGTAGCCATCTGCATATTTTCCCCCCCAACACAGGCTTGTTGACCAGGTACTTTAATGCAGAATGGTTTGTGTACATCATAAAGTGTCCACCTAGCAAGTAATGCCTAAACTTTTGGAGCGCATACACCATAGCCAACCCTTCACACTTCATCATCGAATAATTCTTTTCAGCCTTCGACAACTTCCTGCTCGCAAATGCTTTCGGGTGATCCAGTTCTCCTTCACCAACCTGTGTCAACACTGCTCCCAATGTGATACATGACGCATCCACATGCACGTTAAATTCCTTCTTCCAATCTGGGAAGACTAAGATCAGTGCGGTAACCATTTTCTCTTTCAATACATCCAGGATCCGCTGACATTCCTCATTCCAACAGAATTTAACATCCTTTTTCAATTGTTTTTCCAATGGTGCGGTAATCTAAGCATAGCTCTTGATGAACTTTCGGTAATAATTAGTATCACCCAGTGTTACGCATAGTTGTTTAACACTTCTTGGTGCCTCCAAATTTATTATAACTATGATCTTAGTTAGGTCCACCATAGTCCTTGTCTTCACACTACATGACCCAACAAGATTCTGAAAGGGATGCAAAATAGACACTTCTTCAAGTTTAGCGTGATCTCATACCTCCGGCACGTATCCAGCATCAAGCGCAAACTAGCTACATGGCGCTTGATGAGCCCAAACACAATCCAATCTTCAAAGTATACCTCCAAAAACTTGTGAATGAACTCTTTGAATGCTACAATGACTACAAGCGAAAAGATCGTCAGCGCATTCTTAAGTCCAAAAGGCATTACAGTATACTGAAAACATCCCCACTCGGTCGCAAAGGTAGTATTACTCCTGTCTTCCAGAACGATATTTATCTGATGGTATCCAGAGAACCCGTCAGCAAAAGTATATGCTTCTTGTCCGCCAACATTATCCAGCATCTCATTTGTGAACGGGGTTGGGAAAGGATCATGAACTCAAGAATCGTTCAGCTTCTTGAGATCTACGCAAATCCTTATCTCATCCTTCTGCTTATTTTCTTGAAAAACCATTGGACTTACCCGATTGGACTCTTCCACTGGCTCAATAATACCCACTGCCAACATGTTTTCCAACTCCAAGAGGACCTTTTCCTTGTACTTAGGATTAAGGCAATATGGCCTCTATTTCACAGGCTTCACGTCTAGTTTCAACGTTATCTTCATCACTCCTAAATCGCTTATTATCCCCTACAAGTCTGCAAACTTTGTAGGGAACAAATCCTGGTATTCACGAAGAAACTCAGTGACCTTATCCACTGTAGCATCATCCAAGTAGTCCCCTATCTTCACAAACTATGGCTCCGCCTCTATTCCAATGTTCACTTGTCTATTTTTCAGCGACACAGTGATATCTGGATTCTCTATATGTGGCCCCTCAACTTAGTTGTGACCTTCTGTCTTTGGGATATTAATGTTCCTTGGATCCTCCTCTTCTTCTTCAACAGTCACATTGTAGCACTCTAGCGCGTGGCATAGCTGGGTGGTCTAATCTGGTTGAATCAAATCTAAGGGATCCTACGTATTATGAAGATCGTTGCCTTGACCTCTTGCAATGCTTCATAGATGCATTCAAATCCATCCTCAAAGTTGAATGTCATCAAGAATCCTTGCCTCAAAATATCCCATTCATCCATGTCGTGTTGGAGCTCTATTTCCAAGTACCATTTCATCAGTATTACATCCAAAGTGTGATAGAATAGATGCACCCACTCTGGTTGCAGTTCTGCTCCATAAGCATCAATCCATTTTTCTAAGTGATTACGCAGATCACTCCTCACATCGTATATATCTCTTAATCGCACCTTTGGGTGACCAAACCGCACCCTCATCATTCTTCTATATTCACGCCATCCATCAAAATTGTCTTTATACGTAGCCCACCATCTTGCAGGCATAGCGCACAGCACTAAGTCCAAGTCTTGGAAGTGATTCTTCTCTCGCACTTCCCTTTCAAAAGCATCCAAAAATTTATCTACATTACTTAAACCATCATAATAAGGCAAACTCCTTACCTCTGATGATACATAGCGCAACAATTTATTCATCATGTTACAACACAACGTAGATACTTCGTGTAATTAATTCTACCATTGTTCCAATTCCTCATCTGAATCTGATGTGTAGGAGCTTTTGCGGTCCCATGCAATACATCCATTAGCCGTCGGATCCATCCAATCTTGATCTCGCGCTGTTATATTATAAATCTGGTCCAAATCATCGTCACTTTCATAATCGCGGATGGGTTCAGTATAGCATGGTCCTTCTGCAAGGTCCAAAGTCACTACTACACGGAGCGATTTTCTTTTAAATGACATCGTCTGCTTCTTCAAATTGATCACCCCATTCATTTCAATAGCCCAGTCGATCCCAAGGAGCGCGTGGTAGGGATTGTTGTCATCGACAATCTCTATCACTTCGAAATTTACCAATGCACTCACGCCTTTAATATCTACTGTCAGTCCCTGCAATATTCCCATGGAGATAATATTTTAATGATTCTCCATCCTCAATTGAATTGGAGACCACTGCAGCGCAGGTCTCCCCATTCTCTCCCATGTTTGTTTAGGAAAAACATTCGCATCTGACCCAAGATCCAAAATAACTTGGTCCATTTCATATTCGCCTATTTGCGCGGTGAGCCTCATCTCATGCCCTGTTCTTGCCTTATGCTTACCAATTTTCTTGACCACGCGCAATCCCTCCGGAGTATTTTCTTTACCAGAACATTTATTGATCAATTCCTATAATCCCTTTACGACCTTTCTATCGGGTAGAAGCTTCATATAGGTATCCAAAAAGGTAGTAAGCATGGATGGGTCCATTTCTTCAAACTGCTTATCCTGACTTCCTGAGGTAGAAGCCTCAACGAAGATTTTCTTCGCTTCCATGAAGGTTTCTTTCACGTGCTCTAAATCAAAGCCAACCTCCTTCTCTGGAGCTTTGCAGACCCATTCACTTTCTTCAGGCTTCTTTCCCTTATCTTTGCCAATCGTCATTCCACTACGCAACACAATATTCACATTAGGATCCTCTTCGTGAGGTTCAGCCCTCATCATCTGTAGGTTATGGGTAGGTTGTTGAGGTTGTGTCCCCTTTTCCCGTAACTTAGCTATTAATATAGGGAATTATTTGATCGCATGGTCAAGTTGAGTATAGTATCGGCACGATAGATGCATCGATTTTGTACATTCTCGTTCATAGTGTCCTAGCCCTCCACAATTGTAGCAAATAACTTGTCCCCGACCTCTCGCAGGTCCTCCTTCACCTCGGCCTCATCCACGCCCCTGATATCCTCCTCGCGCTCCCCCAGCACCTTGATCTGGAGGTCGAGTTTCTGTCTGCATCCGATACGCAGGCGTTCTCTCCATCATTAACTCATAACTACGGAAATTGTGCTCATCGTGACCTACTGATTTGCAGAAGTTGCAGAAGAGCTGTTGCGGTGTCTGTACAAATTTCTATAGCAAGTGACAATTGTTTGTCACATGTTTTCCAGCTACCTAATAGATAGCACACCACAGCGTGGGCCTTGTACTTGGCCCTGCTTGAGCTTCTGGCCTCAGAGGCATCGACCCTCCTCCTGCAACATAATTCGTGAAGACAGGGCAATGATATTTATCATGCCCTTGACTCTTACATTTCAAACACCAAACTTCTTCGCGCACCTCAGGCCGAGCCGCTCTATCTTTCTTCAGACTTTGGAACTCTAGGAAAAGATTGCAACTCCGTGTGAATCTACTGAACTCCCAAAGCAACATCTTGAATTGGTGTCTCATGCAATCTCATCGCAATCTCCAGGGCTTCCGCTTGGGTCTGAATCTTTTGTTGTGATAAAGAAACCCTTAGATGAGGCAAGTGCGAAGCCACAAACCATTCACGATGCTGCCCATCCGTAAGATTCATGTTAGCTTTGGGGATCTTACATTTCAATCTCTGATCGAGCTCCCAGGGTGTCTCGCCAGGATTCATCATGATTTCCTTGAAGCTAATGATTGATTGTGCTTTAGAATTGGGCCTACTGAATTCCTTATTCAGCACAGTTTGAATGCCTGCCAATGCAGCTATCGAGTTATCGGTGTAGTACTTAATGTACCACGTTAGCGCGTGATCCTGTAAAGTAGTAACCAATGTTGCTTTCTTCATCTAATCGTCTGTAATATTCTGGGCTTGCCACACGACCTTCGCAATGAACCAAAACTGGTCCGGGTCCTCATTTCCCAAGCCCTTGAAAATGGGAAACTTCACTGTATTCGCCATATTGAACGGTGGTGGAGGTGGTGGCGGTGTGGGCGAAGGTGTATGTTGTGGAGGTGAAGATGGAGGTGGTGTGGGTGGATGGGGTATTCGCGGGAACCCTTGCCTTATTAACTGCATAGCGCTCTACGTAGAAGCATGTGATTCTCCTTCATCGTCACTCAAAGGAGGCTTAATCAACGGGCTATATTCAAGACATGTTCTCCTTCTATCCCTGAATAAATTTCCACTTCACGTAGCTCCAAACATCAAGGTAATTGCATAACCTGCTTTTCACACAAGAGCATTTTAATCCAAGTATTCAAAGATCTTAAATACTTACCTCGCAGTCCCTTGAAGAAGTGTCACTCTGCTTCACTGTAGCTGATCGAGGTATCGACCACGAACTCTGTCACAAATCCTCTGATGACATGATCAAGCCAGTGATCAACAGCATACGTGATCTTATCTTTAGAGGCTTCCAATCTCTGCACTAACTCCAGGGTCCACACTATTGGACCGTCAATCATCCACCTTCCCTATCCTTCTGCTAATTTAGCGATCCACTCATATAGCTCGATCGGGAAGGAACAAAAGAAAATTTTGTGTATATTTGTGTACAGATGCCTGTCCAACCACTGTTCATTCATCAAGCACAGATTTCTATTTTCTTGCGTCGATAATTCGTTTATCTTCTTATCCAACCAATCTTCAATTTCCTTGTTAGTTGGATTCCATTGATACGACATCACACATCTCTTTATGTAGATCTCGGTCTCGGCAACAGAACCATTTTTTGGCTTAGTGGGTCATGACCCAGGTTCAGAGTTAAGTTTTCCAAATAAATCCCTACACTACTGGCCCTTTCGGCATCAATCCGTAGAGCACAGACTAAATTCTCACCCAAAGCAGTATGGGGGGATGCTGGAACCAAGTTTCTGCACCCAGAGATGAGCGTGATGTCATTTTATGCCCTAAACCTGTCTTTGTGCAGGTTGATAAGCTGATATAACCTCCTCTTATCAACATCTAGACCTTCATGAAGGTCTATGACTGTCTTTCGCATACCCTAAACAGGTGAATCAATCACTTACGTGCCTCTGTAATTACCCTTAGTTCTGTATTTACCCAGATCAGCTTAAGTGTCTAATAACTTTAACATGCATTAAGATATCCTTCGCATAGATAGATATTATTACGTGTGTTCTTATAACAATGTAAAACATGCACAATCGCGCATCAGTACAACATTAAATCATAAACCCATCATTCATCATAATATAATCACATTCATTCATAACAGAAGTAAATGGACAAAACACAAATATTTCCAAAATAATCTCTTTATTGATACTTCAGTTTTGCTTATAGACTCGAGACTACCCTATGCACTCATCTGCAGGGGTCCATGCACTCAACTATGGACTCTACTCTAGGCCTCTGCGCACACAGCTGCAAAGCCTCTCTTCTACTCTAAGACTCATTGCTCTTCACTTCTAATGAGTCCCCATTACATTCATTGATCTCTCTCTTATTATTATGCCTTAAACTCACTAATACTCTCCCTTTTATACAATCCCATGGTCTTTGGACCATGGGTAGATCTACTAAAGCTGACACAACCTACATAAAAGAAGGGAAAATCCCTTTATGACATTTACTATCTACGCGCTCCGCGACCACAACTTGCGGAGACTTTATACTTTACATAACAAAAACTTGGGCTTTTTCCCCAAAATTGATCGTAGGGGACCCTATCCCACACTCCTCTACCTCCATCTTATAGAGATTCTTCACCTGAATCCATATCTTGTTTACCTGACCTGTGGCTATGTGTTGAAGGAACGCCTTTCCTTTTGAGAAGATCACATCATATCCTCTATCCTCAAGAAATATGGAAATGGATACCAAGTTCGTCTTCAGCCCAGGCACATACATAACATTCTTCAAGGTGGGTGGAGCCCCATGCTCCCTCTGAAAAGTAATCGTGCCCAATCCAGTAGCACTTTACTTCCCGTCGTCACCCATCTCGATATGAATCTAGAGATCTTTCTCTTCTAGGTCGCTGAATAACTCTTTGTCGTCAGTCGTGTGGAATGAAGCTCCACTGTCTAAGTACCATACACTTCCCATAATTGATGACACCATGCATGAAATGAGGGAAAAGTCCAATTCGAATTGAGAGGCCAAAGCCTCACCTGTCGTTGCTCTTGAGGACTTCTTCTTGGACTTCTTGAGTGGACAATTTGTAGCAAAATGACCCATCTCATGACAATGAAAGAACTTAACATTCATCATGTCCTTCTTCTTACCTACATGATAAGAATCAAATTTGGATTGGGAAGCTTTCCCTTTCCCTTTATTCGCCTTAATCACTAAGGCAAAGTTCTCTTCATCATCAGTCTTTGATGAAGAGCCATCCCTGATGTTCCTCCTAATCTCCTCCTGCATCAAACCTAACCATAGTCATTCCCAATCTGGCGGCTTCTCCCGACCATTGACAGAGTCTTGATAACTATGCCAACTCTTTGGGAGTCTTAGAAGAGAAACACTCACCATATCATCCTCGTAAACCGTGAGTCCAACACTTCCGAGTTCATCATGACATTGAGTGAACTTGGTCAAGTATTTTGGAATAGTCTCACCCTTCTCCATTTTTATTTTTCGAAGTTTGTCCTTCAATCTCAATTTATTTTGGTCACTTTTGTTCTGATACAAGTTTTTCAATGTTTTCCACATATCATACGGAGTTTCATTTCCATGGAGAATCAAGACAATGTGGTCTCGAACTCCATAAAGGATTATCTGCCTTGCCTTTGCCACACACTTCTTCCATTCGACCAAATTCTATGCATCTGATGTTGTTGGCTTAGGAATTTATTGATCAATGAATTCCTTCAATCCATTATCCTCTAGCATAGGCTCCATTCTGTCCCTCCATGCTATAAAATTTGATTTGTCTTCCAAGGCATACTCAAGCCGCAAACCATAGAATGCTATCTGTCGATCCTGAAGTATGTATTGCAAATTCGAATTTCACCTGTAACCCAAAACTCAAGAACTTTGAAATATCCTCTACTATATTCTTCTCAGCTCTGATACCATGTAGAAAATCCTGTAGATTCACAAGCTTATGAAATTTACTAAAGAATGGGACAAGAATCTACTTCTACTTTCAACCAACGAAAGCCAATAGATCGATGAAAACAATATGAACAAGAAGAAGATAAATCAACGGCACATAAAACAAGATGTATCTGGGGAAATCCACTACTCAAAACCCGACTATATTTATTGCATATATCATAAATATGAGTGAATATACAAAGCTTCTTCTCGCTAGAACAATTCCGCACAAGTATGCTCAACTCTCTCAGCTCACAAGCTAGCTCTTGGCCAACACTTAGCCAATTCTTCAATTCTCCGAGATCCTGATCTCTTGTGTAATTCCTAGGGTGAATAGCCTATATTTAAAGGGAATTCATGCTTCCAAAACTATGCAATCCAAATATAGGATCAATATCTGATGCATGCATGATATTTACACTTCAATAAATAATACCACTTATAGTACATTTTCCCTGCACTCTAGTCTAAACTGGGTCTTTCTCTGAATTGACATGCATGTGTTTCTCATGAGGGAATATTCAGTTAAATGGAGTAGCACTAGTGGATGCATTAGTGCACCAACTGACTGTCAGTCCTCTATTAGTTCCAAATACAATTTAGAACTAATTAAACTGAACTTAACTCAGTAAACAGAGTGATCTAATTTCCAACTCAATTTAAACTCATATTGGACCCCTAAAACTTAGGGAGAACATATACATGACTACAGAAAGACTTCATACTTGAAATTCCTAAGCTAATTAATTTAATTAAACTTAATTAACTATTTACAAGTTTCTATGGGAATAGAATTCGATTTTAATTCTCAGTTTAATTCAAGGACAAATTAAACTAGAATTTCTTGTTGTCATTTTTCAACAAACAATACCCCAATGAAGTTGTCTTTTATACCATACAAGCATAGTCCCCACCATTGAGCATCCATAGCCCTAATGGGTTTACTTGTATTTCCCATGCTTCCTCTTTTAATAACCCTTTTGATAAGCGCATTTGTGAGTTTTTAGTTTATGATGTGCCTGAGCGAAAGAGGTGGGATGGTAATAGAGACTTATGTTAATGGATATAATACTTCCATAATTTTGACTCCAAATTATTTCCCCGCGACTATTATTCAGAGGTTTTATAAATTAGGGGGGTGGGAGGGATTCGTTGAGTTAAACTCGAGTCAGTTATTTCCTTGAAAAGGTGAACCATATCACTCAGAAATGATGTTTGTTCCTCCATGAAAAATATTTTAAAGAGGGCTTCATAACTCCATAAATATATACCTTTAATGATAAATGAAATTCATTGAAATAGACAGAGTAACGATTTCCCATGTATTCCAACCATTCTTGGATGAGAAAAAGGTCTTCCACATAAATCATGGCAAAGTCACCAAAATCAAGCCAAAACTGAAAGCAAAAGGGAAAGAATTCCAAATTGAAGTGAAAAAGAAATCAGCAAACTCCAAAACATGTAAAAATGAAGAAAGAAAAAGTTGAAATAAAAATCCCAAACTTAAAGAACCAACTCCAACAAGATGAACTATAAAATGTCTCAACAAATGAAAAAAACAATAAAACCATGTGTGTTCATCTTTTGTGGAGAATCTCGTAAATTTTTTCATGTGGAGTTATAAGTGATTATTCTTCTAAAATGAGAGGGTGAATAGCAGTGATGAGAGATAATAATATAAATGAGAAGTATTTTCCTGCTGCGAATTTTCTTGTTTCAAAGGAAATCTTGCATAAAAACATCTTAACCATTTTTTGATAAAAGCAATGCTTAAGAAACAGGCTAAAGATTCTGAAACTCCCCATTTTAGTTGATTTGATGAGGATCATTACTACTTCTCCCAAAAACTTGAAAACAAACCAAACAAAGGAGAATGAGTGCTAAATATGAAGTGTGGAGTAATTCTTGAAGTTTTGCAAAACAGAGTTTAAGATTAGAAAAACCTAAAAACACACTAAAAACAAAATATAGAGAAGTGGAAAAGGATGATCGTCGACGTATGAATCTTACCATTGGAGAATTTCATTTAATTTTACCGGAGAGATATAATTTTCTCCAATAAAAATAACCTCTTCTTTTAATTGGAAGTCAAAGCATGAAGTAGTTGATTTTTTTGAAATTTCATTGACCCAAAATCATCATTTATTAAATCTAAACTAAATCAAGTAGTAAACTAGAAAATGGTGTCTCGCATTCAAGGAATAAAAAGTAAACCAAATCCACAAAAATGAGAACGAAGCGATGCTTCTTTATGAATTGTAGCAAGGATTGTTATCTTAATATTTCAAATTTCATATTCACTCCATGATTCTCATAAATTGTCAAGAGTCAAGACCAAGTCCAAACAATGTAATGCATATATGTAGATGGAGAGGTCTTGAAATTTTTGTGTTCTAAATATAGAGTGATGTATCAAAACTCAAATATAAGAGAAATCAAACATGATTTAACCATGATCTATTACCTTTACATGTTCCAAATTACTTGCCAATTGTTGCAATACCATAGTGGTTCCTCAAGAGTGCCTTGAAAAACAAATGAAGATTCACACTAAAAGGTGATTGAGATTATGAAATGGGAACCCAATAGTGAGACAAAGGAAAAAACATAAACTAACCACAGGTGATGAAATTTATCATTAGCCAATAAGATTGTCAAGAAGATTAAAAAGAGGCCCATGTGTACACACCATGAAGAATGTATAACCCCAAAGTCACAAAGTCATTTTGAGGAATGAATGCTTGGATTTGATGAAATTATAATTAAAATACATCCAATCTCTTGACCACCATGATAACATGAAGGGAAGCACATATATATACAAATATAATCAAATAGGACTTCATGTACACATAGTGAAAGATCATAATGAATTTATCAGAGGCCTACAAGGATACTTAACCCGATATTCCGAAGTTCCAAAATGAGAAGAGGCGAAAAGGAAATTTCAGAAAGAAATATAAATTGATTAATGATAACAACCCGATATCCTAAGGTTCCAACATCCCGAGAGAATCAAAGCGAAAGGTAAGAGCTTCGATATAGAAGACTTCCGAAATGAGAACAATTCTCCGATAGACAAATTTCTGATAAATAAAGCCTTTACTATTTAAATGTTTTTAGTGGAATTCCTTTTCGGAGGTTTGATTGATTTTAACTTCTGATATCGGAAGTCCCAATATAAATATTTCTTGCAAATATTTTAAATAAGATTTCTGATAAAATAAAGATCGGAATTAATATTGGATAAACAAATATTATTAGAAATTAGATACTTTAATAGCTCAATGTGAATTCTACTAGATTATGAGATCAAGGAATTTAAGCAGGAAAATAAAGTAGGCCTCCTATATCTCAGAGAAATGCCTCGTAAAGTGTTTTTAAATGGTTTCGATATATCATAAACCTAAGAATCTAACAAGCCAAAAGGTCTGAAATCTTTGAGGGAAGGTATCGGAAAGTGAAAAAAAACAGAAGATCGAGATTCCAATAATTACCAAATAAATGTCCTAAATCAATTTGGAAGAAGAAATGTGACTAAAGTGGATGTAAAATGAATGAGCACAATGGAAAGGTTTTAACTCAACTGGAAAATTTAAGATTCAAAATAAGCAGAGATAAAACCATGGAAAAGATCATTTGCTACAAGATTTTTGCAATTTTCTTTGCTTGTAGCAAATATGAGCAAGAATGAGTCTAAGCATTTGATTTTAGCTACATCAATGAGAGGCAAAATATTATTATTGACTCATATTGCTAAATTTGTAAAGAAATGAAAATATGAATGGAAGAAAAATTAAAGAATACCCAAATTCTGATGAAACAACAAATACTTCCCTAGACATGTTACAGATTAATCACTCACTTTATTTCTAAAGCTAATTAGATTTTCTTGTGAAAATCCAATCTCCAAATCAAGTCAATGAAGACCTGCAAAAGAAGAAAATCATAAATAAGAAGTAAACTATGAAAAGAGAAAACTAACAACAGATGAAGATGAACATATGGACGCATACCTGGAAGAATTTTGATTGCAATTTTACCTCATGAATCTTCAAGTTCTCCCATCCATTTCTCAAAATTTGCATATGTTCAAACATCATCTATTTATTCAATCTAAAATGCTAAGTAATGAGCTATTAATTTGTGTCCACTTCATATTGAGGAATAAGAGTGATGAAAGTGATCATATAGCAATGATTATGAATTGAAAATTGAATTCTCAAGAACACTCTTTTCATCATAGGCTCATTACATGCTTATTAAGAAACTGCAATAATGAAATAAATAAAAATAGGAAAAGAATCTAAATCTAAATTAATCTACCCGTAATCCTAATTGAATGAAAAGGAAACATGACTAGGTATAATCGTACTTCCAATGTAATCATTCTCTCATTTTAACTCTTGCATGCATGTACAAGTCAAACATCAGTAACAAAAATACAATTACAATTAATCTAACAAAAATAAATCTAAATGTATTATGTACACTTATTGCAAACATATTTACAAGAATAAACTTGCTTATAATCACCTTCTCTTGAAATTTCCTTTCTAGCTGAATTATAATTGGATCATAGAAATATGGATGGATTTCAATTAATGATTGGAAGTGGTTCAAAAGAGAAGATAACATGCTGGATTGTGGAAATGCACTTTTAGATACAGTGGCTTGCATGAAATTGTAAGTCTTATGTAGATATGTTAAATTATTAACAAACTTTTGTGTAGGAAAAATTTCCAAATATCTTTCAAATGGGTCAATAAAATATAGATGGAAGTCAGATACATTCAATAGAAGATCATTAACTAAATTAGATCGTTGGTCATATTGTGAAAATGCACTCTCTTGTTGGCACTACTTTTGAGAGGAAAGGAACAAGTGATAAGAGATGAACATCAATTGAAATTGGAAGAGAAATAGCTCTTGATGTTCATTATTATGATTTGAAACTTCATTTTCCCATTCAGAAAATTCATCAACTGAATTTTCAATACTAAACCATTCAATATGCCAGCATAAGATATCTAAAAACTAAATAATGAAAATAGAAAACAAATCTGAAATCAAACAAAATAAGTGAAGGAGAAATAAAAAAATCAAATCACTATTTACAATAGTATTAAAATTATTGTTACAACACAATTGTGACTGACTTGACACTAAAAGAAAAAAGGACATTGGTGAGGGACGACAAATGTCACCATAAGCTCATTGGTGACAGTCAAAAGATCATTCATCACCAAAAATTGAACGTCACCAAAGGTGGCGTCACCAAAAGTATAGGTGTTGTAGTGACATACAAAGTCCGTCACCAATAATGATTTATAATGACGGAGAGCGACCATCACCATTTCATATGAGCAATGGTGATGGACCATAGCCTCCGTCACCAAAAACTGAATGTCACCAAAGGTGGTGCCGCCAAAAGTATAGGTTTTGTAGTGACATTCAAAGTTTTTCACCAATAATGATTTATAATGATCGATAGCGACCATCACCATTACATATGAGCAATGGTGACGGACCATATCCTCTGTCCCCAAAAACTGAACGTCACCAAAGGTGGCATCACCAAAAGTATAGGTGTTAGACATTCAAGGTACATCACGAATATTAATTATAATGGTGGATAGTGACCGTCACCATTTCATATGAACAATAATGATTTATTGTGATGGATCTTTAATGGCTGTCACTATTGATCCATATATATGGTGACGTTCATTGACCATCACCAAAGTCCCATTTCCAGAAGTATAGGTGTTGTGGTGACATTCAAGGTCCGTCACGAATAATGACTATAATGACGGACAATGACCATCACCATTTCATATTAACAACAATGATTTATGGTTATGGACCTTTGAGGGTCGTCACTATTGATGTGTATATATGGTGGTGTTCATTGACCGTCACCGTTTCATATTTTTGGTGATGGTCAAAAGAGCCTCCGTCACCAAAACTTGATCGTCGCCATTCCATATGGATGTCAGGGCACGATGGAATCGAACCACCAACCTCCTTCTTGTAAAGCAGGTGCTCTTCCATTGAGCTAGCACCCTTTAAAGAATTATACTTTTAAAAATTAGACCTTGAAACTTCATAAATTGTAAATTCTACAACTTTCAATAAATTAAAGTCTCGACAATATTTTACTAAACAAGCAAAGCAGCATCGAAGCTGCAGTTCCCTACCTAATGGTTATTGAAGTTATGAAAAGTGGTTGGAGGGAAAAATAGTTATGTATAAAAGAATCAATATGTTCAGTTGAATACTCAATTAGAAGTGAAACTCTGAAGACATTTATAACCTATAAATGACCTATAACTAAAAAATTCACCAAATATTGCAAAGGAAATGTCATAAGTGGATAGTATACAGAAGAAGATCAGGCGGGGACTTAGAACCCTTGTACATCTTGGCATGTCTTAGCACTTCGCACATCTTAGCTTGTTTGGCATGTCTTCGTACTATCTGGCACAGGTTAGCATGCCCTAGCATTCCCTAACACACCTTAGCAATCATAACCTCACAACTAGCATTACATTTTTCCATGACTTGGGAACCTTACATTCACTAGAACACCTTGGCACTCCCTCGTTATCATGCCCTCACGAGTGTGACTTAGACTTGGGAATAAATCATGAAGATTCAACATAAAACTCAACAAATGAAAATATACTCACAATATACTCAAATTTTAAAAATGTAAAACAATGCATTCCATGATAAATCCACTTCATAAACATCGAAATAAACAATAATGTAAATAATTAGTATTAAATAGAAAAATGTGGAATTTTAGATTTACGTTAAGTTTTAGATATATTATCGTACAAAGTTTCAAAATTTATATGTAGAGTCCAAACACCATGGACTACAGTATGTGTTAATGTCGGTATCTTCATCCCTCCATCAGTGATCAAAATTCTCATGTTGCATTGCATTTTAGGTGTCTCATCCGATCAGCTGCATTCCATTAGGTCATTGATCATCTGATGGCAGTAGTATATTATCAATTTTCCCTCATGGTATTTACCTGCTAGCCTATTTTTATAAATTCAGATCATTTACAGTCATTTTTTGTCTTTACATTTGCAAATGTCATTTTTAGGGTTTTAGGTCCCATTAGGTCTAGGGTTTGCCATCAAAGTCTTGTAAAGGCTCAATAATGGTCAGCAGGCACATGAGGAGGTCAAATAAAGTCTCAGTATCAAAAATTTCAATAATCACATGCTCAGTGATTGATTTTTCCTCAAAACCCTGTTTTGAGGAAAAACAGAGTTTTATTGTTTTATGTATAAAAATTCATGTAATTTTATTCTTCCTATATGTAATAAGTCTGGAAGTGTAGCCCTGGTCACCTTGCCAAACTCCTACACTCCAGCTCCTACAAAAGAGTAAAAAATTCAAAGCATTAGTCCATCAAAAGTCAAAAAGAAATTCAAACTGCCAAAACAGAGTTTTAAAAGCCAAAGTGAAAGGCAAACATTAGAAAAGTGGGTTTTTTGTAAATGAAAAATTAAAGTCACTTGTATATAAAGTTTCCCATTATGTAAAGACATCATTTGTGTTCCAAAGAGAGAAAGAACAAGTCAAAATCGTGATTTTTAGACGAAGGAAGGCGATTTGCAGCAGAATTTGCAAAGCTTACTGGGCGCGGCACACCTGGGTTGAGGCGTAGCGCACAAAGCGCAGATTTAAAACTGGCAAGTGAACAGGTGTGATGCACCAGTGGGGCATGGCGCACCAGTTAGTGGGCACGGCGCACCTACCTTTCAAGCCTAAATTTCGTCCAATCGACCTCATCTAGCCTCCAAACCTTGCAAACTTCATTCAACAAGTAAGTGAAACATCCTAAAGTGCCTTTGCAAGAGATTTTCTCCTCTTTCATAGTGTGTAAATTGGTGAAAGATAAAACCCTAACTGTTGCACAGTTTCATTGAAAAAAGCTATCTAGGTTTTTCAAAAATTATCATTGTTGTTGTTTGCTCCCTGCAATCATTTTCACATTCCTCCACTACACTCCCCTCATTTCATATCACTTACCCCTCTCTCATTCACACTTATCCTACCCCCCTATCCCCAAAACCCTAAAACCCTATCAAATTCCCACTATTCCTAAACCCTAATTTGCATTCCCAAAACCTTTCCACTCCCAAAAAACCCTACAGTCAGCACAAAATCCCTCATTCACAATCCCACTCATCAATCCCATTCGTCAAATAGCAAACACCTAGTCTTAATATAAAATCTCTTCATACTCATTATTTTAAACCAAACAATGGAAAATATGGAAACAGATTCAGCTTATGAAAGAGATGAGGAAACTGTGAGTGATTCCTCCCAAGAAATTCATGCACCAAGAAAACCACACAAGGGAGGAAAACACATCTGGGAGGAGCCCACTACACTCACAGAGCTATTGGCATGTCCTCTTGCAGTAGCATGTTTCAAACATCAATCTTGCTATCAGTTTTGTGAGATGGTGTAAAGAGTCAAATACCACCATGAGCTTGCTAGATTATTTTGTCCTCCATCTTCACAATGGCGAGGTCAATTTTGTAAGTGTTACATTCACTTTGACACCTAAAAACTATAGCTGAAGCAACAAGTATTCCGAATGTGGGTGAACAGTGGAACAAGGGACAGCTGGTGGAAAAAGAACATTATGAGCCTTATATCAAGGCTGGCTATCAGAAGCAAACCAGTAGGGTCTTCCCTTTCAGATACCTACAGGACACATATGCTCCACTCATGAAGCTCATAATCAAATACTTCAACTGTGAAGGTAGATTTTCTTTCTTATACACTTATCATGTCAGATTATTGATGCATTTCACTAGAGTGAGGATGATGAACATCCCCTATTTCATATGCAGAAACATTCAGAAAATGACCACATTGGTGCAAAGAAAACAAGATCGTGGTTTTGCATCAGCTGAGTTTGCTGAATGTTTCATGGGATGATTTCATTTCACATGAGGTTTTCACAAGTCCTCAAGTGACCCCATCAGTTTTTCATGAGGTAGGAGGGTCTTCACATCAGTAAGAGGTGCATGAAACTCAAACCACCAATGTGCTAGTATTTGTCACTTATCAGAAGGGCACAAGGAGATTATTTGCAGCAGCCAAACGAGTACTATCTCCACCTGGGGTGGAAGGGGTCTCGTCTCCTTCATCGGATCAAAGGCAAATGTTATCTTCACCCGGGGTGAAAAGGGCTTTTCCTTCTTCTTCAGCAAAGCAAGACAAACGGAAACAACCAATAAATGATGAGGGGCCTTCTGAAGGTCAAGAGAGAGATTTCATTCTCATTCAGGATGATGACACTGATTTGGGCTCCCAAAGCTCAAAACTCAAGGAGATCATCCAGGAACAAGACGTTGACATTCATGACTTATCTCTTAACCTGGAAAGAGATAAGTGGATCATAAACTACCTTGAGCAAAGAAACAAGCAATTGGAAGACCAGTAGACTATCATGGAGCTGCAAAACATAAGAGAAAACCGACAAGCAACCAAGAGGAGGAAAGTCAAGTTGACACCGCTTGAGCAAGAGATTGAGGCTGACCGAGAATCTTGGCTAGAGAGGGAAAACATGCACTTGGAGAAGCTGCTTGAGAAAGAAAATAAGGGGAAAAAGATGTTAAGGCACATGGCCTATCACTATTTGGCAAGAAACAAGATTTTCAAAGCGAGGATAAGGTCCTTAAAGGCCAAGTTAAGGAAGACTTTGAGGAGGAAGAAAGAGGAAGACAAGCTCAAGATCTTAGCTGAAGCTTTCTTAGCCCAACATAGTACTTGATGCAGGTCACTCAGCCCAAATTTCAAGAAATTTGGCACGCTTTTTGACAATTTTGAATTTTTGAAGGGAAAAACAGATTTTTCTGCCTGGTGCGTAGTGCCACCCGATGCTCGTTTTTCCTAGGGACCTCCTCTGGAGGAAAACTCTACATTTTTGGATTCCTCATTAAAAAATTATGAATACTCAGAAATTACTAGAAATTTTTGTCAAGTTTTGAACTTCCAAAAGGGTCAAAAACACCTCAAAAAAGCCCTTTCTGCCCCTTTTGGGCCACACAGGAAGCAGTGTTGGGATAACTCACTTTTGGAGGGGAAAATGGACACCAAATTTAGAAATTACATCTGTTCTGGAAAGTAGACAGATAGAAATTTCCAACAAGCCCACTTGGAGCAAATTTGGTGCACAGGAAGGCCTCCAAAATCAGCTGCAAAAATGCGCTACGCACAGGGAAAGTGGTGCGGCGCACAGGATGGAAAATTGCTATTTTTACCAAAAAAAACTGTTTTTCGCTTAGTTTTTTCTCAGTTTGACTTTTCTCTCCCTCATGGTCAAAATCATGATATAACTTGATGGAATTTGATGTAAAAATGTTGAAAATTCACTCATGGAGGTAGATACATCATGAAAAGGTAGTCTTAAACTGAATGAATCAGTTTCCTAGGTTTTAGAGGCAAGCTGTTCCACTGCCTACTTTTCAGTTCTTAGTTTAGATGTTGAAACAGCTCCTAAACTTATGAATTCGACCGCTAAAGCCTAGCATGAGTTGTTTGTTTCCTATATCTAGTACTTTTTCAGTCATTTGTAAAGGTTGGACTCTTGTGAATGCTTAGAGCATTATTTTACATTGATCTCTGCAGTTTGGCAGAGGAATAGACCAGGGTTTGCAGCATTTTGTGGGATTCTTGTGGCAATTTGATTTCGTATTGTTTTTCCTTCTATAATTCAAGCTTACATGTGTTTATGTATGCCATCATCTCTTTCTTTTCAGTTGAACTAAATGAATCAAGATAAAGGTAGAAATCATTGATGTTGCAGTGCTCTACCTAGGGTTTGTTTAGTTTTTCATGTTTTCAATTGTTTGAAGAGGATTCCTGAGACTCTCATGCCCTCTCCAAATCCTCACGAGTCTTAAGACTCTCCATCTCACTTGATTCAAAGCATTAAACCATTTGCCTACCTCGCCCCATAGAAACCTCTGCAAGAATGAGTCCATTCCCTGGACCCAAATTTTCCTTTCACATTTGAGCCAGCGAACCAACATTAAATTCAATCAAACTCCTATGAGCATATACCTAGCCTAAAATTAGTCTTTATATCAGTCATCTCAAGCCTCATTTGTTATATTTTCTTGAGATTGACAAGGAGAGAGCCCTCTCCTGACCTGGTAGGGCTAGCTACCATATTAAGCGTGGTTTTGTTGTTACCCTAGATCATGCCTTTCTCAGACTGAGGTAGATTTAGGCTATAACAATATGAATTAAGAAAGAAATGTAAACCAACTGTCAAACATATTAACCTTTCAGATCTTCATCAGATTCTTGAAAGTGCTTTGAATATTGATGTAAAAAGGAATTATATTATTATACAACTATAACTCTGATGAAAAGCCTCCTCCACATGAAATCAGATTTTTGGATGATACTAATGACCTTTTATACTTGGTTCTTATCTCTAGGTTGGCTATTGCATCAAACTTGAAAAGTAGTTTAAGACTCACCTAGTACTTGCAAGTCTAATAAAATTGATCGAGTATTAGCAAACAATGAAGACAACTTCCTCCAACCATCTGGCATTTTTTCTTTTTCTTGTCTCCCTCTACAATCATTGGCTTTATGATGTTTGATGAAGAGGTTAATCAAGCTCCAACTCTTCTTTTAATCTTTCCCTGGCCCAGCATAATTGATGCTGGTTCTTTATAATTGGCATTCATCTTTTGACTTTATGTTTCTTTGATAACACTTAATCCATGTACTGTCTTGTAAAAGATAAACATGGAGCCCTGATAAAACTTCCCACATAAACCAACCTATGCCCTCAAAACCTTCCTCCTTACAAGCTCTACAGCTTTGTGACATACCTCCTAAGAGGTTAGCTCTCTCTCGATATTTTTTATAAAGGTCTTGAAGTCTCCTACATGGAGCCATTCAAACAAGCAAATGCCATTATCCTTTTGAAGAAGGAAAATTTCAAGAACGTAAAAGCCTAATGGTACAGATTCATGAAACCCTCTAAAATCTTGGAAATCATCTCTTACTATGTATCCGTCTCACCTTGCATATCAGAAACATCTCCCAAAGCATGCAAAAATGAAGTCTATTCACAAAATTCACAATGTCGTTGTAAGATATTAGTGAATAAAAATGGAGGGTTTGCAGTGTATTTACAATGTATAATCTCTATCTTTTCTGGAAAACATTTGGCATCGATTTTAGGATTTGGGAGTTTCTCTTCATCCTTTTTTCCACTTTAAAGTTTAAAATAATGGTTGATCATGGGATCCATCATTAATGATAAAAAGAATTTTAATTTTGCAAAAAATGCCTGCCAAAATCATGAAATGACCAGAAAATATTTCTAAGGCATTTCTAGCCCGTATTCTAGACTTTCCTCTCCCATAAACATTTCGCAGAAGTTTTTCTTGTACAAATACTAGACTATTAAAATAAACTTGTATCTTTAAATTAACTTTATTGGATGCCTTAAGATAGGATCTCTGTTTAAAATATCAATGTTTTTTTTTAATGGTTGGTTTCTATTTCAATTTCTTTGTGTGTTTCCTTAATGATAAGCTTCCCATCTGCCTTGCTTCACTTACCAAGTTGTAAATGTGATAGGAATAATATTTTATGCCACTTGTTGTCAATCCAACTACTAATAAAATGGATAATTCTAACACTAAAGAAGGACAGAACGCATTAACTCAAAGACACCATTACCCAAAAAAGAGATAGCACGGACAGAAGAAAGAAGAGTCAGGTGTACCAAAGGAGTCTCTACTGAAGAAGAGGAAGAAGAATATTGTAACTCAAGTTTGACTCAATCCAAGGAGAACCAACATGAAGAATATATTCCCACAAATTTGAGTGGATGTGGGGTATCTCCTCCATCTTCTTCAAGAAATTCTCCAGAGAGTCCAGATTCCAAAATGAAATCCAACAGCAAGTCAAGAACTTTAAGATGTCAATTTGTTGAAGGAGAGACCTATTTTATGCCTACATAAGGCAGAGCCTCCACTATCCTCATATAATTGATATCTTGTGGTTCAATTGCTATCAAATATCACAGTTTTGTTATGGTTTCTCACTCCAATTCATAGGTTTCTTGTGATGAATCTCGATCACAATCTGGTGTAGTTCTGTCTAGGGCAGCTGGTGTCAAGGGGGTTACAGTTGGAAATGAGCTAGAATGTATGCTTGATGATCCACACTTTGCACAAGTTATACTTGAAGATAAAGAGAATTTTAGTGGTAGCATTGTTGAGACTAAAACTAAAAAAGAAGCTAAAGGAGGAGAACCCACTTTAAAGAGATGTGCTTCCTACAACACGGACAAAAGCTCCAAGTCAGATTTCCATGAGAGATCAAATAAAGAGGAAATTGGTGGAATTCGAGCCAAATGCATCCCCACAAAGATCAAACCTTTAAAGAAGCAACGACCTAGGAATAATGCGAAGAAACCTTCATCCAAAGGGTTAAAAGAGACAAGCACACTCAGAAGGTTATACAATGGAATTTCTACTAGCACAGAATATTAGATCATGGCATCAATGCCAGTAAAGCCTCAAACACACTTGCTGACAAAGGATCTCAAAGATCAAAATAATTCAAATAAGAGCCAAATATCATCAAGGGAGATGAAAGGAAGCCTTTAATAGACACTGCGGTAGTTGAATCACAAGTAACTCGCAAGAATGTGGAGGAGGGCACCCAGCTAAAAACTGATCTAAGGAAACATTTGCAAGAATACAGGACTTCTGAGATCACAACCAAAACTGAGCAAAGGGCCAAGTATTCTAGATAGCCCATGCTATAAGTTCAAATTGCTAAACTCAATGCAGTAGATATGTATTAGGGCAAGGTTAATTCCCAAAACTAACTCAATCCACTTCCTTAAAGTGACTTACAACTGAAATATCTATACCAAGAGAAAGGAGTAGCACTACAGAGAAAAACAGTGTCCAAGTCTAGAGGAAAATATTGTGTGTGCATAGAATGATTCAATAAAGTTTCAACTACCAAAATATAATAATCAGTGGTGATAGTGGGGTTTGAGTTGCAAAATTTATCGCATGAGGAGGAAATCCTATCTGACTTCCAGGAGAAAATTTGCTCTATTCTCATCCACATTTTGGCATGAAAGATAGAGGAAGAGAAAGGTCATAGGACTCACTTGAACATGAAAATCCAATGTGAACCTTGGGTAAAATGAAATAGGAGAAGAAGAGAGCACATGATTACATGCTCTTCTCACAGTTTCAGGATTTTCCTAGAACAATATGTTAGTAAGGCCATTTACTAGCCATAAGTCCGATATGGGATAGACTTTTTGATGAAATGGAGGACACATACAAGTAGAAGTAGACAATTAGTATGACCATGAACCTTGATGACACATCAATCTGCTTCAGCTAAACATCCAAGAGTTGGCATTCGACTTGACAACATGTCAATAAGCTCAAGCATAGAGCTCTAAAGGCCAGACAACCCATCGAATAAGAGTCTTTGTATCTAACTATGCAATCTTATGACTTATGGACAAGACCATTTTACTAGGACAACATGAAACTATACCACCAAGCTGAGTGGATAATTTTAAGATATAAATGAACTCCTTGACTTAAATCATCGAATAAGATGAGTGTCATACAAGATGACATTATTTTTCTAAGAGTTTAGAATCTCAAACATAAGTCAAAGTTGTGGGAATCTAGTAAGCTGAGATTCTAACTCTAACAACCAAAAATTTGTCTCATTGTCACTAATCCAAGCATCTAACGTAGAGCCAAAGATGTACAAACATGTATGAGCACCATCAACCAAACTCTGCTTAGCTAGATTTTCCCATAATAGTATGTTAGTAAGGCCATTTAGCAGATTTGTATTAGGGCAAGTTTAATGCCCAAAACTAACTCAATCCACATCCTTAGAGTGACTTACAATTGAAATATCTGTACCAAGAGAAAGGATTAGCACTACAAAGCAAAACAGTGTCCAAGTCCAGAGGCAAATATTGTGTGTGCATAGAATGATTCAATAAGGTTTCAATTACCAAAATAGAATAACCAATGGTGATAGGAGGGGTCTAAGATGCATAATTTGTCACAGAAATCCTATCTGACTTCTAGGAGAAAATTTGCTCTATTCTCATCCACAGTTTGGCATGAAAAAAAGAGGAAAAGAAAGGTCATAGGACTCAGTTGAACATGAAAATCTAATGTGAACCTTGGGTAAAATGAAAGAGGAGAAGAAGAGAGCACATGATTACATGCTCTTCTCACAGTTTCAGGATTTTCCTAGAACAGCATGTTAGTAAGGCCATTTACTAGCCATAAGTCCGATATGGGACAGACTTTTTGATGAAATGAATATTTGATGAAATGGATGACACATACAAGTAGAAGTAGACAATTAGTATGACCATGAACCTAGATGACACATCAATCTGCTTCAGCTAAACATCCAAGAGTTGGCTTTCAACTTGGCAACATATCAATAAGCTAAAGCATAGATCTCTAAAGGCCAGACAACCCATTGGATAAGAGTATTTGTATCTAACTATGCAATCTTATGACTTATGGACAAGACCATTTTACTAGGACAACATGAAACTATATCACCAAGCTGAGTGGATAATTTTAAGATATAAATGCACTCCCTGACTTAAATCATCAAATAAGATGAGTGTCATACAAGATGACATTATTTTTCTAAGAGTTCAAAATCTCAAACATAAGTCAAAGCTGTGGGAATCTAATAAGCTGAGATTCTAACTCTAACAACCAAAAATTTGTCTTGTTGTCACTAATCCAAGCATCTAACGTAGAGCCAAAGATGTACAAACATGTATGAGCACCATCAACCAAACTCTGCTTAGCTGGATTTTCCCAGAACAGTATGTTAGTAAGGCCATTTAGTAGCCACAAGTCCAATATGGGACAAAATCTTTGATGAAATGGAGGACACATACAAGTAGAAGCAGACAACTAGTATGACCATGAACCTTGATGACACATCAATCTGCTTCGGCTAAACATCCAAGAGTTGGCATTCAACTTGGAAACATATCAATAAGCTCAAGCATAGAGCTCTAAAGGCCAAACAACCCATCGGATAAGATTCCTTGTATCTAACTATGAAATCTTATGACTTATGGACAAGACCATTTTACTAGGACAGCATGAAACTATACCACCAAGCTGAGTGGGCAATTTTAAGATATAAATGCACTCCTTGACTTAAATAATCCAATAAGCTGAGTGTCATACAAGATGACATTATTTGGCTAAGAGTTCAAAATCTCAAACATAATTCAGAGCTGTGGGAATCTAGTAAGTTGAGATTCTAACTCTAACAACCAAAAATTTGTCTCGTGGTCACTAATCAATTCTAAATCATTGTTTTGGCTTAATTAGTTTTTCGTGCAAAAATATACTGCACAGTTCCCTGAGATAGAAGGGGCATGCATGCATGAGGTTTCCCAACTTAATGAAAGTCACAAATCTCTAGGAGAGCACACTCCCCTTTTGACTCGGTTATCTTTGCAGCCAGGTTCACTAGGATTAGGAGTTCTTACACCCAGTAGAGGTGATGTTGTGCATGCATCCAAATTGATCATACCTCTTTTATTCCTAGTTTACAAAAGAAAAGCAGGTTAAAGAATGAGTTTGGAGTTGTTGCTTTCGACTTCTATTTTCAGATTTAATAGAAAAGTAATGATGCTATTTTGCATGTTTAGAAATCCATGTTTGCTATTTTATTTTAGTAGCAGTATGTGTTTGTTAGTTAGGGCACCCCTAACAGAAATTATGATTGGTGTTTTTCAACTTTAATGATCTATAGTTATTAGATGAGTTTACAGTACAAAATCTGCTCATCATGGTCTGATTTTTGACATTTTATTCAAGTATGGTAGTTTATTTAAGTATTTCATGATACCTTTATCTAAGGGAAAGGATAATGGGTTGTAGAGTACATAGAAAATGCATCGTTCTGGTCTACACAAGTGCTTATTGTCCCATAACCTTTTCCTCTAACAATTAAACCATCACCTGGAAATTGTCAAAAAATAGGTAACATATAGAAAATCAAATCAAAGGGCTCTTGCAGAAGAGAGAATAATATTAGAAACAAATAGGCATACAAACTTATTAAATATGTAGAGTACTTTTGAATTGTTCTGAAGATGGGATACTAATTGCCCATCCATTATTTTGACAAATAAATATAACTAGAACGTCCATAACTGTTGTAAAGTTGAAGGTAGCATGACAATCTCCCTGAGACAAAAAGGAAAAAATGCATCAGTTAGAAGCAATAGACGTTTCGAATTGACATTAGGAACCGTGCTGGTAAAAAATGTGATCGTTGTGAGCTGAGTCTAAAAATCAGTTTGAACTAGTGTCAAAAAGGTTCCAGGTGGATCCTCGTGTTTTTCAATAATCCTACTAAAACACATGTATCAAGAATTTCTCTATGAAGAAAAATAACATTATCTGAGTGAGATTTTAAAAAATGAACCTAAGGTTGAGAGTTTTTTCTTTAAAACCAAATGAACCTTAGATTAATATTTTTTTCATTAAAACACTCTCAAAAATTAGTCTAACTTTCTAATTACTTACATGTTTGGAAAGGATTCAATATACCAAACTTTCCTTTCACCAAGCTTCTCTCAATGCCCTTTGCCTCGAAGGATAATGATGGAGAATTTTTTGATGACTTAAACTTTAGCTAACATAGTTGATCATACCTACATCAAACAATGAAATATTCATTCATGGGAAAGTACACTTAGTAATACTTGCAACGTAAATGCAATTATTAGTAGGAAATAACTGTGGATAAGGTCAAGTTAGACATTGCCCTTTTTAGACAAAACTAATGGTATTATAAAGTAGTTTCAACACTCAAAAAAATCCAAAATAGTTTTCCATATACATGTGTCAACATATGAACTTTTACTTTCTGAGTAGTCACTCCATTATCCACTAACCATATTTCCTTATGAAACATGTTGACTACCATCCATTCTCATAAAAAAACCATCGCTGGATCTTCCAAAATGTGAGGGATCTGATAAAATTTAATTACTTTGTTATTTGAAATTTGTTTACCATTGTCTTATCACACCAAATTTCTTGGAGCTCAAGGACTCCAATAAGTTTTAGTCAAAACAGACATATTTCACCTCCTCACCAAGTCGGCCCTGCCTTGATGAAATCTGCCTTCTTTGGGGCAATTTGACCCTGTGGAAGCAATATAAATAGAAGGATAATTCAACCTATTTGGAATCTATACATCCACAAGTTTGATCTATAGTGAAGTAACAAGAAAAAGAAGTGTGAAGTCAAGGACAACAAGGAAAAATCAAAGGAAGAACAAAAATCGAAGTTTTGGGCATCTCTCTTTCACACAGGCGAATTTTCTATGGATTCTAGGCAAGTTGCAGGGGCCGAAATTTCTGCAATGACTACAGGTCTGAAATTTTGAGTTGTAGGAGGCAGAAATTCCAGTTGGAGCAAATCTGAAGGGTGTTGACTCTTGTTGAATTTGGCATAGTTTATCTATTTGAAAAGAGGGTTGACTTGGTGATTGGAGGAGGTATTTGTCTTGGTCAAAAGGTATTGGATTGTATCACTTTTACTTGGTTCTATTAGAGAAGAAAGGTTTGACTGGGTTTTTCCTTAGGAGAGGGGCTTTTCCCTGGCTAAGTGCCTACATCTTGTGTCTCTTGTTTTTGTGATCTTCATGTATTTTTGATTTGGTAATTTCTTGATGAACGACAACATAATAAAGAAGTAGACAAAACCATCACATATCACAGGTAATTATCAAAAAAGAGGAATAAAAACCCTAATATCTACATACATTGATTTCTCAACATGGTATCAAAGCTAAGGTTAGTCATAAGGCAGCTGAAGATTACCATACTGTTGAAGGACGAGAGGAAGTTTCCAAGGAAGCCGAGCTAGAAAAATACCTACTCTAAATCATTTTTGTGCAAATTACATTGAACACAGTCAGCTAAACATGAGATCAAAGTCCTATACATGAGAATCTGAGATCAAAGACTTATGCATAAATTTAAGAGTTTTTGAGAGGTTCAAAGTACATAAATCTCAGGAGCCATCAAACAAAGAATCTGAGAATCTGGGAATTGTTTAAGGGCTTGGTCTAGAGCTAAATCAATAGGGAAACAAGACCACAATACCATACGAGAGGACCAAGGTTCTAAAACATTGAAATAATTCTAAGAAGCACACATCAGGTAGTCTTCTTAGCATTGTAGAAACTGAGAGATTGGATTAAAAAAAATGGGAAAGCAACAAACATCGGAAAATGTATATACGTATTTTGTGATTAATTAATGATTCTAATATGGTGCACTAAGCCGGGTATATCTGCATGGAGTGTTAGTACATATAGTTGGGACGTTAATCTATGATTACCTTTTGTAAGGTTTTAGTATACTGTATTCTGATTTAAAATACTTACACACACAGTTTAAAGTTTTATTAAGGTTCTATCATTTGAATGATTTTGGGCATTGTTACAAGAAGCCCTAAACCAACAGTCACAATGTGAAGGAGAACTCAGAACTGAAAGAGTAGTAAATTCTATTCCTAAGCATACTCAACAAACCACAGGTCGAAGGTACAGAGATATTTCAAAGAGTCGAAAATTGTAATAAGAGAATTTCACAAGTCCAAGAAAATTGTACTAATAGTTCAAAATTAAGTTACATCTTAAAGAAGGCTTGTGGATCCTATGATGGACTATTTGAAGGAATTGAAAGACCTTTGAACTCATTCAGCTCATGAGTTTTAAGCTATCAAAGGAGTGTCCCTAAAGAAAGAGAAGGATCATAGGTAGAGGACCTATTGAAGTATCTACAACATACACTAACAAGAATTCAAAAAGAGCAGTAGTCAACCATCTTGACAAAATTCTTATCTTGACACCTTTTGAAGATAGGAAACCATGAAAATAATAAATTATCCTTGGGAAGAAAATAAATTCATCTAGAAAACAATTCTTTGCAAGGAAGGATAAGTACCTTTGAAGGTAGAAAAAGGAATGTCCAAAAACTGTCAATTCAAGAAAACAAATTGAAATCAAAATTGTAATAGTAATCATTCTTTTTCTAGAATTTAAATCAGCAGTTCAGAATAACAATCTACACGGCTTTGATTCTCCCTAATTTTCAAACATGTCCTTACTATGTTGAATTAATGACTATTTTTTAATAAATTGGTTGGATATTCAGCTTTCTAAATGCATTTTTGAACTCTGAGGAACTTTCGAAATGAATTTTTGAAGTCTGAGTTAAACTGCAACAGGGAAGAGTTTATACAAAACTACTTTCAAATGAAAATATGCTCAGGCTCAGCAATAGATAATAGAAGTGCTGATTCTAAATAAGGTTCTCTACAACCAATCCTCAATTTGAATGAGAATCAACAACCATCATGAGGAGATTCAACTGTAAATGAATTGTCTATAAATGAAAATTTAACAACATCACTGGACGTAGGCTGAGGGATGAGGTGCAACCAAATACGCAAGGTAATGCACCACAGGGAGGAAAGTAGAGATTCTATTGATAAAGAGAGAGAGGTCTTCTACAACATTCAGCCAACAACATTCCTTCCTTTGGCAGGAGTCAAAGAGGGTCAATCACTTAAGTTCTCCTAGCAATTTTTTCACACAATCTTGTAGTTAAAGGTTCTTTCTGCAACCAAGTAACAAAATGATGCTCTCTCCAAAAGTTGTTTAATGGATTCCCTGAGTGTATATTTTATAGAGTTTGGGGCTTGGGAGGCCCCACCATCCTCCATGCAACCTTCTAAGCTGCCTCCTGCCAAAAAGCTTGAAAGAAAGGTAGCCTTGTGTGTGATTTGCTACTTTGGTTGTCTACACGCTGCCATGTCGGTTTTGATGCTTGTCTAGTTTGGGTCACACTATTTTGGAAGAAAAACCAGTGACCTTGGTGGCAGTTGGTAGTATGTGAAATTTTTTGAGGTTTTCCGAGTGTGGGCCACAGTGCTTTGGATGCAAAACCAATGACCTTGTTGGTAGTTGGTGGAAAGTGAAACTTAGGATATTGACACTAAAGGGACTGAACTTACTGATTTTGGCTATTTTTTTAAGTTATATGTTGTTGCAAAGGTTCTGCATCTTCACTAGAAGCAAAACCAATTATTTTGGTGGCAACTATTTTCAGGTGAAACTTAGGGCATTTACATTAAGGGGGATGAATTCACTGATTTTGGCCCTTTTTTAAAGGTATAAGTTGTTGCATAGGTCCTTCATCTTCAATGTTTGAGTGATAAAGGACCCGATGGTGTCCTTAATGTCATGTAATGATCGAAACATTAAAAATATAGTATAGGCTAGCTGACTCGATGTTAAGACTACACTATATTACTAAAGAAGGGATATGATATGTTTCCCACTCACCCACATTATTGGAGGGTATATGAGCAAAGGAAGATAATTATTAGCAAAAGTCTTAATTGTGGGAATGTGAATTTTTTCCTCTTGTTGTGGAAACTTTTCCCAATAAACCAAGTTAAAGTGCTTAATTTGGTTGGTTTTCTTCTCTATTTTGTAAGGGCATGAGTCTGCCCTCTCTTTTGTGATATTTTTTTCACCATCAAGACTTTTGTTTTGATATGTTAGAGTTAGCAGGAAATTTTTGGGACATTTTTAAAATATTTCTTTTGAATGTAAAAGATACACAACATCCTAGAAACGTTTCCAAGGTGGTTTCTGGTTTCTAGAAATGCGCTCCAGACCCACCAGAAACCAATTTCAGGGATGCATAGAATAAAAGACTACTAAATTGAAAGGTGTTCCGTTTTGCATCAAATATTTGGAATTAGAACTTTGATTGATACAATGTTGAGTTATATAGGTGGAGATTTATAAGTGGCAAGGACACATCAGATGTTTCACTGCCTAATCAAGGTAATAACTCTACTGTAAATAAATGAAGAAACATACATGTACACACATTTGTGTTGTTGACATGTGAACGCTTAAGAAAAATATCATTGTTGTTGATTGGTTATAAACTCTTGTAATTCTGAGTAATCTGACTTAAAATGACAAACATTGGTACTATTTTAGAGAAACTTGTTGATTAACTATTTGGGAATAAATACCCTTGAGTGTTCTCTGCGCAAAGAATTTAGATTTGAGTGGGTGTATCCTATGCACTGTTTCAGTCATTCTGGGTCTGAATCTGGTTGCATTAGGTGATATGTGGAGGCACAAGGTGCCATAATGAGCATTCTTTATGTTCTTCCTTTCATGGTAAACCTTTCTTTCCAGGTAATTGGGACTTAAAATCACAGAATGTAGGTTGAGGGATGAGGTATAGAAAAATACCCAAGGTAATGCACCACAGGTGCCGGAGATAGATATATTCCTTAGCACGTCAGGGAAGAGGCCTGCAGATGTTGCTTGTCACAGCCTAATGAAAGCTTGTAATAAGAGGTGCATTCACTTTAATGACTTAGCCAATACTAGCCAAGGCCCAATACTAGCCAATTACAGTGATGTTTTTGGTTTTAAATTTGAAATAAAATATGCAATAATATGACAAGTGGACTTTTAAAGCCTCCTTACCAATTGGTTTTCTGGAACAGGTGCTACTCTGAAACATGTTCATTACATGAAAACCCTTGGAAGGCTCGAGGAAAGCCATGGCCATGACCAGAATTCCTCTTTGATTGTGGATGTTGGTGCGATTTCTTAGCATAAATCAAGTCCATGAAATCAACATTGAATTTCTTTGATGTTGAGACAAGAAAGCCCAGGCACTAAGGACAGCAGTCCCATATCTGTGCACCTTCTCTAAACTGAACAAAACAAAGGCAAGATCTGAGGAGGCGAAAGCTTAAAGAACAATGTGTAGAACCAAAGATAGGCTAACATCCAATGGATAACACATCAGACCATGCAAAAGTGTTGACACATATGCCAAACATGTGTTTACATATGCCAGAGGTGTTTACATTTTTACAAAGGAGTATACTATATTATGGAAAGTGCTTTCTTAACATAAAATGTTTCAGAATTAATGCTAAGTTGATGGTAGCATTAATTCAGTTGAAGCTAAAATTGTTTCAATTATTTATATTTATCCTAAGTTTTGCCTTGGTATGAGACCAAAAAAGAAGATTTCACTGGTTGGTCAAAGAAAAAGGGTTGACGGTATATGAAGATTTCACTGGTTGGAAACCCTTCTCAGGCTAATCTGAGGTTAGTTACACATTGTTCCAAGGTCTACTACATGCAAATTTGAGGACTATTGACTAAGGATTCGTTTGGACATTCTTTGGCACTATTCACTTGAGCATTGTGGCTATTTGAGCCTTGGCCCTAAGGGCTATTCTTTGGGTTATTTGAGACACAATACCAGCCTTTGTCTGAGATTATTTTACCCCTAGAATAGGAGGGTATTCAAATCACCTGAGGCATGAACCATGATTTTTTATGTGGCTGAACTCATCTACATTCTTCACTGGAGTATTTTCCTCTATCTGAATGGCTAATGATTTACCTCTATGGAATTTTTCTAAGGCTTCTCGCACTTCTTCCTGAGGCCCATCTCGGTCCTTCTACAATAGATCATTGTGACATAAATGTGGGCTTTTGATCTCATAATACTCCTACATCCTTAAGATTGAGCATCACTTGAACCAAGACCAAAGTAAGACTCTCTCAAGTGTCATTTCAAGGCTTGATTGAGTATTATTTCATTGCAATGTTTTAGGACTGTTCTGAAGCATTTCTGAAAGATTATTCGCACAAGATTATTCTGAAATATTATTGGTGATACAAGACCTCTAATGGACTTAGACATGGAATTCAATGAATTCTTTCAAATCTTGGCAAAGCCCCCCAGCTTTGCCTAGCCAAGGAAAAGGCTTCGCAAGAAGATACTAATGAGGAACAATAGCTAAACATTGGCACACCTTCAATGGGTTTAGACTCATCCAACTTCCATATCAATTATGATCCCTATCTGCACAAAGAGCACTGTGTCAAAGGGACTGATCAGATTCTTCTATCTAAAATGCTAGATATCTTCCTATGAGAGAGCCTGAATCTAAATTCATGTGAGAGCTTACAATCAGAACAACTAAGCGGAACTACCCCAAGTTCATCATCAGATATTTTTCAGGAGTTGGAAAGTGTGTCAGGCCTTGATGAGTTGGGAACTATGTATCCTACAACTCTAAAAGGCCCCAACAGAGAGATGGATCATTTTTGGCATTAGACTGGATGCCCCCAAAAAACATGGGAAATAATGTTGTCACACATATTTCCACTGTGAATTCATTGGATGCTGAGAGGAATTATAAAAAATATGGTTTTATTGATGATGATATTCCTACGGGAAATACAAATTTAAGTGCAGACAATGTCAAGGAATCTATTTCAGGATGAGGTTTCCAGGTTTTAGCTGCAAGGGAGCTGGTAGACCTCACTAAAATAGACAACAATGATGAAGATGTTGAAATCACCCTTAACTAGTTTGGACACACTTCTAAACTAGATAGTGTGAATGTTGATGCTCATAGAAAACCTCCTATCTGAGGTAAACCATCAAATAAAAACTGTAAGGAAAGGTTCATGGAAGATACCATATAAGAACTCTAACCTTTCAGATTGGAATTCTCAAAAAATCTGCACCAATGTTGGGTTGCAATTACAGGGATCATACAAAACTACATTGGGAGGAAAATTTACAGAAAGGAAGAAAAATAGAGAGAATTCTTACCAATATTCAGAATTTACTGTTGAGCAGAAACCACAAGTCATGGAGGACTGGATGGGTCAAAGTTTTGAATAGAATCCACAAGCCAGGGAGGAGTGGATGTGTGGGAGTATTGAAAACAATCCACAAATCAAGGAGGAGTGGAACAATGGGGATTTTCAACAAAAACCACAAATCAAGGAGTGGAGAGGTGGGAGTTTTCCTTTTACCTAGAAATCTAGTTCAGTAAATCTTGATGAGGAAGTGATTGAGAAACCTAACCTGAATGATATTACATACTAGAATAATGATTTAGATACGAAAGAAAACCCTAATTACTACAACCCATGAAGGCACTTGCCTTCTATTATAGGTTGTGCAAGATCCTTAAATGCAGTTGATCCAAATGTGTCATCCTGGCCAAAGGATGATGAATCAGTGACATTCAGAGCAGTATTGTAGTACCAAGATCTGGCATCAGTAGAAGCTACTCTTAATGATGATCTTTTGTTTTGTTTTTCTTTTTCTTTTCTTTTTCCTGTAGGAACTCAGTGGGCCTCGCAGGCCTCGCACTGTGTGAGAAAGAGTGAGCATATCATAGAATATTTGGTTATTTCACTCCTTGCAAAATATCTACAGAACTTTTTAAAGTAATTTTTATTTATAAATCATACGTTTTTGAAGTAAAGTCTACTTATTTTCATAATTTAATGTGTTTCATGGATCCAAAAATAGAGAACAATTAAGTGGAATAGGAGCTTACTAATGGTGACATCACTGTCAGGTTCTGGAGCATCTTTCCAATTCCCTTGGAGCTGAGTAAGGTGCAGAGGATTCTCGGGATGGCTCTGGAAGCCACAATGTTGGCCTTATGAGCATCTAAGTTTTTCATTCGGGTTTTCTGCTCGGTTTTTCTGCTCTTTCTCCTTTATTATGATAAATGGCCTCTCAAACTCATCAAATGCCAATGCCATGCCTGCAAACAGTAACAAAATGCAACACAAAGATCAATGCCTAAACATACAAGTGTGATGCAAAAAAACAGTGGATATTGAACTAGAGACCTGAGTTGTGTGTACTACTCTCTGTGTAGAAGACTGAAAATGAGGGAAAACGCGGTGAAGTTAAAAATAAAACATACCTTGGCACCATCAATGAACTGAAGATCAGAGGGGGGGTTTGATACTGGGTTTTCTACTGGTAAAACCCTCATTTGCAACTCTCTAAAATCTCATTTTCGCTCCCACCTGTGAAAAGTGAACAGACACTACATGTTCTAAATGTAAATGAGGATGGGGTTTGGAGGGGTTTTGTAAAACAAAATTAATGCTTAATTTTTTTAAATATGCCAAAATTTTCCTTCCTAAATAATAATAAACATTCATTTAAATACATTATTTTATTTTCACTCTCATACTAAGTTTAAATGTTCATTTAAATACATTATTTTATTTTCACTTTCATACTAATTTTTTAGCTTCATTTGAGAAACTAGCGCCCTCGTGCATGTTTTTGGTGGGGTTTGAAAGCATTTATGGTATATTTGGTGTATTTATCATCAAAATTTTAATCTAATTTTAAGATTAGTATTTTGTTGTAATAATTTTGTTGTTAAAGTTTATGGAGGCAGATATATTATATTTCTAGAATCTAATTTTAAGATTGGCATTTTTATGTAATAATTTTGTTGTTAAAATTTATAGAGATAGATATATTATATTTTTGGAATTTGAATGTTATTTTGTTGTTAAATTTTATGAAGGTACATATATTGTATTTATGGAATTTGAATGTTATTAGAAGGAATCACATTTTTTGTATTGAAAACATTTAAGTGTAAGAAGGAAACATATGTTTTCAACTTGTTTGTATTGAAAATATTTAAGTGTTCTTGCGTATTAGGTGGATGCCAACAAAAGCGAGTCTATAGTAAGGATTTAGTAATTAAAAACAAGTGTTAGTTTCTTCAAAATTATATGACAAATTTGGAAGGAGTAGGGTAGTACCCTTATTTAGGTTAAATATATTCAAATTGTTGTGTGAATGGGTTTGTAAGACCCTACGTTTTTATCTTGAGAAAATGGAGTCCTTTCAAAGTCACTCACATAGTTTAGGTTGTCATAAGAAAATTAGGTGTTTTTCCTTAAGATGTAAACATTTCATTTTAAGTAGTGTGATAATGTGGTTTTAGCGAGGCATTAAAACATGGAATGAGCATGCACATTTGGGATTCTAGTGTTATGTTCTACTTGAGGCATGGGTGCACGGCTAAAAAGTCTCTAATGAGGGTTGAAGAAGTGGAATAGTTAGAGGGATTGGGGGGTTTTGGTATCACTTAGAGGTGTAGACAAGCAATTTCTGCACCATGAGAAGTTCTGAACCTAACTTAAGACATTTGACAAGTTGCGGGAAGGAAACTTGGAAGTGGTACTAAGTGAACATTCCTTGATTGAAGTTGATACCCTCTCCTTGCACTACCACTTTGCAAGGCGAAGAAGAAATGTGAAATATATGTGCAACCTGCTAAAGAAGTTGACAAGGTTGTTGCAACATATATAGGTGGTTTTTCGTGTTGCAAAAGGTGTTGGAACTTTGAAGGTGACCATTAGAGTAGATTTCTCATGGATTGTTAAGGAGGTGCAAGGATTTGATAAGGAGTGAAGTACACAAATCTAAAAAATAGGCCATACTGGGTTAGGATATTACTATTTTTGGACATCCAAAGTTGAAGGTGCATTTTATGGTGGTGTAGTCTAAGTTCCTTGGGTGTGGGCCACATCTTACAAGTATCTTGGACTTTTGTTGTTTGTTATGGGTGTTAGTGAATTATTTTTATGAGCACTGGCTAGAATGTGTTCCATGAAGGCAAATATCCCACACAAGTTTCAGATGGCTTGACCATTTTGCATTGTAAGGTGTCTTATACCCTAGTTTTGAGAAGACAATTAGAACCATCTTAGAGTGTGATGGGTTGTACCATGGACTTTGGTCCACTTGCATGGGTTGAGGTGTAAAGGTACCCCATGAGTTGAGGGAAACGATTCCAATTCTTATCTATATAGAGTGTTTATGATATAAGATTAATGATTTTTTGTTGGGGAATGGAAGAGGGAGATAAGAAAGAAGAGGCATTGAAGTTTGTTGTAAATCAATCAAAAGAAAGGAAAAATGTCTCCTATTAGCAAAAAATTCAAGTTTCCTCTTCAATAGGACTAAATTTTAGTTGGAGCTAGGGAGTTTGCCTCTCAAAAGCATTGATTGGGTACTCTAGAATTCCAAGACCTAACATATCCAGAATAGTCCATTAGATAGATTTGTCATGGGAAAAGGTTGCAAAGGCTAAGGTGCAAATATCCCCTTTTTAATGTGGGTTTTAAACCTTCCTTTTGAGAATGCTAAAAGCAAGGTCATGATCTTGAAAGGAGGTCCTTGATTTTACCAAAACCAAATGCCAATTCTTAATCCATGGTGTGATTCTTTATATTTGAGTTTGGCCTTGAATGTTGAGATCTATATTTGGGTCCAGTTATCACTATGTTGTTTCACTTATGCGTTGAGAAGGTATTAAGGGCTATAGAGGATAAGATGCTTATTTTCCAATACCCTTCCCTTGAAACCCTATAAAGAGATGATGTGCCCCATTTTTTGTCATAATATTTCTACCACAATCTCTTCCTATGAGGATGCACTTGCAGGGAGGGTTTGTAAAGGAAGTGGAAAAAAAAAAATCATGTTGAGTCAAAGGAGGGGCATAGATTATAAGTGTCTCTAGAGGTCTTGACAAAGGTGAAGCGGGATGGCTTTTACCTCCTATTGCAATGCCTTCTATTACCTCATTCGAGGTGCTAAAGGGCACTAAATTTAAGGTTCATAGGTGAAAGCTCACGAAGATCTTAAAAATGAGAAGGTAGGTGTGATTTAGCGTAGGATTGATTCCATAGACTGTTGTATTATTCAGATTGGTTTGATATAATGAATATTGGGTTGTACATATTTGTACAATATTTTTGTTAAAATGTTGTCTATACTTGTGCATGTGTAATTTACTGCTATTTATTTTCGACTATGCAAATTAGATTATGTTGAGCTTCTTGGTTTGGTAGCGTCGGAGATTCTAAGATTCTATCTTAGACCCAGGATCATGGAAATTCAAAATGATATCATAGGGTGTCTGAGCTACTTTGGAAGATAGTGAATTAGAGTGTGCACAATGAAGTACAACTTTAGAGGGAGTTGGTCACATTGTAAGTGACAATGTCGAAATTGCAGGCTAGTCTCCAGCATGAGGAAAAGTTGGAGGGGTTTTCCAACTATATTCCATGGAAGGAAAGGATCAAGTTGGTCTTGTAGGTCAACAAGATCTTGGAGTTCACCAAGAAAGCCATCAAGAAGCCAACTGATCTAAAGGAGATGGAAGTGTCTAGGAAGAACACTGCATATGAGATGTGGATGGCTCTTCAGAATTAGTTCCAGATTAAGAACGAGAAACAGGTACTAGTATTGGAAGATAAGTTGAACTAGTACACCAAGATGATACAGGGTGAAGGAGTGACTTCATATCTGACAAGATTATCTAAGGTCAAAGATGAGTTTTTTTTCATCAGTATTAATAAGAGGAAGGTCATTATGATTAGTTTCAACTCGACGTGAATGTAAACCCACTTTGAACACACCAAGGGAGATCTGAAGGGCAACATTTGGTGCTCTTGTGCGTATTTGGTTAAACAAAAGGGCCCCCTTTCATTTCAATGAAGTGCTCCTGGTACAAATCCATGTTAGAGTCGAGGCCCTCAAAATATGAAGTCTAAGTACATTAAATGTATTATCTATAAATAACCTCTCTAACAACCTAACACAAACATATAATGATGTCATTTACATTGGAGGTATAAATTACTTGAATTGTGTTACAACTTTAATTGCTCCCCACAATATAGAATCCAAAGCAACATGCCAAGATCTGTCAGCTGCTATGGTGTGCCAATGCATATCAAGGAGTATTATGGAGTGCTAAGGAAACACAAGGGAGTGTTAGTTTCAAATGCATGGAAATGAATGAATAAGAGTGTGTGATAGGGAGTGCTAGTGAGTTATAAGTGTGCTAAGGAGGGAGTGAAAAGGTATGTTAGGTAGTGCTAAGGAATGCTAGAGTGTCAAGGCGACATGGAAAGATTGTATCAAATGCGAGAGTGTGGCAATGTGTGCTAGGGAGTGTTAGGGAGTGTCCCCTTGGATTTCTTTTAGGTCGAGAAAAGCGAAGCTTTTTCATATGGTTGTTTGGATAGCCAAATTTTTTGTTCCCCATGAAGTTAGTGAGGTTCAACAAAACAAATAAGAGAGGCTTTTAGTAACCGCATAGTTGATGAGGTGGTTAAACTAAACTATCCACCATGAGAGTAGTTATGGTTGAGAGATATGCAAATACCAATTCCTTCCTGCCTACTGTTATGGTTCATTATGTGAACCCCTCCTTCCTTGTAAATAGTTAGCATGATAGTTACTCTAGTAGATCCATCTCATTTCACATTTTGCCATAGTGTAAAAATCTAATTTTGATTGGTTCAATGAGGAAATCCCACATTGGCGATATCAAATGGGAAAACTGTCATTTTTTAGGGTTTCCATAATAGTGGCAAGATGCCTTCAATTAAGAGGCTCGTTGAAACTTGCATCGAGACGTTGAACTTTCCCCATCCAACTATGATGGTCTGCAACAAAAATGCAAACCCATCCTTCCTTCCTTACTTCCAGATGTAGGGCTTCAACCAGTCAAGTGTTATATGGAGGGAGGTTGGAGTCTTGTCAGAGCCATTAAGTTTGTCCTATTGATTTATGAGGGTTTCACCCCGTGTTAAGGTGTGTATCTATGCAAGAGGATGGTTTCAAACCCATTCAGTGTGTCTAATGTGCCATATGATATTATTCTTTTTCATAGTCTCCACATCAAAGCCAATTTACATCACTGATAAGTATCTCCTTGGCCTATGCATAAGAAACCCATACCATATATGTTAGGGATGAGTGTAGTCCTCCTACGTGTGTGTGGATGTTGGTCTAACCTTTTGCGATAGGCAAAGATAGAGCTTTCCTGATATCTATGTTTTACTTGTCTTCCATTAAGGGACCACAATAAGCCGTTATGTCATAAAAGAAGGCGTAAAAGAAGATAATCACCAACAAGGGGTGCAAACAAGTTCATCCAACATATAGCATTAGCCAATTGGGATGATGTTACCACTACTAGTTGATTAGATTCAACAAAGAATTTCGTCCTGCTAGCTAAGGTTCACAATGCAAACCTCTTCTCGTCCTTACAACTATGATGAAAAGAATCCATCAGTGGGACTAGATCATCTTATCTTAAATCAAAAACCTTATCATTTGGCATTTTCAATAGCCAAAATCTATTTTCGATAAATCCGATGACCATTATTTTTCTTCATCGAGGATAAAAAAGAAGATTCTTTTTATTTAGTTAGAATGGAATCTCTTAAAATTGATCTCTGGGGATATCCCGTAATAAAAAATAGAAATTCCAAATATATGTGATATAGACGACCTATTTGAGGTGTCCTTGATGAGATGAGTAAGCACTATCCCATAGTAGAGCTGCTAGTAGTATCCCAAGATGAGCCCTACTATATTATAGCAACTTTTCTCCTCATGAGATAAAAAATATGTTTTTGTTGGGCGTTACACATCCAGCATGCATAAGTCATGTGCAATCAAGAGGTAGGTGATATTCCTAGCACACCCACATCGTTCCCAAGACCTACCTCTGTTTGTTTGAATGTGTGGAACCAATAGTCGCTGATGAAGGCTAAACAAATGGCATGTGCCCAATAAATTTGTATTTTCTGGGTTCTTTTAAATGAGTAAATTTTAGGGCTTTGGTCCAATAATAATATAGAAAATTCTCATTTCAATCTTAAAAAATATAAAAATATAAAAATTCTCATTTCTATAACTTTTTGAAATTCGACTTGGTGGACCTCCAACTTGGCATCGTTGACCTCAAGTTGGAGAAAGGGAGACTTTGGGTTGGGCACAATATTGTTTTGCTAATGAATTGGTTGGATTCCCAAGTCGCAAAAAAGGTAAGGTTATATGTGAGGGTGTTAGTTTCAATCAGTTCAGCCTGTCACCAGTGATCAAATATTCTCTTACAAGGTGTTCTTAGCATGTCAAGTCAATTTTTTGTCATTTCAGTGAGTCTTCAAATAAAAATTTGGTCATTGGCTAGTGTGTCTAGGGTTATTTCCACTCTCTCAAGAATTTCATATGCTGGTCACTTTCATCACTCAGTTGAGTCTACCATCATGAAAACATCATTAATATCACTTCAATCACATCATCATGGTCTCCATTCAGCTCAGTGTCACCATTAGGTCATTAGGGTTAAGGTCACAAAATCAGTCATTTCATGTATAAATCTGACAAATGAGGAGTAGCAATAGGTAAATTTGTTCAATAACACTTTATTTCAAATGTAATTTATGTTTTTATATGTAATCATGTTCCTAAGGTTCTAAAGTTACAAGAAGAGGTCCTAAGGCTACAAAACTAAAAAAGAAAGTGAATTGGTGAGGTGGGCCATCTTACCTCATTAATCACTTAGACACCAAAAGAAAATTATAAAAAAATATGGAGGAGATCATTCACACTCATTTGCACTTCTCTACCATCCTAGCATCTAGCTCCTCCCTCTCCTTTGCAAAAAATTGTGATTCCATAGCCCTCACTGGAAAAAATTGACTCTCGCTGCGCATAGAGAACCTTCGATGTGCACCTACACAGCACGTTGCACACAGGAAGCTTTCGTTGTGCACGGGGAAGAGTTGTCCAAAATTGTTGTTTGACCACCAAAATTCATTTTTCAAAGCTCCTCTTCAGTTATTTCATCCTCCAATCTCTATAGCAAGTAATTTTAATCATTTTCATGCCCTCCTTTGGCTCATACATCAAGAAAATGATCAAATACTTCTTCTTCTAGGGTTTACATGATTTTCATGGTTTTGATCCTCAAATGATGAGTTGTTGCCCTAAACCCTAGATTCCTTGTCCCTACACCTCTATTTGCAGCTAATACACCATTTCCATCCATCACAAAGCCTTATCCCCTCATTTTCCATCATTTTCCTCTAAACCCTAATCTACCCTATCTCTTTCTAGGATAGGTCTGTGTTTTGGCCTTTTCCACCCCCTCCCCTCACTCATTTCCAAAAATTCCTTTTTCCCCTACTCACTGACATCATCCCCTACCCTCCTAAATTTCCTTACAAATTTAGGCAACTCCTAAGTCCATCATACCACCTCATTCCCTCACAACAACAAATTTCATTGTTTTTGCTTGCCTTTCACCTAGGGTTTGAAGTATGGAGCCTGACTCATCACCATCAGAGAAGAGGAAGTACAACAAGGGGGGAAAGATACTGAGGTTTGAGCCCTCTAATTGCAATGAAATCACCTCCTCCCCATTTGTCATGAAATTCTTTGAAGATGTCAATTGTTTAGGGTTTTGTCAAAGAGTGCAAGAAGTAGGTTACTGAGAGCATCTCACAGGTATATTTTCCCTCACCTTGAAGGAAGACAAGATCACCATTGCAGGGACTGATTTCATGTTTTCAGTGGATGCCATCTCTCAAGCTACATGCATACCAAACCATGGTGAAAACTAGTTCAAAGGCATGAACCTAGACCTAAAAGAGTAGAAACCCTACTTGAAATCACAATACAAAAGAGCTCACTCACATGTTTTCCCATTCAGATACTTGTTGGAGAGATATGCACCATTGATGAAGGTTGTCATGAATTTCTTCACATGTGAGGGCATATTTTCCAGGCTATATCAATACCACATAAGACTGCTCATGCACTTTACAGCTGCCAAGTCTCTAAATTTGTCCAGCTACTTCTATAACAGCCTGACCAAAATGTCTGAAAGGGTGAAATTGAAAGGAAAAGTGCATTATCCCAGCCTCTTTCACCATAGCCTGATAAAGGTTATAGTACTCCACCAGTTGATAGAGAAGAACGTGACATGGGACACCTTCATTGAGGCAGCCTTAAAAACCCATATAACCACTTCACCAAGCCAACACCAAACCATGTCAGTACATCCCATGGAGGTGGGGCCATCAAGAAAACATGATGAGGTTTCCAAGACACCTAGGCCTTAGGTGACCAAGAAATATCATAGAGGCAAAAGGCTTGTGTTTTCTCCTCAAATTGAGGAAGGGGACAAGCCTACTACATCAACAGAACAAGGATCACCATCACATCATGAGGCTTCTTTGCATGATGAGGAGCCCATTGAGCATGACTTTGACCTACTTGATTTGGAGGCACATGATGAGAATAAAATCCTGCAACAAGTCATCAAAGAGAAGGATTATTAGATCATGGAGCTCAAGGACAATTTGGAAAGGGCCAAATTCATCATTTCATTCCTTGACCAAGAAAACAGTCAACTTAAGGCAAAACAACTAGTCATGGAGAAAGAGAAATTCAAAGCCAAGAAACAAGAGATGAAAGGAAAGGAAGTGGTGGACCATGAGGACACTAAGAAGCATTAAGGACATGTGGCAAGGAAGATACAAAGGAAAATGGGTCTTAGGAAGGCACTTCAAAGGGAAAGAGAACAAAAGACACCAATGGAATAATTGACCTTTGAAGATAAGATTGCCATGGAAATAAATGAGGACAAGGATTTTTGGCTTGACAAAGTCAATTGACACCTTGAGAATCTACTTGACAAGGCCATCGGGGATAACAAGTTGTAAATGAAAATGGCCATCCATTATTACGCAAGGAATCAGGTTGCCAAGGTCAAAATCAAGCAGTTGAAGGAAAAACTCAAGGAAAGCCTAATCAACCAAGAGGAGAAGGGTAAGTTATATTTGTTTTTTGATGCATCCATGATTGCATAACATACCTCATTAGGCATCTCTGGACAAATTTTGGGAGGATTTGGAGAAAAATTTGTGTTTTGGTGCAGACTTGAAATTTTTTGGCAATTTTCTATCTAGGAGCGCAGCGAGCTCATGCTGCGCTTCTTCCTCAGGGCTCCAAATGATGGAAAATCAGCATTTTTGGAAAGATTATGACCCCCTCTCAAAACCCATTTTCCCACTTTCCTGGTCTGGGGCTCATTTTTTGAGAAATTTGCAAAAATGAGGCCAAAAATCACCTTTTTGCCCCTCTTTTTCCATTTTGCTGCGCACCTGGGGACACCTTGGGAGAATGGCCATATCTCAGCCAAAAAATGGGTCCTTTTGAGTGAAAAAATACTCTAAAGACATCTACACTCTCCCATATTTCTAGAAAAGGCTTTAGATCTAGATTTGGACTTTAGAAAGGCACTCAAAAATGGCCTCCAACAGCTCGCTACACACCTGGAAATTTCTGAGATTTTTGTAAAATTTTCACTGTGTAATTTTTTGTAATTCCTAGTTTGACTTTGGTAAAAGTAAAAAGGGTGAAGTATATGAATGTGAGGGGTAAAATTAAATGTAAATAATGGGTGGTTAGTCTTTGTAAGTTGTTTTGATGTAAATTTGACCTCATTTATGAGAGAGGTTGGAGTCAAAGTTAATTGTAGAAGTTGTTTTTAACTTCCCTAGACATTAGGGTTTGGTTAGAACAACTCATGGAACAGTTCCTAGAGTCATGGATTCAACCCCTGAGAGTGGGGAGATGTTTTTTTTGTCTTTATGTATCAGTTTCTCAGTGATAGAACGGGTTGGATTTCAGAGGAGAGAACTATTGTAGCTTGTACTTGGACATTTTCTGGAAATCAAAGGACACAATTTGCAGCTATTATCTAGGAATTCATGTGCGGTAAGTTTGTGATGTTTTTTTTTCTCTATTATAGCTTTACATAAAAGATATTCATCTTCTCTTTCTATTCATCAATTCTTATATGGTTTTCCTTATATATTATAAACATAATTCTTTGCATAAAGCTTTGTTTTGATGGAAAAATCATTATGTGTTACTTTGTTTCTTGCTTAATGAATTCATGTTTCATGCTCATTAAGACCTTTTGCTTCTTCTAAACACTACACTACACCAAAAAAACCTAAGATCCATCACAAAAGTAATGCTACCTTTCTCCTTTATATCTTTTTTGATGTAACCCTTTGATCCTCTAACCTAGCTACTTGGTTTTCTCCCTTATCCAGTAACAAAACTCTAAATTTTCCAAAACCCACCTGAGCCTAGCTATCTAGCCTGAAATCCTTTACATTCTAGTCATCTCTTGCCTTTGATTTCATAGAGAGAGCCCTCTCTATTTTGGTAGGGCTAGCTACCAAACTAAAAGCTTGGTTTTTGGTTACCTCCGTCGATCTCCTCATCAGCCTAGGACATTGTGGAGGATAACAGAGGGCATGACAACTAGGGAGTGCAAAGGTGTTCTAGTGAATGCAAGGTTCCCAATTCATGGAAAAATGTAATGCTAGTTGTGAGGTCATGACTGCCAAGGTGTGTTAGGGAATGTTAGGGCATGCTAACATGTGCCTGATAGTACAAAGACATGTCAAACAAGCTAAGATGTGCCAAGTGCTAAGGCATGCCAAGATATACAAGGGTGTGACAATGCATGACAGGGACTGTCAAGGCAACAAAATGGAGGAACAAGTTAAACTACAAGGAAATGAGCACATAGTAGGGTTAATAAGTCATCAATTTACCTTTTCCATGAGGGGCATGCTAGGCACACCAACACTAGGTGCAAATAGTTTCCAAGTTCCAAATGTCAATGCATTCTAAGTGCCAAATATTCCTCTGTTTCTTCTCATCTAGTTTCCAATAATTGATCCCAAAAACTTTAATATTTAACCATGCCAAAGCATACGAAGTCATCTCAACGAATGCCAAACATGTTAAGACTTGCCAAGTGCCAACATGTGCCAAGTGCCAATGTGCATCAGGGAGTGTGATGCATGCTATGAAGTGGCAGAGCATACTGAAGAGTGCTAAGGTGTGCTATAGAGTGCCATTGCATGATGAGGAGTGTTAGGGAGTACTAGGAAAATACAAGGGAGCACTAGGTCAAAATGCATGGAAGTGAATGAATATGAGGGTGTGTCGGGGAGTGTCAATGAGTGCTAGTTGTCATGCCAAGGAGGGAGTGACAAGGTATGCTAAGCACAGGTAAGGCATGCCAGGGAAAATCAAGGCATGTCAAGAAGTGCTAGAGTGTGCTAGGTAGTTCCGGGGTGTGCTAACATGTGCCATATAGTACCAAGGCATGCCAGGTGCTAAGACATGCTAGGATGTGCAGGGTACCAGAGTATGCCGATATGCGTCAAGGAGTTTCAAGGCAACAAAAGGAATAAACAAGCTAAAATGTAGGGAGATGAACACATAAGAGGGTTAATAAGTCAGGACTTTATCTTTTTCAAAAGGGGCATGCTAGGCACACTAATAATATTTTCCAATACATGCCAAGTGCCAATGTGTGCCAAGTGCTAATGTTTGTCAATGCAATATTATGCCAAGGTGTTCCAGGGCATGCTAGGGACTATGGGGCATGCCAACACATGATAGGGTAGTGCTATGCTATGCTAGGGCATGACAACATGTGCTTGGGCGTCCTACTCATGGCAAGATGTTCTAGGTACAAAGATGTTAGAGGACATGCGAGGTGTTGCAAGGAATGTTAGTGTACTGTTCCAAAGCATGTTAAGGTGTGACATGAGTGTTGAGGAGTGTTAGGTCTCTCTCATTAATAGAATTGGCAGAGCTTGATTATGTATTAAATAATATAATTCCTACACACGCTAGTGGAACTTTATTTAAAGGAAATTTTCTAGATAATAAACCTAATAGAGATGAATCATGTGTTGACTCATAGGAAAACTATATTCTTATGACTTGAGGGAAATGATACACACTAATTACTTCTTAACAAATTTACTAACTATAACCACTAAACCTTAAAGGACCATCACTATATACACTTACAACAACGCTTTTTTAAAGACCGTCACCATATGCGACATTGGTGATGGACCTTAAAGGTCTGTCACAGGCAAGACCCTCACCAATGACCTTTTTCCTTGTAGTGTGAAGTAATTTCCTCTTCACAAGAATTGGCTAGAATAATGAAATTAGAATGATTTCCAATGCCAACTTGTGAATGAGAGAGAAGATCAGGATTATGAATAGGAATGAGAACTTGATCATCATCATAAGAATCATAGATTGGGATGGGTTATTGAATGCTAAAATCATGAGTATGATTACATGTTTGAAAATGAGAGTCAATTGGAACAATTTCTATATTGAGTTTCTCTTCATTTTCAAGTATAGTTTGATTAAGAACATGAGGATTTAAAAGGGGACGAGACAAATAAACATCCTCAATGTTAAAGTAGTCATCATAAATGACTTCACAACATTCACTAGTATTCTCTTTATTCTCATTTGATGTATCAAAATAAGAAGGAATATGGAGAACATGTTCATTAACGTTAGAAGAATGATCAATAATTGTGTCTCTATCTTGATAAAAACTAGTAGGAAATTTATTTATATCAACCTCTCTGTTTACTGGAAAAACATCAAAGCAAAGAGGGAGTAAACTGCTATCAGCTAACATATCAGGATAGAGGTAAAAATGGGAATCAGAAGTAATGAATTTGAAAATATATTTATTTGCATATTCTTTTAAATTTTGTCCATTGCAAATTTCAAATTCCAAATCATTTACTTGACTAATTGTTCTTTCTTAAAGAATGCTCATTGGATGCCCTGAATTTAGTATTTGATCAATATGGTTATATTCACCAATTTTTGTATCAAAGTGCACTTTGTTGGAATGTTCAATGTGTTTGTGGTTGCGGATTTTCAAATTTTGAGGCAGATGGTTCTTCAAGTTTGTTACTAATTTCTTCTTGTAGTCATTTATCAAATTCTTGCAAGCTTTGTGATAATGATTCATTAGCATTATTATCATTAATATTGTAAGAGGTGTGTACTAGATTTAAGAATTTATCATACATGGTTGAGGCCACTTCATCATGGTTAATATGCACCTCTATATCAGAATTTTTTTTAATGTTACAAGAAGTTGAAGGAGAATCATCAAAGCTTGCAATTTTTACATACAAATCTAAAATGGGAGGAAGAGAACAAACATATTGAAACCAATCCATCAATTCATTTTCTGGAGGTTTATCTTCAGCTTTGAATATCAAGCAAATTAATTGAAATCTAATAGTAAAATCTAAGAGAGATTTGTTTTCAAATCTTTGTAAATCTCAAATTCATCACAGACATGTTCATAATCATAATAGTCAAATTTATAAAGGAATTTTGTGATGAGTTGATCCTAATTATGAATAGAGGCAACTAGAAAAGATTGACACCAATTTCTGGCTTTTTCTGAGAATGTAAGAGTAAAAATCCTGCATAAAATGCCTTCATCGCTATCATGAAAAGTAGAATTTACAAAATTTTGAATAAATTCTAAAGAATGATCAAATGCAGAAACATTCCTCTTACCATTAAATTTTACCTTTGACAAATCTCTTACTATTTTTGGTGGAGTATTGGCAGATGCACATCCAAAGATACAACTCCAAATGGAAAGTTTAGGAGGAGCCATTATGATTAAAATAAAACTTTAAAATACAAAAAACTCAAAAAGACAATAAATCTTCAAGCCCTCGTTCTAACGCCAAAAATGTTGAAGGATCAAAATGACCATTCAACATTATAAGGGAGACCGCCTAGTTGGGAACTTAAATCAACTCCTTTTCCATTTGAAATAGTGGTTTTGACTGGTTCAATTTGGTCCAATTACCTGCTCTTTATATATTTGTTGGCTTCAAGTATGTATTTAACTCACTAACAAAGAAAGAGAAATCAGATTAACCTTCCTATTGTGCACGAGCAAGGAAGAAAACCCTTAAGTTGATTTAAGGCTCAGCCAAACCACAACTATGGTTTTTCCCCTTTTAGATGAGGACTTCTAGAATGCAAGATTTAATCTAAATGAAAATTTACTCTATAATTCAAGCAAAAGAAAAAATATCCTAAGCCTATCTCGATTAGGAAGATGTAGATCTAACCCAACTAAGAGAAAGATATTAACATAATTGGGATTTTAACATGTCTGGATTACGATGAATATGTAGCTAATGAAGTAGTTCAATTAAATAATATTATATTTACCAAACATGTTTTTCATAGATCTATCAACAATGAATGATGAATCAATAACAGTAGGAAGTAGTTCAAATAATACCAATGGAAACTAAATCAAAATTTGATGGCAGATTTCTGAGTAAATAGTTACTCAAAAATCTGATTTTAATATATCGGAGCAAAAGATGCAATTGACAACAATTTCATAAGACAAACATATTAGATATCTAATCTGTAAGGCGGATATTCATATTGATAGTAATGCATAATATAAATATAATTAACATAATTATGCCATCAAGAATGAAATTCCCATTAAAAATAATAGTATTTCTAATACAAATTTATTTGAACCTATTCTCATGCTCTATTCTTTAAATTTGATATCCTACAATCTCCTCCAAAGCATAAATTTTGATTCGAAAAGAAAGAGTTGCAATAGTGCAAGCTCTGCCTCTCATACACAGTTCAAAATGAAAAGAGACAAATGCCAATAATTCCTAGATATGAGACTGATTCTCTCTACCTACAGCGTATTACAATATTTCTTTAAGAATTACAAAATTGCAGAAGAGAGAAGTTGTTTTCTACATTCTACAAAACACTATTTATAATTACAAAAATGAATTCCAAATAGGAGAGGTGTTGAAGAACAAATCTGCTCCAACAATTTGCATTGGTCAAAACTCGTTCTCTTCTCTTGCTGGAGCAATTTTATTGATTCAAATATTCTCTTCCTCATCTCCTCAACTATTCTCCCACCAAAAACCAATCAAGATTAAATTAAAATGCAAATCAAAATAAAAAATACCAAATTTGGAAAACAAACATCTCCAATTAAAATTCAATTGAATAAATAAATAAAAGGAAATATGATCTTTCCATTGATCCTCTTAAAGATCTTATTGGTCAAAGAGAACATAATTGAATGGATCTGCAATCAATGGAGGCTTTGAGCCAATGAAAAATGAAAAAATTAAACTCAGAAAATTAGTTTTGGATACCAATTCGGAGCTTGATTTTCTGTTAAATGTTAGACTCATTTAATTACCGAATCTAGTCATGCAACTACTTCATAGATATTCTTCATGATTATCTATCTAATGAGCCATCTTAGGTCTCATTTGACCAAGTAAAACTCAACTTATGAGCTTCCAAAGTTGAAGTGTCAACAATGCTAGAATTCTAGAAAAATTTCTCTCTGGGCCAAAATTGGACATTTTAATTAAAAATTCTAATTCTAATTAGTTGTACAATTAAAGTTAATTAGTTACTAATTAATTTATTAAGTTAAATATATACAAATTAATTAAAGTCATTAAATTAAATTATTATTATACTAATTAATTAAATTAATTAAATTTTAATTAATTAAATTAGTTAAATGTTAATTAATTTACAGAATAATTAATTAAATAAAAAATATTTAAATTAATTAATTAAAAACAATAAAAGAAGTGGTGAGGTGTCAAGTGGCTATTGGCCCAAACAAATGGGCCTAGTGGCTATGATAACTCATTAGAGTCTCGACAAAACATGAGAGGGAGGTTTTAAAAATGGTGAGGGGGTTTTATTAATAATGAAGAGGGAGGATTTAAAAATGGTGAAGAGGCCTTATTAAATAGAAGTATTGTGAATATTGAATAAGTATCGGGTATTGGCCTTTATCGGAGGTTTTCAAATATTAAAGTTTTGACACAAAACAAAATTGATGAGGTCTGATATGTTATATCGGGAATTTTTTATATATCGGAACTTTTATCGGGATATTTATTTATCGAGACTTTTTATATCGGGACTTTTATTTATCGGGATTTTTTTATCGACATTTTTATATCAGGACTTTTATAAAAGAGTAAGGGAGGAGGTGAGGTGATGTGGGGCCCACGTGGAGTGGGACTCATCCATTATAAACTACAGTCACTTGGTAATTAAAAATCCAACAAAATAAACTACAACCACTTTGCAATTTTGAGATTCTAGGTTTCATAATTTCTTTTAAAATTGGGAATTGGAATAAATTACTGAGATCTCAAAAACACATAATTTTAATTGTTCTACAATTTGGTTGCGGCGATTTTGTAGGACCGTTAGTGAAAAACGAATTAATTAGTAAATACTTAACTAGGAATTAATATTACAATCAATTACTAATTTATTTACAAAAATTAAAATAATATACATTTTATATATTTTTAACCCAGGGGTAAAAATTATCGAACTTTGGATGAGCACCATTTGCAAACCATGTAACCAAATGAGATGAAACAAGTAGCGATAGAAAGTTAGTGAAAAGTCGAACTCAACGAAGCAATCATTAGAAATTTGATGTAAACGACAATTTTGCAAAATTGTAGGACACTTAACCAAAAAAAAATATTAAAAAAGGTGATTTAGCCAAAATTTATGGAAATGGTCCCCATTATTTGAAATAAATAAGTCAAAAAGTGGGGGTTTATTTTACACTTCAACACGGTTGAAAACAACCAAACTGACAAACCCATCGTAAATATGGGAAGGGACAATGTTGCCATATAAGGAGCACCAATATTTCCAAAAGAAGGAAAAGGACTAGGATTCCCATAAGAGGGGTTTCCTTGATTGGTGGACTCAAGAACTGTTTCCATAGTCTCAACCTAAGATCCACTAAGGAGTTTTTCCACAAGGAGGATGTTATGTCGTGGTCAATTAATTGATTTTATAAATTAAAGACACAAATAAAACAAATGGGTAATGTTATGCTCTTAATCTGCAAGACGATATTGGAATACATAATATGCGAAGAAATATACCCAGAACTTAGAATAGTGAGAAACAACAGCAAGTATTTTATTATTCAGAAAGCAATGTTGACTTGCCTCTTCGAGGGGGCAACCTCCAATAGAGCAGATCTCGATTACAAAATAAGACATGATGCTCCTCACAGGGAGTCTCTATCCTTTATATATGACTCATACATGCAATACCATGGATCAATACCATGGTTCTTATTAATACCATATATCTAATACCATGGCCCATTTGCAACTAATTGTGGTCCCATCATTAATTGCGGGTTAACCACTTACAATTATTAATATGGGCTTTATTGACTCCTTACTTAACTATAACTATGACTTGATCCTACTACACATGAATAAGGGGGTTAGGGTGGGACCCTAATAGGTAACTAGGCAAAAAAGGATACCAAGCAACTGTGAATTGCAATATACCACCTTGGTAAAATAAGGATTTACGTACGTGCAGGAAATATCCTCAAATTTTTTGTTTGGTGTATCATAGTGTACAAATTGGTTTACTTGGTTACCTATAGTGGGATAGCAACCTATAGGGGACTTCCAAAATATACCTGAAGGTACGTGGAAGCACAGTCCATAGTAGTGTTTTCTAATGCGTAATACTTATCATGCATGGAGCGCCATCCGATACGCCCGAAGGTACATGAAGGACGATCTGATACACTTACGTACATGGAACGAGATATCACCCCCAGATTATAACACTCAAAAGAAATGACAACTCCTACTTTTAAAGACGTTGATACACATCTCTAGCCTAGACTTCTATGTGTGTCGTTAAGTTTCAAATGCTCCTCAGGTTAATTAAGTGAATTTTAGAGTTTATCTTGAATTATGTTTCGATTTCAAGGCTCAAAACTCGATGTCACATGAACACACCGATGATGCAACTAATATGACGAAAATAACTCTTCATTTTCCTTTTAACAATGAAAGGGTAGGGGAAGAAGCAATCAATCAACAATGTAACAAACAAGTGATGCAACAATCGATCACCTTAACTTCACTATTCCAATTAAAATCAAAGCCATATATGCAACGCAAATAATTGTTTTTCTTTTCTTTTATTGTAATGTTTCAAAAGCAAAGAAACATATGAATGAAATTTGATCACTAATGAAAAGAAATCACACAGACTTTAACTGTAATGTAAAAGTTACTTTTCAAATTCAACAATCAATCTATGGATACAAACCTAAATTGACAAGAAGAAAGAAGAAAGAAAGAAAATATTATCAAAAAAGGTGATGACACTCATAGGCGATTAACACTCATACACAATTTAGCCTCCCCCCTCCCCCAGTGATTGAGTTTGGAATTTGTTTTGCAAAAATGAAAGCAAGAACACTTAAAAATTGTTAAGAAGCTACAACAAACCTTTGAATAATGGCCAAAGGAAAATTCACTCAATTTCACACAAAATCAAGTGTTGTATGGGCTTCAAAGAGACAAGGACACACTCAAAGACACAAGGAAAACTTGTTGGACCAAGGAAAATCAAAAAGCAAGGCAAGAAAAGAAATTTTTTGCATCTTATAGGGATTAGCACCAGAGTAGAAAGTGCACCAGTTCTCTGCAGCGTAGGTGCAGACAAGGGTAGGATGCGTTGAAATTCTTTGTCTCTAGACGAGGGGAGCATTGATATAGATCAAACTAAATTACAACACAAAAAATAAAATCAAGCTCAGATAAGGGTCTTCCCTGGTTCAATCAAGGTCTGAGTGAGCAAATGAAGGTTTTCTCAAGAGGTGAAACAAGTGCTAAGGTCAAGGAAACCAATAAGGGAAAGAAACAACCCCCAGTGGAGTCGCTAATTTGTTATGTATAATTTACGATTGTGGACAAAAGTATCTTCCCTAGACCTAGTGGACTGGTCTAGAACAAAAGAAAGTAAAGACTATATTTTCCCTTAAAGAAATTGAAGAATGGGAAAGAGGCTTACTTGGAATTTGTCACAAGCTTTACTTTCCTCATAGCTTGTAAGCTCCAATCATAGCTATAAATGCTATTATTAGAACCTACACACACACAACCAAAACAAGCCAAATATCCACAACATGTACGTAGCATAATTCAATTACTCTATTCAATGAATCAGTGAGGCATTGAAATGCATGAATGTAAATGTAACATAACACATATAGGAAAACAATATACTCTTTGTATTAATAGAAATAGGAGAGAGTTTAGAACCAAGAATAGTAGTTGATCTTGTATAGATCTCCCCAAGTTGAATTGTCCTTCCTTGCCACAAAGAACACCTCAATGTCATGCTAATGCATGAAGATGATGACTCTCTTAGATTTAAGGAAGCGGCATGAGGGCATGATTAGTCTCCAAAATCCAACCCTGATGTTGTAGATGGTAGTAAATTTATAGGAGAGGGCTGGTAGTTTAGGAATTCGTATCCATTTACCAATCTAGGCTTGAGATCCACTTGAGATGGGAGGATGAGCTCAAGGGATGAGAGGTGAAGTCTCCAAGGTAGGATCAGATAGGACTCAAACTTCTTATCCAAGGTGAATGGTTAAAACAACCCTTGGAATATTCTGGAAGAGGAAGCTTCAAGGTCCTTTTTAATTTTCCTAAACTTATAGAATCAGCGCACCCCAGCAAGGGACAAGCTGTTGTTGATCGGCATTGGTGCAGAATGGAGCAACCACCTGTTAAGCATAGGTATCTAAAGGGGAAGTGTGTGTTGGGCCTTAAAACATTGATTTTTGGCAATTAGACCAAGAAACTCAGTTGTTAAGAAAGGTCATGCTTAGGGCTTTGTGTAGGGATGATGAAAACATATTCATAGACAATGATTGATCTGGTTTGTAGGCCCATTGACCAGATGTGACAAAATGGCCTATAGCAATGCCTTGTCTTAAGCGTCTTGAACACATATGACCAATGGACTTTATAGATGATAAAAGAAACATATAAAATGAGCTCTCACATCCATTCACAAGTGAGTCCCTCTTATGCATTCAAGTTTCAAAATTCAATGATAAATATCTTTGGTATTGTGATAACTTGATGCAACAAAGAATTATTGAATATCTCGTCCTCACTTTTGAATGTAAATGGAAGCCTTCTCGTCATATTCTAGTTCTCACACACTGTGATAAAAGATTCTATGGCTTTTTCTATTGATTCTTTTCCTAAGGATTTGTATGCTCAGAGGTCTAGTGTATACTCAGAGGTTTACCACAATGGTAGGTCTAACATGTAATGTATGTTGGCACACTTATAATGTTCTCATTTCATAGGTCTGTATTTATATTCTTGATTTGTAACTACGGAACAAAAACAATGAAAGGATAATAAAATATACCAAAATGTTGTAATGCATATCTAAAACAACAGGCTTGCCAAAATTTGGTAATGTTTATCCTGTCAATGTTGTAAATTCTCTTATATTTCGAGCATAGTTTATATCACTGCCCATTACCACAGGCCTTCCTAGCTTTGTTATGTCCAACCACAAGTAATGAAACCCATGACTTCTAATGCATGACTCAAACCATAGGTGTAACACGTGACTGGCATTTATAGGTTTTGCATATTTTTTCTCTATGCATTCTACCTTTGTACATGTGCCTATTTCCATCTGACCCCTTAGTTTGTCATGTGTTATGTTATGTAATGCATACCATAGTCCTCAACTTGTAGATCCCCCTGAAATCCTCATTCTCCCACATTCTTTTTATATTTGTGTTCATTGTTTTGAGGTTCCTTTAGTCCATCGAATTGTTGGTAACATGTTAAGTGGTGTCCAACTGCACCTTGACTCCATAGAGGTCCCTCTTCCATGCTCTCTACAATGTTCCTGGGAAACGCCTAATTCTAACCACTTCTCCTCATAACACAATATCATCGCTGAAATTTTGCAAGAATGAAACTGTAGGTTCTATGCACCTTATGCCACTAAATTCTTATCATATCCATGGTGTGTGAGAATGAAGGTATTTTATCTTTAATAAGTGAAGATGCTAGCAAGTGAATGATAATGATAACAATAACAGGCCTTGGAGTCCATAGATAATGATAACGATGTAATCACAATGATAATGGATCTTGGAATCCATAGATAATGATAACAAAGCAATGATAATGAAGCAGTGAATCCATAGATAATGCATATGTGTGATCACCAACATCAAATTCTTTTTAGCCTTGAGGGTCTCAGCCTCTACTTGCATTTTATCCAGCTTCTCCTTTAATTCTACACTCTCCTTTGATAACTCCTCTCAGCTCATATGGTGATATATTCCATAATGTCCTGTATGTCATGGTACTTGTTAAAAATATTATTAATCATATCATATACATAAGACTCCACATCCTCTTATCTTTAGTCTCCTCCATAATCTTGTCTTGATTTGCTAAATCGTGCTCTCTCTTTTTTTCTTTTTCTTTTTCTTTTTCTTTTTCTTTTTCTTTTTCTTTTTCAACTTCTTTTTCAACTTGGGACAAGCCTCCCAACATATTCACAGTAACCGGTATGGGTTTTTCTTCTTTTTTTCATTACCCCATGCTTGGTGAGTTCTTCTTGTGAGAAATCAGTAGCAAGATATATATATATATATATATATATATATATATATATATATATATATATATATATATATAGTAGGAACAACATGACCATTTACAACATTATTCATAGTTACATCCGCAGAGGGATCAGGCATGTTTACACCATCCCCTTTTATTTTTATTTTTTTGTTTCCATCACAATTGTAGACGTAATAGGTTCCTCCACCTCCTCCACTTCTATAATAGAGGAAAAATCCACTATTACAATTCCATGCAAATTCAAGCTAATAATAAATTTAATTTTTGAATTCTCAGACTTAAGTGATTGGAAGGGACCAATCATTCAAAATTATGAAAATTAAGTGCTAGAAATTCCAATGGTAGAGCTTCCTCTTTATTTTTTAGTCCAAAAATGTCATAGAAGTACTCTTCTTGAAAAATTATATGTGTGCCTTTATCTCATGTAAATAAACCCAAAAACCAACATTTAAACATTAAAAAATACCAACCAGAACTCCCTTATCTAGGGTTAACTTGCCCCAAGTCATATCTCAAAACTTGTCACAAACAAACCATCTAGGAGTGTTCTGAAAAATATCTCTTTGCTTATATATTTATATATTTTCAAAGTGACCAACACATGGTACAAGGTATCCAGTGTAAGTACGACCAAGTGTAAAAGAGACAAGTTTGATGCTCATGCTCAAATATTAAGTCTTTTTGAGTTATACCAATTCCTTCCTCATGTTTTGAATTCTACTATATTTCCTTCTTGATTATAGATGATGCAGGAGCATTTGGACTTAGCCAGCAATGTGATTGTTTGTTCACATGTTGTGGCTAAATGAGATGAATTTCATTGGCCTGAAGGGTCAAAAATCAGTTTTAATAGAGAGAGTTGGGTCTCTCGAATTTGTCTTTATATTTAGTTATTGTAATAATTAGAATATTGTATTATTTTTAGACTAAGGGATAAGTTGTTAGTGTAGGTGTGTAATAGAGCTTGAGAATAGAGATTTAATTGTTAGATTGATTAAAATAGGGATCGAGTTGTCAATGCAGTTAGGCTAGGATTTGACTCATAAAAGAGAAAAGAATGTAATGGAGAAGGATTAGCTGAGATGATAGAGATTTGAGTGAATAAGTGAGAGTTGGAGTGATAGAGAGGGTTTGAGGTTGTCACAGAGGTCAAATAAAACTGTTTTAATTGAGCCGAGAGGCCAAGACCCTGTAATTTCTATTTGATTGAATAAATTGATTAAGTGTGTTGTTGTGTGTTAATTCTGGTGTAGAAGTTCATTTGTGCCTATGTATTGACGTTCTAGACCCTCAACAGGTATTTCTTCTATTTAACGTTTTATCATAAATCGCTACCGATTTGTGTTTAAAGTGAATATCAAGATTAAACGGTAAACCTCTGTTTAAACGCTTTATTAAAGTTTTGATTCATGCACGTGGTGGTATTTGGGAAAACATAAGTGGTATCTCACGTGCCTTTCAAGTGGTAAGCGGTAATATTTTGAGTCTGCGTGATTAACTTTAGAGCTCGACACGTAGCAGACGAAGGAGGGAGAAAACATCTTTTCTCGCGTGCCCTCGAAGTGTTTAAAAACCATGCTAGATTCCATGCAAGATCACGCGATGATCGTTGGATCAAACGAAGTAGATCCATGGTGGAAAATCGACGAGCCAGTGGGCGATCGGGGAAAGCGATAGCGTTAGATATGAAGAGAGGAGATCAACAATGCAGAGTGAAGTGCTGATTAAAAAGGTAAAGTCAAAGTGGGACCGACGGTGTTTAGTGGAAAAGTGAGGCCCTCTGGGAAAAGTAGCCCACGTATAGAATCCGTTTAATGCAGCTGATTGGTTATAAACTTAACCATTAGTCATATTTTTAGACTATCACCTTATTTCGTCAACCTCCTACGTCATTTTGGTATCAAAGCCTAGAGATTGAGTTTGGTTGTAGTAAACATGTCACCGAGGAGAGGAGATAGCATAGGTCAAGAAAGACTTGAAGCAAATGCAGTTCTGTTGGAGGAGATCCGGAATCTGCGTACAAGGATGGACACAATGGAGACTACCCAAAGGAGAGCACCTGACGAAGGATTTGCTAGTGTTGCAGAAGAATATTCTTGGGAAGAAGAAGAGGAGGAAAACGAGACTACCAAAGTTATCAAGATGTTGGCTAAAGTAGGTGGAAAACCAAAGGTGGAAATTCCTGTGTATGAAGGGAGTCTCAATGTAGAAGAGCTGATGGATTGGATCAGTGCATTGGACAAATATTTTTACTATGAGGAGGTTGATGATAAAAAGAAGGTGAAAATTGCATTTACCATATTGAAGGGTCATGCAGCTATTTGTTATGAATTATAATCATCCATAACAAGAAAAATAAAGTCCAAGATCAAGCAATGGGATAAAATGGTGAGTAAAATGAAAGTTAAATTTATGCCAAAATATTATCAGTTAAATCTTTTCAAACAGTTACAGAATTTAAGGAAAAAAGGAATGTCTGTCAAAGAATATACATAAGAGTTTTATAGGCTGAGTATTAGAGCAGGACATGCAAAGGATGACATGGAGAAGGTAGCCAGATACATCAATGGCTTGAGATATGACATACAGGATGAGATCAACTTGCTGAGTCTGAAGACAATTGAAGATGCCTATCAAGCAAGTTTGAAGGCAGAAGAGAAGATGTTGAGGAAACAAAATCAGAGGAATAGAGGGAAAAGTTCAGTAAGAGGTAGAGGAACTACCAGACCAAGGTTTTAGCAACATTAGAGTGAAGCAGGAAGTTCAAGTGGTAGACCACCACAGAGAGGAGACTTTAATAGATGGAGACTTTCACCCAAAGGAAGAGGTCGAGGAAGAGATATTTGGTGTTATACATGTGGAGAATGGGGACATGGATCATGGGACTATCCTCATAATAAAGCAACAAGTCAGAGGAATGTGAATGTGGCTGAGGCAAAGGAAGAAAAACCTCAAATTGCAGACAAGGAAGAATCCCCTGAAGTAGGAGAATCCCTATTGTTGAAAAGGGTATTGCTTAAGGTAGAGAAAGAGACTGGAGAACTAGCTCAGAGAAAGAGTTTATTCAGAACTACATGCAAATCCAAAGGCAAATGTTGTAAAGTGATAATTGACAGTGGAAGCACTGATAACCTTGTTTCTACAGAAATGGTGGACAAGTTGGGATTAGTGAAGACAGTACACCCTACTCCTTACAAAGTGTCATGGTTGCAAAAAGGACATCATATTATTGTGATAGAACAATGCAAGGTAGAGATACAGATTGGTACTTATACAGATGTGATATTGTGTGATGTAATGCCAATGGATGTATGCCATGTATTGTTGGGAAGACCTTGGCAATTTGATAAGAAATTTATTCATGATGGGAGAAGAAATACTTACACTTTGGAGAAATATGGAAATAAACATACACTGCTGCCATTCAAGGATGAAGCTGACAAAGGAACAACTGGAAATAGTGTTATGATGATGAGTGGAAAAGAGTTGTTGCAAGAGGTTGGAAAAGGTGAAGAAATGCATTTTTCTGTCATAGGGAGACCTAAGGTAATTTTGACTTCCACAAACTTAGATGATTTACCTGAAGAAATCAAAACTCTGTTGAATGATTTTGTTAATATTATTGTGGATGAGTTGCCAAATGCATTGCCACCAATCAGGAGTATTAGTCATCATATTGACCTAATACCAGGAGCAAGTTTGCCAAACAAAGTAGCATACAGATTAACTCCTCAAGAGAATGCAGAAGTTGGAAGACAAGTGCAAGAACTGATGGATAAGGGACTAATCAGAGAAAGTCTTAGTCCATGTGTTGTACCAATAGTACTCAGTCCAAAGAAAGGAGGTGAATGGCGTATGTGTACTAATTCTAGAGCCATAAACAAGATCACTATCAGGTATAGATTTCCTTTACCACACATGGATGATTCAATGGATTATTTGAGTGTGTCAAAGTATTTTACCAAAAATAGATCTGAAGAGTGGATATCATCAAATAAGAATTAGAGAAGGAGATAATTGGAAGATTGCATTTAAAACGAAAAGTGGTTTGTATGAGTGGTTAGTGATGCCTTTTGGACTCACTAATGCACCTAGCACATTCATGAGATTGATGAATGAAGTCTTGAAGGAATATGCAAACAAGTTTGTTATTGTTTATCTTGATGATATTCTAGTTTTTAGTAGGAGCAAAGAAGAACATCTAGAGCATCTTAAGTTGGTTTTAAGAATTCTACAGAAAGAGAAACTACTGATAAATTGAAGAAATGTAGTTTCATGAAAGAATAATTGATTTACTTGGGATTTGTAGTTTCTAAAGAAGGTTTGAAAATGGATCCAGAGAAATTCCAAGCGATTTGGAACTGGCCTATTCCAAGGAACATATTTGAGTTAAGAAGCTTTCATGGTCTTGCAAGTTTTTATAGGAAATTTATCAGGGGTTTTAGTCATATTTGTGCACCAATTCTTGAAACAATCAAGGAGACTAATCAGCCATTCAAGTGGACAGAAGAAGTAGACAAAAACTTTAAGTTGTTGAAGAAGAAAGTCACAGATAAACCAGTTTTAGCTTTACCTAATTTTGAAAAAGTATTTCAAGTTGAAACAGATGCTAGTGGAGTTGCAATTAAAGCAGTTTTGAGTCAGGAACAGAGACCAATAACATACTTCAGTGAGAAACTAAATGAAGCTAAGGAGAAGTATTCTTCTTATGATAAAGAATTTTATGCTATTGTACAAGATTTAAAAAATGGAGACATTATTTGCTACCAAAAGAGTTTATATTGTATTCTAACAATCATGCATTACAGTTCATAAACAACCAGCCAAAATTGAACCAAAAACATGCCAAGTGGGTAGAGTTTCTATAGAGCTTTACTTTTGTGATCAAACATATCGGTGGTAAGTTGAACAAGGTTACCGATGCTTTGAGCAAGGTAAATTTCATTGTGCAAGAACTAAGAGTTGGTATTGTAGGATTTGAAGAAATGGTTGATATTTATAAATATGATGCAGATTTCAAAGATATTTATGCAACTGTACAAAATCCAATAGTTCATAACAGGATTTAGTGGTTGGATTATCTTATCCAAGGAGGTTTACTGTTTAAAAGTAACAAATTGTGTATTCCCAAATGTTCTATGAGGGAAAACATAATTAAGGAGAAACACAATGGAGGACTATCTGGTCACTTTGGACAAGACCTATTGGCCAAAGATGAAAACTGATGTTAAGATATTTGTTGAGAGGTGCAGGATATGTCAGCATGCTAAAGGGAGAAGACAAAATACAGAATTGTACTAGCCATTGCCAATACCAGATCGACCATGGGATGCAGTTAGTATGGATTTTGTTTTCGGGTTACCTAGAACTCAAAGGGTGAATGATTCCATTTATGTTGTGGTAGATAGATTTTCCAAGATGGCACATTTCATTGCATGTAAGAAGACTAGTGATGCAACACATATTGTTAATCTGTTTTTTTCAGAAGTTGTAAGGTTACATGGATTGCTTGTAAGTATTGTGTCGAATAGGGATACAAAGTTTGTTGGGCATTTATGGAGAAATATTTGGAAGAAACTAGGTGATAACCTTAGTTTCAATTCAGAATACCATCCTCAAAAAGATGGACAAACCGAAGTGGTAAACAGAAGCTTGGGGAACATATTGAGAAGTTTAGTGTATCAAAATCCTAAGTAGTGGGATTTAGCACTTGCTCAGGCAGAGTTTGCTTATAATGACACTCCAAACCGAAGTACTGGAATGAGTCCATTTCAGATTTTTTTTGGAATGAATCCAAGAGGTGTGTATGAGCTCAGAAATTTGGGTAAACAAGAGATAAGAAGTGAAAAAGCTGAAGAGTTTGCAGAGTAGATGCAGAGACTACAAGAAGATGTCAAAGGTAGATTGCAGGAAAGCAGTGGCAAATACAAACAGAGAGCTGATATGAAGCGAAGAAAAAAAGAATTCCAAGTGGGGGATTTAGTGAAGGTATACTTGAGAAAAGAAATATTTCCTGTTAAGACACACAATAAACTAAAGATGAAAAGGATAGGCCATGAAGAATTGTGAGGAAGTTTTCAACTAATGCTTATGAAATTGAATTGCCATAAGGGATTGGAATATCACCTATCTTCAATGTTGCATATTTGTATCCATACAAAGAGACAGAGACAGAGCTACAGAAGGAAGCTATAGAAGATGAAGTTCAAACTTTGAACTAGGAAGAACAAATGCCAAAGATAGTCAAGAAAGAGGTGGAAGTTGTTTTGGAGAAAAGAGTATCAAAAAGAACGAGAGGACGGGTTTATTTTCAGTATCTAGTCAAATGGAGAGGACAGCCAGTGGAGGATGCTAGTTGGTTGATAGCAGCAGAGTTGCAGAAGTATGGAGTAAACCCTGAAAGTCTAAGGGATGATTCTTTTCTTCCCCGGGAGTCTGATGCAGGAGCATCTAGACTTAGCCAACAATGTGATTGTTTGTTCACATGCTGTGGCTAAATGAGATGAATTTTATTGACCTGAAGGGTCAAAAATCAGTTTTAATAGAGAGAGTTGGGTCTCTCAAATGTGTCTTTATATTCAGTTATTGTAATAATTAGAATATTGTATTATTTTTAGACTAAGGGATAAGTTGTTAGTGTAGATGTGTAATAGAGCTTGAGAATAGAGATTTAATTGTTAGATTGATTAAAATATGGATCGAGTTGTCAATGCAGTTAGGCTATGATTTGACTCATAAAAGAGAAAATAATTTAATGGAGAAGGATTAGCTAAGATGATAGAGATTTGAGTGAATAAGCGAGAGTTGGAGTGATAGATAGGGTTTGAGGTTGTGACAAAGGTCAAATAAAACTGTTGTAATTGAGCCGAGAGGGCCAAGACCCTATAATTTCTATTTGATTGAATAAATTGATTAAGTGTGCAGTTGTGTGTTAATTCTGGTTCAGAAGTTCATTTGTGCTTGCGTATCGGCGTTCTAGACCCTCAATGGGTATTTCCTCTATTTTAACGTTTTAATTATAAACCACAACCTTTATGTGTTTTATCGTAAATTGATTTCGATTCGTGTTTAAAGTGAATATCGAGATTAAACACTAAACCTCTATTTAAGCGCTTCATTAAAATTTTGATTTATGCACGTGGTGGTATTTGGGAAAACCATAAGTGGTACCTCACGTGCCTTTCAAGTGGTAAGCGGTAATATTCCGAGTCCACGCGATTAACTTTAGAGCTCGACACATAGTAGATGGAGGAGGGAGAAAACAACTTTTCTTGCGTGCCTCCGAAGTGTTAAAGACCGTGCTAGAGTCCGCATGAGATCGCGCGACGACCGTTGGATCAAACGGAGTAGATCGACGGTAGAAGATCGACGATCCAGTAGGCGATCGGCGAAAGCGATAGCGTTAGATCTAGAGAGAGGAGATCAACGGTGCAGAGTGAAGCGCGGATTAAAAAGTTAAAGTCAAAGTGGGACCAGTGGTGTTTATTGGAAAAGCGGGACCCTCAGGGAAAAGTAACCCACGTATAGAATCCGTTTAACACAGCTAATTGGTTATAAACTTAACCATTAGTCCTATTTTTAGACTATCACCTTATTTCTTCAACCTCCTATGTCAATATACATATTCCTTTGTTTTCTTTGGTTCTACTTAGATTTTCTTTAAATATTTTCCATTAACATCTGCTTGGTTGCATGTATCCAGGGAACATTAATGGGGTTTCTCTCCCCCTATGACGTTGTTGCTTTTTAATATTGGCACATTAATGTTTGCTTGTGAATGATTTCATTTTCTTGAGAAGCTCCCCCTAAGGCCATGTTGACATCAACTTGTCATTGAAGTCACTTGTTTGTCTTTCTTCCTCTTCCATGCTTTAGTGAGTTGCCTTATGTTGTCTACATTTCTTTTTTAATCATTGTTCAGTCTTCTTTGAGTGGCATCCATCTTGTGTCTAGACTTCTTTAGGGTACATGGAAGCTTGCAATCTTTAGCTATGTGGCCAGGATTATTACGTTTATAAGACCATGTGTGGCCAATAAATGAAGAAAATTCATTTCCATGTGATGTTTCTACTTTTCTTTTCATAATGTTTTCAATCAGCAACTTTATGTCCAAATGCATTGCATGAGAAACAATAGCCATAAAACAATCTTTTGTACCTGATGATTGGTCTTCTTGGTCTCCTTTGATTTCTTGCTTGAGGTAGCTTCTTTGTTTGCTCCACCTTCTATTGATAATACTTGATTTTATTTCTTCTATAGTCAGTTGCTACATGCCCAAATTTATGGAAATGGAAGCACATGACATTATTCCTCCTTTTAATTCTTGCAAGCTTCTTAATCTCATTTTTAGGAAAATATTTCATTTTCTTAAACTCATTCTTTTTCTGATGATTTGTTTGCTTTCATTTATTTATTACCTTACTAATCATGTTGTTGATACCTTCTTCTGCAGGCCTTTTTGGAACTTCTTTATTTTCTTCTGAGACTACATTTGATTTACTGCTCTTTTTAGATTTATTCTTCATGGAGACAATGTCCTCTTCTAGATTTTTATATGGTATGTTCTTTTCATCTAACTCACTTCTAGTTGAAACAATAACATCCTCTAATCTTCCACGTTGTAGATTTTTTTCCTCTAGAAGACTGTTGATCACCTCTTCAACTTTCCTTACTACTTCTAATTATGTCCTTAGGCTAATAATTTCTTCCTTGTACTCATGCTCCCTTTCACCACATATCTGCAACAATTTCTTTTGATTTTTATTTTCATTTGCAAGTTTGTCTATTTCAGCCAAGGTTAAATCAAGCTTGGCTTGTTCTTCAACTAATTTCTCAGCATGACAATCAGGTACATTCACACTAGTAGAGCACGTCTCATTAGAATAAGTGCTTTCTCTCTGAGAGGCATTTTTCTTATTCCAGTTTTTCTTCTCGTTTTCTACACTCTTGCTACTAGTATCTCCTTCATGTATGCGCTACAACCTATCCCAAATTTATTTTGCATATTTGATATCTATCATTGTCTCAAGATCCATAGTGTGAATATTTCATACATTGCACATTTTTCCTGACCATTCCACTATTGTTCTTAATTTGGGGGGAATCTTTATTGTATCCATCACATACTAATTTCCACACATCAGGTCCATAAGTTATTAGTTGAAATTGTACTTTATCTTTCCATTCTTGAAAGTTTGTAGTACTAAGCATAGGTACACTTTGATAATCCATGACTCAACTAGGTCTACCTTCCGGTTGTTAGGTTGATACAAAAGGAACCTGCTATGATACCAACTGTTGGAAACTTGACTAAATTGAGAGGGGGGGCATTATTTTATTGCAATCATGGACATCAAATTTTAGTTTTCTTTTCTTTTTAACATTTATATGAATTATTAAGGTCAGCAGAGGCCGCTGGTTGGTAAAGTCGGACTTGTAAAGACGGTCAAGTCTTGTGCTCGAACCTGAGCGAGGGCGTTGACTAGTCACGGGAGTGACTTATCCTGGGCCAAGCCCGCTCACCTTTTGCCCATGGGACTTTGGATTGACGGTGAATGGGTGCACTGTTAAGGCACTCTTTGTGAGAGGTCATTGGTTCAAATCCCTCGTGGGTTCTTACCTACCCAAAAAAAAACAGTTATATGAATTATTAAATGAGAAATATAACATCATATAAAAAGAAAATTTAATCAGCATAACAACATTCCATGGAAGCATAAAATCAGCACATAAAAGCAATCACATGTGGACACCAAATATAAGTGGAAACCCATAAAGGGATAAAATCATGAATTTTTTATTCTTGTGACACAAAGGCAAGCTCCTACTTCCTCTATTACATCAGCTTTTGGAGTCTAGAACATCTCTTCTACTTTGCAAGCTACAACTTGTTGGGAAGTGCCTACTCCCTCTTACATTAATTTTCTGGAGGCTACAACCTACATGAGGCTCCTACCACAATTGTTCTGCAAGCTACAACCTGCTTGGAAGCTCCTACTTCCACTTCAACAAGCTCCAACTTGTTCGTTTTCAGGCTACAACCTGAAAGGAGACTGCAATCCCATGATACATACAAGAAACAATGTGTTGGTTTACCTATCCTTTAGTTAAGCATACATCCATCTATGTCTCTACCTCTTCTCCTCCTCAAATCAGTTTCAGTTATGTTCTTCTACCTCTGTCTCTTTGTGTAGAAAATCATCTAGATTCACAAGCTCATGTAATCTACTAAAACAAGAGACAAGAATCTACTTCTACTCTTTACACCGGAAGCCCATAAACATAGAGAAAATAATAATCAATAGAGGAAGAGAATCAAAGGCACATAACACAATAAATATATGGGGAAAGTCATAACTCAAAACTCCACTAGTATATTGTATTAATCTGGAAAATCGAGGTGAAATTATAATGTTTTTTCTCTCAAGAACAATCCCAACACTCAGCAAATTCAATCTCCAACTCATAAGAAAGCACAAGGCCAAAGCTTAGCCTCTTCACAAGCTCTCCAAGTCTCTATTCCAATGCATAATTCCTATGGAGGATAGCTTGTATTTAAAGGGAAATAAAGCCTCTAAAAACTGCACAATCCCTTAAGGATCAATTCCTGGATGCATGCACTATCAGTGCAACTCAAAAAAATCTAAAACAAATAGTACACTGTCCGTGCACTTTAGTCTCAACTGGGTCTTTCTCAGAATCGACATGCATGAGTTTCTGATGAGTAAATATTCAGTTAACTAGAGTAGCACTAATTGATTGCACTAATGCATCAACTGATTGTTAACTCATTATTAGTTCCTCAAACAGTTTGGAACTAATTTAACCAGACTTAACTCAGTAAACTGAGTTAACTAATTACAACTCATACTTAACTCATCCTGGACCCCTATAATATAGGGAGAACATATACATGACTTCAGAAAGACTTCCAACTCAAAATTCCTAAGTCAACTAGGTCAACTCACTCCAGTTAACTATTACAAGTTGCTATGAGAATAAAATTCGATTTTAATTCTCAGTTTAATTCAAGGACAAATTAAACTGGAATTTATGGATTCTATTTTTATCATTTCTTGTTGCTATTTTCAACACTTTGTGCCAAGTAACTCACTAACAGGGACTCATAACAACTCAACTCTTTCACATACTCTCGAACATTTCAGCCTTCCAAAATCACATATTTTATTAGCAAACTTTGCTGGTTGTTAGTATTCCACACAAGAATGTGAAGTTAACAATCTTTCCTCTTTGCATTCCAAGGTTGTCTCTTCGCTTCCAAACTCTTTCAACTTATGCATATTAAAAATACATAAGATGAATTTTGAAATATTCAATTCCTATGCCTTAATATAGGTCACTTGAATGATTTCAACTTCCAAACCATTAAGTTGCATCCTCTTGTACCGCAACATTACATCATAGTACTTGCACTTGAAGTAAGCTCGACACTCCATCCACCAAGCATTTTGAAGGTCATACCTCTGTTCAACTAATCTTTGTGGTTGCACACAAGCAATTGGGATGTGACAGCATATGCACAACCTGCAACAACATATGCATAATCTATGCAAGTATGCACATCACAATACAAACACAACCATAACACAGTACATCAACAAGCATAACACAATGCATCAACATCTCCACCCATTTTTTACTAGCAACACATCTAGGCAAAACCTCTATTTTGTTGTCAACACCTCTATTCTGCTTGGAAGACCACACCTCTATCAAGCAATCAACATAGCAAGCATAACAAGTGTGTCATCAAATGTGAATTCATCAATTGACCCTTTACAACTTCAATTGTGCATGCATTAACTGACCCTTTTCCATCACCCTTTACCACTCCTTTGCAATCAATGGCAACTATCCAACACTTTATTGGTTACAATTTTGAGAAATTCTATCTATTACAAAATAGAAGAGTGTGGATCTTGAATTCACGAACGACAAAAAAAAATAATTAAAGAAATCTAGATCATAGTCATTTTCAAAGGCATAGTCTAACTAATTGACGAAATGGCCTTTTTGGTTGGAATTTAGCAATACAATTTTTACGGAGATTATGATTTTTTGTTGTTTAAAATGCACTTTAGAATGCATAAATGAATTTAGTGCCGTGAAAAACCCGTGAGGCACTTCATCTTTGCAAATTAAACAACATAAACTCATGATTCTTAAAAATCTTTGTCGGATTTCGGACAAAATTGTCCAAATAAAAAGTTTGGAAAAGAATCATTTCATTTATTAGTTAGACTATGCAATTTTCGAAGACCTCTTGAGAACCAAACTTGATAATCCATAAAATTGGCCTTATGACTAATAAATATATTCACCAACATACATATAAAAATATGTATAGCAAGTAATCAATTCATCTCCACAAATTTTAGAGAAATTTAAACTACATGAATCCAAAACTTTATCTAAATTCAAAATGAAAATAATTTATCATTAAAAATGTCATCGTTATGATCGTTACATTCATTGAGATTTGATGATGAATATATCCCAACTAAAAAACAAAACAAAAATGATGCAGTGAAACTTAAGAATGAAAAAATAAATATAATTTAATTTTAAAAAATACTTTGATTACAATCTAGTCTTCCCTATGTAAAATAATAATAATAAAAACAAATTGATAATAAATGTCATTAATAATAATAAAAATAAAATAAAATAAATACAAACTTATAATAAATGTCATTTTTAACTTGATTAGTGAAAATATAAATATTAATCATGTCATGACATGAGCTGAGACTAAAATATTGAATATATTTTTAACTTGATTAGTGAAAATATAAATAATGGCTATGTTATGTTCTATAATATAAATCATATCATAACTTAACGTAAGACTAAAATATCAAATATATCCTATAAATTTTGAATATGACAAAATCTATGTTTTGACCATCCAAATTCATTCCACAAAATGAAGCCCAAGGTGCTTCTAGTGCATAGCTCTAGGAGAGAGCGAGACGAATTAGAAATTAGAAGTCGAGAACAAAATGCAAAGTCCACAAGTAGCACACATCTGCAAAGCGTCATAGACTAATACCAAATTCAAACGTGTGTGTGTCCCGCATACTAGGCTTTCTAATCCAATGTCTTCGTTACTTCCTAAAGTCAGGTCACCCTCAAGGCAAAGGTACATATGGTCATATTACATGGCGTAGTTGGGAATGCTTCTCAATTGAGAGAGGAGAGGCGTGGGCAACTTCACCATTGTTACCTCATCTCATCTCATCTCATGACATAATTCAAGAGAGATTCGTGTTAATATATCATTTTAATTTAGTAATGTTACTAATCATATATAATACATCTATACATTTCGATTTTGGTAACTAGTACAACCATATTAGTACTACATTTACGGGAAAGCATCATTTTCTTTCCATCAAATTTATTTATTTTTATTTTTATATTTTTTTAAATAATTAGTATAATTTAATATTGATTTTTTAATTTAATAATTAATATTAAATTAAAATATTAATATTAATATTAATGAATAATATTGAATTATGTTGATGGTTCTATTTATTTAAAGTTGATTGAAATATAAATGATGGAAAATGGCGTATATTAATACAATTTGAGTGGGTTTAGTGGTTTCTTAGAGACAAGTGACTCTTATATACTAATGTGGTGTTTGGCTTCGGTGTGACCTTAAAATTGGATAATAATAGTAATCAACCACATTTATTACTGTCCTTGTGTTAGTAATAATTCTTAATACTTTTGGTAAATGTGGTTAATATAGCCAAAGACATCATTTTCAATCATTTTTTTTCCCATGGAAAAATTCATATTTTCATTAAAATTAGAAATTACATTTTGTAGATGCATGTGCATATTCAGATAATATTTATAAAGAGACTATCATCTTCCGAAGAAGCAACAAGCTAGTTACCTATATGAAACCAAGCAGTATAGCATGCAACAGACCAAAAAGAAACTGTTATCTTAATCCACACAGGGAGATAACAGTCTAAACAAAGTACTGTGCTAATCTAATATTTGTTAGAAGCATAACAGTTCCGAAACTTTGAACAAGAGTATATCAAAAATATATACAAAATATGGAATCAAAAAACAACTCTGTAAATTAATCCATAATGTCCATAAACGGCCAATGATAGTATTGGTAATGTGCTCTGTCATTTTGTTCTTAGATCATCCAGATGCTCGACTCCCAGAGCGTTGCTTCTTTGGAAAGGCGGTCAGCATCTGTGTTCCACTCCCTGTAGATGTGATTACAAGTAAAATAATCAAAATGAGTTATCAGTCTCAGAGTCTCATCCAGAATGTGTCTCAAAGAGTAAGACCAACAATATGTATATTTATTCAACCAGTCGCAAACAATTTTAGAATCTACAAACAATTGTAAAGCATGGCAATTCCTCTCCAAAGAAAAACGAATGATGTGCATTACTGCCGATAGTTCTGAAAAATTATTAGTGCCTCACCGTAAACCCATCAGCATACTATAAGAGTGCTTCTCAATTATATGTAGAATGGCTCCCCCACCACAACCGTCTTCCTGTACCACCCCGTCAAAGTATGCCCATGGCTTGTGGGGGTCCATCCGTTCCTGTGTAATGTTCGTGGTTCGAGGGGGAGGGGGGTCATCGGGAATGAGATCATAGTCTGCCATGATCTTAGCAACTATTATAGGCTATCTAGGTGGCGTATTTTGAAAAATTATGAGGTTGCGGGCAATCCAGACTGCCCAGCAGAACAACAAAGGGAGGTTCCAAAATTTGTGAGGAGTGACTATAGAATACCAAGAGTTCCAGGCCTCTATCAGAGTATCCGCCAGCGAGTTACAAGGAGGGGAGGCAGTAGCTGTTAAAAGATCCCACAGCTTGCGTGCTTCAGGGCAGTTCAGAAACAGGTGGGATGCAGATTCACAATCATTTTTGCAAAGATAACACCAGTTAGGTCCATGGTGAGGACGCTTTATTAAATTATCCCTCGTGGGGATTTTATTTCGCAAAATGCACCACATTAATAATCTAGTTCTGGGAGGCACCTTCAACGTCCAGAGGTGTTTCCACCAGGAATGAAGGATTAGTGGTTTCCTCGGCTCCGCTAGAACTAAGCATCCGTCTTTTGGCAAGTATCTGCCTTTAGCTGATGCCCAGATGAGCTCATCTTCACCTTCAATTATGCGAATGTGCGCCTCCGAGAGAGCCTGTATAAAGTCCTTCCAAATCTGCTGCCATATAGGAGGGATGTTTAGCTAATGCCTGTTTTCCATCGTTTAGAACATAATTTAATATTAATATTTTAATTTAATATCAATATTTAATATTGATATTAATTATTAAAATAAAATATTAAATTTAATAAATAATATTAAATTATGCAAAGACTTATTGGGATATAAATTATCAAAAATTATACTTTGCTAATATGGATATCCTAATTTTGTATAATCTTAATACAAAAAAATTCTTATATTTTGTAAAATAAAAATAAATGTAAAAAAAATTATAAAAATATTTTAAATATAATTATATAAAGAAATATGAGTAACGAAAATTTATATTAAAACTTACTATTATTATAATTTAGAATCAATTTTACTCTTTAACCCGCTTCATTTCATCTCCCAGCAAGCAGCTGATCCGTGTTCTCCCAGCCCAGATTCTATTCTCTCTCCTAGCTCTCAGATAATTGACCAGCCGTACCAGCCATATATATATATATATATAGTTAACCAAATAATGATCAATGATATAATTTCAAAAATCACAAATAAATATTTAGATGTTACAAATACTATTATTCACAAATAAATCTTATGGCATGCGGCAGTCAAAAGCAAAATCAATATAAATATAAATATAAATATATGTATATTAAATTTTACGTTTCCAAATAGATAGCTATCTTATTACAAAATAAAGAATGGTGATGAAACATTTAAAAATTACAAAAGCAATTACACCGAATGACCTTCGGTATCCAAGAGGCATCCACACAGTCCTTCAATGCATTGTAGTGAAGTTATATCGAAAGTTAAATCCAGTGCAAACAGAGATTAATGAAAGCGGTTGAATATGCCATACGCCTAACACACAGAAAACTACTTCAAATAAAATTCTAAGAATTCTCAAGGATTGCCTTACACTAAGTTGTTTTTATCGAAAATCTTAATGAACAAAAATAGCATAGAGTATAAGTGACTTCTCGAGTGCACAATAATTAATGTGAATCACAATAATTAATTAATCTGAAAATTTAAGCAAGGAAGAAATTATCGGCGAATGTTCTTGTGCGCATTATCTCTATATGCGATTTAATCAAGGAAGAAATTATCGGCGAATGTTCTTGTGCGCATTATCTCTATATACCTCTTTGCACTCTCTTTAATGAGATAGAGGAAACAAAAAAAAGAAAGAAATTATTTTAACGTCTACGAGGTTAAAGATAGTTTATGGGACGGATTGCTTTTTCATTTGCTTGATGTATTCGGCCCTTTTTTTTGTGAAGCTTCACAATAAATGCTCCCATTTTCTCGACAAACCCCTCGTTAAATAGATTATCCCAAGAGCTAGCTGCCAGCGTATCTGCATAACTTTCCCTGTTGTCTTTGAAGGCCTCACATTCTAAAATGAAATGTTTTTCTGTTTCCACTTTTCCGGAAGAACAAAAGATGCATACCCTTTCCTCCCACACTTCCTTTGGCCTTTTCCAGCGCCTTGTTTCACAACTGAGTTGATGAGAATTAGTCCTTAACTGAGCAATAAGAATTTTGGCTCTCCAAGAGAGAAAAGTAAAATATCAAATCTCTTTATCAACCAAAATTAAATCAAATCTAATGCACTTAATTAATACAAAAAAAACTATTAATGATTGAGCTAGGCATGCGTAAATAAATTATCTTTCGATCAATAACATGATATGGAAAAAGATGTTGATTAATTGGACAGAGTGCTCTCTGTCTGCCACAGAGGCCGCACATAAACAATTCCCTAAAGCACAAAAAATTTGTCAGCCTGAAACTTAAAATATACTCAACCTAATCTGATTCCATGGCGGCCAACACTCTGTTTAATGGCCACTGAGTCTCTGATGTAATAAGTGGGCGCAGACAGTTTGTTGACATCAATTCACCTTGACATTGACACTGGACAAATTCCAGCTTTCACTCCTCCCTCTAATCAATGGCCACCGCCAACACCATTTGTACATTACAGTGATCATTTAAAATCGGAATTGAAACAGGTAGCAGAACAGAAACTCCGCAGAATGGAATGGAATGGAAGCGACTTAACCACTAGAAAAATAAAATAATTAAATTTAATTTGATATTGTTGGGTTTGACCTGGAAAGTTGATTTAAAAACCTTTGATATTGTTCGTCAAATTGTGTATTAGATGAAGAATATTTGTTTAAAATCAAATATTGTACATCTATTTAATAAAAAAATGAAAACTCTCCAACCCCAATCCCAATTCATATAGGTGGCACCTAGGTGACGTTATTTTCTTCTCTCAACCATTCAAACTCGGCTTGAGAAATTTGTGTTTATGAATTTAAAGAATTAGATATAAAGTTTTATGATTAAGGACAAGTCTTATGGGGTAGTTCATCTGATGATTGAAGTAATGTGAATTTATGGTAACTAAACTATTCAAGGTTTAAACATCTCAATGGTTATTGAGGAAGATAGGTCGTAGACCCCAGAGGTTTATTGGTATCTCCATGTCACTTGAACTACCAAAATCCCTTGGGTTAAAATAAATAAATAAAATGAATGAGAGAAGAGTTTGGAGCCTCTAAACTCACTAAATCATGTCTCGGTCAAACTTTCCTTTATGCCCATGATATTTGCATGCAAAGAAAAAACCTAATCAAATTGTAAAAACAAACCCTTATGTATATGATTTAACAATTCATCCTATTTTTTTGAGTGATTCTTGTAACAATGGATTTTCTCTGATGATGTAATTATTGGTTTGAATTTTTTTTGATGATGAGCCAGCAAATTGGTTGCCAAATCACTCTAATTGAATTTTCCCTCCCCTTTTTAGCCAACACGTGTCTATAAAGTTTTGTATAGGTTTTCAATTAAGAGTGATATTTTGTTTTTGTGAGTTGGTGTTGTTTCCTTCCATTAACCAAAATATATTATAGTATCAATCCAAGCAAGCTAAATGATCTCAACCTCCCTAATGGGAAACCAGGTTTGTTGACCATTTGGTTGTTGAGCAAGCAGTCCAAAATCTAAAATTTTGCAATAGTATCAAAAAAAAAAAGGAACATTAAATTCAAACCAACTTGTTGAAAATAACAACAAAAAATGTTAAAAATATCATCAAGAAAAATCCTAATTTAATTTGTCCTTGAATTAAATTGGGATTTAAATTGTAATTCTAATTCTCATAGCAACTTGTAATGGATAACTAAGTTAAGTTGACTTAGTTGGCTCAGTAAATTCGAGTTGGGAGTTTATATAGAGTCATGTGTTGGCATTATGATACAAGTGTTGTCCTTGATGACAACTCACTTAGATGACAGAATATAGTGCAGCAAGTCAATAGCAAAGAATTAATGATCAAACTACAAATAATGAATAAAGAGAGGTATACGCAGGTTCACTTTGACAAAGGAGCGTATACACGCAGGTTAACAGAGCAAAAGGAGCGTATAACGTACACACGCACTTTCACAGAAAGAAAAGTGCACATATCTTGGAAAACTAAGTTTTGGTCCAAGGTATTTGGTCCATGGTATTTTGATACATGGTATTAGTCCAAGGTATCTGGTCCGAGGTATTGACCTTAGGTATTTGGTCCAAGGTATTGGTCCTAAGTGGTTTTGGTCCATGGTATTGAGAAATGCCTAAAACTATAAAAGGAGGAGAAGTTCATTAGGCCAAGTGTGCAAGTATTAAATATCTGATGAAGTGTGAGATCCAGTGTGCAGGTTATGGGTTTGTGATGCTTTGCTTGATCTGAACTAAGAATGCACCTATGTGGATGATGATGGATGATGGATTGGGATCTTAAGGCTTGGAATATATTATCATTATGTGGTTTGATCATAGATAGATTAGATCTGAATACTGACGCATGTTTTATTTTGCAAATGTTATGATCTGGGTAATGACTGAATTTGAAATAGCTATGAAGTTCTTAAGTTAGTATCTGCAGATCTGTACGCGGGTTTGATTTGGTAAAAGAGCGTATACACGCTGGTTCGGCTCATCAGAATAGCGTATACATTATGAAATATGATATCTGAATTTGCAGATGGTTCTAGTGGTTGTTGCAGAGTTCTAGGTTCTGCTCTGTGTTTTGATGACAGGTCTTTAGTGATTCAGTTGTGGGTGATTCAGAGATTGATGATTGAGTATTTATTGATTGGTTAATTCAGTGGTGATTGATTTTGAGCTTCAATGTTGTTGATGGGTCCAGTATGAAAATTGGATAAAACGTGGCCTTCAATTTATGGTATTGTGTTCTAGGAGTATCCAGTCTGAAAATTTATGAAACGTGGTCCCTGGAGGAAGAGAGAAGGTTGTAGCCTTCTGTAAGCTAGCGCCTACATATTGGTAAACATATCGACCAGTACAAGAGCCAGGGGGTTGGAGCTCCCTTCCAATAGTAGTTGGAAAACGAGTGAAGGTTGGAGCTTTCAGTAGGACGGTGCCTACGTACTAGTAAACAGATCGGCTAATACAAGAGCTAGGGGGTTGTAGCTCCCTTCCAGTAGAAGCTGGAGAAAGAGAGAAGGTTGTAGCCTTCTGTAGGTGGGTGCCTACACACTGGTATGAGTCTGCGCCAGTACAATATTGTAAACAGGTTTTTCTTATATTAAAAGAAGACAACAGCAGGTGGTTTTTGTCCCGCATTGGGTTTCCACCTTAAATCTTGGTGTTCATGTGTGTTTCTTATGTGTGATGATCTATTATGTTTTTACTGCACCTGGTCATTGTTTATATGGTTAATGAAGTTTTGATGCACTGATTAAAGATCAACATATGATGAATTAACTGAATCATAAGTTTGCTGGATATACGCTAGTTGCCTTAAACACAGTTGCATGTACACGCGAGTTCCCTTAACTGAAGTAGCATATATAAATCTGATTATGGAAATGAAAAGTTATTGACTTGCTAATATTGATTCACCCCCCCCCCCCAGTGTTATTTCAAAAAATTAGTATCGGAGCAGGTCCTTCAGAAGAAGCTTGATCACTTGAAGGGAGATCCATCAAAATGAATAATCAAGAGAGCATGGGATCCATCAAACTGCCAATCTTCGATGGGAGCAATTTTGTTTACTGGAAAATAAGAACCACAACCTATCTACAATCGCTTGGAACAGATGTTTGGGAAATTGTGGAAAAAGGATATACATTTCCAACAACAATTCCTACAGATACGGCAGGTAAAAAGGATTATGAAACCAATGCCAAAGCTGTCACTATTTTATTGGGAAGTTTGTCAAAATCAGAGTTTGTCAAGGTCATGCAGCTCAAATCAGCCAAAGAAATATGGGACAAAATCGTTTTGAGCTATGAAGGAGATTCTCAGGTAAAACGTGCTAAGCTTCATATTCTCAGAATTCAGTATGAAACTCTTAAGATGCATAGTGATGAAAGCATAGCTAGTTACTTCCTACGTATAGATGGGGTTGTCAATTGTATGAAGAATATGGGTGAAGAAATTAAGGAAGTTGTCTTAGTTGAGAAATTTTTGAGATCCTTGTCTGCTAAATTTGAACCCAAAGTGTCTGCCATAGAAGAAAAACAAGATCTACAGAATATCACTATGACACAGCTTCATGGAATCTTAACTGCCTTTGAGATGAGAAAAGGAGGACCATCAGATAACAGAGAAGTTGCATTTAAATCATCAACAAAGGGAAAAGAAAAACTCAATGAATCAGGACACATTTCAGAACAAGAAGATGAGGTAAATTTTGTCAAGAAGCTTCAACGGGGTTCTGGAAGGTTCAAAGGTAAGCTACCTTTCAAATGATTTTCTTGTGGTAGAGTTGGTCATTACGCTGCTATATGCCCTCATAACAAAGGAAAGATGTTTGAAGAAGGTAATAGAAGTTATTATACTCATGATGATAGTGATGGCTTGTCCAATAGTGATGAAGATGATCAAGAAATCAAACTACTCATGGCATAGGAACATAATGCCTTAGAAAAGGAAGATTTCCTTAAAGAAATCAGTCAACTTAAAATCAGTTTGGCAGAAAAAGATACAATCATAAACAAAGTGACACATCAACTCACTGAAAATGACAAACACAATGAAGTGTTAGAATTTGAAGTGTTAAGTCTAAGAAAATAACTTGAAAAGACAAAGTCTCTGAATCTTAGATTTGTTAAAGGATCATAAACGTTAGATGAAATCCTCAAAGTTCAGCGTTCGCCCATTATAAAGACTGGTCTTGGTTTTCATGAAGGTGAATCTAGCTCACAAGGTAAGGTAAGAAACTCCAATGAAAAATCTAAGATGCTCAACAAGGAAATAGAAAGTCAACCCCATCAACAACCAAGGAAAGAAATTCTTCAAAGAAAATCTTTTACTCCTAACTGTGGAAGTAATAGTCGGTTATTTCCTTCAAAGAATGGTGTTGAATGTTTTATATGTCATAATTTTGGACACGTTGCATCCAAATACAGAAGTAGAATGGTTCAAGACCATCACACAGAAAAATCATCACGTTCCAGGTACTTTAAGGGATATTGTTTTGCTTGCAATATGTTTGGTCACAAAGCTATTGATTGCAATAAAAGGAATATGAAACATGTAAGATGTTATGCGTGTAACAAGTTTGGACATAAAGTAAAGGAATGCAGGAGCAAATTTCGGACACCAAACCAAAAGGAGCATACATCATCACAATCCAAGGTATTGAAGAAGACAAAATTATTGTCAGAAAGATGTGGCATAGCTCAGTTTGCAGACATAACAGACCTAGGGGAAGCTGAAAGTGTAAAACTTCAGTATTCCAATTTTCATACGCACCTATTATGAAGAGAAGTTGTGTATATATGCGAGTTAGATGCTGCACAGTCACGTATATGGTGTTCTGAGGAAAAAGCAGCGGGACAGACTAAGGAAAAGGAGTCTGATATGGTTCAGTCACTTATCTGCTCTGTTTGATGATGGTATGGCACAGGTTCAGGGGGAGCATATGCTTCTAATAATGCATTGTTGGCATTATCTTAGAAGATCTTGGTACAGATCCACATAATTGTCTTGATTCAGGTGACTCTTTTGATGATGGAAATATACAGGTTGCTAATGTTGCTGACAGATGCTTATGATGCAGATAATATATGGTGTATGATAGTTGATGACTATCATGGTCTTGTTTAGGTCTTTGGTCTAAATGTCACGTATATCTTTTAAAGACCCATGAGTCATATGATGTAATTTGTATCCCCACTATGCATGGGAAGGATGATGTAATATTTTCTATTTCAGTCATGTATAAACATTTGGTGTATCCCCACTTGGTTGGGTGGATGAGTCAAATTTGGTATATCCCCACTTGGTTGGGAGATGGATGTATGAGTCATTGGTGATAGGAAGGTCATTGGTGATGTATGTATAGAGTCATGTTATTCTTTTGAAATTTTTTTCTACAGACTATACATGTGCTCAGGGGGAGCATGGACGGATTGGTACATCTTAGCATTTACAAAGGGGGAACTCAATTAGAGATTTCAGCATGTACTCAGGGGGAGTATGGACAACATCAAAGGGAGAGAATATCTTGGTCCGCCCTTTTCCCTTGATGTCAAAGGGGGAGAGTGTCTTGACATTGTTGTTTCCATCAAGTCCAATGGGGAGATTGTTGGCATTATGATACAGGTGTTGTCCTTGATGGCAACTCACTTAGATGATAGATCATAGTGCAGCAGGTCAACAACAATGAATTAATGATCAGACTACAAAGAATGAATAAAGAGAGGTATATGCAGGTTCACCTTGACAAAGGAGTGTATACACGCGGGTTAACAGACCAAAAGGAGCGTATAACATACACACGCACTTTCACAGAAAGAAAAGTGCGTATATCTTGGAAAACTAAGTTTTGGTCCAAGGTATTTGGTCCATGGTATTTTGATCCATGGTATTAGTCCAAGGTATCTGGTCCGAGGTATTGACCCTAGGTATTTGGTCCAAGGTATTGGTCCTAAGTGGTTTTGGTCCATGGTATTGAGAAAGGCCTAAAACTATAAAAGGAGGAGAAGATCATTAGGCTAGGTGTGCAAGTATTGAATATATGATGAAGTGTGAGATCCAGTATGCAGGTTATGGGTTTGTGATGCTTTGCTTGATCTGAATTAAGGATGCGCCTATGTGGATGATGATGGATCGGGATCTTAAGGCTTGAAATATATTATCATTATGTGGTTTGATCATAGATAGACTAGATCTGAATACTGACGCATGTTTTATTCTGCAAATGTTATGATCTGGGCATGACTGGATTTTGAAATAGCTGTGAAGTTCTTAAGTTAGTATTTGCAGATCTATACACATGTTCACTTTGGTAAAAACGCGTATACGCACTGGTTCAGCTCATCATAGTAGCGTATACATTATAAAATATGATATCTGAATTTGCAGATGGTTCTAGTGGTTGTTGCAGAGTTTTGGGTTTTGCTCTGTGTTCTGGTGATTGTGTTTTGATGACAGGTCTTTAGTGATTTAGTTGTGGGTGATTTAGAGATTGATGATTAAGTATTTAATGATTAGTTAATGCAATGGTTGTATTGCAGTGGTGATTGATTTTGAGCTTCAATGTTGTTGATGGGTCCAGTATGAAAATTGGATGAAACATGGCCTTCAGTTTATGGTGTTGTGTTCCAGGAGTATCCAGTCTGAAAATTTATGTGGTCCCTGGAGGAAGAGAGAAGGTCGTAGTCTTCTGTAGGCCGGTGCCTACGTACTGGTAAACATATCGGCCAATACAAGAGCCAGGGTTTGGAGCTCCCTTCCAGTAGTAGCTAGAAAATGAGTGAAGGTTGGAGCCTTCAGTAGGCCGGCGCCTACGTACTAGTAAACAGATCAGCTAGTACAAGAGCTAGGGGGTTGTAGCTCCCTTCCAGTAGAAGCTGGAGAATGAGAGAAGGTTGTAGCCTTCTGCAGGTGGGTTCCTGCGTATTGGTATGAGTCTGCGCCAGTACAAGATTGTAAACAAGTTTTTCTTATATTAAAAGAAGACAACAACATGTGGTTTTTGTCCCACATTAGGTTTCCACCTTAAATCTTGGTGTTCATGTGTGATGATATATTCTATTTATACTGCACCTAGTCACTGTTTATATGGTTAATGAAGTTCTGATGCACTGATTAAAGATCAACATATGATGAATTAACTGAATCATAAGTTTACTGGATATATGCTAGTTGCCTTAAACACAGTTGCGTGTACACGCGTGTTCCCTTAACTGAAGTAGCGTATATAAATCTGATTATGGACATGAAAAGTTATTGAATTGCTAATACTGATTCACCCCCCCCTCTTTGAGTATTATTTCCAACAATGTAGAGTGATCCCTAAATTTCAGGGGCCGAGGTTGAGTTATTTTTGAGTTGAAATTATTTAATTCAATTTAACTGAGTTAAATTCAGTTAAACTAGTTCTAAGTGATGGAGGAACTAGTGAGAAGTCAAGTGAATTAATTTGGATTTAATTCACATGCAATAATCAATTAGATAACTGATAATTCACTCATAAATAACTCATTCATGTCAGTTTTGAGAAAGACCCAGTTGAGATTGGAGTTCAGGGACAGTGTACTATTAGTTGTAAAATCATCTAAATTAAATAGGTGATGCATGCAATCAGAGGAAGGCCTATTGATGGATTGTGCAGTTATGGATGAGGAATTTCCCAATTAAATATGGGCTAATTCCCTAGGAAACTGCACAAGGAAGTAGGAGCTTGGTAGGCAACAAATTTGGCTAAGTATTGGCTTGAGTTGGTTTGTGAAGCAGTGAGATAGATTTTACTTGTGCAGAGATTGTTTGGGTTGAACAAGCATTGTATTTTATTCTCAGATCTTTTAATTAATGCAATATACAGATAGTAGGGGTTTTTAGTTGTGGCTTTCCCTAGAAAATTATTGTATTATCTGTGATTGAAATTCTTCCTTTTCTACTTTGTGATTTCATTGATTAATTTTTGTTTCCGTTGATGAATAGAGTAGATTCATGTCAATTGTTTTAGCATATTATAATCTGCAGTTTGAATCTACAAAAAAATTCTCCATGGTATCGAAGTTGAAATCACTATAGAAGAGGTGAATACGAGTTTGTTTTATAGGAGAAATTGAATTTGTGGTATCATACTTCAGAGCCAGCAGGATGTCGTTCTACAAATTGAGACTCGACTATGCCCTTGAGGGTAGTTCAAACTATATTTCTTAGAAAGACAGGATGGAGGTAGTGTTTGAGGACAACAAGCTGAAGGAATTCATAGATTATGTCTTCCAACATCTAATGCTAAATATCTAGCAGAATCGAGAAAGTGTGTGGCAATGAAGAGAAGGATTATCCTAGAAGGAGTTCGAGATCATATTGTCTCGAACCTTCACGGTAAGGAAACTCCATTTGCAATGTGGAAGACCTTGACAGATCTGTTTCAAAACAACAGTGACCACAGGAAACTAGCACTGAAGGAAAAGCTTAGAAAGATCAAGATGGAGAAGGGTGACTTAATACCGAAGTACATGTCCAAGTTCGCCCAATGTTAGGATGGGCTTGGAAGTGTCAGTTTTACAGTTTCCGAAGACGATATGGTGAGCCTAGAGCTTCTAGGACTTCCCAAGAGCTGGCACAGTTATCAGGACTAAGTTAATGGGAGGGAGAAACTACTAGAGTGGGAATGGTTGTGTTTTGACTTGGTACAAGAAGAGATTCGGTAGAACACTAGAGATGGGACCTCATCCAAAGAAGTGGAAGAGGAATTTTCATTAGTCAACAAAGAAAAGAAACCCAAGGGAAATAATTCCCAAGATGAGGAGGGTGAAAATAAGAAGGAATTGGCGAACATCAAGTGTTTTCACTATCATGTGTTCAGGCACTATGCCACGAAATTCCCACAAAAGAAAGCAAGAAAGAAGAAGCTTGCAGTATCAGCAACAGGTGAAGCTCTAGCTTCACAATTTGAACTTGATTTCACTCTCATTTCATGCATGGAAACCATTGTAATGGGAAGAATTTGATATCTTGATAGCGATGCCTCGTCCCATATGACGGGGAATAGAGATCTCTTCAGTGACTTGGAGGAGAAATACCTCAAGCAGAACATAGAATTTGGAGATGATGGGAGGTATAGTGTGATCGGAATCATTACTGTTACTTTTCAGAGGGATTGTGGCTTCCCTCTCAGACTCACAGATATGATGTATGTTCCAGGACTAAAGAAGAATATTGTTTCCATCGCGGTATTGGAAGACTGTGGCTACGATGTGATATTTAGCAAAGGAAAGGTTTTCCTTAGACACATCGCCATGGAACAGGTGAAATAGATCGGTGTGCAAGTCAAGAATCTGTATGAACTTGAGGTATAAGATGCATGAAAAGCCTTGAGGAGCAAGGCAAAGGTTATATACTTGGTGGTTGAGAAGGAGCATAAATTACCTCTCAACATGCAGCCTCAGAAGTAGCCTCAACAAGTTGTGGAGCAACAACAATTGGATTAGTGGAGAGGAGACCAAGTCGAGACATCCACTCAAGAAGATACCTACAGTAGGAGGGGATTTTGAGCCAAGCGGGAAGAGGGAGCACATGAAACCATACCTCCAAGTGAGAGGTTGGGTGATGTGAAGCAATAATCCCAAGAGTTGTAGAAATTTGGGTAGGGTCCATTGAGGTGTTTTCTTGTCTCATGGATCATTATCTTACTATGGGGGCACAATATTCAGTAGAAGGAGGATCAGTGTCAGTCATATACTAAGGAGTGCAGATTAGTGTTGATAACAAAGCAGGAGGCTGAGGAGTAGAGGCAACAACAACATATTTTTCCCAGTAGACAATTTCACACACAATTGATTCAATTTATTTTGTTTGGATGCTTTTTTTGGTTGCAGATGTTGCAGGAGCAAAAAAAATGATGAAAAGTGTTGCATGTAGAACATTCCAAAGGTATCGAATTGGGATAGAGTTGAATTCCTTTCTTGTTGAGAGCAGGGAAAATTTTAAGGATGGAAGTTTATCTTAAAGTTTAGAAACCTTGGTGAATCTTACTATTCTATAATATGCAAGATGTAAAATGTTTGGTGATATTTTGGTAGAAATATTTATATTTCGATTTTATATTAGTCTATATAAAATTTTGGCGATTTTTAAGGTAAAATAATTTTGTATTGTAAAATTTTGGCGAATTATTTTTAGGAAAAAATAAAAATTGGCAAATTGTTTTTTGGAAAAAACATGGAAAATTAGTTCGCCTACGGATTTTAGCCCCTAAAATTTTCCCTGGTTGAGAGGGAGTGTTGAAAATAACAACAAGAAATGTTAAAAATAATACTAATAAAAATCCTAATTTATTTTTTCCTTGAATTAAATGCGCAATTAAATTGTAATTCTAATTCTCATAACAACTTTTAAGAGAGAACTAAGTTAAGTTGACTTAGTTAGCTCAGTAAATTTGAGTTGAGAGTCTATCTAGAGTTATATAGAGTGATCCCTAAATTTTAGGGGCCTAGGTTGAGTTATTATTGAGTTGTAATTATTTAATTCATTTTAACTGAGTTAAATTTAGTTAAACTAGTTCCGACTGATGGAGGAACTAGTGAGAGTTCAAGTGAATTAATTTGGATTTAATTCACATGTAGTGGTCAATCAAATAATTGATAATTCACTCATAAGTAACTCATGCATGTCAGTTTTGAGAAAGACCCAGTTGATATTGGAGTTTAGGGATAGTGTACTATCAATTGTAAAATCATCTAAACTAAACACGTGATGCATGTAATCAGAGGAATGCCTATGGATGGATTTTTCAGTTATAGATGAGGAATTTCCCAATTAAATACAGGCTAATTCCCTAGGAAACTGCACAAGAAAGTAGGAGCTTGGCAGGTAGCAAATTTGGCTAAGTATTGGCTTGAGATGGTTTGTGAAGCAGTGAGATAGATTGTACTTGTGCAAAGATTGTTCGGGTTGAACAGGCATTGTATTTTCTTCTCAGATCTTTTAATTAATGCAATATATAGATAGCGGGGGTTTTTAGTTGTGGTTTTCCCTGAAAAATTATTGTGTTATGTGTGATTGAAATTCTTCCTTTTCTTCTTCGTGATTTCATCGATCAATTTTTTTTTTCTTCCTTTGATGAGTAGAGTAGATTCAAGTAAATTGTTTTAGCATATTACAATCTGCAGTTTGAATCTATAATAAAATTCTACACAACTAGCACTAGATAACCACCAAGATGTGGCATGCAACTAAGTAAGAGTTGAGCTACACATCAGATGAATCGACTGGGGTCGGGTCTTCTGCACTAGAGCCTAGAGGAGCTGAAGGGAGAACACAAGGAATATGTTGCTCAATTTTGGCCATCCTATTATCCAAGAGGATCATATGGTATCTCATATGATGTTGGTCATTCCTGATACTTGTCATGTTATCAATAAAACATGTGGCATCTTGCAGTCTCCCTTACATAGCTCTAGCTAACAAAGTATTCATTTTCTAGTATAAGGTTAGGGTCTGAACATAGAGGGTACATCTTCCCATGGTATATCCAGGGCCTAGGATTAAATCTTGGAATTCATTGATAAGATCAATATTGGGGGATTCTCACTATTTTCCATAGACGTTTCCCAACTGTCAATCTTGTGTCGAGTCGCAACTAATATTGATTCCATGTATTTGGTGGTTGGCTCGAGATTCTGCATTTCGTCGAGGCCCCTTCCACGGCCACGATGGCTAGTCCCATGATCCCTGTCAATGCCTCGACCCCCTTGCGAGGTGGGTCTTGCCATAATCACAGATGAACAATCCCTTAAAAAATAACAAAACTTTGTGCCTCATTGTTTTCTGTTGAGGTTCCCAATGTTGCAGTGAGCCTTCAAATTGAGCCAAGAAATATAATCCTTTGAAGCATTCAGAGGATGACCATTATAGCGAACGTGTCTTGGAGAAACTAAATAATAACCATAATGATCAATGCAATAGGAAATAAAATGAGAATTTCCCCAAAAGGTGTGATATCTCTAGCTATATATAGATCTCGAACGTACCATTGCATGATTCTAGAAGTGTGAGGGAGTAGGCCAAATCATAATAGAGAACAAGACCCCATTCCCAACAAGAGACAAAAGCCTTAGAAGGTAGATATGTATGGGGGCTAGGATCAATATAGGGAAGATGTGAATTTTTTACCTAGGGTTGCCAAAAATAACACCAGAGTTTAGATAGACATAAATGTTCATGCCCTAGACAATAACAGAGTGACAATGAAAAACCCCCTAGTGGGAAAACTTCACCCTCCCATACCCAAGGCACATGACAAAGACATTTAAAACAAGACTGCGAATAGAATTTCCACCCACCCTATCCCAATTTTCTACATAGACGAACTCATGGAGCGAAAAAGAGACTCTAAAGTGACACCATGCTACTATCCAAGTGAAAATATCTTTCAACATACACCAATGGATGGTAAAGGCCATGGATCTATGAATTTAATGCATGATAAAGCCATATATACAACTAGACTTCAAATATATAGAAGCATGCATACATTCAACAACAACAGGGCGACAATGCAAGAAATCCAAAGGAGAAAACTCCCACCCCCTATATCCAAAACACATGACAAAGACAATTAAATCAGGATTGTGAATAGAAATTTCTCCTGCGCCATCCTTTTTTTATACACAGATAGGCTCATGCAAAACAAAAGGAACTATGATACGACACCATGCTACTTGCCAAATGGAGGTATCTTTCGACAGGTATCAGTGAAAATTCAGGGCCAATTCCATGTTCCAAAGGCATTCAAGTTTGGAATTTTCAACAGGGGAGATAGAGGAGTGTAGGAAAACATAACCATCGAATGTCATGCTGGTGTTGAGCTCTAGCATTAGTCACTTTGTCCTACTATGACTCCTCGCCACCTTCTAGCACACATTCTAAATGAATCTCAAGAACAAATACTAGAACAAGGTGCACAACATTAAAGTATGAAGCCTCTAGACCTCCTTCCATAACTGATTTACACTTGGGAAAAGCTTTGTTGTTCTATTGAATTTGCATTGCATGCATTTTCATGTGTGAGTCGCGTGTCCACCCCTCCATTTATTTCTTTTAATGATAGACATGACCTTTACTTCTCTAATCATGCATATCGTCCTCCCTTCACCCCATCAGGGACAATTAAGCATAATGTTGAGCAAGCAGAGAGTCAAGAAAATGATTTTTCTTTGTTATTTTATGTATCCTCTATATTTTCCTCTCGTTTTGAAAACATTATTTTACAATTTTCTTCTAATTGGTTTCGAGGATATTTGACTTTTTGTATGTGGGATGTATCAAGTTTGTTTTCCTAGTATAGAATATTAAACTCTTGATATTATATATTTGAAGTATTCATAAAAATATTAAGATTTTACATATTATATAATAAATATTGTTATCAATTATTGTTTTGTAATTCAAGTTATATAGTATATGATTGAAAATAATGATAAATTTGGAATATTTGAAAAATATGGTTTTGTTATGCAGGGTTGTTTTGTAATTCAAGTTATATAATATATAATTAAAAATAATGATAAATTTGGATTATTTAAAAAATATGGTTTAGTTGTCTCTATTTATTTATTATATATATATATATATATATATATATATTTTTTTATTTATTTATTTATTTATTTATTTTATATTAATATTGAATTATTAATATTTTAAATATAAGTAATGAATTGTAGTTATTTTTAATAGTGCTCCTCTCTTATAAAGGAAATTATTTATTTTATTAAAAAAAATCAAAAAACTTTTAAAATATTCTCAACCATATGTAAAGTAGATTTAATATTAACTTTAGTGATCTAAATCTAGTGGAGAAGGTAGTTTCCATGGTTTGAATTTAGAGGAGAAGTAAATATTCGTTCATATATATAATTTCTAAAGAATATGCAAAGTAAACTTAAAATTAAATTTATTGGTTTAAATCAAGAGGAGAAGTTGGTTTTTAAAAGATATGGAAGGTAAACTTAAAATTAACTTCATTGGTTTAAATCAAGAGGAGAAGTTGGTTTTGATGGTTTTAATCTAGAGGAGAAGCAAATATTCTTCAATATTGCACATTTCTTCATAGGAAAAAAACGTGGATGCAACCATAAAAATGTGGGACGAATCTGCTTAAAAATATTGCTCGGCTTTGTGAACTTAGAGAATAGGTGTGTTTTAAAAGTTCACAGTGATTTTTTCCCCAAGGAAAAATCACAATTTTCATTACGATGTTGAAAATTACATGTTGTAGATGCTTGAGAACATATGCTAGAAGGGTGGTTGTGGCCACTGTCAGAGTGTAGCTATTCAAAATTTCCCTGGATGTGAATCTAATAAGTTAATACAACTGATAGATGTCTGTAAATATACACATGAAAAATCTGAAATAAATAAATACATAGTCATCTCTGAAAAATAACATCTAATTAGGGCATGTTGGCCCCATCATGTGGCTGATCATCATATCGTCTGTGAAAGTATTGGTAGAAGTCTTTGTCTGTCTTCTCTTGAATCAACCAGTGCCTCCGAGGCTGGAGCGTAGCCTCCTTGAATAATCTGTTTGAAGCTTGGTTGCGCTTCTTGTATATGTGATGACAAGAGATATAGTCAAAATGATATTTCAGAAGATATATCTCATCCAATATATGTCAGAGTGTGTGGACATGACATGCAGATTGATGATTAAAATAATTTATGATGAGTTTTGAGTCTCCAAAAATCTGAATGCGAGTGTAGCCCTTCTCAAGTGCAAAATAAAGCAAGTGTCTGAGAGTGATAAGCTCAACAAAATTATTTGTTCCATATCCCAGGCCCATCTGTATTTTGTAAAAATGATTATCAGGTATATGAAAAAGGACACCCCCCCTCCACATACTTTTTGTGTTGAACCATCGAAGTAATCCCAAAGGATGTTCCTATCAATTTTCTCTATTGTGATGATGTGAGTGGTGTGGGGGTGATCATCCTCCGGGATGTTGTTGTATATTGAGATGATATGTGCAGTTTCTTAAGGCTAATGCGGTATATGATTAGAGAAAATATATCTATTTCTCTGAATCCAAATGCACCAATTGATTAGTAGAGGGATATTCCTAGCCTTGTTGGGATGAGTAGAAAACCACCACAATTGCCAAGATTCCAAAATATTGTTACCTTGTCAGTGCAGGGAGAGTTGAAGGGATGTAAGAACATTGTGCCAAATGGATATGGTGCAAGGGTAGTGCAAAAGAAGGTGATCAATGGACTTAGATGCCTGCTTACAAAGGATGCACCAGGTAGGGCCATGAAATGTTTGCCTCTGAATACACCACATGAATAGTCTTATTCTGGGTGGAGGCTTCAACTTCCAAAGTGAATGCCACCACCAATCAGTGACAGGGGGCTTTTGTGCTGCGAAGATTAGCGGATATCCATCCTTTGGAGAATATTGACCATGATGTGAATGAGCCCAGATATGCTTATCCTCTCCCTCAGTGATCCTAACATGTGATTCTGAAAGTGCATTAATGTAGGAGTGCCAATCATTGTGCCAGATATGAGGGATATTTAGTTGTTCTGCAGTTTTCCTTGCTTTTTGGAAAATAGAATTATTGTCTGGATCAACGATATGTGCAAGACATGTGTAACCAGAGGTCAAGAGGAAATGAATAATCTTAGGTGGGAGGTGGAATGCGTTCCCATAGCTAGACCAAGGATCCATTCCCAATCGGACCAGGGATCCAAATCTAATCCTCCATGTGATTCCATCCTGAATATAGGAGAGTGAGTTCAAAAAAATTCTCCAAATGGTTGATATGTTGCCCCTTCTCCAAGAGGGTTTCCTAATCTAATCCAGAAGATGTAGGGGACTTATGTATTTCTGTATGACCACCTCAGTCCACAAATTCTTTGTCGTCATGACATGCCATCCCATTTTGGTAGCTAAAGCATTGGCAAAGGCAACAAGATTCTTCATACCCCAACCTCCCAATTTCTTTGGAAGGGAAATGTGGTCCCATCTGACCCATGCATGCACAACTGTTGTTTCTTGTTCAATATGCCTCTTGGAATCCAAGCCAAAGACATCCAGTAAACTAGACTGGCTTCTAATACATATTTGATAAGAGTGAGATGAGCTCGGGACAACCATATGTGGTGCCATATATTTAGTCGCCTTTCAATTTTAGCCACAAACCATATCCAATCAATAATATTATAGTGTATAGGGTTGAGCCGAAAACCAAGCTATTTAAGACCTTCTTCAAATGGGAGAATAGAAAAAGGAAACTGCTGGCGGACATAGTGAATTTCATGTGGTGCACAACGAGCCACATCCACAATTTATTTATGATGATTGCATTCCATACCAGTTGCCAAGCAAAAATATCTGAAAATAGTCGAAAGGGTTGTGGTATCACCAATTGATCCATTTAGGGAGATTACTACTCATCAACGAAAAGTAAATGAGTATGTATGCAGTTATTCGTGATTTTGATACCCTGTAATCTACCCACCCTTTTCTCCTCAGTTATAATTTGACTCATTCCTTCTATGAACAACAAGAAAAGTAGGGGAGAGAGAGGAAATCCCTGTCTAAGTCCTTGCTCAACATGGAAAAAAGGAGAGGCAGAATGATTAATAAGAACACTATAAGAAACAAAAGATATACAACACATGATCCATTGGATGAAATCAATGGGAAGCCCCAAATGTGTCAAGAGCATTCTCAGGTAAAGCCAACTTGTACGATCAAAAGCCTTTGCTAAGTCAATATTAAGAATCATACCTTTGAGCCTCTTGATCTTGATGGAATGTAGGACCTCCTAGGCAGTGCCAATTGCTTCATGAATTTGATGATGATTGAGGAAGGAAAATTGTTCCGGGGAGATATGTTCAAATAGAATAGGATTAAGATGATTGGCAATGATTTTGGCAATAATATTGTAAATACCATTGCAAAGAGAGATGGGCATGAAATCATTGAAGGTCAAAGGGGAGTCATTTTTGGGTATGAGGGCAATGAAGGTATAGTTGAAGGCATCATACATGCATCCAGTAGCTTGGAATTCTTCGATAACCTAAAGTAGCTCATTGCCCAATACTTCAAAATAATTAATATAGAATTCAATCGACCATCCATCCCGACCAGGGCTCTTATCTTTCTTGAACCATTTGAGGGCTCCTTCCAATTCGCCCATTGTTACAGGTTTTGTGACATCCTCAACAACTTCTTGATCAACCAAATTAGGAAAAAACCCTACCACTTTGATAATTTCAGCAACCGTAGTTTCTTGGGGCTCTTTAAAGAGCCTACTGAAGTGTGAGGAGCCGAGAGTGGCAAGATGATTAAAGGATTGGATGTGATGACCAGTCTCATCCTCCAGGTGCCAAATCGTATTGATAGCATGACGTCCATTAGCAAATTGGTGATAAAATTTAGTGATTTCATCCCCAAATTGAATCCAAATGGTACGAATCCTTAGTCTCCAATTCTCTTCTCTACCCTTAAGAATTCTGGTTCTCTTTGCTTCAAGATATATAAAGCGCTCTTTTACCTCAGCAGATTCAAATCCCCTTCCATTTACTCCAGCCACGTTTGCTAGTTCAAGTTCAATATCAATCAGGTGTTGGTCATCCCTAGATTTTTTTTCCCTGGACCAATCAATAGTTTTTTGCTTGAGGTAGAGGATCTTCTTAGCAAAACATTCAGTATGGGATTGACTTGGAGTTAGGGGATGGGATTTCCAGAAATCCATGACCATATTGGTAAAGTCTGCATCCTTTAGCCAAGTAGAATTAAGCTTGAAGGGGGATTTTGTCTTATGATCAGCATTTGAAAATTCAAGATAGATTGGAGAATGATCGAATAATCCCCCTCATCCCACCCATTGTCAATACATGGAAAACCGAATGAGTAGATCTTCTTTGATGAGGAATCAATCCAATCTACAGGCTAGAATATCTTCCCCAGTTCTTCTGTTGCACCAGGTAGGATGGGGTTAAGCCATAGGAATATCAAAAAAGTGGTGTTCACTCAGGAGGGTGTTGATGGAATCAGAGAAAAGATCCACCTGTGCATTCTAGCCCCACGATTCAACATGGCCAATAGAGAAATTGAGATCCCCCCCTAAAATGATATTATAAACTTGCATGAAGGATGAATTTAGGACTTTTTACCAATAGGTGGCCCGATTAATACATGGTCCATATATATTTATCATTCTCAAGTATCTCCCACATTCAGATGAGAAAAAATCAGCCCCAATAAATTCATCTCCCCCCCAAACATTTAGCATCCTGACAACCCTAGGATTATATCCAAAATCAATGCCTCCAGATTGGCCTTGAACATTGAGGGCATGAAAGTTCTAGTTAGTAACAATGGCTTCAAGGGTAGAAATGATATGATCAATGAGTGGAAGGGTTTCCTATAGAAAAAAGAAAGTCCACCTTCTCAAGTTCAAGTAATCTTCGAAAGTCTAGTTTTTTAGCAAGACTATCCAAGCCACGACAATTAAAGGATAACCACATGATGGAGTTCCAGAGGTAGGGGAAGTCAAATATCTAAGGACCCTATCAATGGAAATTTTTTGGCCTTTTGATACATCTAGACCAGCTTGAATGATAGCTTTGGAGATATGACAGTGACGACCCTTGGACGATTTTGATGTTTTAGGGGGTGGAACGATGCCAAGATCACAACAATCATCCGAAGAAAATTTAACCGTTGAGTGGAGATTATAGGAGTGACTCGGTCAAGAATCCATGGAAGACTCAGAGGGTGGAGAAGAGATCGTGACATTAGGAATGGTAGGGAGGGTGTCTGAGAAGATTGGAGGAGAGGAAACAGAGGAGCAAGTAAGAGGGGTGTGTAGAAATGTAGGTGCAGAGATGCAGTGTGTTGAAGATGAAATATGATGAGATTCATAAATAAAGGGAGTAAAATGAGGGTGAGTGAGGGAAGAATTACCTGAAGAGATGGTTTCCACGGCTACCTGAGATCTAGTGATGTGAGGAGAGGGTGGACGAACAGGTTCTATGCACGGTCCATGCACCAGATCCTTTGTAATAGGGGGTGCCCAACATGCATTGCAGTCCTCTTTTCTATGAGACAGAAGGTATGTCCGTTGAATTTCTTTCAGGATGTGGTGCGGAGGTAGAACTGGAAGTAGGCATAGGGAAATCCTTGTAGAGGTGGCAAATCTTTTGACAACAACGACATCTGTAAGTAACCCCTTCCTAGTCAAGAATGTGAAGATGACTGGTGTTCTGCCACTGAATGTTAAGATTTTCCTCTAATCCTTCCTGTGTGTCAAGATGGACATGGATATGTGCCATGGCCATGTTACCAGTTACTACATATGATTTTTCATAGTCCAAATAAGTTCCCAGAGTGTTTCCAATGCGCTTGAAAATATCTTTTGACCAGAAATGTAACGAGAGCCCAGGAAGACGAACCCAAATAGGGCCGGCCCCTAGATGTTAATGATCTAGGTAAAAAAGGGGACTCCGTCACTTGAGAAACTCCCAGACGATCACAATATGTTAGTATTTTGATAAAACCCAGGGGATGTATTCAGGACGCTGGAATCGAAGTGAAAACCATCCCTGAGATAGAGTGACCACGGACGAAAGATCTTCGATCACTTGCCCCCATATCTCCAGTATCCATTTCCAAAGATGAGCCATGCTATAAGAGCTCCCTTGCACATGCCCTACCAGAAATCTATCAACAATATCAAGTACGTCTCCCATCTACAATCCATCACCAAGTATGAGCAAAATCTTTTTATTTCTGGCCTTAATTCCCTTAAACTTCTTTTCCGTCTGAGGAATTTTCCCCACAGGGGATGAGATAGGGACTTCTAAGGCAGAACCTTGAGTAGAAGATACCGTAATACCTTCTCTTAGGTCAGGGGGTAGAAAGGAGAACCCCACGAAGAATCCAGATGTGATATGGTAAGACACCAAGGGAGTGGGGAAGGAGACAAGTGGAGCTGCAGAGAGGGAGAAGGGAGGACCCAGGTCTCGACGGTTAGATGGTAAAGGAGCCTTAGATGAGAAAGTACCTGATAGATTCAGCGGGTAGGAGGGGCTAGGGGTTTAAGGAAAGAAGCAAGAAACTGCAAGGAAGCTGGTGAGGGAGGGGAAAAAGAGGAGCCTAGGAAAGATGATGCTTTAGGAAAACCCATGAATGACAGGGAGGAGGGTGAAGGGTCAACCGAAAACACTAAATTCTGAGCCAGGACACATGGATGAGAGAACACAGGTGTTGAAAAAACCCTAGGGTCACCCACTAGAGAAGATGGGAGCTCCAAGGAGATGGGGGAGGTAGTGATCAAGTGCTCATTATTTAGCTCAAAAATCAAAGTTCTCAGAATGGCACAAAACCTGAATGACCACGTCCATCTCGAAAAAACGATCCTAACAAAACTCTTTTTGTCAAAAACTGAGTTCGTATGAGAAAGTTATTGTGTTCTGATCGCTTTGCTAAACATGCGAAATTTGCAAAAAAAATGCCTAGTCACTGCAAAGTCAATAGTCTGTACTGTTTCCGTGGAAGGTGACTAGGCATGGTCAACATTGGTCAACAATGAATCATGAATGGACAAGTGGCATCATTTGGTTGGATTGTATAGGTGAAGTGTGTTGGCACGTTTCTATTGGTTTATTTTGACCAATGGAAGAATGCCACGTGGCAAGCCCGGAGGTTGCCATGAGGCACCTCCCAAAGGTCGGGTTGAAGGCATATATATTGGAGAAAAATTTTGGTTGGAGATCAGGTCAAACTCGCGACCTCTGGCCTACCGTCTCGCGCCTTAACCGCCTGCTCTATCGAGTGGTTCTTACCATGTTACAACTCTGATTACATTTAGAGTGTAATGGCTATGCAGTTGGTGGTTAGGGGAGGGCCAAACCACAGGTCATCCCTCCCCCCATGTGAACACAACACTACAAACCGCAACTGTTTGCGTTAACTCGATGGCTATCCAAACCGAACCTGTGATGGTTACCACATGTGAATGCTTGGGTTGCAATAGTTACGTTACTTCGGCAGCTATCCTAACAACTCCACGACGGTTCCCCATGTGAATGCTATCACCGAAAACTAAAACAGTCAGTGCTCCGTCGGCTCCGACTCTAACATTTAATGCGACATTAACGTTACATGTGAACAACCCATTAAACTGCTGGATGTTACGGTTTGTATTAGCACTAATCCCGTTTTAAAATTAATTAAGTGCAGTTTAAGCCTTAATTAACTACAAGTTAATCTAGTGGTAAGTTTGGCGGTGCCCTAAAATTTAGGCATGCCTCTAGATTTAGCGGGGCTAACTGGAGATATTCCAGAATTAGAGGAGAAAATGTAGGAAAAGACTCACTGAGCCCTAGTGAAGTCAATTTTCGACCAAATTGAGCTCAGAAAGAGGTGTTCTTGGATAATTTGGACATTCAGAACACATTGGTGTAGGGATTAGGAGCCATAGATCTCTATAAAATATCATTTTTCCACATTAAACTAATATATAGGCCCAAGCCATGGAAGTTGGACCAAGGAGATGTAGCCCAGGAGGGGTGAACTCCTTCATCAAAACACTGTGTTAAAGTGTCTCTTTGATGGTTTGATGTAATTTGAATGTCTACTATTCAATATTTGTTTTTGAAGCTATTTTTATCATGAATGTTACTTTAAACTTAAGGAAATTTACCTGATTGCATACACAAACAACTAATGAAACGTCATCACAAGGAGCAATAAGAAAGCATATGTTTAGAAATATGTAATTGTTATTAGCACAGTAAAACTAATCATACAAAAACAGATCAAGTAGGTATCAAAGGAAGGGTTGAATTGCTTGTCATTGCTTGAGTTTGTACAATTAGTGTTTTAATGGTTGCAAAATTGTGATGCTTACAAGGTTAAAGTTGTAGAAAGGATAAGGGAAGCTATTGGTTGCAACTCTTGAGGTAATGCCCAGAAGAAGGAGAGCCACAAGGCCACAATCTCCACCACCCAAAATTCCAATTCTAGCTTCTCTTGAAACTCCTCAAGTTTTTTCTTCATCTGATATTGAAGAGGCAGAAGCAGTACCAATTTCTGAGCCTGAATCCAAAACCATTATGTCTGGAGAAAGAGAGCTTGAAGGTCCCTCTTCAGAAGAGGAAGAATTCAAGAAAGCTTTCTTCACTTTAGCTGATATGGTTAAAGTCCTCTATTAAGAGAGGAACACTAGAATGGTTGGAGAGAGTTCTAAACCTCCACATGGAGAAGGAAGCTCAGAGGACAAAAAAGATGAGAAGAAGGATTCCAAAGGGAATGGTGGAAAGCCACATCCATCTCCACCATCCTCATAATCTTCCTTATCATCTTCACCATCTCACACAACATCATCTTCCACCACCACCACTGAAACTACCCATACACATTCAAAAACCCCAAAATGAAAGACTCCATTACTTAAATTGGACATAAAATTTGAACTTCCCATGTACAATGGAGAGGTGAAAGCAGAAAAGTTGGACAATTGGATTTTACAATTGGAGGTATACTACATAATTTAGAACTTTCAAGAAGACAACATAAAGATCCAGTTGGCTTCACTGAGGCTAGAAGGAGCTGCACTAATTTGGTGGGAAGAAAAGACTCAAGAGGAAATGAGAATCCATGGTAAGATATCCATTACTTGGGTTAATTTTATTTTTTATTTTTTTATTCTTTTATTTTTTATTCTTTTATTTTTATTTTTATTTTTTTATTTTATTTTTATTATTTTATTTTTATTTTTATTTTTTATTTTTTTATTTTTATTTTTTTTTTTATTTTATTTTATTTTTTTGTTTTGTTTTGTTTTGTTTTGTTTTTTGCAATTAAAAGACAATTTTATCCTTTAGCTTATATGCAAAAAGCCATTATGAGTTGGCAGAATTTTAGGCAGCTTAAAGGCCAAACAATCCAAGATTATACACAGGAGTTTAGGCAAATGGCTTTGTTATTAGGAGCGAATTTGAATTCCCAAGATACACTGCTGAAATATATTGGGGGTTTACATTCCCATATGAAACATACTATCCTTATGTTCAATCCAAACAATTTAGATGAGGTATGTGTGCAAGCCACACACCTTGAATCTAGAGGAAAGAACATTCAAGAAGAGGGTAGTAAGAGGAAGCCATTCAAGGGTAAGGAGAAAGAAAAGGGTGGAAAATGGAAGGGAAAGAAGAATGCAAGTGTGAAGAAAGAAGGGGAGAAAATCACATGCAAACACTGTTCCAAAGAGGGGCATGATGAAGCCCATTGCTGGAAATTGCATTCCGAATTAAGGCCTAAGAAACAAAACAATAAAGGAAAAGAAAAGACAACCACTACCACACAACATAACCTTGGTTTAGATTTTAGTGATGAGACCAAGATTTCAGCCATGGTTACAAAGGAAAAGAAACTATTGCAAGCACTAGTTGATCACATAGTCAAAACAACACTCCAAATGAAGAGTCAAGAATAGAGTTGTTTCATGTAAGAGTGATTTCAAATCATACAAAGATTGATGCATTATTTGATAGTGGGTCACAATCAAACTTGATTTCAGAAGACTTGGTTAAAAAACTAAACCTTGAAACTGTACCTCATCATAAGCCATATCCATTGGGTTGGATAGTTAACAATACAAATTTATAGGTTACAAGGAAGTGTTTATTCAAGTTCGCCATTATTGAAAAGTTCATTGATGAAGTTGAGTTAGATGAAGTTCCACTTGACATCTCAAGAATCATTTTGGGTAGTCCTTATTTATATGATAGAAAAGAAGTATTTTATCGCCATGACAACAAATACATATTTCTCAAGAATGGGGTGAAGTACATAGTGAGAGCCCATCACAAAAAGCTGAACATTTCTTTGGTTAATGTAGGGTAGATGAAGAGACTAATAAATGCAAGTAAATTTTTTGTGCTTCTCATGATCAAGAAAAATAACGATATTGATTATGAATCTTTTGAAGGCTGTGATGATAAATTGAAATCTGATTTGTTTGATGTGGTAAGCAACCATGGCGAGATGATTTAGGAACCAAAGGGGTTACCTCCCAAGAGGGGAATTCAGCATGAGATTCAGTTGCAATAGGATGTTCCACTTCCGATCATTGGCATGTATCGCATGTCTATTATAGAGAGCTTGGAAATCAAAAATCAAATTCAAGAATTTCTGAACAAAGGTATCGTACACCCATCTACTTTTACATGTGGTTCACCCATTGTCTTGGTGCCAAAAAAGGATGGAACTTGGCGCATGTGTGTGGGTTTCCATGCATTGAAAAAAATCATGGTAAATAATCATTATCCACTCCCAAGAATTGATGATTTTCTTAATCAGTTGAGGTATGCAAAGTATTTCACTAAGTTATACTTAAGAAGTGGTTATCATCAAGTTAGGATAGCTGAAGAAGGCATTTGGAAAACTACATTTAAAACTAAACAAGGATTGTTTGAGTGGCTTGTTATGCCTTTTGGTCTTACAAATGCTCCAGCTACATTCATAAGGGTAATGAATGATGTATTGAGACCATTTCTAGATGATTTTGTCATTGTCTACTTAGATGATATCCTCATATTCAGTAAGTCAAGAGATGAACATGTCATGCATGTAAACAAAGTACTTGATGTCTTCAGAAAAGAACAATTGTTTTTAAATATGTTGAAGTGTGAATTTGGCAAGACTTATTTAGTGTATTTGGGACACATTTTTGGAGGAGGTGAGCTAAAGATAGACCCCTCTAAGGTTTATGTCATTTTGAATTGGCCCAAGCCCAATACAGTTATAGAGGTAAGAAGCTTTTTAGTGGCAACACAATATTGGAGAAAGTTTATAGCTAATTTTTCTTCCATTGCAACTCCATTACATGCATTGACAAGTGTCAAGAAAGTCTTTCATTGGGGAGATGTACATCAGAAAGAATTTGATGCTTTGAATCAAAAGATAAGTTCAACATCGGTATTGGCGCTTTCAGATCTTAGACAACCATTCGAGATTTAAATGGATGCAAGCGATTATGCCATGGGAGTAGTTATATTGTGACATGGTAAGCCCATTTCATTTCATTATGAAATATTTAATGGAGCTGTAACTAACTATCCCAGATATGACAAAGAAATTTATGCATTGGTACAAAGTGTTAAGAAATGGAAGCACTATTTGACGAGGAAGGAGACCATCATCCATATTGACCATCAACCATGGTAATATTTACAGTCATAGTCAAAGTTGTAGCAGTCACGACATTTCAAATGGATGGGTTTTCTACAACAATTTCATTTGGTTATCAGGTATAAAAAGGGAATCTACAATAAGGTAGCTGATATGATTTCAAGGCCTATTGTAAATTCATCTATTATACTCAAGCATAATTCTGTTTTGCATGAAAGTTACATAGAACAATATGCAAATGATAGTGACTTTCAAGAAGTATATGCAAGCTTGAGTCAAGGAAATCAAATTGAAGAGTTGGATTATCATGTACATAACAGTTTGTTGTATCACTTGGGCAAGTTGTGTATTCCATAGGGAGAAAGAAACAATATCATAAGGGAGGCGCACACTTCATTGATTGCTGGACACTTTGGTGTAGGCAAGACAATAGCGAATCTTCAAAGGTATTTTTATTGGTCACACATGTCGGATAATGTTTCTCATTTCATAAGGGGATGTTCTTTATGTGCTACAAGTAATCCTAGCAATATGAAAATTGGTTTATACACTCCACTTCCAGTACCTTCACGTCCATGGGAGAGTATCTCAATGGATTTTGTAGGAGGTCTTCCATTGTCAAGGAAAGGTCATGATTACTTGTATGTAGTTGTAGATAGGTTCAGCAAGATGTGCATACTAACACCATGTAAAAAGAAAATTACAGCTGAACAAACAACTCATCTTTTCTTCCAAAACATTTGGGTTCATTTTGGTCTTCCTACTTCTATTGTAAGTGATCGATATTCTCGATTTGTTGGGAATTTTTGGTCAAATTTGTGGCATGATGGACACAAAGTTAAGGAAGAGTACAACATTTCATCCAAAAGCAGATGGACAAACCAAGGTGGTCAATAGAATAGTTATTCATCTTCTTAGAGGATATTGCATCAAACATCCCAAGTTGTGGGATGAACAGTTGCATTACATACAACATGCATACAACAGGGCAAAGAATTGTTCAACAAATACATTGCCATTTGAGGCATATCATAAGTACTTGCCAAGATCAACATTGGAGTTCATATTTGAGAAAGATGTCGCCATCAATGATCACAGTGACATCGATAAAGCAAGGAAGTTCGTAGAGCAAATTTAGTTGATACATCATACAGTGCAAGACCAACTTGAGAAAAGTCAAAGCAGCTACAACGCAAGGCATGAAAACACCAGTTTGATCTCAAATTTCACGTTGGCGATGAAGTTTGGTTATATATTAGCAAATATAGACTTCAAGGGGAAGGTAAAAATCTTAAGCCAATCCGTTATGGTCCTTTTAAAATTCTGGAAAAGATTGGTAACAATGCATTTAAGCTTGAGTTGCCTCCTTATATACAAATATACTCTGTTGTTAATGTTGAGAATATGAGATTGTTTGACCCTATTTGATAGATGATCAAGGAGAGAATGTTCAGATGCCATTAATAGATGATTTTTCACCAGAATATCTTGATGAAATTCAGCATGATCTCATACTTGAAAAAAGTACCAGGACTTCAAAGAGAGGGGATGTCGAATACCTTAGAGTGGGACTCAAGGGATACAAGCCTTCTCAAGCCAAATGGTTGCAGACCGAGAAGGTGAGGGAGTTGTACCCTCACCTACTGAACAATTGATAGTATCTTTTAGGGTCCAAAAGGCTTCTAGTAGGGAGGAATGATCAGGTGCTCAGTATTTAGCTCAAAAATAAAAGTTCTTAGAATGGTTTGAAACCTGAACGATCGCACCTGTCTCAGAAAAGTGATCCTAACGCAACTCGTTTTGTCGAAAACCGAGTTCGTATGAGAAAGTTATTGTGTTCTGATCACTTTGCTAAATAAGAAAAATTTGCAAACAAATTCCTAGTCACTACATAGTCAGCAACCCGTATTTTTGACGTGGTAGGTGACTAGGAATGGTCAATGTTGGTCAACGGAAAATCAGGAATAGACAAGTGGCATCATTTGGTTGGATTGTACAGGTGAAGTGTTGGCACGTTTCTATTGGTTTATTTTGGGCCATTGGAAGAATGCCACATGGAAATCTCGGAGGCCACCACGTGGCACCTCCCAAAGGTCGAGTTGGAGGCATATACATTGGAGCAAAATTTTGGTTGGAGGTTGGGTCAAACCCGCGACCTTCGACCTACCATGCCCACGCCTAAACTGTCTACTCTACCGAGTGGTTCTTACCATGTTACAACTCCGATTACATTTAAAGTTTAATGGCTATGGATTTGGCAGTTAGGGAAGGGCTAGCTCGCCCCCCCCCCCCCATGTGAACAAAACACTACAAACCACAATAGTTTGTGTTAACCCGACGACTATCCAAACCGAATCTGTGACGATTACCACATGTGAATGCTTGGGTTGTAACAGTTACGTTACTTCGACGGCTATCCTAACAACTCCGCGATGGTTGCACATGTGAACGTTATCACCACAAGCTCAAATGGTCAGTGCTTCGTCGGCTCTGACTCTGACATTTAATGTGACATTAACATTACATGTGAACAACCCATTAAACCACCAGAAGTTACGGTTTGTATTAACGCTAATCCCGTTTTAAAATTAGTTAAGCGCAATTTAAGCCTTAATTAACTACGATTTAATCTGGCGGTAAGTTTGGTGGTGCCCCCAAATTTAGGCCTGCCTCTAGATTTAGTGGGGCTAACTGGAGATGTTTTAGAGTTAGAGGAGAAAATGTAGGAAAAGACTGACCAAGCCCTAGTGAAGTCAAATTTTGACCAAATTGAGCTTAGAAAGAGGTGTTCTTGGCTAATTTGGACATTCTGAACAAATTGGTGCAGGTATTAGGAGCCATAGAGCTTTGTAAAATAACATTTTTCCACATTGATCTAATATAGAGGCCCAAGCCATGGAAGGTGGACCAAGGAGATGTAGCCCAAGAGGGGTGAACTCCTTCATCAAAACACTGCGTTAAAGTGTCTCTTTGATGGTTTGTTGTACTTTGAATGTCTGTTGTTCAATATTTATTTTTGAAGCTATTTTGCTCATGAATGTCACTTTCAACTTAAGGAAATTTACCTGATTGCATACACAAATAGCTAATGAAACCTCAACATAAGAAGCAATAAGCAAGCATATGTTTAGAAATCTGTAATTGTTATTAGCACAACAAAACTAATCATACAAAAACAAATCAGGTAGCAACAGGCAGATGAGGTGGAAAAATTGTCTAGATGGGCATTGAGTCATAAGGGTCCTCCGAATAATCTACCAAGTCATCCTTCATCTCAGCCGATAGATAGTGATAGGTGTTTTGCAAAAAATGTTTCCCGCCGACAGATTCCAAAAACAACTATGCTGTGGCGTCATTACAGAAACCCTGGAGTCAGGAACTGGTGCATGTCAGCGAGTATCAATAGGCAACAAAATGGAAAGGTTGAGATCTTAGCTGAAGTGAGATGTAGCGTGAACCCTAACAAGCTAAAGGTGCATGACAGAGTTCAGTAGAGCCATCATCGATCAAGAAGTTGACAATGATGATTGTATGAGAATGCAAAACCTTTTTAGAGATTTGGGTAAAGACATCGTGAAAAAAAACCTTCACATTGACTTTGACACCTAATTGTCAATTTTTTATAAAACTCATATTGTATTTTTACATCATTCCATACTTAACTTCCACCACAACTACTACATACAATAGACACATATATTACCTTTCAAACTTTGTCACCTTAAAAATAATATTACCTTATGTACTTACATTCCAAAGTGTCCTATACTTACATCCCAATGCTTAATTACTTCCAGTGCAATTATAATGTTTGTACGACATCACACATGACAATTTCAAAATAAAAAATCTTGCCACCCCCTTAAAAATACACTTACATGGTGTTTACTTATTGCATCAAATTTCAAATCATCACTATATTTTATTAATTAAAAAATATAAAAATTTATCAAACTATCATTATGCTAAGCATTAGTAATATAATATTATTTTTAATTAATATTCATCAAATATTAATTATAAGATTCATATTAATTTTTCAAGGGTGGTAGGTGTCTTTTATGGCCTCTAGGAAGATAAAGTTGTAGATGAATACTTCTCGTAAACTGTGTTGTGTCATTGATATGTTTGACATTTCAGGTGAACACTTCACCCATCTCTAGGGACATTAAGCTTTTCAAAGTTGCAGAGTATTCATAGGGTTTGGTATGCATGGAAAACAACCAAGCTGAAGCTTATGCCCACTACTAGGGGATTCAATTAGCCAAATAAAAGAAAGTAGCTTCTCTCACTATTTTGGGAGACTCCCTCCTTTTTATTCAACATTTGGTAAAGGGCTCATCTCTGAGGGACAAAACATTAGAAAAAGCCTTATAAAAAGAATTAGAAAAGAAGTGGAAGGGTTCTCTTCAATAGCATATTATCATGTTCTCTGTGATCTGAATAAATATGTGGACTTATGTGCTCATGAAGGGTGTAAATTAAGATTGGGAGATTTAAAAATAAGTGGTTGAATCAAACCCTCTTCTATTCCTTAGAGTTAAATGGATTGATATTGCACAGTAATGAAAGATTGCATTATCTATCAGTAATAATATGATGTATGAATGTTGTAGTTGTGGAATAGAGTAACTATGTTGCGCTCTTAACTGACTCTATAATATGGGTTGGCCAAGTACCAACAACCTTTCTCTTGCCTTCGAGCTAAGAGGGAGGTTGATTTCCTTCCACGAGTAGTCCCCAATGCTTAAAATTTTTTGTCAGTTGGGGTTATCTTGGGTGGTTGGGTGGAATGGTTGTTATCTTCCCCACTCACATTCAAATCCCCACTAGTGGCATGATGAGCAATAATGCCTTAATAAATATTATTGTAATGGCTTTGTGCCTATATATATTGTTGTATTTGCTCTGAGTCTTGTGAACTTTTAAGTAAGTATACTTATGCATTGGCATGTTACCAACAACCTCACTCTAGCCCTTAGACTGAGAGAAATGTTGATTTCTTTTTTAAAAAAGAAAAATATTAAAAAAACATTTTAAAATTATTATTTATTAGTTATAATATCAAGGTTAAAATTGTTTTTGAACTAATTTAAAAAATAAATAAATAAACATTGATACAATTAGTTTAATTCAATAAATTATTGATTTTCATTTAAAAAATAAAATATTGAAAATTTAATATTATAATTTTATTAAATTAAAAATTAAAAAATATTAACATTTATGTCATTGTAATTTTATTAAAATAAAAATGGATTTAATTTATATAACTTTTGGGAAAAAATATTTTTATCATTCTTATAGTGGTATTGGATATTATAATGTATTAGGATTATTTTGGATTAACAAAGTCATATATATATATATATATATATATATATATATATATATATATATATAAAAAATAAATAAATAAATAAAGTATTTAGTTTTTTTTGGATAATTTAATTGGGGATGTTGTATTATGAAGTATTATATAAATTATGAAATTTGAGTTTTTAATTTTGTTAATTAACTTTTATCTATAAAAAATATATAAATATTCAGTCACACAAATATTAAACTCACTTATTTATAAATATATGTAGATACAAAAACTAATAATAATAAATAAATAAACATTATCTAATTAAACATTTAAAAATTAGAATATAAATTTTGAATGAATAAAAAATTATAAAACTAAAATGTATTAATTTTTTTTCATTATATAATATTTAAAATATAAAATATTTTAAACCACATTTGTTGGTTTGAAACGTGTCGACCAAAATCTTCAATGTGATTTTTTCCAAAAAAATTCAAAAAAAAATTCCAATTGAAAATTGTAAAACAATTAGCTTTAAAATAAAACACACACACAATCTTCTCCACTATGATATTAATAGTGTCATGTTATTCAATAACTTAGAAAATTGTGTGGGAAATGAACGTTTTTAGAAGGAATTGATTTTTTATTGATTTTTTATCAAAATTGGATGTATTATAAGTGTATCACTTAAAACAATTAGCTTTAAAATAAAGCATATATATATATATATATATATATAATAATTTTCACTACGATATTAATAGTGTCATTTTATTCGATAATTTAGGGAATCATAATAATTAATTGCGTGGGATATTAATAGTGTCATGTTATGCGATAATTTAGAGAATCATAATAATTAATTATGTAGGAAATAAGCGTTGTTAGAAGGAATTGATCTTTTATTAAAATTGGATGTATTATAAATGTATTATTTTTAAGATGTTTTTTTAGTTTTTGTTTTGTCGGGGGTTATAGTATTTATTTTGCGATTAATGTCTTTTGACTTTTGATATTTTACCGAGTTTATATGGATTTTAGTAATTTTAATTAAAGTTTTTAGAATATGTTAAATATTTGGATTTTTCTATAAATTCAAAAACATTTTCTTAATTTTTGAAAACCTTTTTTCTAATTTTTTATTGTTTGAGCAAGCTTTAATGTGACATAATTCCCCTAGTGCAGGGTGATTTAAGTTCAATATTTTTCAGTGCATGACAAATCATTTTTAAATGAAAAATAGAGTAATTTTGTAAGTGACCATTCCATCGGCGAGTGCTCTGAAGCTATCACTGACACAATGTTTTGAGTGGGTCCTTTACGTAAGTGGGGTGGAGGGGGGGGGGGGGGTGCGGGCAGCGAGGTGCAAAATTCTGTCGGGGAGTGGTTGGCACCAACATTGAAACTAACACTAACACAGGGACTCCCAATTCATTTACCTCTTATTTCATTTTAAACTGTTACAAATGCAATTGTGCGAGAGAACATGTATATGGAGCTGTGAATATGTGTTGAATGAAGGATGTGTGGGAGAACGAGTGTGTGGAGCAAGGAACCAAAAAATTTATTTGCAATGTTTTACATCTCTGCATACATTTCTCCTTTGCACACTTCTTCCACATACCTCTCAACACTAAAAAATAATCAATTAATTAGAAACTTTGGCTTATTAAAGTTTGGGGGTTTACTTGTATATCGGGTGCAAAATAGGGGTGGGTGACAAACTCTCGCCACTATTATGTCGATGTGGGCTCGTCTTATTTGATATTGGGATGCAAAGGTGTTGTGGAAAAACTGTTTTTTTGATGATTCGATGTGTGTTTTTGAAAACTATGTTCAATGGCTTTGATCGTATAAAAATTGTATCAAAGTAGAAACAATGAATCTTGGTATTCACGATTCCTGAATACTATGTGCATTTGTGATCTCACATTTGTGAATTAAATACTTATTATCCAATATTAAATGAAGTTTCTTTTTAATGTGTGTGAGGAAGAAGTGTTGTGCGAGAGAACGAGTGTGTGGAGCAAGGAATGGAAACCTTTTCTACAACATTCCATAGCTCTGCATACATTCTCGCGCACCTCCCTCCCCCACAACATTGCATAGTAATCAATTAATTAGCTTTTTAGATTAGTAAAATTTGGGGCATGAAAATTTTGGGTTTTTTGTAAATCAGGTGCAAACTAAGGGTAAAAGAGAAATGGAAAAACTGCTTTATGGATGATCCCATGCATGTTTTTCAAAACTATGTTCGACAACTCTGATCTCTATTGTAATCGGTGGTTGATATTGAGTACATGGCCCCTTCTAATCTTAATCAACTTCTCATGCCGTAGACTAGCATATATTAATATGTAATACTTTTTGGCATTTATTCATCGAATTGATGCGTAATCAGGACATTGTTCGAGTGCTTAATAACATTTACTACAACAACTTGCTTTGTTACTAGCTAATATTTTACTTTGTCTATATTAGTGTTCAATATTCAGATGATTTTTTTGGTGTTTCTTTCACAATAGTCGTCCTATTCAATTAAAAACTTTATCAAAGTAGAATCAACGAATATTGGTATTCATAGTTCTCGAATACTAAGTGCATTTGTGATGTCACATTTATGAATCAAATATGTATTATCCAATATTAAATGAAGTGTCTTTTTAATGTGTGTGAGGAAGAAGTGTTGTGCAGGAGAATGGGTTTTTGGAGCATGGAATATAAACTTCCTTCCAAAATTTTTTGTACGTCTGCATACATTTCCCCTCTGCACACTTATTTTGCACACCTACCCCCCACACAACACTACATATTAATCAATTAATTAGTGGTATTGTCTTATTAAAGTTTATGGCATGAAAAGTTCAGTTTACATGTGTATCGGGTGTGAAATAAGGGTGGGAAATTAACTATCTTGCTACTATGTCGACGTGGACTAGTTTTATTTTACAAGTAGGATCCATGAATATTGGTATACATGTTTTTTGAATAATAAGTGCATTTGTGATTTCACATTTGTAAATTAAATAATTATTGTTTTACATCTCTGAATACATTTCTCCTTTTCACACTTCTTCCACATTCCTCTCAACACTAAAAAATAATCAATTAATTAGCAACTTTGGCTTATTAAAGTTTGGGGCATGAAAAGTTCAGTTTACTTGTATATCAGGTGCAAAATAAGGGTGGATGACAAATTCTCTCCACTATTATGTCGATGTGGGCTCGTCTTATTTGATATTTGGATGCAAAGGAGTTGTGGAAAAACTTTTTTTTCTGATGATCCAATGTGTGTTGTTGAAAACTATGTTCAATGGCTTTGATCGTTTAAAAATTGTATCAAAGTAGAAACTTTGAATCTTGGTATTCACGGTTCCTGAATACTATGCGCATTTGTGATCTCACATTTGTGAATTAAATAATTATTATCCAATATTAAATGAAGTGTCTTTTTAATGGGAAGAAGTGTTGAGTGGGAGAACGGGTGTGTGGAGCAAGGAATGGAAAATTTTTCCGCAACATTCCATAGCTCTGCATACATTCTTGTGCACCTCCCTCCCGCACAACATTGCATAGTAATCAATTAATTAGCGTTTTTAGCTTATTAAAATTTGGGGCACGAAAATTTTTGGTTTTGTGTAAATCAGGTGCAAACTAAGGGTAAAAGTGATATGGAAAAACTGCTTTATGGATGATCCCATGCATGTTTTCAAAACTATGTTCGTAAACTCTAATCTCTATTGTAATCGGTGGTTGATATCAAGTACATGGTCCCTCTTCTAATCTCAATCAACTTCTCACACTGCGGACTAGCGTATATTAATATGTAATACTTTTTGGCATTTATTCATCAAATCGATGCGTAATTAGGACATCGTTCGAGTGCTTAATAGCATTTACTACAACAACTTGTTTTGCTACTAGCTAATATTTTACTTTGACTATATTAGTGTTCAATATTCAGATGATTTTTTTGGTGTTTCTTTCACAATAGTCGTCCTATTCATTTAAAAACTTTATCAAAGTAGAATCAACGAATATTGGTATTCACAGTTCTCGAATACTAAGTGCATTTGTGATGTCACATTTGTGAATAAAATACTTATTATCCAATATTAAATGAAGTGTCTTTTTAATGTGTGTGAGGAAGAAGTGTTGTGCATGAGAATGGGTTTTCAAAGCATGGAATATAAACTTTCTTCCAAAAATTTTGTACATATGCATACATTTACCCTTCGCACACTTATTTTGCACACCTACCCCCCACACAACACTACATATTAATTAATTAATTAGTGGTCTTGTCTTATTAAAGTTTATGACATGAAAAGTTTGGTTTACATGTGTATCAGGTGTGAAATAAGGGTGGGAAATTAACTATCTGTGCTACTATGTCGACATGGACTAGTTTTATTTTACAAGTAGGATCCATGAATCTCGGCATACGCGCTTTCTGAATAATAAGTTCATTTTTAGTCACTTCACAAAATTTAGTAAAAAATACCAATATCTCCATTAATATTGGTTTTTCTGATTTAACAAAAAAAAATTCAAAACAATGAAATCTTATCACTCTTTCCGCATCACCCTCGTAGAAGAGAGAGAGTCGTTGCCTAGATTTCCCACGATTTATCAAACGTTCTCAATATGATATTTTCATGAAAAAGTTAAGGTACTGATGTTGGATTAGTTGTTTGAAAAATATGATGGTTTGTACAACCTTTCATCTTCTCTGTTATTCTTAGTTTGTCGTAATGATCTGTAAGGTTTGGGCCATTGCACCATATTGTCCTAAAAGGCAGAGATTGTGCACCAAAAAGGAAATTAATCCACATGTTACAACGCTGTTAAAAAATTCAAGACATATGAAGGTAGTGAATTATGCTAATAAGCAATTAAGATTTGGAGAGACGTAATTAAATTTTATTATTTAATTGAAGATTTCCAATTAAAATAATAATAAATCTACATTTATATATTTATTGGAAGGCTTCTGACAATGGTCACTTCTTTCCATTAGATCCCCTTCAGGCCTTTGGGATACCTACTACTCTTTCTTATGGGGCTTGCTACTTGTTGGAGGGTTGGGGTAAAAAAACTTGATGAGTTTTTTTTTTTTTTTTTTTTTTTTTTTTTTTTTTTTTTTTTTTTTTTTATCTTACAGTTGGAGCCTATGGAATAAGAAAGAAATTTGATAGCTTGACAAAAGTGGTAGAGAAAAGATTGATCTCTTCTACATTGACAGAACTGGTGGTCAAGATCAACACCTACAAGATCTTTGTTTTGGAATATTATCAAAACTAATAGAAGGATATGAAAGAGTGTATAGTAAGAACCTTGACAAACACGACCACTAAAACTTGCAACATTGTTTGTAGGAAGAGAAAATTATGTTTCTTTTTTCCAAACATGTATGTTAGTATATTACAGTTTAATGAATATGTTTTCCTATTATCATATATGGTTTCATACTTTAACAAAACAGTCACCAAGACTTCACAATGTATTATTATTCAATGAAAAATTTGCCAAGATCTTACAAGATTTTATAATTTAGTGAAAGATTCGCCATAACTTTACAAGATAATTTAATCTGGTGAGAGATTCGCAAAAAAAATTATATATACATATTATATTATTGATAACATTGCCTCCCATTTTTCCTATGTATCATGGGGATTCACCCATTTATTTTACATATAAATTTAGGGTGGTTCTTAAAATTTTCCAAGAGTCATCCTGCCCAAAAGACGCGTCTCTTCACATGAACGAACAACTATATATTGGCATATATTCTCCATGTTTTGAAAACTAATTCAGACTTCATCTATGGAAGAGTAATATAGACATTTGAGGCACACTTCTCTATAGTATATGAACTAATTGAGGCACCTATATTCTATGTTATGCAAGTTATTTGAGGCACCGGTCTCTCTATAATGTGATCCTGTGAAAAATGTCTCTTTGATGTAAAGTCTCTCTCTGTGATTTGAGCTTGTGACAGGTCTCTCTATGATATGAAATATCTCTGTGATACAAGCCTATGATATATCTCTCTGTGATACGAAGTCTCTCTGTCATATGAGCCTGTGATAGATCTCTATGTTATATGAAGTCTCTCTGTGATGTGAGCTTGTGACAGATCTCTCTATAATGTGAAGTATCTTAGTAAGTGTGATCCTATGATAGATGTAATGGTGTGAAGAATATATGTGGCATGTGACAGAACAAAAGATGGCAGAGTTTGGAGGGATAACTTGGCACTTGGATCACTGGTTAGTTTGACTTGGATTTCTCTTGTTGACGAAGAATCTATAAGGAAAGAATTGATGGGTTTTCCCCTTGTGGTTTTTTCCCTAGCCTTTGGCGTAATTTATGGTGTTCCTTGTCTTTTGTGCATTGTATTTGTATAATTCCTTGATGAACTAATGAATGAAGTAAATTTTAAATGGAAAAACATATATAGAAACAATCACAAGTAATTATCATGATTAGAAATTCAATATTTCAATCTAATTTCAACATGGTATCAGAGCTAGAAATAATTGCAGAGCAATGGTATCTAAAGTTTCTTATGTGTGAGATTTGAGTTATCTCATATGAACACATCTCCGTAATTCAAAGGTTCTCCCTGTGGATATCTCTGTGATGAATCTTATGAGGATAGACTTAATGGTTCAAGTACTATAGAAGCTAGACTGAAGAGCTATAAAGAAATGATTGAACACATATCTCATTCAAGAAGATGAAGACACTAAATCCCTGTGGAACCATGCGAACCCGAGACACTATATTTATGTGGAATAATGCATACCTATGGTTTTATACACCTGCAACTTGGGTCGAGTTATGTGACACTCCTATGAGGTTCATGTGAGCTACTTATGGCACTTAGTTTATGTGAAAATTTGCAAACCTAAAGCACTTATTTACTACAAAATATCACGATATTTGAGACCAAATATTTTGGGGACTGTATGAGCTAAGGAACTGTGATATATCTCCTTGAAGGAAGAACTATGATTTGAAGGTATCTAAATGATAGATCTTAGGCATCTATAATAATACCAAGTAGTAATCCAAGTACGAATCCCTTTGTGACAATCAAACTATGCTAGTCAGTAACATATGTCTACTCAATGATCCGATCTCCTTGAAGCAGTGATCAATCTATGAAATAGTAGCCAATGAAGAAGCAATCTCTGTGGTATAACAAGGAAAATTTCAAGAATTTAACAAGGCCTAAAAAAAATGATCAAAAGGCCGAAACTTTCCTTAAACAAAAAGTTTGAGTTGTAAATGCATTTGATTTTTCTCTATGGAAAAAAGCATCTCAATTAAAGTTGTATCTTTGTGATAACTGAATTGAAGGGATTGAAGCCTACAATGTTACAATTTTGAAGACAAATTTGAAGACAAGTCTAGCCTTCATCTAGGATCTTTGAAATTAATACAAGCCTTATTATCTCAATCTTTGTAGCATTGCAAGGATATTTTCTTGAGGCTACCCAAAGAAATTGTGACTATAGTGCACTAGATATCTCTGTGATGTGTCTCTTGTAGAACTAATATTTCTAAGATTCATCTCTATGTTATAAGGATTGTAATCATTGAAACTCATATCCTAGTTTGAAGGTTGAAAGTTTGAGGTACTTATGTTGGGGAAAGCCGATATACATTAGTTGAAGAAAAGTCAAATTATCTCTGTTGCAAGGGACATCTATATGATCTTTCTCAAATGAAAGAGGATTGTAACTCTACAAAAAGATCAAGATTTTGTAGTTGATCTCAGTGATAAAAGAACTAAAATATTGTATAGGTAAGGTTGAAGAGGTACATATAATATTATGTTCTATAAATTATAAGACCATTTCAAAGTTATCTTGCAACCAATGATCTAGGCCAATCATATTACATGGTTTACTAAGTTTACAAGGTTATAACATGAAGATTAATCTAATGATATTATGCTCCTTTGAAATATGCTGACATATAGACATATTGTATAAAATGTTGTGTCCCCTATCTTGAGGACAAAGACATAACCAATATGGTAGATACTGCTTCTTTACTTATAAATGAAGACTAAGTTTTGTAGGTTATACATTCAGTGATCAAAACATCTATAGAATTCATCTAATAAATATAAGGTATGTCAATATTTCTAAGGGTTTGCAACTAACATATTAGTATACTTGTAGAAGTTATGAATTTAAAGGATGCTAAGGTATTACACACTTTGGATATTGATG